>CP139508.1:354328200-355073085 GCA_021014915.2 Artemisia tridentata subsp. tridentata | reverse complement strand
TTTAGGTGTTGGTTTATTTCACTTTGTAGCCGAACCTTTGTCTATTTTACGCATGGAATGAATCAACCTTCTATTCTCTTCATCTCTCATTCTCTTATTGATTATTAGTTATACGTGTGTGATATATACCTGTGTTAAGCTAAATCTAGGACCTAACAAGTGGTATCATTCGCTAGAAGATAGTTGGATTGTGTGTTTTGAGTAGTTTAGTTCGTTATTTATATCATACGTTTGGTTTTGTAGCTTTAACGTGACAAAAAGTCTCATTTCTCTCACTTTTCTTCACACTTGTAAAGTGTAAAGATCATTATAGTGATTAAAAATCAGATTTGAAGTAGAAAGTTTATTTCTTGTTCGATTTTTATTAGTTTTTCAATCAATTTCATAAGTTGCGTTTTGTCAGAATTCACCAAATTACGTTTAATACGTTAAAGCTTGAAACTTTCGTATTCTTTAAGTATTTTTGTTAGGAATATAAATATTCATCTGAAGAGTCGGTCACCCCGAGTACTCATTAGCATTTAATAGCTCGTAGGAATATCAGTAATATTAATATTATTATTTGTATTAGTTTAGTTAGTTAAGTATTCATGGAGTGGGTCGGGTCTTTACCCTCTGTCAGCTCGCTCCACAGCCCACACGGGGCAACTATTATGTAACTATAAATACCCCTCTCCCCCCAAGGGAGAGGGTTGGAACTTCTCACACATTCATCTAATACATTTCACATTTTCTCTCTCTAGTTCCCAACTCACTTTCTCTCTCTAAATTTCTCTTAAACCGCCAGCCATATCCACCTTATTTGTCTGTTTGATTGTTATGAATATGTTACAAATGGTATCAAGAGCCAAGGTTAGGTTCGTGTAAGAGCATATTCAAATTCGTGGGTGGATTTTTGGTTCTTTTTAGGTCATATAAAATAGTGTGCTAAAATCCTTGTTTAATCTTTGTTTGTGGTTAAATCTGTTGGATACTTGTACTTTTGTGTTCATTGAACTGTTTCACATCTTCCTTGATAACATACAACTTGGTTAGTGTCTGTTTGTGGAAGATTTGAAGGATTTCTTGGCAGCGGTTTGGTGTTCGGAAGATTTTTCATCATAGCGGTTTGACTATCGGTAATGGATTCTTAGCAGCGGTTTGTGCTATTTAGGTAATTATTGTTGGCGGTTTGGTCTAAATCTCTGATAGCGGTTTAGATTATAACCAAATTCGGAAAAGGACAAAACGTACTGAAAATGACGGTTTGTCCATTTGTGGTAGCGGTTTGTCAGTTCTTGTTTCTAGCGGTTTGTCGTTTAGCATTAGTGGTTTAACCTACAGCGGTTTAGATCGTAGCGGTTCAGGATTCAGCTGTTTAATCTTCAGAGGGTTGAGTCTTAGCGGTTCTGGTCTCAGCGGTTTAACCTTCAGCGGTTTAGGTCTTAGCGGTTCTGATTTCAGCGGTTTAGCTCTCAGCGGTTTAATCTTCAGCGGTTTTGGTCTTCGCGGTTTGGTATTCTGGTACAGCGGTTTGATCATAGCGGTTTGTCTGGTATTTCTGCGGTTTGAATATAGCGGTTTGGTCTTCAGGTTTAGCGGTTTGATCTTGCGGTTTGACTAAAAGTTGACCTTTTACGTCAAAACTTCAATAGGCCATAACTTTTGAACCGTAACTCCGTTTTCAGCGAATTACCTGTCAAAACGACCGTGAGACCGAGGAGAAGGACACGTTGAATAAATTTAGTGATTCAACCCAACTTTCGAAGCCTGAAAACGCTCCGAAATGAAGTTATTGAGGTTTTAAGTTTTCAAACCATAATTTCACCGTAACAACTTGCGTCAACCAAACCAAATCAAATCTCATCATAACACATTCAAGTACTCAAATCACGGTTTATTCTTGATTCTTGTAACATCCCACGAAAGAATCTATTTCTGGGTTTAAATCATAGAATTGTAAAATCCCGTGCACGTTCATATCATGTCAAAAACTACGGATTCAGTCATTTCTGAGGTACTTAAATTGTATGACATGATTGACAAACAAAAGATTCCCAAAGATGTACAACAGATAAGCGTGTTTGAGTATGTTAGTGCTGATAGGAACTCTGTGTGCCTGAATTCTCAAGAGAAAGAGCTCCATCAGCCACAGACAAACGTTGTTGAGTCAGATACTGCTATGAACAACGTGCAACATGGGAAACACAATGAAGCGTCGGCTGAACCTAGTGGGGTATCTTCTGTTATTAATGATGATAATGTGTTGCATGAACAAAAGATTCCCGACAAAGTACAACAGACAAACATTGTTGAGTCAGATATTGCTAATATGGGAAATAGCGATGTTATCGCACATGAACAATATGTGAAACACAACGAAGCGTCTGTTGTACCTAGATGTGCATCTTCTGTTCTAAATGATGATTATGTGCTGCATGAGAACACTGAATTTGTTCCTGACGGCCCATTAACCACCCAACTTAACATCTATAAAGAACAAGTAGCCATATATGAACAACGTGCTAAATTTGAGTTAACTAAACGTGAGCAAGAAATGGATGGTCAGATGCGTACACTTATTTCTGAACGTAATCTAAGGGAAGAAAAATTGAAAATGGAGTTACATTCTTTACAAGTGAAACTTAAGCAAACTGTTCAGCTTAAACAAGTAATGAAAGAAATTGTGAAAACACTAAAGCAAGATTTCAAAGAAAAAGAATATAAACTCTTAAATAATTTTTCCAGACTTAAAACCTTAAAGAATAAGCTTGAAAATAAGTTGTACACGCAAGACCAATCTAGACAAACGGTTCAAATGCTTCAAAAGCACAAAAAGTTGTGTGATAAGCATAGTGAGAGTAATGTAGGTGAACCTAAGTTAGCTATTCTTAAGAATGCTAAAGTAGTCCAACCTGCCTTATATGATGCCAATGTGATGATTACGCCTGGTCATGCCCCACCTGATGTTTCATCTTTAGAAGAGAGTGATGAAATAGATGTAAGAAAAAGAGAAAGGATGAATGAGAAAATGAAGGATCCCAAATGCATAGCCAATCGAATAATGGTCAAACCCCATGATTATTATGAGGAGAATCGATTGACTGTGTTTGCACCTCAAAAGAAGTTAACGCCTGAACAAATATTTTGGTCTATAGATATGGAAAAGAGAAAGTCCGTTGAGCTTGAAGCCAAAACTCCATCCCTTAGGAAAATTGCAGCTGCGACGGTGTATCCTTCCAATACACCTAGGTATTTGGTCCCTTTGACTCTTCCTACTAAATGTAAAACCTTAATTAGCATATATGTACTTTGTCAACTATTTGCTGATTTTGATAAAACATGTAAGAAGAGAATTACACCAACCGGAATTACTGAGGGGGAAAGGGGTTTTGAACAGATAAAAATGTGTTACTTAACTAAGGTCATTCCATTCTTTAAATTACTCAAGGAACAGTTTGAGGGATTACAAAACGCTCTTGAAACTGAAGTAAATGAAATGAAAGTAATATTTAAAGATATGGAAAATGAGGTAGCTCAAAATGCGATAGAACTTAAGAGCCGGGAGATCGAGAGAAAGAACATTCTCATCACCAATGAGAATTTGATTGCTAGATGTATTGGACATGATATATTTTATATTGCCACTAATTCTGCTTTAACTGCCTGTCAATTTCATGAGTATTCTATTGCATTGAATGTTACCCAGAATCGTGTTGTTGAGCTTGAGGGGGAGAATTTGAAATTGCAAGAAAAAGATCAAAATGATGACCATGATAACATGGTCAAGCGTTTTTCAAAACTAGAGGTTGATCATCTTAATTTGCAATTAAAATATCAACACTTAGAAGAAAGATGTAAACTATCAAATGCCAAGACATCTTTGGATGCTCCTGAATTTGATACATATTTTGAATTAAGCAAACGCGATGAAAAAATTCAAGCTCACACTAACACGATTCGACAATTGAGGGCCCAAATTGCCCAATTAAAATAAAAAAAGAGTGATGTGTATGGCACCAATAAACCACCGTCTTTAGATTCTCAGAATTTTCACTATCAAGACACCATCAATAAGTTACACCATGAAAATGAGTGTTTTAGAGCTGAAAATTCAAAAGTCAAACAACATTTCAAAGAGTTATATGGTTCAATTAAAGTTACACGTAACAGTCACAATGAAAAGATAACTTCTTTGTTAAATGAAATCAAGAATCTAAAGACTCAGGTGAAAGGGAAAATGCCAATCATCACTGGTGATAATGCTGTTTCAAAGGTTTCTGCTTGTAGAAAATATGCAATTGATGTTGCGCCTATTCCACTTCCCCTTAGGAATAATAGGTCTGTTCACCAAGTATATCTCAATCACCTTAAGGATAGCCTTGATACCTTGCGTGAGATCGTACAAGAGGATAGGATAGGGAAACCACTTGATTATGCAGTTGTAGGTGCCTGCTTCCTCACTAAACGATCTCAAGAACTTTTAGAATATGTCATTGGCACATGTCCTAAGATAGATAACAAAAGAGATAGATTTGTTGCATCATCCTCTACAACTAAGAATAAGCATGTAACCTTTGAGGCACCCTTGGAAACTTCAGATCCCAACACATCAAAACATGTTCAACAACTGGAAGTGAAAAAGACTAATACTCCCATCAGTCATTCTACAAGAGTTAACAGTGACACTAAAGCTAGCGAGTCAAAACCTAGGAGAAATATAAAGAATTCTAGGACTTCACCAGCTAAAAGTGTTTCTAAGAAGAAAGTAGAAGACCACATGAGGAACAAAAAGTCAGATTTGAACAAAATGAATCATAATTCAAACCCTAATTCACTTTGCAAAACATGTAATGATTGTCTAATTTCGGGTAATCATGACAATTATGTTGAGAAATTTTTGAAGTCATCCAACAAACCCCCAGTTAAGAAAGTTTGGAGAGCCAGAAAAATTAAGCAATCTTGGAAACCTACAGGGAAAATGTTTACCAATGTGGGCTCTCAGTGGAAGCCCACAGGCCGAATATTCACACTAGGCGATCATTGCCCTTTAACGAGGATTACCATGCCTAGAGTAGTGTCTGTTAAGGAATGGAAGCCAACTGGTAGAATTATCCCTTTAAATACACAATGCCCTTTAACTAGGTCCATTGCATCTACTAGTGTTGCCCCCATTGTTAAAATCAAGGCACCTATGGTTTCAGTAGCTTCAGAGATTGTTTGCACTAACCAACTGGAACCCAACATACATTGGGGATCCGGCACTCCAAATGTTCTTCTTTCATCTGTTTTCAAATGCAGGTCATACAAATCGTCCTTTGACATTTGGACTCAGGCTGCTCACAACATATGAGGGGAAATGACAATGACATTTGAACACTGCAGTTCAAGCCTCAGGCCTCAATGTTAACATAATGGCGTCTGCTAACAACTCTTCAGGCCCCGTTCTTCAAAGAAAAGAAAGGTGTACGCTTAAGAGCGCTTTATCTTCAGAAGAGGAGAAATCTTCTTGTTTATGACCATTCTCATCAACAAGCTTCATGGTCTTCCCATGCTCATTCATGGTTTCCCTACGAAGTCGTGAAACGAATTTATCGAGGCCCAAATCCATTCCGGAATGAAGTTATTGAGGTTTTAATTTTTTCAGACCAATTTTTCACCTTAACAAATCGCATCAACCGTAAACAACCGATCACCAAGTCTACCAAACTTTCATCATAACACATTCAAGTACTCAAATCACGGTTTATTCTTGATTCTTGTAAAATCCCGCGAAAGAAGCTATTTATTGATTTAAATCATAGAATTGTAAAATCCCGTGCACGTTTACGTCATGTCTACTACCTCAGATTCTGCTATATCTGAGATACTCAGATTGTACAATATGATTGACAAACAAAAGATTCCCAAAGATGTACAACAGATAAACGTGTTTGAGTATGTTAGTGCCAATAGAGACTTTGTGTGCTCGAATTCTCAAGAGAAAGAGCCTCATCACCCACAGACAAACACTGTTGAGTCAGATACTGCTATGAACAACGTGCAACACGTGAAAAACAACGAAACGTGTCTTGAACCTAGTGGGGTATCTTCTGCTATTCATAATAATAATATGTTGCATGAACGGAAGATTCCCAACAAAGTACAACAGACAAACGTTGTTGAGTCAGATGCTGCTAATCTGGGAAATAGCAATGTTATTCCATATGAACAGCATGTGAAACACAACGCAGTGTCTGTTTTACCAGGATGTGCATCTTCTGTTGAAACTATTGCTTGTGTTGTAGATAATGTTTGCGAGTGGCATGAGAACACTGAGTTTGTCCATGATGACACCTTGACCACTAGACTAAACATATATAAAGATCAGGTGGCAATTTATGAACAACGTGCTAAATTTGAACTAACGGAACGTGAGCTGAAAATGGATAGTCAAATGCGTACACTTATAACTGAGCGCAATTTAAGGGAGGAAACATTAAAACAGGAGTTGAATTCTTTGCAAAAACAGTTGGATCAGACTGTTAAACAAAAACAGGAGGCCCTAGAGCACGTAAATACACTAAAACAAGATTTCAAGGAAAAAGAAACACAACTCTTAAATAATTTCTCAAGACTTAAAACCTTAAAGAATAAGCTTGAAAATAAGCTGTACACGCAAGACCAATCTAGACAAACGGTTCAAATGCTTCAAAAGCACAAAAAGTTGCGTGATAAGCATAGTGAAAGTAATGTAGGTGAACCTAAATTAGCTCTCCTTAGGAAGGCTAAAGTAGTCCAACCTGCCTTATATGATGCCAATGTGATGATTATGCCTAGTCATGCCCCACCTGATGTTTCATCTTTAAAAGAGAGTAATGAGATAGATGTGAGAAATAGAGAAAAAATGAATGAGAAAATGATGGATCCCAAATGCATAGCCAATCGAATAATAGTCAAACCCCATGATTATTATGAAGAGAATCGATTGACTGTGTTTGCACCTCAAAAGAAGTTAACGCCTGAACAAATATTTTGGTCTTTAGATATGGAAAAGAGAAAGGCCGATGAGCTTGAAGCTAAAACTCCATCCCTTAGGAAAATTGCAGCTGCGACGGTGTATCCTCCCAATACACCTAGGCATTTGGTTCTTTTGACTCTTCCTACTAAATGTAAAACCTTAATTGGCATATATGTACTTTGTCAACTATTTGCTGATTTTGATAAAACATGTAAGAAGAGAATTACACCAACCGGAATTACTGAGGGGGAAAGAGGTTTTGAACAGACAAAAAGGTGTTACTTAACTGAGGTCATTCCATTCTTTAAATTACTCAAGGAAAAGGTTGAAGGATTGCAAAACGCCCTTGAAACTGAAGTAAATGAAATGAAAGTAATGTTTAAAGATATGGAAAATGAGGTAGCTCAAAATGCGATAGAACTTAAGAGCCGTGAGATCGAGAGAAAGAACATTCTCATCACCAATGAGAATTTGATTGCTAGATGTATTGCACAGGATATATTTTATACTGCCACTGATTCTGCTTTAACTGCCTATCAATTTCATGAGTATTCTATTTCATTGAATGTTACCCAGAATCGTGTTGTTGAGCTTGAGGGGGAGAATTTGAAACAGCAATAGAAAATTCAAAATGATGACCATGATAACATGGTCAAGCGTTTTTCAAAACTAGATGTTGATCATCTTAATTTACAATTAAAATATCAACACTTAGAAGAAAAATGTAAAATATCAAATGCCAAGACATCTCTGGATGCTCCTGAATTTGATACATATTTTGAATTGAGTAAACGTGATGAAAAAATTCAAGCTCACACTAACACGATTCGACAGTTGAGGGCTCAAATTGCCCAATTAAAATCAAACAAGAGGGATGTGTATGGCACCAATAAACCATCGTCTTTAGATTCTCAAAATTTTCACTATCAAGACACCATCAATAAGTTACACCATGAAAATGAGTGTTTTCGAGCTAAAAATTCAAAAGTCAAACAACATTTCAAAGAGTTATATGATTCAATTAAAGTTACACGTAACAGTCATAATGAAAAGATAACTTCTTTGTTAAATGAAATCAAGAATCTGAAGACTCAGGTGAAAGGGAAAATGCCATCCATCACTAGTGATAATGTTGTGTCAAAGGTTTCTGCTTGTTGTAAGTATGCTGTGGATGTTGTCCCTATTTCGCCTCCTCTTAGGAACAATAGGTCTGCCCATCAAGTATATCTCAATCACCTTAAGGAAAGCCTTGATATTATTCATGAGATCGTTGAAGAGGACAGGATTGATAAACCACATGATAGTGCAATTGTAGAGGCATGTTTCCTCACTAAACGGTCTCAAGAACTGTTAGAATATGTCATTGGCACAGGTCCTAAGATAGAGAACAAAAGAGATAGATTTGTTGCATCAACCACTACGACTAAGAACAAGCATGTAACCTTTGAGGCACCCTTGGAAACTTCAGATCCCAATACATCAAAACATGTTCAGCAACTAGAAGTGAAAAAGACTAAGATTCCAATTAGTCCTTCTACAGGAGTTAACAGAGACACTAAAGCTAGCAAGTCAAAACCTAGGAGAAATAAAAGGAATTATAAGACTTCACAAGCTAAAAGTGTTCCTAAGAAGAAAGTAGAAGACCACATGAGGAACAATAAGTCAGATTTGAAAAAACGGAATCATAATTCAATTCCTAATTCACTTTGCAAAACATGTAATGATTGTTTAATTTCGGGTAATTATGATAAATGTGTTGAGAAATTTTTGAAGTCGTCCAACAAACCCCCAGTTAAGAAAGTTTGGAGAACTATACAAGTTAAGCAATCTTGGAAACCTACAGGGAAAATGTTTAGCAATGTGGGCTTTCAGTGGAAGCCCACGGGCCGAATATTCACACTAGGCGAACGTTGCCCTTTAACGAGGATTACAATGCCTAGAGTAGTGCCTGTTAAGGAATGGAAGCCAACTGGTAGAGTTATTCCTTTAGATACACAATGCCCTTTAACTAGGTCCATTGCATCTACTAGTGTTGCCCCTATTGTTAAACCAAGGCACCCATGGTTTTAGCAGCTCCTAAGATTGTTTACACTAACCAACTGGAACCCAACTTAAATTAGGGATCCGACACTCCAAACTCTCTTCCTTCGCCTGTTTTCAAATGAAGGTCGTACAGATCGTCTTTTGACATTTGGACACAGGTTGTTCACAACATATGAGGGGAATCGACAATGACGTCTGTTCACATCAGTTCAGGCCTCGTTCTTCAACGACAATGACGTATGAACATATCAGTTCAAGCCTCGTTCTTCAGTGAAATATGGCATCTGCTGACATCTCTTCAGGCCCCGTTCATCAAAGAAAAGAGAAGTGGACGCTTGAGTGCATTTTATCTTCGGAAGAAGAGGAATCTTCTTGTTTATGACCATTATCATCAACAAGTTTCATGCTCTTCCAATGCTCACTCAGTCATCAAGTGGATCTACTTATATTGGAGTATACTCTTATTCACTCGTTCAATCAAAAATTGCAGTCATATGCAATTTTTGAGGGGGGGGGGGGAAAGGGTGAATAAACAAAATGTTGATTGATGTTTGAGAAATGGTCATACGACTCCTGAATACATCAGTTTAGGAGTCGTGCAAACCATGTTTCTTCAACACTATATGTTCCATCGTCCATGAAGAAAGAAGATATGCTGCTTCAACCATTGGTTTGAAGAAGTACCATCTGGTAGTACTTCTCCAACAACTCATGAAAGCATATCTCTAGTCATTCATCAAGGTGTTGAAGAACATGGTCACGGAATGCTAATCGACATCGTCTCACGGACTGATATAATCAGTGATAAAGGGCTTCTAGTTAATGCTTCATGTACACATCATTATGCTTCATGTACACATCATTATGATGATTCCGATTAATCGTAACCATCAGGGGAGAGAAATGTGTACACCAAGGACGCACAGCAAGTTCACGTGATCGGGATTAATGTCTTATGATACAAATTAAAGATGATCAGTGTTTCAACTTGTTACCTTGGTATTATCATTTCATGTGTACGTCACGGGCTGATTAATCGTAACCATCAGGGGAGAGAAATGTGTACATCAAGGACGCACAACAAGTTCACATGATCGGGCTTAATATCTCATGATACAAATTATAGATGATCAGTGTTTCAACTTGTTACTTTGGTGTTATCATCTCATGTGTATGTTACGGGCTGATGGGTTATATGTAAGATTACTGGAATGCATTTGGTGAGATGAAGATGTTGGTATTCTGTTCCCCAAATGGACAATCTTGAAGAAGGTCGAGTCTACAGTCTATTCTACATTCTCCGCTATCCGTTAGAAGACTAAAGACGGCATGCATTTGGTTATCAAAAGACTTCTTCATATTAGGGGCATTCATCAGAAAGGTGGTCAGTTTGGGGGAGAGCACTAATTAGGGGAGAGTGAAAAGCCAGAATTAATCCCTAATTAAATGTGCTCACATTGCTCTTCAGCAAGTAAAGTGATGGCAGCCGAAAAGATTCAGGAAGCTGAGGAGTAATGGTGTTGCCTCATATACTTGTATATATTTGATTCATATATCCTTGCATATTTTTGTACATATCTTAAACCAAATTGTAAATAGAAAATTATAAAACCAGAAAACTGTAAATAGAAAAATACTAAAACCAAGAAAACCCATAAAAATCAGAAAATTAGAAAATACAAAAAATATTTTTTCAAGGCATGTCTTCTAGTATCGATAACATTTACGGTCCTAGAAATGTCATTCAATAATGACACGAGTCTTTAAATGAAGTTCGAACAGAAGTTCAAAAAGTTTTTCAAAACATGCCTATATGGCTTGCTATTACTTTAGATAGCAACCCGCGTTTCAAAATGAGGAAAGCACGTCGGCAAAAAGACGGTTGTTCCTAACAACGGGTGAAGTTCACCTTGGCATGGATTACTTCATATCCATGCATCCCTGATTTGATGTACGTTTCAGTGCATCATTTCTTGTAAAAGAAGAGAAATCTTCTTTGTATACAAATAGTTTTCCTTCTATGATTCTTCTGAAAATTATTTGTGAGACACTTGGTGATTACGTGTTGTTTGAAACTCTTTTAGACTTGGATTGTTCATAAAATTTGTCACTCAATAAATGACTACAACTCTTTAACTAGAATACGGGTCACTGATTGAGGGGGAGAGTGATTTCAAATTTTATTTCATCAAACGGGTTTCTTGGTTAACTCATAATTCTTAGAAAAGGTTTTGTAGTTAATGGGGTATTAGTTGAAGAGGAATTTACTATGCTTTATATCTAATGGCCAAATGTGTTAGTTGTTAGAAAGATTAGGGCATTATGTGCAACTTGCGTATAGTTTCCTAGCTTTATGTAACTAGAAGGCCCATTTGTGTCACTTTAGAATCCTCGTTTAATCCCCAAAATGTTTTAAAACTCAAAATCTAAAAGAAGTTAGAAAACCCATTGTGATTGATGTTCTTGAATACTCCACAGGCATTTGTATGATTCAACTGAATGAGTTTCAAATGTTGTTTGACTTTTGTTAGTCGATAGCTGCTTAATTGTTGTTGATTTAGTGCATGTGCTCTCAGGATTTGCTTAGGTATATAGTTATCATGTTTGAATCTTGTTCCTAAGATCTTGAGTTGAATGTTGAAATATGAGTGAATTGCCATGTTCATGATTGCTGATTGCTCTTCATGCTGGATAGCGGTTTGATGTATTTCCTGACTATGGTTTGATTATGAGATGAATTTGGAATTATGAGTTGGCAAGCTGGTATGTGGTAGCTATTAATGAAAAGTGAATTTGTATGTATGTATATCTGTGTTGATATTCTTATGCAGATTCCATGGCCAATATGAATGTGCCAGTTCCCACTTTAACCATTTGATCAGATGTTCAAACTCTATTGATTGGCTCTGAATTCACCACAACAACAACATCAGCAACAACAACAACAACACTGTCATCACCACCACCACCTTCACTTCAACAAAGCATTACTTATTCTGGTCTCGCCGAGTGGGGATCTACAATACTTGGGAAGATTTGTTGGTGGATGGATAATTGATGCTGACTACTGACTCCCTCAGGGAAGCGAAAAGGTCAACATCATTTATGTCATAACGATTATCTTTGTACATAATAAGCAATGAATAAACATTTGTTGTTATGTGTCAGTGTATGATTGTTTTAATTCAAAAATTTTCAAACCTATCATACCGGACACTAACATTCTCCCTCATTGATTGAGGGGGAGCATCGTAATGTCTCATTATCAGAATATATTAAACCTGACCATATTTTCTCCCATAATTTTCTAACTTATTTAAATAAATTGGGATCACAAATCTCAAAGGGTTTGAAATTTTTGATCGGGGGAGAGAATGTGATTTAAATATGGAAACTGATAAAATGTGATCTTTTGGAATCAAGTGTGGGCTCTCCCAAATATGTGCTAAACTCTTTCGTGTATCGATGCACATATTGAGGGGGAGCAAATGGTTTATGATGGCAATTGTGAAAGAATACCAAAAGACCGACCAATCTTATTTTAATGCACTGGAGTTATAAGGATGATGAGGTTAGGTATTAGTTCCCATGATCCAGCCAGAACCGGAGGGATCTTCCCAGGGACAATCCTCTAGTTAGAATAGAAGTCCTTAGGAATGATTAAAAAGGAGAAAAGTTGATAAGGGAAGAGTGCCGACGGAGATGGAGCTAGTACTAGAACAAACCCAACAAGGTTCTAGTGATGAAGTCTCGGTAAGCGCTGAAGGGGTTGAAGAATGAAAAAGAAATGTAAAGATAAAGGGTGAAAAGAAAGAAGCCCTCCTTACACTTTAGGCAGAAACCGGGTCAATACATATGCTGTCAGAATCACTAAGTTGATTGCTGGCATTGAAGACAAAGTATCATGGACCCAGTGATACGCTGCACAACCCTCCCTAGCCACTCAAGGTCCCTCAAAGGATTCTTGTTTCATTTGTCACAGAGATCAATACATGGCTATCGTCTATCTCACTCCGAGTTAGATGATATTCAAAAGGTGGCAGTCCTCTCCAGCCTCCGATCACTAAATCAAAACGCACAATTGAGTTTAGAGCCAAGAGATCATCGATAAATCTCACTAGGACACACTTCCAATATGCTTGCTTTTTCATACACCGTGAAAAGCAAGAAAATATATATGAAGAGTCCTACGCATTATCCTCGTGGTATTGCCAGAACATCCGAGTGATACGCAAAGTATTCACAATGAAGATGGAAATCCTTCTAGAGCCAACATCAAACAAGCTCTTGGTGGGTGACATGTGAGATCCTTCATGGATCAAGCTTGTGACAACTGGAAAGAAATGATGGGGCGATTCAAATTTGAATTGAACTTGTTCCAGGAAATGGATTGGCGGATGCTTTTGGAAAACCTTTCAATGTGCTCACCAACAAAGTTTCGAGCACATTGATTGTGAAAATTTTCAAACAAAAGTATTTTTGACAGAAATGTGATTCAAGTTATAAAACCCTTTTCGTGTTGCATAAAATGTTTATCCAGTGACACGCAAGTGATTTTTCTAATCAATTTCTCGTCAATCAGTGGGTATTTAATTCACTGATTCACTCTACCGTGTTGTCTGCTTTGAGACGTTCCAGTATGAGAACATGATTAGTATGATGATTCTGACATTAGTTTGTTGGAAGACTCATTACTACAAGCTGGAAATTCCTGTCAAGGAGAATCTTCTTTAAAGGGGATTCTACCTGATCACAGGTCGGTCTTCACAGAACCGAAGGTTAAATCCAACCACCACATCGAACGAATGACAAAGCCATATTCGTTCTCCAACTTTATTGCTAACTGTTTTATTTTAGATTCATATAAAGATGGCGATGGTGGTTCCTGATTCCAGCAGAGACGTGTCAATCCACACTCCATGCTCACACTTCCAATTCATTATCAAAAACATCATGATAGCAAAGAGACCTACAACACAGCTTCCGCAACTCTGATGATAGGTATCATGATCCAGAAAAATGTGAGCATGCGAGCCCAACGGTCACAACAAAGCACATGGAGGCACTACTACGATGGATGAGCTCAGAGATTTACGGTGGCTGATGATCTCAAAGAAGGCTCCAAGATCACAACTTCACATGGAGACGATGCTGCAAGATGACTTGAAGACATATGTTGGATGATAACCTCAAAGAATACTCGAAGATCATCCAAGTCAAAAGATCAGTCATCAAAAGTTCGCTGCTGAATGTACAAAGAGTAACGAATTTGAAGAATCAAAGACTACGAGCTAGGAAGTTACAGTCATGTAATAGAATGCTAGAATTCAAAATATTATTTCCGGGGTGACCTCCCTTAGGGGGAGATTGTTAGGAATATAAATATTCATGTGAAGACTCGGTCACCCCGAGTATCTATTTAGCATTCATGTAACTCGTAGGCTTATTAGTATTATTATTATTAGTTTAGTTATATTAATATTTGTGAAGTTGGGTCAGGTCTTTACCCACTGTCAGCTCACTCCACAGCCCACTAGGGGCATCGTAGCTAGTAACTATAAATACCCCTTCCCAAGTGTGGGAAGGGTTGGACCTTCATTCACTCTTAATCTAATATCATCTTATTTCTCTCTCTAAAGGTTCCAACTTTCTCTTCTTTTTCACTCTAGATTCGGATCAAATCCACAAGAACCACACGAGTTTGATGTTTGAGTATCTTACAAAAATAAATAAATAAATAAATAAATAAAAAATTGCAATGCAAGTACAAAATTTTCATCAACACTTTGTTTCAAAACATTACCAATTCTTTCTAAAAAAGTGTTGAGGGGGAGAATAAAATTCAAATTTTAAAATTTTCTTTAAAATTTGTACTTGCATATTTTATCAAAAAATTGTTGCTTTATAAAATGGTGGTAATTATACTTGTGTGATACCCTCCTTGATCTTAAAAATGTTTTCAAATACTCATAAGTCGAGGGGGAGTATAAAATTGTTCTTGTCAAAAACATATCAAGTCAAGTTATTAAAAGTTGTGAGTGAGGACTTTAATTGGAAAACTAAGTGGTAAAGGGTTTAAAAGTGACAAAGTTGGAAAGATTAAAATTTGAACATAAAATACATTAACTGTAGTCATTAACTTTTCCACCAAACTTTCACCTACTGCATTTACTACTCGCCCACTCAAATCCATGGCTAAAAATCAAACAAGAAATCATGTTAAGAATCTTCTCATATGTGATTATTTAAACGTTGTTTATATGATTTTAAGACATGGTTTTAAAGGATTTTAAGATCCAACAGTTCAATCTTTCAAAATCGAGTCTTATAGATTTAGGGTTTATGTTGATTCGGGTTTTATGATTTTGTGTGTTTGAGATGATAATCTATGGTGGGTTTTGGTCGGAATTGTGTCCTAAACATGTTATAAGTCTTTAATTGAACCCAGAAACACGATTGAATGATTGTTCTTAATTTAGGGTTCATACGTCAAAATTGGGGAAATTCATATAAGTATGTTGTGGTGTAATTAAAGTATTGAGATAGTGTTTATATGTGTTGAATTACATGATTTAACCATTGAATCGAACCCAGAAACACATTTTGAAGTAATTTCGATGATTAGGGTTTTAGATGAACTCGAATAAGTTCTATCTTTCAATTTTGTGGTTAAAAAGTGTTAAGACATGGACCAAAGAACTCATGAACATCATAAGAAACTATTGGAATCAATCAAACAAAATTCTAACAAGTTGTTGTGAATTCCGATAATTCGTTGAATAGGGTTTGTCGAAATTGAATACTGTTACGTTTAATTTGATTAACAGAGTTTAGATAAGCAGTATGTAACTTGTGAACTGATTTTAATTGGACAGGAAAACCAAATTCGACAAAGAACCAAGAAAAATGTACGTCTACAGTGTTTGTCACAATTTCTGGTATAAGAAATTGTCGAAATTACAAAATCCGTCAAAATTGGATAAGTTTTGCCGGAATTGCAAAATCTATCGAAATTGGATAAAGTTGTCGCAATTGCACAACACTTGTCGAAATTCAAAACTTTTATCGCAATTAGGCAAATTTATCGCAATTTCACATTTCCATCGCAATTGGACAAGACTTATAGCAATTCAGATTTCTTCAATCGGAATTGGCCAAATGTTATCGAAATTCAAAAACATCGGAATTGGACCATAATTCTGTCGGAATTTATAAAAATGTTGGAATTGGTCAATATTGTATTCTGTCAAAATTTAAATGTCAAATTCATACAAGTCACAAACTGTCAAAATTGCTCTAATGGACAATAAAGGGAATTCAACTTTAACTAACACTCAACAAGATGTCCAAAGATGTTAATTGCTATACTTAAACATGTAATATCAAATTAAGCAACTAAAAGGCCACATGAATGATAAAAAGTTTAACTATTTGCTAACTTTCATGTATCCTGCAAATCTGTGTTTGATTGATGTTTCAGATATCTCAAATGGCTGCACCACAACAACAACAACCACTCCCAATGCTCACCAAGCCTGATGTTCTTCCACAAGGCTATGATGTGGAGATTGGCAAGGACAATGCAAGGGTGGAATTTCACAAAGTCAAGTGTGCGGAACCAACTTGTCAGATAGCTATAGAAGTTCTCAAGCTACACAAGTGCAGGAGTATGCTAGACAAGTCAGCTAGTGTTCCTGAACTCTACATTCATCAAATGTGGAACACTTACAGCTAGACTTGAGAGAGGAATATTTCACATGCAAGCTGGACTGAAAGGAAATAACCGTTGATGCAAATTAAATTACCTTCGCAAGGCTTTGCTACTACCAGAAGCTCCTGAACCTGCCAAAGTATTCCACCCAACACCTACTGAAGAAGAAGTTCTCAACTTTCTTGTAGAGATAGGCTACGATGTACAACCAGACAAACCATTGACAAAAGTCTCAAGGGTTGAAGCAAAGTTCATCCCACAACCTTGGAGAACAATATACTAAATCTTGGCCCGTTCTGTCTTTGGAAGGGAAAGTGGTTACGAGAACCCCCGTCTGTGTCATCTTCAAATCTTTTGGGGCATGGTTAATCAGAAACAGATTAACTATGCACAACTTATCTAGGATGACATTGTCTACCAAATCCAAAGCCATTACCAGAAACCTTTAACCAAAATCCCGTTTGTTCGTTACACCAAGCTTCTCATCGCCCATCTAATTGATGACAACGCTGACATCTCTTCATGTCTTGAAGACTGAGAAATGCATCTATTCAAAATGGACAAGACCATCAGGTCAGTCTACATCCCCAAAGGCAGCACATGTAACCAAGGGCTGAGACTACCTGAAGCTCTTTTGACAGAAAAGATTAAGAAAACAAAAAGCTTTCGGAGATTATGATAGAGCTTTCAATGAAGGACATGTCGGTTTTTGCAAATATGATGATAAGCCTGCACCAGCTAGGACTCGATCGAAAGAAAGTAGCAAGTCAGGCAGTACTTCTAGTGTATCAAAGAAAATCAAACTCGCTGCTCATAAAATCGTTAAAAGAAGAGTTCCGGTTAAGATAGCTAAGCCCGAACCTGAAGAAAGAAAGATTGTTGAGGAAGAGGGATCCTATTCAGAAACGGAAAGCGATAAAGAACCTCTAATCTATAAAGAAGAAATAGCTACTCAGATTTCACTAGAAGAGAGCCGAGAGTCTTTTAAAGCTGAAGAGAAAAGGCGAAAGCAATTAAGGCTAGAAGAACAAATGAGATTGGATGAAGATTTGGCCAGAGACTTTAGTGAAGACCAGACCTATGATGATCCGGTTAATCGAACCGGTGGGTCTGGGGTAGTAAAAGAAGTAACTCCACCTAACCCTGATCCGGTTAATCAACCCGGTGGGTCTGGGGTTGTTAAAGACGTTACTCCACTTCAATCTGATCCGGCTAATCAACCCGGTAGGTCTCAGCTTGAGAAAGAAGCTATCCCACCTCAGTCAGATCCGGTTAATCAACCCATTAATGATGAGGAAAAGAAGGAAGATGAACAGATGAAAGAATTCGATATGGATGAAGGGGAAGAAACAGAAAAGGTGTTAACTGATGAGGAAGAAATAAATAAAGCTGCTGAAGAACTGGAATTGGAAATGAAGAGGACAGAAGATGAAAGGACGGCTGAGGAAAGAGAGGCAGACATATATATTCTAACTCCACCAATCACTCCTCCACATTCTCCACCAGCTGTCAATGAATCATCTCCAGTATCTCAGCATGCTTCACCACCTAAAGCACAAACACCTTCAGTTTCTCAGTATGATTCACCTCCCAAAGTTCTAACATATCCTGAATCATCCACACACCCCTCATCACCACCAACACCACCAACTAAAGCAACAACTGAAGCAACAAAAGACACAAAAATCAAGACAACCAAGAAAACTGTAACACCCCCATTTTTGATATACGCAGCGGAATATAAGTTTGGGGTGCTACTTCAAGGTTCACAGTCATGAGAATAGAAAACGACTCGAAAAGAGACGTTTTAAATAAAATTGCTATCATTCATTTATCTGTATCAGAGTTACATTATAGAGGTCCCAACGGGAGGTTTTGAAATACGTTATAAAAGTTACATTTTTAGCTGAATGATAACAAATAGAAACTCTTTTTATAAAAGAAAGTCCACGCCACTCCGTGCCAAATCGTACTTCCAGTTACCTGAGATAAACATGCTTAAAAAGTCAACACAAAGGTTGAGTGAATCCATAGCGTTTATAGTTAAATCGATTTGAACACAAGCTAAGTAAAACGTAAATCAGTAATATTGCAGTTCGTTATATATTGCTCTAAGTCTCATGAACTCAAACGTTAACACGATGAATAACGATTATGCCCCGAGTAGGAGTCTGCCTGAAACTCTTTATTAAACGTTTTCAAATAAAATGCATTGGGTCACTTATCCAGCAACACAAAGGGATTGTCAATCCAATAGATCTATTCATTATATTCGAGCTCACCCGAAAGTGATTAATGGTTCATGATAAAGGGTCTTTAAATAGGCAACAGTTAAACTTATGCAATATAAATCAGGAAAGCATACAGAAAAATATTTGTGTTCGGTTTAGTAGCATGTATCTCCCCACAAGTTTAGAAAAACGTATATAAAAAGTGAGACTATGAACTCACCTGGACAATCTGGTTGGAAAACAAAGTTAACTAGAGTTGATAAACGACTCCGGCACGCAACCTAGTTTGGTATATCAAGTTTTCAGTAATCGTTTTCAATTATATATAAGTTTTATTATTCGTTTCGTAATGTTTTCGATAATTGTTAATTTTGAGACAACATGAAATCTCTCCAAAAGTTATAAGATTTTATCTTATTTCTTATTTGTAGGTTTTTGTTCCGTTTGTTCGTAAAATAATTACTTCGTTTTTTTGTTATCGAGGAAAACGTATTTTGGTTTAATTTTTAATAATAATAATAATAATAATAATAATAATAATAATAATAATAATAATTATTATTATTATTATTATTATTATTATTATTATTATTATTATTATTATTATTATTATTATTATTATTATTATTATTATTTAATAATAATTATTATTTTAGAAAAAGTTACACTTTAGACCTTCTAGTTTAATATGTTGACAATTTTTACCCTTGAACTTTTGTAAAATGACTAGTTTTACCCCTCAACTTTCACAAAATTACAATTTTTACCCCTTAACTTTGTCAAATGACAATTTTTACCCCTATAATTTCAAAAATGACACTTTTTAACCCTTGGGTTCAAGTCGATTGCATATCAAGTCCTTTTAATAATTTTGGTTTGAGTTTTGGCAAAAATTACCCTTGAGACTCCCGTCGCGTTACACACGACGTCCCCATTTTATAAAAACGCGCTATATCTTTAGAAAAATGGCAAAACTTTTTACGACTCTTTCGTATACTTTATTATCAGTTTATAAACTAAATTTTCACAAGGTATCAGCTCGTGATTCGAGCTCACGAGCTAGAAACAAATTAATTAAGGTGCGTTTGGTTTGTTCGGTCGAGGCAGAAAACACACAACAAAAAGGGGTCGAATCTCAGTGAATACTTAACTAAATGACTCCGTTCTTTTTCCTACGGTTAGACAACTAAGTGGTTTATATATTTGCAAAAGATTAGAATTTTTAGACGTCTCTAGAGGGTCGAAACAAAGGTCCTAAGTTGGGCGTTTTTAAATATGTGCTGTTAAGAAATTGAATAAAAACAGCATCTATTATGCGTTTTCATGACTCGAGATCTAAAGAGTTTTTGAAGAAAACGTTGTTCCGGACAATTTTCGTGTTTTAACTTTTTAACGAAACGGACCAGAAAGGCCTCGTTTTGCGTGACTTGCGTTTCTGTTACAGTATGTATTTACAGATTTTAATGAAACTTCAAATTACCATATCTTTTGACTCGGGTACTCGTTTTAGGTGATTCAAATTGCTAAATCTTCTTTTTTATTTTCTCTAAAAGAATATGTAAACTACTTAAGTCCCCATTTGGTTTATTTAGTACGAAATTTAGTTAGAAAGTCGATTTATTTTGACATATATTAACCCCTAGTTATCATATAATTTCTTGTTACTTATTTTTGACCTTAGCTTGTTATTAGAGATTATTTAGTGGTGTTTTTAAGAGTATATTGAAGTAAATAAAAGGAATGAAAAAGAGTTAGATTTACTTACTTGTATATTGGTTCGATTATAAGATATAGGGGCGAATTGGCTTTGAAATGAAATACTAGATCTTCTCCTTCTTCCTAGGCTTCTTAGGGTTTTTCTTAGGCTTGTATTTGGGGCTGTTTTGATCAGGATTTATGTGAGGGTGGGCTGTGGTTTGGTGTGTTCGAATAAGGTTGAGAGAAAATGAGGACATATGGGTCAATATTTATAGCAAGAGGGAGCTAGGGTTTTATGGTTTCTTATGAGGTAAGGAAGGAGGCAAAGTGATGTGTTCTCCTCTTTAGGGTGCCACATGGGTGGAGGAGGGGGGAGGGATGTGTAAGGTTTATAAGGTGATGATGTGTTTTGTATAAAAACCATACAAGTATCCTACTTGAGGGCATGATGATGTGGAGGAGGGGGAAACTAAGGAGGGGACATATGAGGAAGGTTATATGTGATTTAGTTTAGGTTTAGGAGTTTGTAAAAATTAGTTTGGTTATGATTTAGGTTAGGATCGAACTAGGTAGACAAGAAGAGATCGAATGGGTATTAATGGGTGGTACTTTGGGCTTTAGCGAGTAGTACTTAGGGTTTATGGAATGTAACTAGTTAGGTTTAGGTTTAAGTTTATGGATTTCTTGGTTAAAAATTAAATTAGACATACTTAATATATATATATATATATATATATATATATATATATATATATATATATATATATATATATAATGTGTGTGTGTCGAATTAGGTATTAGGGAAAATAAAATCATGTTGTGCTTAAATGAGTTGTACCATAAGCTTAATAAGGTGGTTCTAAGGTTTAAGAAATAAGAAAAATATATTTTTAATGTTTCTTTAAGTTATATTAATTTTATGAAATTTTCATTAAGCTTTAAAGTATATAATTAAGATTTTAGGTTTTTGTGCATTGAAGGGTTGCACATTGGGTTTAAGGGTTTGTACAATTATTTTATAAATTAATAAATTTATTTTACAAATTAATGTATGAAATTATTACAAAATATGCTTTTAAAATAATTATTATTAAAGTTTATATAGGGTTTTTATTAATAATTGATTTTTTTGCATTAATGACTTGTACCTTGGTTTAAAGGACTTGTACATATATATTTTATAAGAATATTATTTAGGGTTTGTGATTTTATTACATAAAATCATAGTTTTGTGAAATTAGGGTTTTATCGGGAGTTATAGTGGAATTAGGGTTTCTGTGCTTTAGTGACTTGTACATTACTCAAATAAATTATATTTTAGTATTTCTAGGGTTTTGATATTATCATATGTTGTTATGGTAGTTTAGGGTTTCATAAAAACTCTTATCAGTTAAGAAACGTTCAGTTTTAAACGTACGTTAACGAAATAACGTAAAGTGGTAAATGGAATATCATACAGTTTTAGATCAAAGATGTTTATATTAATTGGGTTGCGTGTGAGCGCGTTTATCGGGGATGTGATCTAAGTCACATAAGATAACAGCTATGAACAGATAATAATAATAATAAAAAAATTCTACGTGGAAAAAGGATAAGTATTCTGTAAGCTAGTTTATTTTAAATGTGGGATTTTACGAATGGTTATAGTATCCCCCGTTGAAGGGAATCTCGTCCCGAGATTCAGTCTATGTTGGTCGAGGAGTGAGGGAAAAGGTTTGGGTATTTTGTCCTTATTTGATTTTCTTATCTTAGAGGTGATGGGTAGTAATTGTAGACATCTATTATGTTTGGTCAAATGAAAATTTTGTTTTTGAATGAAAATTGTTATTAGAAAATCTGAAAAGATAACTGTCCAATTATGACATGATTCTTCCTAGTTTAGACATAGTTGGCCAGGCTATGCATAACTAAGGACGGAATGATGTGATATTTGGTCCAGTTATGGTGATACTTATATTTCTTCAAAAGTTTTAGACGGTGTTCAACGTTTTGTTTTTGTAAATTGACAACATCTTTATTTTTCACAAAAATAAGAAAATTATTGTTCATACTATGGTGATAAGTCAGGAATTTCTAGGGTACTAATGGGATATCCTTAAAATAAATCTTAGGGTTCGAGTGGAATTCTTACGGGATAGTTAAAACTAATATTAACCAAATTTCTAGTGAGATGACAGTGTAGTGACTACGAACAGGTCAAATGGAATGGAAACGTAGATTGTGATTATTACGGATATATTACAAGGTAAAGATTTTATAAGGTAGAAGGATAGTTGATATACGTAGGTTACGTCCATCGTAACTAAGGTAGAGTACGAGAGGAAAACACTTAGGAAGTCTTAAGCTACGGTTTATTTAGCTATAACAGGAATTTCTTTTCTGATTAAATAGGGATGCCATTCCTTGACATTGTCGGGATCTTGACGAGTTCTCATTTTCTTGCACTAATCTTGGTTCGGCTGTGCGTTCCCATCTCCTAGCACATACGCTCTTCCGCGGGCACCGTTGTTCTGGTTGGCATTCGGCTTCGGGCATCGGCTCTTGTAATGCCCCTTCTCACCACATCCGTAGCAAGTTACGGTTACCGGCTGTAGGTTGGCTCCTGTTGCTCTACAGTCTTTGGTCTGATGTCCAAATACTATCATACGCGTATGTAAGATGATCATCACTGGCCCACATCAACCGATACCGTACACAGCAAAATACAACAAAATCAAAACCACATATAGTCATAAATAACTTGCTAATTTGTTATATATAACAAAATTAGTACAAGCGTCATATTTATGCTACATATCTCATGGCCAAGATATAGTACAAAAGCTGACAGATATAAATCTGATTGTGTGGCTACCAGAAACTCTTTCGAGTCAACTTTTCAGTTTGACGATCATGCTGACGAGAATATATATACTCTTAATATCTATCTTGCATATCTCCCACTATTTTCTCCAAAATAGTGATCTTCGTCTGAGCTGTCGTCAGTTCTTCATTTTTCTTCTTCATTTCTTCTCTTCTAACATCTTTAATTCGTCATAGGTATTTCTCGTCTCAGCTACTCATGACGGTTCTCTGCCTTCTCACGATTCTCGCCCATTTTCTGCTTCATGGTCTCTGAATCTTTAACTCTTTATTTTATACCCTCGATGCATTCTAGAGGCAGCTTGTCGGGATGACCTAGGCAGTCTCAATCTGTTTTTCTTGCCGTTCTAATCACGTCAGCAGGGTGGAAATAGTCGGTTCTCGTTCCGGTGCTGATTGCGAGTTTTCACTCACCTCAAGGTCTCGCGGTGGAATAGGGAAGTTGGAAATAGGAAATCGGGATAAAGTATGATATCGGGCGATAATGGTCCTAGCTTTTCACTAAGTTTAAACGGAATAGATGAGGGATAGAAACTTATAGATGATAGTGGAGGTGGAGGTAAAGATGTAGGAACGGACAGTATATATGTAGGAAAGTGGGCGTGGTAGTGGTGATGAGGATGTAAGTATTATCATGATGTCCGGTACTATCGTGATATTTTTCAATATCCGATTCCGACATAAGAGGAATAGAATGGGTAGGGAAAATCAGGATTCTGTAACCACCCGGTAATTATACATATTTTACTATGTAGCTAAATAATGAAAAATATACATATATAAGTAACGTTTCAGTGGCGTTGTGGCACGGAGGAATTTTGGTTAAGTTTTTGTGAAAAGCGGTTATAGTCCAATGTTTGAAAACATTTGGTTCTCTATAACCATGAGCTCTGATACCAATCTGTAACACCCCCATTTTTGATATACGCAGCGGAATATAAATTTGGGGTGCTACTTCAAGGTTCACAGTCATGAGAATAGAAAACGACTCGAAAAGAGACGTTTTAAATAAAATTGTTATCATTCATTTATCTGTATCAGAGTTACATTATAGAGGTCCCAACGGGAGGTTTTGAAATACGTTATAAAAGTTACATTTTTAGCTGAATGATAACAAATAGACACTCTTTTTATAAAAGAAAGTCCACGCCACTCCGTGCCAAATCGTACTTCCAGTTACCTGAGATATACATGCTTAAAAAGTCAACACAAAGGTTGAGTGAATCCATAGCGTTTATAGTTAAATCGATTTGAACACAAGCTAAGTAAAACGTAAATCAGTAATATTGCAGTTCGTTATATATTGCTTTAAGTCTCATGAACTCAAACGTTAACACGATGAATAACGATTACGCCCCGAGTAGGAGTCTGCCTGAAACTCTTTATTAAACGTTTTCAAATAAAATGCATTAGGTCACTTATCCAGCAACACAAAGGGATTGTCAATCCAATAGATCTATTCATTATATTCGCGCTCACCCGAAAGTGATTAATGGTTCATGATAAAGGGTCTTTAAATAGGCAACAGTTAAACTTATGCAATATAAATCAGGAAAGCATACAGAAAAATACTTGTGTTCGGTTTAGTAACATGTATCTCCCCACAAGTTTAGAAAAACGTATATAAAAAGTGGGACTATGAACTCACCTGGACAATCTGGATGGAAAACAAAGTTAACTAGAGTTGATGAACGTCTCCGGCACGCAACCTAGTTTGGTATATCAAGTTTTCAGTAATCGTTTTCAATTATATATAAGTTTTATTATTCGTTTCGTAATGTTTTCGGTAATTGTTAATTTTGAGACAACATGAAGTCTCTCCAAAAGTTATAAGATTTTATCTTATTTCTTATTTGTAGGTTTTTGTTCTGTTTGTTCGTTATCGAGGAAAACGTATTTTGGTTTAATTTTTAATAATAATAATAATATAATAATAATAATAATAATAATAATAATAATAATAATAATAATAATAATAATAATAATAATAATAATAATAATAATAATAATAATAAGAATAATAAGAATAATAATTATTTAATAATAATTATTATTTTAGAAAAAGTTACACTTTAGACCTTCTAGTTTCATATATTGACAATTTTTACCCTTGAACTTTTGTATAATGACAAGTTTTACCCCTCAACTTTCACAAAATTACAATTTTTACCCCTTAACTTTTGTCAAATGACAATTTTTACCCCTATAGTTTCAAAAATGACACTTTTTACCCCTAGGGTTCAAGTCGACTGCATATCAAGTCCTTTTTATAATTTTGGTTTGCGTTTTGGCAAAAATTACCCTTGAGACTCCCGTCGCGTTACAGACGACGTCCCCATTTTATAAAAACGCGCTATATCTTTAGAAAAATGGCAAAACTTTTTAAGACTCTTTCGTATACTTTATTATCAGTTTATAAACTAAATTTTGACAAGGTATCAGCTCGTGATTCGAGCTCACGAGCTAGAAACAAATTAATGAAGGTGCGTTTGGTTTGTTCGGTCGAGGTAGAAAATACACAACAAAAAGGGGTCGAATCGCAGTGAATACTTAACTAAATGACTTCGATCTTTGTCCTACGGTTAGACAACTAAGTGGTTTATATATTTGCAAAAGATTAGAATTTTTAGACGTCTCTAGAGGGTCGAAACAAAGGTCCTAAGTTGGGCGTTTTTAAATATGTGCTGTTAAGAAATTGAATAAAAACAGCATCTATTATGCGTTTTCATGACTCGAGGTCTAAAGAGTTTTTGAAGAAAACGTCGTTCCGGACAACTTTCGTGTTTTAACTTTTCGACAAAACAGATCAGAAAGGCCTCGTTTTGCGTGACTTTCGTTTCTGTTTCTGTTACAGTATGTATTTACATTTGATTTTAATGAAACTTCAAATTACCATATCTTTTGACTCGGGTACTCGTTTTAGGTGATTCAAATTGCTAAATATTCGTTTTAATTTTCTCTACAATAATATGTAAACTACTTAAGTCCCCATGTGGTTGATTTAGTACGAAATTTAGTTAGAAAGTCGATTTATTTTGACATATATTAAACCCTAGTTATCATATAATTTCTTGTTACTTATTTTTGACCTTAGCTTGTTATTAGAGATTATTTAGTGGTGTTTTTAAGAGTATATTGAAGTACATAAAAGGAATGAAAAAGAGTTAGATTTAATTACATGTATATTGGTTCGATTATAAGATATAGGGGCGAACTGGCTTTGAAATGAAATACTAGCTCTTCTCCTTCCTAGGCTTCATAGGGTTTTTATTAGGCTTGTATTTGGGGCTGTTTTGATCAGGATTTATGTGAGGGTGGGCTGTGGTTTGGTGTGTTCGAATAAGGTTGAGAGAAAATGAGGACATATGGGTCAATATTTATAGCAAGAGGGAGCTAGGGTTTCTATGGTTTCTTATGAGGTAAGGAAGGAGGCAAAGTGATGTGTTCTCCTCTTTAGGGTGCCACATGGTTGGAGGAGGGGGGAGGGATGTGTAAGGTTTATAAGGTGGTGATGTGTTTTGTGTAAAAACCATACAAGTATCCTACTTGAGGTCATGATGATGTGGAGGAGGGGGAAACTAAGGATGGGACATATGAGGAAGGTTATATGTGATTTAGTTTAGGTTTAGGAGTTTGTAAAATTTAGTTTGGTTATGATTTAGGTTAGGATCGAACTAGGGAGACAAGAAGAGATCGAATGGGCGTTAAAGGGTGGTACTTTGGGCTTTAGCGAGTAGTACTTAGGGTTTATGGAATGTAACTAGTTAGGTTTAGGTTTAAGTTTATGGATTTCTTGGTTAAAAATTAAATTAGACTTACTTAATATATATATATGTGTCGAATTAGGTATTAGGGAAAAGAAAATCATGTTGTGCTTAAATGAGTTGTACCATAAGCTTAATAGGGTGGTACTAAGGTTTAAGAAATAAGAAAAATATATTTTTAATGTTTCTTTAAGTTATATTAATTTTATGAAATTTTCATTAAGCTTTAAAGTATATAATTAAGATTTTAGGTTTTTGTGCATTGAAGGGTTGCACATTGGGTTTAAGGGTTTGTACAATTATTTTATAAATTAATAAATTTATTTTACAAATTAATGTATGAAATTATTACAAAATATGCTTTTAAAATAATTATTATTAAAGTTTATATAGGGTTTTTATTAATAATTGATTTTTATGCATTAATGACTTGTATCTTGGTTTAAAGGACTTGTACATATATATTTTATAAGAATATTATTTAGGGTTTGTGATTTTATTACATAAAATCATAGTTTTGTGAAATTAGGGTTTTATCGGGAGTTATAGTGGAATTAGGGTTTCTGTGCTTTAGTGACTTGTACATTACTCAAATAAATTATATTTTAGTATTTCTAGGGTTTTAATATTTTCATATGTTGTTATGGTAGTTTAGGGTTTCATAAAAACTCTTATCAGTTAAGAAACGTTCAGTTTTAAACGTACGTTAACGAAATAACGTAAAGTGGTAAATGGAATATCATACAGTTTTAGATCAAAGATGTTTATATTAATTGGGTTGCGTGTGAGCACGTTTATCGAGGATGTGATCTAAGTCACATAAGATAACAGCTATGAACAGATAAAAAAAAAGAAAAAAGAATCTACATGGAAAAAGGATAAGTATTCTGTAAGCTAGTTTATTTTAAATGTGGGATTTTACAAATGGTTACAAAAACAAAAAAGATGGCTAGGCTCAGAAGGGATGATGTAATCTCCCAAGCGTCCGAAAGGGTGAAAAAGGCAGCAAAGCTCACACGTGTCAAGAAAGACAACCAACTACGTGACCAAGTCGAAGCATTAACAAATGTGGTCACTGGCCTTGTCGGACAAGTAAACGAGCTACAAGAAACCAAGGCTCGCATCAATGAGTTCCTGACAGACGATGTTGAAGATCGAATGATTATAGCGGTCAAGGGAAATACTAAAGCATATGATAACGCTCAGAATGAGCATGTTTTTAGTTGCGTTATCATTAGTTTTGTGCATCATATTTGGTTATATTTGTATGTATTTGTTACTTAATCATGAAAAAGTGTATATGCAAGTAAATGTAGCCAAGTATAGGGAAAGATGATAAAAAGACGAAGAATTGGAGTGATTATGCACATTTCAAGACGGAGACAAGAAAGAAACCACACAAGGACTCAAGGATTTGATAGTGTCAAGATTTCTATGTTCATATATCAAGAAAATATCAAGTTCTATGGAAGAAATCAGCACTTAAATGAAGGATAAAGCATGCAACAAGAAAAGTCAAGGAAAAGTCAATATTGTGAGTACAAGAGGACTCCATCCGATCGGATGCAACCCGCATCCGATTCGGTTGGGTTTTACCGAGGAGAGAAACCTATCGGATGGTCCAAAATCCGATCGGTTGGACTGATGTTGCGGTTACAAAGAAGCATTAATTGATGATTTTACTCCTCATAATCATTGTGGCCGATCATTTCCTTCATATTTACTGTCATAGGTCGTTTTTACTTGGATAATAAGTGTTCTTACACTTATATAATGGGATCCAAGGCAAGATACTAAGTGTGACACCCCAAAACTAGTAAAAGGCTTACACCAAGTCCTTACTATGTTATTATTATTGCCCGAAAGTCTAGAAGTTCTATAAAAACGTCTAGGAAACTTTGAGTTCAAGTCTCAATAGTTTGGTTTGTGTTTGGAGTTGTTTACTTGTCATAGTAGGCGATTGGAGGAGTGTGGTTGCTATAGTTCCACGATTCTAGTTCTTGTAATCCTAAGCTAGGTATATCTTGTTTTCTTACAATGAACTACTTTTACTTTGAGTTTAATGAAAGTATTGTTTGTTACTTGTGTTTGATTATGATTGTTATGGAGTGATTTTTGGTATACTTGTGTGTATGATGTAATTATTGTTGGAGTATTCTTATCTAAAAAGTGATGCATGAAAACATTTCTTGTTTTATGAGTTTGTTGAAATAATATCTAATCTTGATTAATTTGTTGGTAAAAACATTTTAAAGAATAAAAAGGCCGAAAGGATTTTCTTTATGTTTTTATTCCAAAACGTTAGTGCACGAATTAGTATGGGATATGGTGTGTGACATGCATCATATTTACTCATTAAAATGGATTTGAAAAGATTTCATCACGAGAAAAGGCCGAAAGGATTCGTAGGAATTCATAAGATAAGAATTGCTTTTCAAACAACTAGTGTTTAATAGAATTGTCATAATAGTTAACAAAGGCCGAAAGGAGTTAACTAGGAGATTGAATTCTTAGTAATGATTCTTAATGATATAAACCAATTGATTGTTAATTATTCATATAAAATTATGCATCATTACAAGTTACACAAAACTTTGTAGAATACTCTAAACAATTGGTTATGGAATTACAAACAAGTATATGTTTTTGATCGATTGGATTCTATTTACTTTTTGAATTTTCACTAAATTGGATTGACAACCCTTTTTGCAAAAGCTTGTTATACTAAATACAAATACCAAATCCCTTGGGACGATCTCGACTTACCCACCTTTACTATGACGGACGAGTATACTTGCTCGTATGTGTTGAATAGATAACCGGATAAATCATGTTTATAAATTTTAAAACTTGTACACGGTAGAGCACATCAAGTTTTTGGCGCCGTTGCAGTGGATTGGATTTGATTTAATTGAATTTGATTAGATTTGTTTTTATTTGGTAGTTTTATCAGTTTTTTATTCAGAAATTCGTGTTAGAAAGTAAGTAAAAGTAAAAAAAAAAAAAAAAAAAAAAAAAAAAAAAAAAAAAAAAAAAAAAAAAAAAAATTGGTTTAGCACCAACCGAATCGGATGGTTACCCATCCGATGGGTTGGAACCCTCGGTAAATTTTTTATAGATTTTTATTTTCTGTTTTATTTAGTCTTTTAATGATAGTTTAAGTGTAGTAATAGATATAATTAATTGTTTGTTTAATTAGATAATTAATGGTGATCATAGGATTAGTTTTTAATGTTTTTAAAGTTTTTATTATAGTAGTTAATGTAATTAGTATATTTAATTTTATGTTAAGTAGTTTAAGAGTTTTCGTTTATTTTGTTTAGTTAATAATAGTTATTAGATAGATTAATTGTTTTTAATTAAAGTTATTAATTATGGTTAACTTTTCATTTCTAGTTAATTAGTTTTATTTATGTCTTAATTATCATATTAAAATTTTTAATTTAGTTTTTAATTAAAAAAAAAGTAATTTTTTTTACGATCTGTCCAACCGATCGGATGTGCGAGTGTCAGATTCGGTTGGCAAGTTGCATGTTTTAACGAATTGTCCATCCGATCGGATGGATGCCTCGTTAAAGTTGTTAAATTTTTTCAATTTTTAGTTGTTTTAGTGTTTTGAGTGTTTGAACTTGTTAGTTACTTGATATGATTTCATTTTGAGTATGTTTCGATTATGACTAACCCTAATGCTAATGATTTGGATTTTTGTGTTTGTGGTTATGTTATAGTTATTATTTGCTTTAGTAAGATGGAAAGTTTGAGCGAAGTTTCGGAGTGTTTGAGAAATTTGGAAGAAATGTTCAAGGATTTGGGTGATTCCTTGGAACGTTTTGAAAATATGTTGGGAGAAGCTAAGACGGATCTTGAAAAGGAAGAAGAAGTTGGAGAAAACCGAGTTTGTTTGCCAAAGAAGAAGAAGGTTGTTGTGTTCATAAGAGCTCCCCCTAAGGAGTTTGATGCACCATTCATGAGGTTTTCTACACCTTGTGGTGTGGAAGGAGTCCAAGCTTGGGATGCACAATTGAACATAGAGTATGGAGATAATTATATTACCGAAGGTGTGTTAGATAAACTTGGGTTTGTTCGACTTGATTATGAAGATTATGGAAGGAAGAAAGTGAAAGATGTGAAAGTGAATATTCACGGTCATATTTTCAAGGTTGATTTTGTTGTTCTAGACTATGGAAACACCGATGAGCCGGAGGTAGTGTTTGGAAGAGATTTTCTTGTTACAACTAAGTGTAAGCTTGATTTTGCACTTGGTGAAATGAGGATTGAGATTACCGAATTAGAAGAAGAGAAGGAAGTAGATGTGATGCTTGCGGAGTTGTGTGAAGGGAAGGAAGAAGTTGTTAAAATGGGAAAGGCTAGTAGGAAGAAAGCACCTATTAACAAATTAACCCAACCCTCTACCCCAAAGAATGATAATTCATCATCATCATCATCTAATTCACCACTTATTTCACCACAAACCGTTAAGCCTTTAACTCAAGAACAAAAGGAGGCTATTTTAGAGAATTTGGAGATGAAATTTAATGAACTTATGGAGAAGAAGCCGGTGATTGAAGTGTTGAATAACTATATGACCTACCATAAGAAATTGGATGCGGTTATGATGGCTAGATCTAGGCTAGAAGACAAAACTTTTGATGAGGTTGAGAGAGAAAGAATTGTGGAGAATGGATTACCAAAGAAAATAAGTGATCTGGGGAATTTTGTTTTACCAATTAAGGTGAATGGAACAACTTCGATGTATGCATTGGCCGATACCGGGTCAAGTGTGAGTGTTATGCCATATCCGTTGTACAAAAGGTTAGGACTTATTAACCCCCAACCTAATCAATCTAATCTCACTATGGACAACAATTCTCAAGCAAAAGGAATGGGTGAAGTGAAAAATGTTCGAGTTCAAATAGGGTACCAAGCCTTTTTAGCCGATTTCTTAGTGCTTAACATACCGGTAGACAAAGAATTGCCACTTTTTTTAGGTAGACCATTTTTAAGAACATGTGGGGCTATAATAGACATGGGCCGTGGTACGATGACAATTGATGATGGGATTTTGAAACACACTTATTACCCAAAACCTAGAGGGAAAATAGTAAAGGAAGTGCATGAGAAAGATAATGAGGAAGAATACTTAGGATGTTTTGAAGTAGGAAGAGACGAGGATGGTATGCCTAAATATGGGCCGGTTACTCCTAGTTTCTTTGATATCAAAGATGAAATGGAGAGAGCTCTAGCAATGGAGGCTTTCTTTAACCACTTTAAAAATATTTTTGTGCTTAATATGCTTACTGATTTTCTTGGATCATTACCGGTCCAACTCAAAAATTTGGAGTGGGGACCCGATGGTCCGAGTGTTTACAAGAAAGAAGATGGAGATGGGGAATGTCATGTGAAATTTGATATTGTTTGCCCAAGTGGAAGGAATTTTGCAAGAAGGTTTAAAACTCAAAAGACAAACCGGAAGTTGTCTGGAAAATTTCACAGTGAAGATATCCTAAGGCATGAATACTTCCAAGGATGAAGGAGATCAAGATGAACAAGTTGAAGAATAAAGCACAAAACTTGTGCTAGTTGTTTGTTTCTTTTAATTTTTATGCATCTTAGTATTTTAATATTTGCATTTAAGTTATTTTAAGTTTTAAGTTTTAAAGTTTATGTTAAGACTTCTTTTTATTAAGTTTTATGATTATGGAGTTTATGTTTTTAGTTGAGATTTTTAGTGTTAGTTTTGTTTAGAGTTAGTAGACATAGACTTGGACAAATTTTGGTAGACCAAGTGTGGTGGAACATTTACATACAAAAATAATTTTTGAAAGGAAAAAAACATTTTCACTTGCTCTCACAAGTATCACAAAGTGTTGACAAGAGAAAAAGTGAATTTTTTTGCAAAGACATAATCCGAATCGGTTGGATCTAAAGCTGATCGGATGGAGTTGGATATATAACCCAAAAATATCAAAAATTGTAAGAAACCTACACACACACAATCCACCAAATTTGGGTCCAAAAATTCGACCATTAGAAGTTAATTGGAAGTTTCAGGAGTGTTTAGAGATTATCCATGGCTCCAAAACAAGTAAGTAACATCATCAATTTGGTTTAATTAGGTTTTAATTCGGATTTATTGAATTAGGTCAAGATTTGGGTACTTTTGATAGACTTCGAATTAAGATGTAATCTTTTAGGAATAGATGAGTAATTGATAGAGGAATACATTTCAAAAAGAATTAGAATGATTTATTAAGTTTTGAGGAAGAATTGGTTAATTGAATTTTCGGATTGAATTGGGTCAAAACTTTGAATCGAGTTGTGTTGCAATTGATGATTCCCAGATGTTATATGCTTGTTAATTAGTGATGTTAGGATAGTGCATTGTTGATTAGAACACTAATTGAAGAGTTTGATTTGCTAGTGTTCCCGGGTGTTCTAGGATTGATTAAGAAATCATGTGGAGATGTTATGGATCGATATAGGAATGAATTGGAGATGTAGAAATCATCATAACTGTTCAAATGCAGGTTAGAAGAGAGTTGGTATTGATAGGAATCGATTGAAGTTGAAATATAAGTCTTTGCCTTTGACAGCAAAACCCAACTGATTCGGTTGCGGGTTAATACCGATCGGTTGGATGTGGATTTTTACTCCATCCGATCGGATGGAGACCAATACCGATCGGATGGAGGTCTCGGTAAAGAAAAATGAATATTTTCAAAACGAGTTCTTTGGACTTCTAAATCGTGTAGCATTGTTTCCTATACTCTTATAATAACATATATTTTCGTTTTCTACAGAGAAATGTTGTAGGTTCTTCAAGTTCGTCAAGTGTTCGAGTAAACCCGATTGTGACCAAGTATTGTCAAAGGAATGCAAGGAGCAAAGTCACTTATAATCTTCAGCCGGAGAGTAATGAGAATCTCAAGTTTAGTAAATTGAAGAAGGAAGAAAAGCATGCATACAGGGAACGCCTTTCCAAGTTGCAGGTTAGGAATATTGTTGTTCCGCGTTTGATTAATTGGGATTTGTTTACGGAGTATGAGTGTGAGAATCAGTTGAGGGACATGTTGAAGATGTCTTATGTGTATCCTGGTGATGGGGATACTTTTGAAGATTTTTCATGGGAAAGAGCTTTCAGTATTTATGAGAATGAGTATAGAGATTGGTGTTTGGAATTCTTTTCAACATTCTATTTTGAAAGGAAAGTTGTTGATCTAGTAAGGGAAACTTGTATTTGGTTTAGGTTTTGTGGGAATGAGCATGCCTATACTTTCCGGGTTTTGCAGTTGCTCTTGGTTTGTATGAGCAACATGAGATTGAACATAGGTTGTTTGAAGCTCATTTTGTGAGCTTAGTAAGGTTTCATAATGATTATGATGGTATTCCAGCTTATTGGAACATAGTTGGTGATCCGGGGTGTTCACGGAGAAATTCGTCCAAGCTAAGGAACCCTTTGATGAAGGTTTTGCAAAAATTGATAGCTTGGGGAGTTTTGCAAAGGACGGGTAGTAGAGATAAGTGTAATCAACCCGACTTGTGGGTAATGAAATTGCTAGAGGAGGATAAGAATAAGAATGGGAATACGGCTTGGATCATAGCCGAATATCTTTCTAGGAGAGCACCGGGGATCAGGGATAGGAGTGATATTTGTGGAGGTCATTATGTGACCATGTTGGCAAGAAATTTGGGATATTTTGAGGATAAGGAGTTGAGTAAATGTTCGGAGCCAATTGAGAGTGAGACTTAGGATGATAAAAGTTTTGGAAAAGCAATGGATAGGAGGAATAGGACATTGGGAGCTTGGTCCGAGCCGGCAATTGCCGCACCTCAACCACCACAACCAATGGGAAGTGTTCATAGAAATGTACCGAGTAGTTTTGACTCGGGATGGGGAGATTGGAACCGTGAGTTGAATGATATTGAACGTAGGGATGTATGGAGAGATTCGATGATGATGAGGAACAATTACAATTATGATTATTCCATGCCGATGCTCCAACACTTGGCACGTGAGGCCAATTATGCAGTACCACCCTACAACCCACCAAATGTTCCACCATACCCATTGCCGTATGATCCCTATCCTGGACCGTACCCTTACCCATATCCTGGGTATGCACCTTTTCCCGAACCAGTACAAGTGTATGGTAGAGTTCCCAATGTTGGAAGTTCAAGCTACGATGTGGGTGGATCATCAACTGGAGCTGGGCAGCAGAAGAAGAGGCACAGAGCTTATTCAGTTTTCGAGGAGGACGACAACTATGAGACTGAAGGTGACGAGGAAAGTGAAGATGAGAGAATCCACACTCCTGAAAATATGGATGACGATGATGAGTGATCGTCATGATTTGATAATGATGGTTTGTGTTTAAAAACAATTATATGTGTCGAACTATTTCTATTTCTACTTTCTTAATTTTATTTTTCTTTTAGAATTAATAACGTATGGTGTATTTTTATTTTAATTACTTTGTTTGTTTTAGTATTTTATTTGCTTGTTTTGTTTTATTTCGTATATTTTTGCAGTTTTTGCAGGGGTGAATTACCAGAAGCTTATTGTTGATCAACATTTGGAGTTGGAGAACTTATTTGCTTACTTATGATCAAATATGAGTATGCGTATTTACCCTGGTAGTACCTTTTTAACTAAAAATTTTCCCATTTCCTTTACTTTGAAGTTCATTTTTATTACATTGAGGACAATACAAAAATTAAGTGTGGGGGAGGGAAGAAAATAGGAAAAATGGTTTAATTTTAAATTTTTAGGTTTAGAAGAACTTTGGATTTAAGTAACTAGAATTCGTTCACCCTTGATTTTCTAGTTGTTTTCTCACATAATTCATATAGTTTAAAGAATTAGATTGATTCAATGGTAAAAATGAGGCTATTTGAAATTTTTTGGAATTTAATCAAGTTATAAGAGCAATTTCATTTTGGAATCGATAACATTTACTAGTACATGTTATAACCTTCCTTAAATTGTGAGGATTTGAGCCTTTTTTTATAAAGCATTTCTTATGCTATATATTTCGTTATGAGTGTGCCGGTGATTATGTTGATTCTAGAACTTGTACTTGTTATGCATTACGGTTAAAATCACTTTTGAGTGGTAAAAATATATTCAAATGATAAGAGGCAACTTAGGATTTACACCAAATGGCCATCCGTTTACAGAAATATTTTTGCTGACCACATCGGTTAGTTCTCCTCGTATTTGGAACCCATTTGTTAGCATTAATCTCTTACGCTAGATACTCTTAGTTACACCTTCTGAGCCTATCTTTTCTTTTAATTAAATCCATAAAATTACAAAAAATATTTTACACTTTACACCTTAGCCTTACCCGAATCAAGTTCATTCGAAGTTCGAAAACTATTTTTTTTGATGATTATGTGTTGGCCACACTTTGATATGTGTATGTGTTGTTTCAACAAAGAAGGAGGTCGCTACTCTTATTTGTATTTTTGTAGCGTGTGCTCATCCAAAGTGTGGGGGTGACGAGAAAGGAGAGATTGTTTGTGAAAAAAAAATGTGAATAAAGTGAATAGTCAATGAACTATAGTGTATGAGTATCAATTAGCCAATGAGCTAAGAGGAAATAAGTGAGTATGTGATGCGGAATAACGATCGAAGGAGTTTGGAAAGTAATCATTTGTAGAATAAAGAGTTGGGAACGGAATTTGGACTTGATTCTTATTTTTCATTTTGTAGAAACCAATCATAAATAATTCCCATGTCCTATCCCTACTCTTTACCAAATTACTTTATTCATTGTTAGCTTTCGAGCATCCAGATTAAGTGGTGGCTTTGTAAAGATATGTAGTGCATGGATATTATAGTGACCATTCGAGTTTTGAATAGTTGAAAAAGCCGCCAGCGATCTAGTGCGTATTTCGGTGACCATCCGTTATGCAAATGACGCGCCAGTGAACTAAGGTACAATTTAGTGACCATCCGTTGATTAGCTAGTCAAAAATCCACGCCAGCGAGCTATTATATTCTTGTATGAAATATTTGAACATTAGCCGGTAACCTTTAACCCTAAACCCGAATAAAAGACCTCTTTGATGTTTTATTTTGTTGTTTTGATACTTGTACAAGCTTATAGTAAGACACATGAATCATGACTGAGCAATGAGTGGTTTACCAATCAATCTACCCTTAGAGTGTTGAGTGAATTTCAAAATTCTTCGTGAGGTGCTTAGTTATGTTATCAAGCTCGATATTAACTTGTTTATGTTTAAAGAATTTTCACATTAAAATACAAATTAACAATTGTTCATTCGGGATGGTTGTTAGATTTTTGGAATCACGATAATGATACCATTGAAATCATTTTTCTTAAATGCTAGACTTGCTCGAGGGTGAGAAAAACTCAAGTGTGGAGGAATTTGATAACGCTCAAAATGAGCCTGTTTTAAGTTGCGTTATCATTAGTTTTGTGCATCATATTTGGTTATATTTGTATGTATTTGTTACTTAATCATGAAAAAGTGTATATGCAAGTAAATGTAGCCAAATACAGGGAAAGATGATGAAAAGACGTAGAATTGGAGTGATTATACACATTTCGAGATGGAGACAAGATAGAACCACACAAGGACTCAAGGATTTGATAGTGTCAAGATTTCTATGTTCATATATCAAGAAAATATCAAGTTCTATGGAAGAAATCAGCACTTAAATGAAGGATAAAGCATGCAACAAGAAAAGTCAAGGAAAAGTCAATATTGTGAGTACAAGAGGACTCCATCCGATCGGATGCAACCCGCATCCGATTCGGTTGGGTTTTACCGAGGAGAGAAACCGATCGGATGGTCCAAAATCCGATCGGTTGGACTGATGTTGCAGTTACAAAGAAGCATTAATTGATGATTTTACTCCTCATAATCATTGTGGCCGATCATTTCCTTCATATTTACTATCATAGGTCGTTTTTATTTGGATAATAAGTGTTCTTACACTTATATAATGGGATCCAAGGCTAGATACTAAGTGTGACACCCCAAAACTAGTAAAAGGCTTACACCAAGTCCTTACTATATTAATATTATTGCCCGAAAGTCTAGAAGTGCTGTAAAAACGTCCAGGAAACTTTGAGTTCGAGTCTCAATAGTTTGGTTTGTGTTTGGAGTTGTTTACTTGCCATAGTAGGCGATTGGAGGAGTGTGGTTGCTATAGTTCCACGATTCTAGTTCTTGTAATCCTAAGCTAGGTATATCTTGTTTTCTTACAATGAACTACTTTTACTTTGAGTTTAATGAAAGTATTGTTTGTTACTTGTGTTTGATTATGATTGTTATGGAGTGATTTTTGGTATACTTGTGTGTATGATGTAACTATTGTTGGAGTATTCTTATCTAAAAAGTGATGCATGAAAACATTTCTTGTTTTATGAGTTTGTTGAAATAATATCTAATCTTGCTTAATTTTTTGGTAAAAACATTTTAAAGAATAAAAAGGCCGAAAGGATTTTCTTTATGTTTTTATTCCAAAACGTTAGTGCACGAATTAGTATGGGATATGGTGTGTGACAAGCATCATATTTACTCATTAAAATGGATTTGAAACGATTTCATCACGAGAAAAGGCCGAAAGGATTCGTAGGAATTAGTATGGGAGTGATTTTTGAGTTTGTTGAAATAATCAATTGTGTTTGATTATGATTGTTATAGTGTGATTTTTGGTATACTTGTGTGTATGATGTAACTATTGTTGGAGTATTCTTATCTAAAAAGTGATGCATGAAAACATTTATTGTTTTATGAGTTTGTTGAAATAATATCTAATCTTGCTTAATTTGTTGGTAAAAACATTTTAAAGAATAAAAAGGCCGAATGGATTTTCTTTATGTTTTTATTCCAAAACTTTAGTGCACGAATTAGTATAGGATATGGTGTGTGACAAGTATCATATTTACTCATTAAAATGGATTTGAAACGATTTCATCACGAGAAAAGGCCGAAATGATTCGTAGGAATTCATAAGATAAGAATTGCTTTTCAAACAACTAGTGTTGAATAGAATTGTCATAATAGTTAACAAAGGCCGAAAGGAGTTAACTAGGAGATTGAATTCTTAGCAATGATTCTTCATGATATAAACCAATTGATTGTCAATCATTCATATAAAATTGTGCATCACTACAAGTTACACCAAACTTTGTAGAATACTTGATGACTGTGTAAATACTCATCATTTTACGCCCATAAAAAACATAAAAATGACCAAAAACACCCAAATATATTGCAGATATCTTTGGTTTTGTGTTTTTACGTGTTTCAGGTACAAATGATTAAAAACAGAGCGAAAACGGGCATTTTTGGATCGACTCGACAACAAGTGTGCATTTGATCAAGTGAAGACAGAAGTCAAAGTCAAAGTCAACCCCAAAAATACCAAAACAACACAAATGGTCCTTGAAATTATTTTCAGTCATTAGCAATATTGGTCCTTGAAATTTCAGATTTGGCATAATTGGTCCCTAAACTTAACACAAATCCCAAATCCAATCCTTAACTTAACCCTTAATCTTTAAAACCCAAAACAAATAAAAACCTATCCTAACCCACTAAATAAACCCAAGCCCAAAACACTAAATTAACCCAAGCCCAATCCATAAACCCCACACCCGGTTTTATACCTTTTAGCTAAATACCCAATTTTGACTTCGGTCAATACCATCTTCCAAACCATCCAACGCGCCAAAACCAGGATACCATCACATCCCTACCTTCCTCCTGACAATCCCACTCCCCCCCCCACGCTTTCACTGATACACGCTATCCTCCCCCCTCCATTAGCTAGTACCAACCCCACGTGTGCAGAAAAGGATAAAACCCACTATCCCCTGGTTTCCCGCCAAAAATGAATTGAAGGGTTCAGATTGATTCAAGATTATCCAACGATTGCGATTTGTTCGGGGAGACCACAGAAGACTTTTGGATGATATAAAAGCTATCCTCTCACACCAAGAAAGTTTTGTCACTGTTTTTAGACCACAATTCGTAGTGTAGTTTTTAAGTTAAATTTAGTTAAGTTTTATTGTCACCTTAATTTCAGTCAAATGTAATTTTCAATTTCAGTTTAAGTTCTTAAGCCTTGTTCTTTTTCAGTGTAATTCGTAGTTCAATCTAATTCAGAAATTTAAACTTTGTTGTTGTTTAATTTCCAAAAACCTCTCTTTTCAGTTTACTAAGCTAACATAAGCCTGTGACAACTTGTGTTAATTTATTGTTGCTCATTCAGTTAAATTTCCAAAATTTTCCAAAAAGTCAACTTAAATCAACTTAGCTTATTGCTTATTTTCATGTTTGATTCCAGCTTATTTCCATTGTTTTTATGCTTAATTATGTTAGTTTAATCACTTAGTTGCTTTGTCCTAGCTTATTATGCTCTTGCTTAAGTTCTTTAGTCAAAACAGTAAAGATAAAGGGTGTTTGGGTTAGATAGTCAAACGGGTCATTTGAGGTTGTCACTGTTCCTTTGCATTTTGTTCAAGTTTGATCTCAGTTAATTAAGCATATAGGAGGTGTTAGTATAAGCTGTTTTCCTGTTTTTTGAAGATTTGTAAGGTTTGTGTTCACTAGTTCAATATCAGACCTTAATCTGATCTCATAAGCTCAAATCTGCATTAAGCAGTTTGAGGTCTTCTTTTTGGTGTTTTTAGAATTCTTATAGTTCATTTAGTTTATCCTAAATCCCTTGTTAAGTGCCCTTGAGTCTAGGATAGTTTTTGCCAAAAGTTTGCTTGTGCAGACTTGAATTCTCAGATTCCCCAATATTGCAGCTTTTTCTGATTTCATCCATCTGATCTAGGCCCCAATTGGATAAGCAATTGATAGTCTAAATTGGGCATTTTCAGCTTATAGGTAGTTTGTAGTATCAGCTTTCAGGATATGCTTTTAGTTTCCCTTAATTTGCTTTGTACTAGCTTCTAGATCAGCTTATAGTTGGCTGTTTGATCACTGCTTATGCCCTATATTTGTCAACTGTTCTAGTGCTTAACAGGCTTTTTCTGAGAGCTTATTTGATCTTATTCAGTTGTTTTAAGCTTCAATTAGTATGTTCTTCAGTTGTTGAGCTTTTTGTGAAAATTGGCATTGTAGAGCTTATTTTAGAGCTTATTTGAAACTGCTTATTTGCACAAACTGCTTATTTGGGTTGAAATAAGTTCTATTTTCATTTTTCCTAGCTTCAGATTAGTTTAAAGTATTTTTGTGAAAATTTTCAGATTTTTCCCTTTTTATTTATTATTTTTAATGTATTTTTCTTTTTAAATTAGGTTTTAATTCATATTAAATAAAATATAATTCAGAAAAATGTAATTCCTTTTTATAAAATTTTCATTTATTATTTAGGATTTTAGAAAAATAGATTTGTACCCGTAGAGTTAATATTTCATCGTTTTGACGTTTAGGCTCGGTTTTCCCGGTTTAAACATACGTTTTCAGTTTTACTTTACGTTTTTAGCCTCGCGTACTTTAGATTATCGTTTTTCCCACCTTTCTAGTCGTTTTTAATTTATGTTCACATATTTTAGCGTAGAAAACCCAAAATCCCTTTTATTTCACCATTCAAACACGTTGCACGATTCGAGAATACGAATTCCATTCACGCCTTCGTTGGGGATAACGACCCGGGATTACAACTTACCTTGTATTCCTTGGAAATATTTATATGTTGATTCCTGCGAATCAATACTCTATACAATTGGTTAAGGAATTACACACAAGTATATGTTTTTGATCGATTGGATTCTATTTACTTGTTGAATTTTCACTAAATTGGATTGACAACCCTTTTCGCAAAAGCTTGTTATACTAAATAAAAATACCAAATCTCTTGGGATGATCTCGACTCACCCACCTTTACTATGACGGATGAGTATACTTGCTCGTATGTGTTGAATAGATATCCGGATAAATCATGTTTATAAATTTTAAAACTTGTACACGGTAGAGCACATCAGCATACGTGAAGAAATACTTGCCCAAGGTTGCATCCCAGAAGGTAGAAGAGTATCTTGAACCAAACATTGAAGATTTAGTCAAGAACATTGTGGCTCCGGTTCCTCTTGTCTTTAAATCCCAACCAACGCAGCCTAAAGAACCAACTCATGAAGAACTCCAACTCCAACTCCTTGACAGACTCATAAGCATCACCTCACCAACTCTAGAAGAAATAGCCATCACTGAGGCCATAAAAGCCAAAATTGCAAAGGAGTTGTGCAAAAATGAGGCCAACAAGGGGAAACGTCCAAGAGAGGACGAAGACTCAGATCCAGACACCCAAGCCAAGAAACAAAAGGGTGAAGGCGGACCTGGTTCCCAATTTAAAGAACCAGTCGGTCCCTCAGCAACAACAACCACTCAACCACCTAAGGCTTCAGGATCAGGACCTCAAGAAATGGAGCATCAGTATGAGAACACGAAAACTGAGGAAATGGAATTTCAACAACCCTACGATCAACCAGATTCACCTCCCAAGACCAAAGCTACATCATCTAAATCTGGCAAGAAGACCTCCAAAAGACCAACTGTTGTCTCCTGGCTAGATGAAGATACGACAAAGGGAAATGAATGGTTCGATTAGCTTGCAAGTGCTCAACCTCAGATGGACGAAGATTCAATGATCGAAGGTAGCACGCTTGAGTTCACGCAAAGTCTCAAACGTGACCAACGTATCAAGAAGATGACCAAAGGAGAACTTCGTCGCATCAAGAATGATGCTTTCAATTTGCTCAAGGATAGGTCGTCCAGTGCAGCTGAGCTTGTAACACCCCCGTTTTCGATATTCGCAGCGGAAATATAAGTTGGGGTGCTACTTCACAGTCATGATAATAGAAAATGACTCGAAAAGAGACATTTTTAGATAAAATTGTTATCATTCATTTATATCAGAGTTACAATATGCAGGTCCCAGTAGGAGGTTCCAAAATACATTAATGAAAATACATTATTTGTTGAATGATAACATAAATAAACAGTCCATAGCCAATCTCGTGACATGTCATGCTTCCAATAACCTGAGATAAACATGCTAAAAAGGTCAACACAAAGGTTGAGTGAATCCATAGTGTTTAACGTTAAATAAGTTTGAACATAAGCTAAATAGATAGTAATTCTGAAATAAACATATTGCTCTAAGTCTCACAATCTCAGATATTAACGGGGTGTATGTGTGTGTGTGTGGTATCATAAAATGATATAAATATGGGTGTATTTGGTTATCAATCCGGCTAGCGCAAAGTCTATCCATCCGGCTAACACAAATAGGGTGCATTTGGTTATCTATCCGGCTAGTACAAAGACTATCCATCCGGCTAACACAAATAGGGTGCATTTGGCTATCAATCCGGCTAGTACAAAGACTATCCATCCGGCTAACACAAATAGGGCATCTTAGGCAATATTAATCAGGAAGGCTTACAGAAAATACTTATGTTCGGTTTGGTAGCATGTATCTCCCCACAAGTTTAGAAAAACGTATATAAAAAGTGGGACTATGAACTCACCTGGGCAGTCTGGATGGTAAAACAAAATGACAGAAAGTTGATAAACGTCTCCGGACAAGTAACCTGGGTTGTTATGCCAATATTTAGTAATCATATTCAGATGTTTATAGTTCTTTTGTTTGTTTCGTTTCGTTATGTTGTTTGGTTGTTTGTTATATCTTTTGTTCAGTCCATTCGTTGGTTCGTTGTTGAAATAAACGTTTTATGTTAATATTAAGTCGGAAAATAAAAGTAGAACTGATAAAAATAATGGTTATGAAAAGTTACGCTTTAATCCCTAAGGTTTGGCCAAATGACAGTTTATACCCCGGACTTTTGAAAATGACAGTTTCTACCCTTAAGTTACAAAAATGACAATTTCTACCCTGTTCATTTGTTATTTGTCAGAAATAACCCTTTATAATATTTATTTTCAAAATCAGCCCTCTAAACTCTTAGTAATTAAAATATATCATATGAAATTTAAGGACTTGGCTAGACTTTTTGGATTTGATTATCTAAGTGATTGTTAAATCATTTTACGAGCTCTTAGATCCTATGAAAAACTGGCCAGGTCGTTTTTAAATATGTCGAGTTTCATAATTTATAAAATTCGTTAGATGGTCGAAATATGTTACCAAAGTTAGTCACTCGACAACTTTAAAACAATTGAGAAAATAAGCTTTAGAACCTAGCGATAGACCATATTTGAGACTCAATATCTTTTAAATCATTAGATCATTTTTCAATGTTCTTGTTTCTAAAATAACCTTGCTAGGTCGACGTTATTATACCATAAGGACAAAAATTTTAGTGTTCAAATAGAGGTCGTAAAATAGGGTTGAAGTTGAGCAGTTGGGAGATAGTTTTTGGAAAAGTAAGTGCTGGAAATATAAGTTTTATACTAACGGTTTTGGACTGAATTCAAGACTCGATATCTTTTTGAAAAACAAATCATTTTCTACGATTCTTCTCCCTAATTAAAGTTTGCCAAGTGAACTTCATATATACCAAAGACCAGATTTTATCTTGGTTTCTAGGGGGTCGATTTATTAGTTGGAACTTGGGTGTCTGGTCGAATAAAACAGAAAACATGATAACTAGTTTTTAACTTTCTATTATTAGCGATAAAGGGTGATTTTTAGAGCTCAATATCTTAATGAAAACTTGACCATTTTCAATGATTCTTTTTCCTATATTTTATTTGTTGGGTGAACTCTAGAAATACCGAAAATTAGATTTTATAAACATCATTTGAGGGTTGGTTTCGAGGTCAAAAGTTGGGCTGTGGGGCTGTTTTGGACTCGATAAAAACACAGGGAAACAACCCGATTAGGGTTTTTAGGTTCTTGATCATTCTTAACTTAGGTTCGATGCATGATATGATTATTTTTGTGATATCTTAACATGTTTAACATATTAAAGATTTGTTTAATCAAAAATTCGAATACTATAAGTGTGCTATATGAACTGTTCGAACAGAAGCAATGTAAAGAAAAGAAAACTTAGTGTTCTTGATTATGTGTGTTGTTATGAGTTGTGTATTATTGCTTCTAAGTAATATAACGTAAATAAAACCGTTTATAAAAGAAAATAGAATACTTACTTAGGGTTTGGATCGTGTAGGGTTTATGAACTTGAATTGGTTCGACCTTGTTTTCCCAATGTTCCTCCTCTCTTCTGGACTTCCTAGGTTTACGTTTAGAGTGTTTTAGGGCTGTATTTAGGACAGAAATGGGTTGTGTTTGCTTTAGTTTTGTGGTTCGATTGATTGTGAGATGTGAAGGAAATTGTGTTGCTATTTATAGGAAATTCTATTTAGGGTTTTATGGAACCTAAGGAGGGAACAAGGTAAGGGAACAAAGTATACATACATGGCTGACAGGAAGTGAAGAAGTATGCCACTTGGATAGGAGGAGGAGGGAGATGTAAAGAGGGTGATGTGGCCGAATGATGTCCTAGGGTTTAAGCTACTTAATAAGGAAGGTTTTGCATATAAGGGAGGACATGTGGAGGGTCTTATTGGAGAGAATGAAGAGAAGAGAGGAGAGGAGAGGGTATGGAGTGTTTCCTAGGCTAGATACATTGCATGTTTATTTAGTTGTAATTCGGTTATGGTTTTCTAGTTGGGATCGAACAGGTTTTTAGGAAGGGAAGTCGAATGGGCTTAAGGTGGTAGTACTATGGGCTTTAATGAGTTGTAACTAGGGTTTAGGAAGTTTGACTAAATTTAGTTTAAGTGTTTTATGTATTTAGAAATATTTAAGAGTTTATATATATATATAGTTCGGATTTTTGAAGATAAAAGGAATAATTAGTTTAGACTTATAAGAGTTGTAAAATATGCTTAATAGACTTGTACAATAATGTAGGATTTGAGAAAAATATAGGTTTAATGATTTAATAAGTTATAAAAATTAATTGTTAATTTTTATCATGTTTAAAAGTGACTAAATGGAATTTATAGTTTTCGTGCATTAGATACTTGTACTTTGGGCTAAAAGACTTGTAAAAATATTTAAGGAGTTTAGGAAAAATAATTTTTTAAGAGTTATGCATAAATGGTTTGTATTTTGTGCTTTAAAAATAATATAAATGGGATTTTAATAAAGATTTTGTAAATAAATGATTTTATGCATCAATAATTTGTACTCTAGCTTAAATAATTTGTAAACTTAATATTTTATGAAAATATTATAGAAATAAATTAGGGTTTGTGAAATGAATACATAAAATCATGATTTCATGAAGTTAGGGTTTTATCGGGAACAAAATAGAATTTGGGTTTCTGGTGTTATGGTAACTTGTACACTAACTCAAATATGTTATATTTTTATATTCTAGGGTTTCGTTATGCTTATTTGGTGTTGTGATGAATTTTAGGGTTTCATAGAAACTCTATTCAGATAATGAATGTTTTGTTAAGGATTTAACGTAAAATGGTAAATGATATTCTGTAATATTTTTATATCGTTATGTTTATGAAATAAACATTAGGTTCGTTAGGCAGGTCTTGTGGGAGCACGTTTTTCAATGATGTGATCTACGTCACATAAGATGAGAGATGCATTCAAATAAAAAAAAATTACCCGCGGAAAAAGGATAATAATTCAGTAAGGTAAATAGGAAATTTTACGAGTGGTTACAGTATCCCCTGTTGAAGGGAATCTCGTCCTGAGATTCGGCCTATGTTGGTTGGTAAGTTGGGAAAAATGATATATAGGGATAGCTAGGTTCAGATTTGTAACCTATTCGGGTAGGAAACGCGATAAAGGAAAATCGTACAACGATTTGGTTGGGATGAGAGTTTTGATATGCTTAAATGCCTCAAGTTAAAAATAATATTACTTAAAATATTTTCTTTTTCTTGGGTCTGATTTCTGATAATGTCGTTTCATTGATAATCCTTGGTTCTCCGTTTAATACCTAAGGATCTAGGTTTAGTCAGTCTTATCTCTACTGGATAAACTAAATTTGAATGTTTTGCCACCTGATGTGTCACTATGCAACGGTCAGATTCTAAAGTGGGTGAATAGTGATTTAAACGGTCGAATATAACGGTCGGTTTTCCCCTATAAATACTTCATTCTAATCCTCATTCTTTCATCACAAATTTTCTTTCTAACAACCTCAAATATGCCGCACCTTGTTACATTCTTAGCGATTGTCTACGTAGTCCTTGCGGTTTCTTATTTGGCTTACGTCCCTAATGAAGATCATGCTTTCCTAGTTTGCGCTTTAGCAATCGTTATGCCTATCGTGGTCTTTGCTATTGGAGTCGACAAGATATGGGGGTAAGGTTTGTTTTTCTAAGTAATCTTCCAAAAATTTCGTATTTATTCTTACGCCTAGTTTTTTTTTGTTCTTGTAGGATAATCAAGGTCATTCATCCTGTCGTGGCTCTAGCTATTGTGTTGTTGGTGGCTATCCTCATATTCATGACGGGTCAACCTTTTGAAGAATCTATTCCTTATCTTGTAATCATTGTAACCTTAGTATTTCCGTTCTTAATCATTTCCCTATGTATGAACTTCCGAGGTTACAAATAAATCTTAGGGCTTTTCTATTCATAATGTTGTCAAATTCCTATCTTAGAGATGATGGGTAGTAGATGTAGACTTTTGTTGTATGAAATCAAGATAATGGTTTATAAACAATTGGTTTTGTTTTAATATTTCGCTTTTGAATGAAAATTAGTAGTAGAAAATCGGAAAATATAACTGTCCAACTCATTACATGATTCTTCCAAAATTATACATAGTTGATCAGGTTATGTATAATTTGGGACCAAATGATGTAATGTTTCGTACAGTCACTGTGGTATTTATTTAAAAAGTTTTAGATGGCGTTCAACGCTTTATTTTTGAAAAGTAGCTTCATAAATAATTTTCAAAAGCATAGGAAAATTTCTGTCCACACTACAGTGATAGGTTAAGGTTTCCTAAAGTATTAATGGGATATCCTCGAAATAATTCTTAAAGTTCGTCTAAGGTTTTACTAGGCAACGTTTATGAATAGGGTATGGAGAAATAGAATAGATATGAAGGCTAAACGCAGATTAGGATTATGAAGGAATTGTTACAGGATAGAGATTTTATAAGATAGAAAGATAATTTTATTTAGGTTACGTCCGTCGCAACTAAGATAGTTCTATAAGGAAAATATAACTTAAAGAGTTCTAAACCTCAATTTATTTATTACTTCCGAGATATCAAACTTAAAGGTCATACTAGGTCATAGATATGATTTCTTAATAAGTTCTAGTTTTCTTCCGAATCAGTCTTAGTTTTCCATTTGGGATTGAAGTTTGGGCATCGACTCTTATAATGTCCCTTTCCGTTACATCCATAACAAGTTACGGTTAATGGTTGTGGGTCGGCTCCTATCATCTTACAGTTTCTGGTCTGATGTCCTATCTCCTTGCATCTTCCACACTTGACAAAACAATCTCCATAATGATGTAACTCACATCGTTGACATGGAGGTCGTTTTCCACGATAAACAGCTTCATGAGTAAGATGTTTGCGATGGCAGATGGGGTAGTGAGTTGGGATAGTGGTTTCTAGTTCACTATGTTTTCGCTTTCGGTTATTTCGTTCAATTCCTAGGGTATGGGTAATGGTAGGTTTAATCGTTCCTTCCGCTCCTTGGTTATGAACTGGTCTATAACAAGACATATTCATCGTCTTCTCTTCGGTTGTCATCTCATTGTTTTCTAAACGAGCCGTTGTAGCCACCTCGAGCACTGCTGTAATGAGGTTGATTACCAACTTCTGGATAACTTCGGGAGTCATTGGCGCGGTATTTTTCATTCTAACGTTCTTCCGGATATGTCTGGTTAAATATCGAGGATAAATGATTAACTCTTGGTATAGCTGCTAAGGAATTAACTAATTCTCTTAGATTTCAGCAACTTTCTCTTCATTCATCAAGGTTCTTTCCGAAATTTTATCTTAGGGGGTTCTATGGTTATGATACGTCTGGCCGAGAATAGCGAAATATTAATAACTTGATCAATTGTTTTTACAAAAACAATTAACACAAGATCTTTTATTAATATTGCATGTAGTAGGTTTAGGGTTTTCTGTTTCCAACATAAGGGTTTAGTCCTCAAAATTCCTCTATTACTTACTGGGCTCTAGGTTGGTAAGTTAACTAGGTTCGGGAGGAAAAAGATAAGTGACACTTATTGAGCTCTAGGTATAGTTTATACGAAGCCATTTGTCTATTAAGGATAATAAACAATGATAGGGTTTCTGGAGTGTCAGATTCAAGAGGATTTGATTCAACATCTTTCTGATTTGTTTCTTGACGTGAATTTTGTCCTAACCTCGAATGTTATTGGGCAACCAATTTACTTTTCGTCGGATGTGGTTTTCTAAGAGAATAGGTAGGTGATGTACATATAGTACGGAAAGTTGTTTCGTTAAGTTCGGGAGTTTAGGGGGATAGGATACTATAGTAACTCGCAAATAGTGATAATAAGCAATTCGAAATTTGCAAATAAAGCAAATAAAATAGTTATCAGATAGGGGGATTATTAATGCCAAATAATCAAAATAAAGGATGCTCTAAATACTGAAACATACCTGGCACAGAAGGCGTAGGACTTTATGGTGTAAGTTTATTTATTTTTGAAAACGCGGTTATAGTCCAATGTTTGAAAACATTTGGTTCTCTATAACCATGAGCTCTGATACCACTCTGTAACACCCCCATTTTCGATATTCGCAGCGGAAATATAAGTTGGGGTGCTACTTCACAGTTCACAGTCATGATAATAGAAAACGACTCGAAAAGAGACGTTTTTAGATAAAATTGTTATCATTCATTTATATCAGAGTTACAATATGCAGGTCCCAGTAGGAGGTTCCAAAATACATTAATGAAAATACGTTATTTGTTGAATGATAACATAAATAAACAGTCCATAGCCAATCCCGTGCCATGTCATGCTTCCAATAACCTGAGATAAACATGCTAAAAAGGTCAACACAAAGGTTGAGTGAATCCATAGTGTTTAACGTTAAATAAGTTTGAACATAAGCTAAATAGATAGTAATTATGAAATAAACATATTGCTCTAAGTCTCACAATCTCAGATATTAACGGGGGGTGTGTGTGTGTGTGTGGTATCATAAAATGATATAAATATGGGTGTATTTGGTTATCAATCCGGCTAGCGCAAAGTCTATCCATCCGGCTAACACAAATAGGGTGCATTTGGTTATCTATCTGGCTAGTACAAAGACTATCCATCCGGCTAACACAAATAGGGTGCATATGGCTATCAATCCGACTAGTACAAAGACTATCCATCCGGCTAACACAAATAGGGCATCTTAGGCAATATTAATCAGGAAGGCTTACAGAAAATACTTATGTTCGGTTTGGTAGCATGTATCTCCCCACAAGTTTAGAAAAACGTATATAAAAAGTGGGACTATGAACTCACCTGGGCAGTCTGGATGGAAAAACAAAATGACAGAAAGTTGATAAACGTCTCCGGACAAGTAACCTGGGTTGTTATGCCAATATTTAGTAATCATATTCAGATGTTTATAGTTCTTTTGTTTGTTTCGTTTTGTTCTGTTGTTTGGTTGTTTGTTATATCTTTTGTTCAGTCCATTCGTTGGTTCGTTGTTGAAATAAACGTTTTATGTTAATATTAAGTCGGAAAATAAAAGTAGAAATGATAAAAATAATGGTTATGAAAAGTTACGCTTTAATCCCTAAGGTTTGGCCAAATGACAGTTTATACCCCGGACTTTTGAAAATGACAGTTTCTACCCTTAAGTTACAAAAATGACAATTTCTACCCTGTTCATTTGTTATTTGTCAGAAATAACCCTTTATAATATTTATTTACAAAATCAGCCCTCTAAACTCTTAGTAATTAAAATATATCATATGAAATTTAAGGACTTGGCTAGAGTTTTGGATTTGATTAGAACCTAGCGATAGACCATATTTGAGACTCAATATCTTTTAAATCATTAGATCATTTTTCAATGTTCTTGTTTCTAAAATAACCTTGCTAGGTCGACGTTATTATACCATAAGGACATAATTTTTAGTGTTCAAATAGAGGTCGTAAAATAGGGTTGAAGTTGAGCAGTTGGGCGATAGTTTTTGGAAAAGTAAGTGCTGGAAATATAAGTTTTATACTAACGGTTTTGGACTGAATTCAAGACTCGATATCTTTTTGAAAAACAAATCATTTTCTACGATTCTTTTCCCTAATTAAAGTTTGCCAAGTGAACTTCATATATACCAAAGACCAGATTTTATCTTGGTTTCTAGGGGGTCGATTTATTAGTTGGAACTTGGGTGTCTGGTCGAATAAAACAGAAAACATGATAACTGGTTTTTAACTTTCTATTATTAGCGATAAAGGGTGATTTTTAGAGCTCAATATCTTAACGAAAACTTGACCATTTTCAATGATTCTTTTTCCTATATTTTATTTGTTGGGTGAACTCTAGAAATACCAAAAATTAGATTTTATAAACATCATTTGAGGGTTGGTTTCGAGGTCAAAAGTTGGGCTGTGGGGCTGTTTTAGACTCGATAAAAACACAGGGAAACAACCCGATTAGGGTTTTTAGGTTCTTGATCATTCTTAACTTAGGTTCGATGCATGATATGATTATTTTTGTGATATCTTAACATGTTTAACATATTAAAGATTTGTTTAATCATAAATTCGAATACTATAAGTGTGCTATATGAACTGTTCGAACAGAAGCAATGTAAAGAAAAGAAAACTTAGTGTTCTTGATTATGTGTGTTGTTATGAGTTGTGTATTATTGCTTCTAAGTAATATAACGTAAATAAAACCGTTTATAAAAGAAAATAGAATACTTACTTAGCGTTTGGATCGTGTAGGGTTTATGAACTTGAATTGGTTCGACCTTGTTTTCCCAATGTTCCTCCTCTCTTCTGGACTTCCTAGGTTTGCGTTTAGAGTGTTTTAGGGTTGTATTTAGGACAGAAATGGGTGGTGTTTGCTTTAGTGTTGTGGTTCGATTGATTGTGAGATGTGAAGGAAATTGTGTTGCTATTTATAGGAAATTCGATTTAGGGTTTTGTGGGACCTAAGGAGGGAACAAGGTAAGGGAACAAAGTATACATACATGGCTGACAGGAAGTGAAGAAGTATGCCACTTGGATAGGAGGAGGAGGGAGATGTAAAGAGGGTGATGTGGCCGAATGATGTCCTAGGGTTTAAGCTACTTAATAAGGAAGGTTTTGCATATAAGGGAGGACATGTGGAGGGTCTTATTGGAGAGAATGAAGAGAAGAGAGGAGAGGGTATGGAGTGTGTCCTAGGCTAGATACATTGCATGTTTATTTAGTTGTAATTCGGTTATGGTTTTCTAGTTGGGATCGAACAGGTTTTTAGGAAGGGAAGTCGAATGGGCTTAAGGTGATAGTACTATGGGCTTTAATGAGTTGTAACTAGGGTTTAGGAAGTTTGACTAAATTTAGTTTAAGTGTTTTATGTATTTAGAAATATTTAAGAGTTTATATATATATATATATAGTTCGGATTTTTGAAGATAAAAGGAATAATTAGTTTAGACTTATAAGAGTTGTAAAATATGCTTAATAGACTTGTACAATAATGTAGGATTTGAGAAAAATATAGGTTTAATGATTTAATAAGTTATAAAAATTAATTGTTAATTTTTATCATGTTTAAAAGTGACTAAATGGAATTTATAGTTTTCGTGCATTAGATACTTGTACTTTGGGCTAAAAGACTTGTAAAAATATTTAAGGAGTTTAGGAAAAATAATTTTTTAAGAGTTATGCATAAATGGTTTGTATTTTGTGCTTTAAAAATAATATAAATGGGATTTTAATAAAGATTTTGTAAATAAATGATTTTATGCATCAATAATTTGTACTCTAGCTTAAATAATTTGTAAACTTAATATTTTATGAAAATATTATAGAAATAAATTAGGGTTTGTGAAATGAATACATAAAATCATGATTTCATGAAGTTAGGGTTTTATCGGGAACAAAATAGAATTAGGGTTTCTGGTGTTATTGTAACTTGTACACTAACTCAAATATGTTATATTTTTATATTTTAGGGTTTCGTTATGCTTATTTGGTATTGTGATGAATTTTAGGGTTTCATAGAAACTCTATTCAGATAATGAATGTTTTGTTAATGATTTATCGTAAAATGGTAAATGATATTCTGTAATATTTTTATATCGTTATGTTTATGAAATAAACATTAGGTTCGTTAGGCAGGTCTTGTGGGAGCACGTTTATCAATGATGTGATCTACGTCACATAAGATGAGAGATACATTCAAATAAAAAAAAATTACCCGTGGAAAAAGGATAATAATTCAGTAAGGTAAATAGGAAATTTTACGAGTGGTTACAGAGCTAGAATATCATCTGGAGAACATTGCCCGAGCAATGTCCAGTGAGTTCAGCTGGACCAATCCAGATGTAATTATGGATGGTAGCACCTCTAAAACCAATCAACCATACATTACAGATTGGACGAAGCCGTTGCCGGTGATTAGAGTCTCCGGCGATCAACCTGTTATTCCTTATCAGTTCTTCTTCAACAACGATCTTGAACTACTCGTGCATGGTATCAAATGTCAGCCCAAATACGCAACCTCAATAACCTTGATCCCCGCAGCAAGCTACACACAACCAGCCATCGAGGAAACTGCCACAAGACTCTTCATTTCAAACAGAGTGCAGTATGACCAGGATGTGCACCTAGGTATTTATCATTGGTTTGAGAAGAGGAAGACATGGTTCAAGAGTAAACTCACAAAGAAGTCTTCTACTCCAGTGATGAGCGACCTTAGGATTCTTGTTGTGGTCAGTCTAGAGGGTGAAAAGAGATATGACTACACCTTCTTAACTAAAATCAAGGTTAGAAGACACGATCAGCAGATCTACACGTTCTCAGAAACAGATTTCCCAGACTTGAACATCAATGACCTTGAAGACATGTATCTTATCAAGGTTCAAGGGAAAATGCAACACTTCTCAACTGATCTTCAATACGCATTCAGTGCTTCCATACTCCACTTCATCAGAAGAAAGATCATACAAGAACGTGTAGAAGATCTGCAGCTTGGGGTCGAGAGCTACCAAAGGAAGTTGAATCTAACCGCACCAGTTCTATCTCTTCCTGGAATCAACAATGAGCCCTAGTACACCATGAAGAAAGAACCAACCTTCAGGTTCTTCTACAAGAGCGATCTTACGATCAACTGCTTCATGGGGTACAAGGAAGTTTACAAGTTCTGCGACCACACGCTAAAGAAAGTTCGTGATGGGTTGGTGATACGGGTACGAGATCAGGAGTTGTATAAGACAAGTAGGTGGACAACTTCTTAGTTAAGAGAAGTTCGTCAGTTTATTCTAAAGATTGAGAGAAGGCTGTTTCACAGAGATCAAATGAGGCGACTTGAGAGTTATGTTGGAGGGAGGCCATCATTCCCGATCAGGAACTTCCAGAGACCTGATCCGGTTTAAACCATCTTCAAAAGTTTGGAATGATGTAAGAGTTGAATATATTCTTTGATTGATATATATTGCTTGTATGATTGTTTACAATTGCTTGTGCACAGATAACAGTGCACAACCCGTACTTGTAAAGAAAGGACCATGAGGTACGCTTCAGTGAATCAATCCTAAACTAAGGAGCGAAAGCTTCTTACTATTGAGCAGAAATAACCAGAATTTTCTAAGTTTTTCAAAATTCTGCTCAAAAGAACAAGTACGCCCTTGTTAAGGGGTAGTACTTGAAATAGAAATCTTTGTTCTAAACAACAAAAGTTCTTGAAATTCTTCCAGTAAACCTCAAAAAGCATATTTTAATCAAAAGTTTATCAAAAACAACATGAATAAGATTTTTTGAGGGGGAGAATATGTAAGTGATTAAAATATGGTAATAAAATATGGAATCTTGCATGAGCTCGACTCAGAATGTACCCTCGAATTGACGAAAATCATAAGTCATTAATCGAAAAGACTAGTCCGGGATGGGTAATAATTTCAAGCCGGTTTATCCGGTGATGCAAACGTATCTCGCAAAGGACTTGTCTAAGTAGAGTTTACCGATTTCGAGAGATTTTTCGTTGAATATGACCCGGACGGGTAATAATTTCAAGCTAGTCTAACTAGTGATATAAACGTATCTCGCAACGGTCATGTTTAATGAAAATCAATCAATTCTAAAAGTGCTTACTCTACCCGACATGAGCAAATTTACTTTAAACACTTATGAGCACATGTTAAGGGGGAGTATTTCTAAAAATTGCAAAACTGTCAAAGTGTAAACAATATAAGTTTTTACACTCATAAACACTTTGAGAGATGTTCAAAAAGAATTGGTTTTAATGGAAAAAAATAGGATAGTCATGGTGATATAAGGTGACTAAGGTTAGGTAACCGTCCTATGATCCGTCAGAGCTGGAGGGATCTACCCAAGGACAACACCAATAGTTTAGAACTAGAAAGTCCTAGGTATGATGAAAAAAAGGAGTAAAGAAATGAAAGGAGAAAGAAGGGGTTGAAGAATGAAAAAGAAAAGTAAAGAAATGGGTGAAAAGAAATAGCCCTCCATATGTTCAACCTTAGGGCAGAAACTGGGTTCAATTCATATGCTATCGGTTGTCACTAAGGTAACACCAGTATTGAAGACAAAGTCGTCATGGACCCAGTAACGCACTGCACTAAACCTTCTAGGCACTCAGGTGTCTCTCAAAAGACACTTGTTTCATTTCACATAGAGAACCCTTCATTATCTATCGACCTCTCATTCCGAGATGTGTTGATATTGAAAAGGAGGCACTCTGCTCCATGCCTTCGACGACTAAAAACCAATAAGCACTTAATCGAGTCTAGAGCCGCGAGATACATAAAAAGATCTCATAGGAACACTTAACATTTCTACACTGGTTGTTCAACAAAAGAACACCAGTTGTAAATTATAAGAGTCCTACGCAGATCTTAGTAATCTGCCAAGAACATTCATGAGGGAATTCATAAATTGTGATTCTCAGTGATTGAATGGAAATCCTGCCAGGGTAAACATCAAACAGCCCTGACAGCAGGTCACTTCGGTAATCCCTTGTGGGTTACGCTTAGTGTTCATGGTAACTCCAAACGGTCTACAGTCGTGGAGTGATACTTCGGTATACTTCAGTGGCTCACCTGAATCATTGATACATTTCGGTGTATCTGAGTTAGCTCTCTCGGGGGCATCCGATTCAGGAACGGCCTAGGCTAGGATTAGAGAAAGTCTTCACATTATGTTGTTGACGATCTCGAAGTCCGAATCTGTAAGTGCCGGATGATTTGTTGCTAACTGTTTACATTGCAGGTAATCATGGAGACCAGGAGTTCCACCACCACCATTTTCATCATGCTCATATCCCGAAGAAAAGTTCTCACTAAGACTAAGAGATAAAAAAAAGTTCAAAGAACTCAAGAAAAGTCAAAGATCAAGGCAAAACAACCTTTCACAAGTCAAAGATTGAAACTTATAAAGTGAGAATAACTTGAAGTATGAAGATCAAAAGTCAAAAGACATATGAGCATGGTGGAAAAGACATAAAGATATCAAGATTAAAGAACGTCGATGGAAGGCAGATCAAGATATTACCATATCACATCACAACAAGAACAAAGAACAAAGATTCTAAAGACGTCAAAGCCGAAGAAGCAAAGAAGACGTCAAGCAACCTAGATGACCAATCCTTAGGGGGAGATAGTTGGGAACACGTTTTACTATTATTCAAGTCTTGGTCATTTAAATGTAATAGGTTGCTAAAATGTATGGGCTTTATGTTTGTTAATACCACACGGCTTCATTAGAAGCCCATGGGCCGTGTGGTTTAGTATCTAGCTTCTAGAAGATTAAGGCAAATGTTGCCCTAAACATTTGCCTATAAATAGAACACTTGTATCTCTCATTTAGGTGTTGGTTTATTTCACTTTGTAGCTGAACCTTTGTCTATTTTACGCATGGAATGAATCAACCTTCTATTCTCTTCATCTCTCATTCTCTTATTGATTATTAGTTATACGTGTGTGATATATACTTGTGTTAAGCTAAATCTAGGACCTAACAGGTTTCTTACAAGAGTGAGATGAAATACAAGAAATCAAGATCAAGAGCACTAGATCTAAATCACCACAACAACCCAAGCTTCGTCGTAGTATGTTAGTAACGACATTACACCCTAGCCTTATAATTTGTTCATCCAATATTGCCTTCAAAGATTGTTTTGACCTTAGCTCTAGTGGTGGAGATATGTGTAACCGCTAAGCCTATGATAGAATACATGCTATGACTGTGCGTTGAGTGATCACCCCGAAATTGACACTTAGATTAGAGAGAGTATGAGTGTTTGTTTCCCATTTCGTGAGGTGTTCGACTTTGAAAATTCTAGTATAGGAAATTTTTAATCTCATATTTCCTGAGTAAATTGAGGGATATCTTTTTAGAAATGATTCTAATAAGGTCTACTTGAGGGCAAGTAGAGTTTAAGTGGGGGGGGGGGATATTTGATGACATCAAATAATCCTGATAATTAAGTGTCAATTTCCCCCTAATATGCTCATTATTTGTATTGTTTAATATGGATATAAGCTTTGATTTCTTTATATTTCGTTTCCAGGTTGTAAATGAGCATAGGAGCAAAAGAGATGCGGAATTGGAAAAGAACTTACAAAGATACACAACTTAGTATGCTGAGAAGAAGTTACGGCGTAGTTACACTCTCCATTTATGTCATAGCTATGAATTCAAACACGAAGACCAAGTCAACGCTGATCAAGGATTACGGCGTAACTACCACAAAAGGTTACGCCGTAATATTCTAAAGACTTAGAAGAAATTTCGTGACTATGAAGGTTACGCCGTAACCAATACAAGAGGTTTACGGCGTAATAGGTACACAGTATGGGATTCAAGATATTGAAGAGATTACGACGTAACCATGCAAGAAGATTACGTCGTAAATGAAACCCTAAGAAGATTACGACGTAACTATCCATCACAAGCAGTGTACTCGATCAATGCAGCCTAGTTGGTAAGTAGAGTGTCGATCACTAAGAGTGGAACGTTAACACCTAAGTATCTATCAGTATTTTAATCCTAAAGTTAGTTCTAATTAAACCTAATCTAACGCAAAGGGGGTTTTCAGCCTGAGAGACTAGCACGATGTGTAGATTAAGTAAAACAGTAAATAAAAATAATAAGGTGATAGACACACACGTACACAGATAGAAAACAGATACAGATAAGAGGCCTGGCCGATAGTAAGAAAGATTTTTCACCCGTTTAATTGTTTAGTTATATAAGATGAGTACTAAAATCTATTCTCTCTTAGTGGTTGCTTACGTGTATGCGTATATCATTCCAATGTCTAGATCCAGTATAAACGTCTAGATTTTGGGTGTTAAGTCTTCTCGACGGACTAATCTTGTCACGATTAATCAGATCTCCACATAAAGTCCACCTTAATGATTACTAAGTTTATATATTATTTATCCCTTTTACAGGCTTACATTAACTATGCAGACGATGTTAATGAAGTAATTGTGCGAGCCTAAGGTCGACAAGGCACGATAAACTTGTATATGTAATCAAAACATACGCATAAGCGACCAATAAAACATTAAATATACTTTTAAAAGCTGGAAACAATTAAGTCCGATCAAATAGTGAAAAAGATACTAACTCAACGATTAAAAGAGTACTAATACAATTAAATGAATCTTCCTATAAATTAAAGTACTAGCACGACCTTCTTAATGCTCTGAATTCTTCCTTCTGGTTGTGTCTTGTGAGGTCTGCTCGTCGCCTTCTGTAGGTTATGTGTTGTAAGTTGTGTGTCAAATTTGGCAGACGAATGGGGTATTTATACATTTTGGAAACAGAATCGATACGGCGTATCTATTAAGTTGATACGCCATATCTAGGTAACTTCACGTGGGGTCCAAGATTATTATATTCTGGAATATTCGTACACCGCCATATGATACGGCGCACATTCAATCTTCATGCGGCGCATGTTCATCAATATCTTGGATTCTATGGTGAAGTCTTGAGATTGATATGCCGCATCTCTGGGATGTCATGCGGCGTATCTGGAGTAGGATGAGTTAGATTTTCTTACATTAACCAAGGTTTCATATATGGCGCATGGGATAAATCCATGCGGTGTATGTTTCAAAGTCAGACAATGGTCTTCATAATCGTCTAAGTCTTGATGTACGGCGTATCTATCTAGAATGATACGGCGTATCTTCCATCAGTTCAGTAGACTTTTCCATCTTGATCCATTTTGCTCCAATTTACGTCCAAAATATCTAACTTTCACCAAATGCTTGTTTATAACTGAGATTTACAAAACTAAGCGATTAAGTATCAATTCTCAGATGAAATAATATAAAACAAGCGATAAACATAGGATAAATGATACCAATAAAATGTTGTTGCTTGATATCATCATAACCTAACCTCAGACAAAAGATTTAAACAAATCATCATAACCTAACCTCAGACAAAAGATTTAAAAATACTTTCTCTAAGACAAGCATAAACCCTTTTTAGTTTCAATTACTTCAATTCCCAGAAAATATTTCAACTTTCCCAAATCCTTAGTTTGAAACTTAGTTTTTAAAAACAATTTAAAACTTTCAATTTCTTTTATGTTGTTACGAGTTATGATTTTATCATCAACATACACTAGTAGAGCAACAAAATTCCCATATTCATTTTTAGTAAATAATGAGTAATCACTTTTACTTTGAGATAAAACATTTTCAAAAAGAACTTGAGTAAGTTTGGCATTCGATTGGCTAGGTGCCTGTTTTAACCCATACAAAGACTTCTTAAGTCTGCATACCCTTCCATCACCCACATCAAAATAACCTTCTGGTAAAGTCATATAAACAGTTTCATTAAGATCACCATACAAAAAAATATTCTTAATGTTGGTAAATAGGCCAATCTAGCTGAACTGCAAGATTAATCACACATCTAATAGTAACAATCTTGACAACAGGTGAAAATATTTAATCAAAGTCAACACCCTCTTTTTTATTGTAACCTTTAGCTACTAATCTAGCCTTAAATCTGTCAATTTCCCCACTAGACTTATATTTAATCTTAAAGACCCATTTGGATCCAATGGGTTTTCTATCACTAGGCAGTTCAGTGATTTCAAAAGTATCATTTTCATATAAGGCATTCATTTATTTGTTCATTGCCTCTTTCCAGTGCTGCTCCTTACAAGCTTCCCAATAATTTTTTGGTTCAGAAATTTTATTTAACTTTGTTACAAAACAAAAGTTTTCAGAACTTAGATTGGCATAACTCACAAAATTTTCAAGTCCAAATTTGACTTTAGAGTCAACAACAAACTCATTATATTTGTTAGAAAACCTTTCAAACCTCCTAAGAGGCTAAGTTTGAACTACATTTTCAGTTTCTGTGAATGAAATGTTTTGAGCAATACCCTAAAAGTATGCATTATCATTCCCAGAAGTTGCAGCCATCTCACCTTCAAGGGCAGAACCATTTGAACCCTGAGGATACCTCAAATTTTGCTCTAAAGGGTCAATAGTGGGACTGCCTTCATGAAAGGAGTTGCTACCATCATTTGAAGAACTTGCATGTTTTACTATTTCCATCATATTAAGAATTTGCATATTTATTATTTTCATCATTGGGTATGTCAGGATTCTCATGCACAACTTTATCAAAAAAGTTTGCATGATCCAAATCCTGACTACTTTTCTCAATCACAGAAACAGGTTTTGTCTTAAATGGAAACACATTTTCAAAAAAGTCAACATCTCTAGAAAACACAAATTGTTTCTATAACGAACTAAAAATCCGAGAATAACTTTTAACAATCGATGCGACTTAACTTAACAACGAATATGATACGTTATAATTTAAATTTGAAAGCATGGAATTTTAACTATACTTAATGAGAAAATCGACTTAACAAATGTATTATGAAATATATCACACGTTAACATGTTGTTTTGGACCGATTTCCTAGCTTTGTTAAAAATGGTACATGATTTGAACTACCTAAATAATATTGAAAATAAGATTTGAAGTATGGAAAGAACGAGTCTTCCCTTATCCACCCAAAGACTCGGCATTCTTCATTTATATTTTTATTTATTTATTCTGCCCTTATTTTTTTTAACCGTATATCTCATTCTCACCTCCACAAATAAACCCTAAAAATATTCTTAGATCGGCTCTCCTCTTCTCCCAAGAATCAAGGAGATACGGAGCATAAAGGAAGGTGGAAATCAGTTCCTTTTGATGTACAAGACTTGGTGTGATCGTTGGGTTCTTCATCTTGTGTGGTCGTGTGTTTGGTGTTCGAGGGTTTGTGTTTTTGGTGCCTAATCCGTTGTAATCCGAAAGGTATAGCTTATAATCATTCTTTTGTTTTCTTATTTAATTCACATGATATGTATATGTATAAGAGATGTTCACCTAAACTAATGTGATTGTTAATGAGTATACGAATGGAAAAAATGGTCACATGAAATGTTAAAAATCAAAAATATATATGTAGATCGTGTGGGCGTATTCTGTTTGATTGATATTGATTCATAAGAGGTGTGTTCGTGTGTGTAATAAGTGATTTGAATTAGTCCTTACCATGTGTACATGAATCGGATTTAAGTATTTCGAATTAGGGTTTGTTTTGGGTTTATGTAAAAGGTAACCAAGAATATGTATCGTTATACGAATTAGGGTTTAGATTTTAGTAAGGGTTGTGTTGGTGTATGGTAAAATGAAAGTATACATACGTTAAGGTAATGATTTAAAACAGGTCTTGGGAAATTTAAAGGCTCGTGTGCGTTTGTATAAGTAAACATGTCATATAATGGTCTAAAACGGATTTCTGAATTGGACAGCGTTGAAAGCTGAATATGTGTGCATCACAACTTGAATTTCATAAGTGTTTAATTCTGGATTTTTGCTTGTAAGCATAGTTTAATGTCTTGTTTAACTTTTCCAATTGGGTTGGAGTGATTTGGAGTTTATTTGGTTTTGTTTTTTATTTTTATATGAATAAGTGTCAAAACTGTATTTTTGATGTCTGAACATCAGTCAATGTTTTTGATTTTTAATTTTTAAACCACAAGGAACTGAGAGCTCTCCTTTTACAGGGGTGATATCTAAGTTATGTGTGACTTTCTGGAATTTTTGTGGATGTTTTTGAAGTGTCGAAATGGGTTAATTAAAGGAAACCTTTTTGTGTGTTATCCGCAGTTAATTTTTTGGGTAGGTCTGGAAAGATGATTTTTGAATCAGTACTTGTGCTTAGTAATAAAATCTATTAAAATTCGTGGAGACACTAGACTAATATGGGGATCACATACAATTATTTCAGAATTTTTGGATCTTAAATGACAGGCATGAAATATCATAAGAAACTGGTCTTGAATTGCTATATAAACTTTAATTCATTAACTATAAGTCCTAAACCTAATTTTGAACATATGAACCCTAATTTGGTCATTAATTGATTTAAATACATTCTAGACCCTATATTTAACATATTACTAGATTTAGAAGGTTACTAAATGTGGAAAGTTACTAGATTTGGAAGGTTACTAAATGTGGAAAGTTACTAGATTTGGAAGGTTACTAAATGAGGAAAGTTACTAAATTTGGAAGATTACTAAATGTGGAAAGTTACTAAATTTGGAAGGTTACTAAATATGGAAAGTTTTATTTATAGCAGAAAATCCTAATATGTCAATCTTAACAACAATAAGTACTGAATCAGTAATAACTTATGAAATGGTTATTAAATAATATGACGATCATTAATTCGTGTAGATTCACTGAAGAAGGAGTAACTTCCGATCCATGTGTTTTCTGATATGGTTTCATTGTGGTTTAAGGTACAGATATTCTACCCTTTCTCAGTAAGGGTTCTGATCTCATGACTTCTCGATCCTTGACTTGATTCATTTGCTTTGATATGATTACGTTTGATATGATTCGTTGGTATGATCCGTTTGATATTATCATTTGATATGATTTTGTTTGCTATCAATTCTGTTATGATGATCTGTATATTATCTCATTGATATGAGATTCTGTTCTGTTGATGTGCTCTGATTGATTATGCTATAGTAGCTATGTTATGATTATGGATAGCTTTGCTTTGCTTTACCTTGATTTGTTTTGTTCTGTTGCCCGAGCTAACTAGTCATGGAGGTACCATGAACATGTCATTGAGGAACCAATGGCATGACACTTTCTGTGGAGGTGCGATTGATCCACGGCGTTCCCTTTTGATATGTATGATTATTTGCGCACTTTGGCCATTATGTATACATATGTACAGTCTAGTACTTGCATATATATTTTGTTTTGCAGAGAGCGTATGGATGCATCCTAAATTCTGTTTTGTTCTGTTCTAGATATGAATAGTGATTGGTTGGTGCATGCCATGCACCCCATTTCACTTCTGGGAGCTAGCTACTCCATTTGGTACTTGAGAGGTCTCCCCTCCTTGTACAACTTATGATTTGACGGATATAGGGATATGATATGATGTGATTATGTGACTAAGCATGTGGCATGCTTTTTGAGCTCGTGGGCATTTCTGTTATGTTCTGTTATATGATTATTATTCCCTGTTTGATTCCTTTGACTTTATTATGATCTCCGTATGTTTCGCTATGATTTGCTTCTTATGTGAGAGGATCAAACATTGAGAATGTGTTTAAGGATACTTTGAGGTTATATTGTCAAGTATGCGGAATCTACTTAACAACACTTAGAAAATTTTGTTTGATGTAACAGTAACACAGTATGAATAATGAACATAGAGAATAACTTCAAACGATTCAATATTATTAGCAAATAATACTAGTGATCTCAATATCACTAGGGTTACAAAGACCTTGAATCTTCACAAAAAAAAACTTATATGATGTATATTATGATCTAACCTTGGACCTCCTTTTATAGACACAAGGAGTCCTTTACAAGATAAGTATCTACCGTATATTTCTAACTAATTGTGATATAAATAAGATCTATTCCATACTTATCCTTTACATATCTTCTAAAGCAGTCTTCATGCAGCGGTACCTTCTTTAATATACTAGCAGTACTAACTTGACAGTTTGTACTGTTAGTTGTTCTTCAACAGTCTTCAATATTACACTAGCAGTTTGTACTGTTAGTGTAATGTTCCAGCAGTACTAATCTTCAATCATTTAATTCCCAACAATCCTCCCCTAAACTTGTGATTTACCCTAAATCATCAAGTTTTCTGAATTGAATGATTACCTTCTGAGGATTGTGAGGACTCTTCCAAACACTACATTGTCAACCTTAGTCTTCTGGCTTTCATCCTTTCTGATAGTTGAAATATTTTTTTGATCAACTCTTTTGCCATCTCTGAATCTTCTTCAACCTTGAGTCTGGATGCTAGCATGATCATTAGAACTTCTGCTCTTAGTGGATAATCTTTTTCAACAAGCATGTAGATTTCCACTCCTGCTTTAGTAGACACCTTGTGCACTCCACGGTTGTCATACAGTCTCCATGTGGTGGCTAAGTGATAAGCTTGAAATCTCCATATAGCCTCACCTGTGTCAGGTTCATATAGTCTCTTCAATTCTACCCAAAGCTCTTTGTCTTTATCATCTGTTGGATCAGTGGACTTGAACTTCTCTTGAACTAAGCTCCAAAGCTTATCCAAGTCCTCTTTGTAAAATGCTTTTATCATGTCTTCAAAGAACTTATAGACTTCAAATTGACCTCCTACCCTGATGATTTTCCAGCCTTTAATAGCTCCATATGAATAAACCTCCCAATCAATGATGGGATGTTTGGCTTGAATTGGATCTATATTCAGTGATTCTGGAACCACCACCATCATGCCATGTATTTGTTCTTCTGACAATATTTCCTCTTCTTCTTCAACAAATGTTTCATCATGCTTTTCTTCTTTTCTCTTTTGTTTCTTGGACTCCTTAGATTCCAATTTCTCTGCTGCTCTTTTCTCTCCTCTGCCTCCACTTGTTTCTAGATCACCTCTCAGGAACATCTGCATTCTTCTATGAGTATCAATGTATATCTTTTCTATTTGATGGATCGTGTTTTGATTGAATATATTGTGAATCGGGAGGTCATGGAAGATGAAAGAACATCATCTTCATTCTTGAAGTTAGAGAGAGAAAGTGTAGAGAGAGAGAGAGATGTAAACTTGGTGTATTATTGATAAGATAATGAAAGGTAAAAAACACATACAAAGCTCACCCTCCTAGTGAAGTCTAGGAGGGTATTTATAGCTAACAAACACATGACTTTACAATAATGACGGTTTCAGTCCATGTGTTTGAGTCTAATAAGATAACTAATGTAATCCCGAATATGTTGTCACATTTTCGTGTGAGAAGCATACCCAACAATCTTCCCCCAATGTGGCAACATATGGGATTACTTACATCATTTCCTACAAATACAAATATAATTAAAGAAAGGTCTTCATAAGCTCTTCATGTGCTGAGGATGACTAAAGTTGACGCTCTTTGTCTTTATATTGTACCTCGGCTTGAGAAATTTTCTTCACTCGTAGTCAAATGATGTAATATACATGAACTGGATTAACTTCCCCCCAATTCATGCTGCATGTCTTTAACTGCTTCTTCATATACTTCTTTTTGGCGAAGTTTCTGAATCAGCTTCCCCCCAAACTGACAACCGTCTTCAGCAAATGATCGGCTCTGAAACAGTCAACTTAAATCAACCACGGATGTGGTCAAACAAAGTCAAACTATCAAGGACACAATGCAATAATCCAAGGAGTATAGTTTTATCCCCGGGTCGTTTAAGTCCCAGCGAGATGCGAAATTGTGCTTAAAAACGGATCGTGATCAAGTGTTATTGAACAGAAAAGGGATTATGATTTTGATTACACTAATGAGATAAGAAAATAGCTTTAACCAAGCTATATAAACAAGGATGGGAAATCAAATTACTTAAAAACGTATAAAAACCTAAAAACGTACGTTTAAATTTAAATAAACGTAAACGTACCAAATAAAAAGTGAGTTTTAAGAAATAAAAAGCCTACGAATATGAAATTTATATTTTTACAACCCTAATAATAAAAGAAAATTATTGGAAAAAGAAATTTATTTATTTAACTTATTAATTAATTATTATTAATTAAAAACTATTTAATAATTATTTAAACTAATTAAAATTCTAATTAATACTAAAAGATCAAAGAAAAATATGAAAATTTTTCTATAAATACTTTAAAGTAATAAGAAGCTAAGAAAATTATAAAAATGAAAATTACTTAATTAAAATTTAAAAAGATAAATTCTATTAAATAGAAGCTATCACTATATTTCTATTTTTGATTTTTTTTAAGTCCTAAAAATATTTTTATATTTTTCCTAGATTAAAAATGACAAAAGAAAATTATGAAAATTGGAATTATATTTTTTTGATTATTTTTCTATTTATTATGATTTAAATACTATTAGCTACTAATTAAAATGATTAAAAATATTAAAACTGATCAGAAAATTATGAAAAATTACAGATAATGCTAAAATATTATAAGGAAGCTGGGAAAAATAAAATGAAAAGCTGACAAGGCCCAATAAGCAGATTTGGGCTAATAAGCAATAAGCTAATAAGCCAAAAATAAGCAAATAAGCAGTAAAATTGGCCAAATGATCAGAACAAGCTTAATACACTAAAATAAGCTTAAAACAACTTAAAACTACAAATTAGCACAAGAGATTAACAGATTTGATCCTTGGCTGCTATGGAACTTGATTCAGAAAACTCAGGAAATAGCCCAACTTTAAGGCAAGATTAAGCTAAGCAATAAGCTATGGAAACACAATATTATGGGGGCAAAATGTTCTCAGCACTACTGAATATGCAAAAACACCAAAAGCCCCATCAGGAACTGATCAATTGATGATGAATTTGGCCCTAGATCAGGTACCAAAAAACGGGGTAAACCTGAGTTTCTTGACTTTTGACAGATTTTGGATATTTTGACTTTTGTGACTTTTGATCCTTCCTAATTGATTGATTATGATGTATTAAGCTACTAAATGATTAGAACAAGCAATACAAACAACTTTATAACTGAAGTGAATGATTTAGCAACTAAAATTCCAAACAGTTGACTGAGATCAAGAGATCAAGGGATGATTTTGACTATTTAGCTAAGTAAGACTGGATTTTATGCTATATCTAACCTAAACATACCTAATGCAGTATATTTAAACCAAATTAACAACAATATAACAACAAGAACACAATAAGCAGCCTAGATCCAAACACTCCCTATTGTAACTGATAATGTGATTATTGAAGTGAAAGACTAACTTAATCAATGACACTGATTCCTAAGCTTATAACATGATAATTTAAGACTATAAAAGCATAGAACACCAACAACAAAAGCATGAAACATAGGAATCACAAGTATGCTAGTTTGACTGTTAAAAGGATATATAAAGAAACAACTAATTATATTGAACAAGAACACAACTATGATCTATAAAATTACTAAAATACACCAGATAAACACAAACAACCAGAGATAAGCAGTTATATAAAGGATTCTACAGTGAATGCCCAAATATGAAAATAAAGCTTACAAATGAACTTTAGCTGAAAACACAGAGCCAAGGACCAATGAACACACTATTGGCTTACCACTAAGCCACTAACCCAGGGCAATCCAATATTTACCCTGCTCCAGCAATAAACTCCATGATCCTGTTGTGTTGACTTTTGTTGACTATTTTTGTATTTTTGATTTTTTTACTGCTAATACAAGTTTTAAGGATTCTAAAAGCTTCAATGAGCTTCTGGGAGCTTATAGGTTCTTTTTCAGTTCATGTAATCAACTATAACAACATACTAATGATTATGAGATTTTAAGCTTGAAAATGGAAATTCTGAATTTGTAAAGATAAAACTGAAATTGAAACTGAAATTAACTTTGATTAATACTGAGTTATCTTTAAACAAGAGCTTGAAAGCTTTACATACACTGGAAATTGAAAAATATTAAAAACGACCTAAGTTAACTAAAATTACACTAGATAAACTATCACATACTCTCTCCTCTGTTCTTTATAGTCTCTTATCACCTTGTCGACATCTCTGAGTACTTCCCACCATCTTTTGACCATTGATTTAATCAATTTCATCACAATCGACCACTTGGCAATTTTGGCGGGAAAACAGGATTTTGACTAAATCCTCTGATATTGCTAGTGGAGAGTGGGAAGAAAGCAATTAATGTTTTTGGATGTGTTAGGTGGAGTGTTGAGGAGGGGGGATGAGGTGGATGGTGGTTTTGGTTGAGGTGGGGGGTGAGTGTCTGGTATTGGTGTTTTTGGCGGTTTAGAGAGACGGGTCAAAGATGTTTGACTGAGTTTGGTTAACTCAGATGGGGGTTGGGCTTGTTTGTGTTTGGGCTTGGGTAATTGGGTAGGCTGGGTTTAGTGAATATTGGGTTTAGTGAATATTGGATTTGGATTTTTAGGGATAGTTTAGATCCGGATTTGGTTAAACATAGGGACCAAATTTGTCATTTCTGAAATTCCAAGGACCATCCTGTAATTATTCCAAAGTTATCACAAGGGTAAATATTGCCAAGTTTAAATAGTACAAGGGTTTTAATTATTAATTTTCCATTTTAAATAACCCAGGGACCATTTTTGACACTTTTCAAAATTGAGGGACCTTTTTGTAATATTTGCTCAAACAATCATTCAAGGACCAAATTTGACAATTAAGATTATTTTAGGGACCTTGAATGATAAATTCCACTTTTTTTTAGATTCTAGGGACTAGATTTGCCAAATTCTGAAAGTTCAGGGACTAAAATGCAAATTATGCCATTTATTGTTTGTTTTTCCCTGAAACTTATAAAAACACAGTCAGATGATATTTTTATACATTTTTAGACTTTTTAAAGTATTTTTGACTGTTTCTGTAGCTCAAATGTGAAAGAAATGATGAGTATTTACACACTCATCAATCCCCCACACTAAACTATTGCTAGTCCCTAGCAATCTTTTATGAAGATTTTAATGGATGTATCTCTTTACCAGAAGCCATCACCTCTGGAGTAGCCAAATGTTTTAGTTCAAGTAAGAACTATGGTACACTGATAACCATGTGATTTTGAGCAAACCACCAGCTGTCAACGGATTTGGGGAGTCTTTACCAGAAGCCGTTTGCTTCTGGACTAGCCAACTCTTAGATAAAATAATTATTATCTTTGGTGAGCTGATTACCAATTATGGTATTCCAAAGCCTTTACCACAAGCCATAACCTTGCGGGCTAGCCAACTCTTCACTAATTAAAGATATGGTGAGTCGAGAACCATACAATTTTTGGCAAATTGCAAGCCATAAACGGATTTGATATATCTTTACCCAGAGCCGTTTGCTCCGGGATTAGCCAATCCTTATGTGGGTTAGACATGGCGGACTGATAACCATTTTCTGAGTTCTAAGTGAGAAAAAAAAATTTAAAATTTTGGCTAAAATGGGGGTGCTAGATGATACATTTGATAAAATTCGCTAGAATTTCCCCCCCACACTTAGAACTGAATATTGCCCTCAATATTCAAAGAACCGGCTGTTAAACCAACACTTAGAACGTAAAAGGGAAATACTGAATAGCCATTATTTTTATATACATATTTATTTTATTTTTATTTAATTTGCATTTAAGCCGTTAAGGCATGCAAATTCCCTCTATTTTTTTTTTTTTTTTTTTTTTTTTTTTTTTTTTTTTTTTTTTACATGAAACTGAAATACTTACATATATACAACCTGTGGGGCATTCCTCCAAACTTGGGTGGTAGAAAATAGAAAGAAGTCAGAATATATGGGTGAAAACCCATATGGTGCGGGCTAATGTTTTTTATCACCGAGTCACTAGCCTGACTCGACCCCGAATTAAGTTGATTCCTCCCGAACAGTCAGGTTTATCACGCTAGCTAACCGCTTGTGAACGGCCAACTGTAATAAAGTGCTCCTGAACAGCCCGGGAGAAAAAGCAATTTAAAAGTCTACGGGGAAGTTAGTGGAAGAGACCATCTCCCCCACACTTGGTAGTAGAAAAGAGAAAGAAAACAGAGACACGGGTGAGAACCCATGTTTTGCTAATGTTTTTGATCACCGAGTCACTAGCTTGACTCGATCCCCGCATTTATTGGTTCATGGGGAAAGTTTGAAGATCCGGGACAACCATGAATGGTATGTCCTCTCCAAAGTAGTGTTTTAACCGATGGCCATTTACTTTGAAATTTGGTCCGTCATTTTGAGATAACTCAACGGTACCATATGGATAAACTTTTGTAACAGAGAATGGACCAGACCAACGGGATTTGAGTTTTCCCGAGAAAATCTTCAATCTTGAATTGAAAAGAAGGACTCGATCACCAACGTTGAAAACGCGGTTCTTGATTTTTGAGTCATGAATCTTCTTTGTCTTTTCTTTATAAATCAAAGAGTTCTCGTATGATTGATCACGCAGTTCATTTAATTCATTCATTTGAACTTTACGGTGATCACCCGCAGTTTGAAGGTCAAAGTTAGCATGTTTCAAGGCCCAGTAGGCTTTGTGCTCTAATTCGATAGGAAGATGACATGCCTTTCCGTACACAAGCTTGTAAGGTGTACACCCGATGGGTGTTTTGTAAGCTGTACGAAAGGCCCATAGTGCATCATCCAATTTATCCGACCAGGATGCACGATTTTCTCCTACAGTCCTTTCCAAGATTCTTTTAATCCCCCGATTTGAAACTTCAACTTGCCCACTTGTTTGTGGGTGATACGCAGTAGAAAGACGGTGAGTTACACCATACTTTTGCATGACTTTGTCAAATTTGTCATTACAGAAATGCGTACCACGATCACTAATTATAGCACGTGGGGTTCCAAAACGGACAAAAAGAGCTTTTAGGAATTTTACAACAACTCGGGCATCATTGGTGGGTAAAGCTTTTGCTTCAACCCATTTTGACAAATAGTCAACAGCCACGAGAATGTATTTGTTTCCTCGAGATGACGGAAATGGCCCCATAAAGTCAATGCCCCAGACATCAAAGATTTCACAGACTTGAATTGCATTTTGTGGCATTTCATTCCGTTGTGAAATATTTCCGTGACGCTGACAAGCTTCACAAGTTTTTATGAGTTCTTGGGCATCCTTATAGATTGTGGGCCAATAAAAGCCGGAATCAAACACCTTTTTGGCGGTGTAGTTTGGACTATGATGGCCCCCCGTGGGTCCAGCATGGCAAGCTTTGAGAATGTCAATAGCTTCCTGTCCGTAAACACACCGTCGGATGACTTGATCCGCACAGATCTTGAATAAGTAGGGGTCGTCCCAGAAATAATGTTTAACATCCTTGAAGAATTTATTCTTCTGTTGGGTCGACATCCCTTTCACTATGAAGTTACCCGCATGGTAATTTGCGAAGTCGGCAAACCATGGGGTAGTAGAATCTCCTCGAAAAGTAACCGCATTGAGTGTCTCGAGAGGAAATGTTTCATTTATTTCCTTTTTCTCGAAAACATCTTGGTGTGGGTTTTCTAATCGGGATAAATGATCAGCAGCAAGGTTCTCAGCTCCTTTTTTATCACGTATAATGATATCAAATTCTTGCAGGAGGAGAACCCAACGGAGTAATCTCGGCTTTGCATCTTGTTTTGCAAAGAGATATTTGAGAGCCGAGTGATCCGTATACACTACACATTTTGTCAAGATCAAATATGGCCGAAACTTCTCAAAGGCATACACCACAGCCAATAATTCTTTTTCTGTAGTGGTGTAATGAGTTTGAGCTTCAGTCATGGTTTTACTTGCGTAGTGAATAGGCTGAAAATGTTTGGCTTTTCGTTGCCCCAGGACTGCACCGATTGCAAAATCACTTGCATCGCACATGAGCTCAAAGGGAAAATCCCAGTCGGGGGCAACTAGAATGGGTGCCTCAGTAAGCTTTTCTTTAATATGTCAAAAGCTTTGATGCATTCGGGTGAGAAGATAAAAGGAGCATCTTTTTCAAGAAGATGAGTCATAGGCCGGGCGATTTTAGAAAAATCTTGTATGAATCTACGATAGAAACCGGCATGACCCAGAAAACTCCTAATTCCTTTGACGGTAGTGGGATGAGGTAATTTACCAATGACATCAACTTTAGCTCTGTCAACCTCAATCCCGTTCTTTGATATCTTATGGCCGAGGACAATGCCCTCTCTGACCATAAAATGACTCTTCTCCCAATTTAGACAAAGATTGGTGTCTTTACACCTTTTCAACATGTTTTCTAAATTGGAGAGACATGCTTGGAACGAATCCCCAATGACCGAAAAGTCATCCATAAAGACCTCCATTGTTTTACCGATCATGTCGGTAAATATAGCCATCATACACCTCTGGAATGTGCCTGGAGCATTACATAAGCCGAAAGGCATACGTTTATAAGCAAAGGTTCCATAAGGGCATGTGAAGGTAGTCTTTTCTTGATCTTGTGGATCAATGGGAATTTGAAAGTAACCCGAGAAACCATCAAGGAAACAATAGTACTCGTTCCCTGCTAATCTCTCAAGCATCTGATCCATAAAAGGTAGAGGAAAATGGTCTTTACGGGTGGCATCATTTAACTTACGATAGTCAATGCAAACACGCCACCCCGTAACCAGTCGAGTTGGAATCAACTCATTTTCATCATTCGTGACAACAGTCATGCCACCCTTTTTTGGAACACAGTGAATGGGACTAACCCAAGGACTATCCGAGATGGGATAAATCAATCCTGCATCAAGAAGTTTGAGAACCTCTTGTTTGATAACATCGTGGATTTTAGGATTCACCCTTCTTTGATGTTGGACTGTTGGTTTAAAGTCATCCTCCATTAAAATCTTGTGAGTACAAAATTCAGGGTCAATACCCTTAATGTCGGAGAGTTTCCAAGCAATGGCTTGCTTGTGTGACTTTAAGACCTTTATGAGAGCAGTCTTTTCCTCATTAGTTAAATCTTTAGCAATAATGACGGGTAATTTATCATCACCCTCCAAGAATGCGTATTCAAGATGAGGAGGTAAGTCTTTGAGTTCGACCTCAGGAAATTCATCAGTTTTCTCAACTGATCTGATTTCCTCTTTATGAAGTTCAACGGGAGGGAGTGGAGGAGAATTGTCCTGATTTAACAATGTCTCAAGAAGAAGAATATCTCCCTCCAGATCAATCTCAGCGTCATCAATCCCCTCTAGGAATGAATCACACTTGAGAAAATCATCGATCTCTTCCAAATTGAAATCACCTCCCTCAAACGGAGTGAGAGAAGGGGAAGAGTCGGAAATGCCAGGTAAAGAAGATGTGGTGGTTTCCCCACTCACAGAATTATCAGAATAACCAAGAAACTCTTGAGAATACTCCTCTGAAACAATATCAATGACATCGATTCGGTTAACCGATTCAGAATCATAATTTGAGGAGTACCTCGAAGTTTGATCGAGGTTAAAGGTAACAGCTTCATGACCCACACGTAATGTGATTTCATGCTCAAATACATCTATGAGAGCACGGCCCGTTCTTAGGAATCCTCTTCCAAGAATGAGAGGAACCCTGGAATCAGCATCGAAATCAACAACCACAAAGTCAGCTGGAAAATGGAACTTTCCTACTTTCACAAATACGTCCTCAGCAATGCCAAGCGGACGAGATATTGAACGATCTGCAAGCTCGAGAGTCATGCAGGTAGGAGTAAGTTCAGGAAGAGAGAGTTTCTTCCATACTGATTTAGGCATCAGGTTGATGCTTGCACCAAGATCGGCCAAGGCATAGCATTCAACCATTCCTGGAAAGACACAAGGTAGTAGAAACCTTCCAGGATCTCCAAGCTTCTCGGGAAGCTTTTTCAAGATAACTGCTGAGCAGTTCTCATTTAATGGAGTCTTTGCCATTTCAAACAGCTTTTCCTTGTTGCTTAACAAGTGTTTGATTGTGGATGCAAACTTAGGCATCAGAATGATAGCGTCCGCAAAGCTTATGTCAAAGTGTAATTCTTGGAAAATTTGGAAGAATTTATCCATTTGTTGACTAGCTTTTTCGCGGAGCTTTTGCTCATTTAAACGTGATGGGTAGGGAATAGAAGTTTTGGATTTAGGGTTTTCAACCGGGGTTTCAGGATGTTCAAAGACAACTTGAGGTTTAGTCTTGGGTTTCGGGACAATTTGAGGTTGGACGTTTTTGGTACCTCCGTTATTAGTAGGAAGTACCTGGTCCTTAGTCACCTCAGGCTCACTTCCCACTACCTTGGGGGAAGAAGAAGAAGTGGTAGTGGAAACAGTGGATCCCTCATATGAAACACCACTTCGGGTTGTGATCGCCTTAGCATCGCCCTTCGGGTTGACGATCGTGTTGCTCGGAAGTTTTCCTGAGCCCGAAGGTTGATCATTTAAAGACTTTTTAATCTCAGAGATCTGGCTGACCAACAACCTGTTTGTGTCCTCTTGAGCTTTCATGAACTGCCTCAATAACTCATCAGATGATGGATGTTGGGCTGGAATGGCTTGATGTTGATTAGGGAAATTTTGCATTCGGTTATTTTGATTATAACCTTGATGTTGAAAATTCCCTTGATTTGGATTACCATTTCCCTGAAAATGATTTCCCTGGTTGGAATTGTTTCGATTAAAGTTTCCTTGATTTTGGAAACCTTGATTGTGTCCAGAATTGAAATTCCCTTGGTTTTGATAACCTTGGTTCATTCGAGGTTGATTTTGGTTCCGATTTTGCAAATTCTGGTTCTGATTAAAACCGGGTGGTCCTTGGTAACTACTAGCTCGGTATGGTTCCATTTGAGGACGGTATTGATTACCTCCTTGATTTGAAGTACCGGCTATAGCATTAACTTCAAAAGGACTGCCATCGGTGGCAGTACAGTCGTAGTATGCGTGAGGGCCACCACAAGTAACACAGACTTCCACTTTCTTAACTTCAGCATGTGAAGGAGTTTGTGTGAAAGTGACTTTCTTTTGGCTTGAGAGAACCAAAGCTTGAATAGCATCCGTGAGTTTGTCAATCTTAGCATCGGTGCTAGAAGTACTCACGGGAGATGAAGTAGAAGGACCGGCACTAGCCTGAGAATGATATGGTTTTGTTCGTGCAGTACGGACCTTAGACTTATTTTCAATAATTGCTAAAGCTTCTTTGACAGTTCTGCTCAAAAAGTTACCTCCTGAGGAAGCATTGAGAGAATCTTGGTCAGATTGGCTCACTCCATTATAGAAAGTGTCGATTTGCATCAACTCGGTAAAACCATGATGAGGACATTTACGAAGCAATTCTTTGAAACGATCCCACGCGTCACTAAACGATTCATCAAATCTTTGTGTGAATTTGATGATTTCATTTTTAAGACTTGTCGTTCTAGACGGTGGAAAAAATTCGTTCACAAACTTTGTAACTAAGTCCTCCCATGTCTCAATTGAACAAGGGGGTTGTTTTTCAAGCCATATCCGGGCTTGTCCCTCGAGAGAAAATGGGAATAGAAGAAGTTTGATTGAGCTAGCAGGGATGTTCTTGTATTTGATGGTAGATGTAATCTTGTTAAACCATCGAATGTGAGCATGAGGATCATCCCTCTCAAAACCATAGAATTGGCTTGAGGTTACAAGATTCAGTAACCCTGTTTTGAGCTCAAAACTCTCAGCTACAATAGCTGGAACAACAATGGCATCTCCATAACCCTCAATGGGTGCCTGGAGAAGCTCATTCATTGGCAATTCTGCCATGACGACAGGATCAGTACGTTCCTCAGATACGCCTGATGGGGCAGAACGTCTACGACGCCTTCGAGGTATGTTTCCAAGCTCACGGAGAGGGCTTGATGACCTAGAAGAACGAGTGCGCATGCACTAAGACGAGTCTAAGAATCCTTTATAGTGGAGGAAACTCAGAAAAGGGGTAAGAAGATTATTTTTGGATTTTTATTTAAACAAAATTTTTCTATTAAAAATCAAGATCGAGAAAAAACACAAGTGAACTTAAACCAATAATCAACAGGCGTACGGTAGCTCTCTAACTGACAAACGCACAGAGTGGCGGAGAAGCAAAGGTGGGCAGTTACGCTCCTTAAAAACCCGCTTCTTTCAGTCCGACAATTTAATGTCAGACTATCCTAGAACCTCCGTTAGAGTTTGTTTATCAATTAAAGGTGAGCCGATATTCGCAAGTGATACAAAGGCAAGTTTTTATCTTAAGTTTGGGAACTTATTATGGCCGCACCCCCAGTTAGGTAGTGCTCAGTCTTGGTTCTCGATGGTTAATTTTTATTTATTGTTTATTATTTAACAGAGAAAAATGGAAAATATTTTTGATGTTTTTATTTTTTATATGATAGTATATATAGAAAAGAAAAGAAAATATTTTTGTTTTTTATATGGTTTATGGGGAATAGGAATACGATATTTTTGGTGCTTGATCCGTTAAATGAGTTAACTTCACAAGCGTTTTGCTTTATATATGATAAATATACAAGAGAGAGAAGATATTCACAGATTGGGGTTCAAAGACACGATACTGCAAAACGTTTAACACGCAGCACACCTCCCCGGCAGCGGCGCCAAAATTTGATCGGCTCTGAAACAGTCAACTTAAATCAACCACGGATGTGGTCAAACAAAGTCAAACTATCAAGGACACAATGCAATAATCCAAGGAGTATAGTTTTATCCCCGGGTCGTTTAAGTCCCAGCGAGATGCGAAATTGTGCTTAAAAACGGATCGTGATCAAGTGTTATTGAACAGAAAAGGGATTATGATTTTGATTACACTAATGAGATAAGAAAATAGCTTTAACCAAGCTATATAAACAAGGATGGGAAATCAAATTACTTAAAAACGTATAAAAACCTAAAAACGTACGTTTAAATTTAAATAAACGTAAACGTACCAAATAAAAAGTGAGTTTTAAGAAATAAAAAGCCTACGAATATGAAATTTATATTTTTACAACCCTAATAATAAAAGAAAATTATTGGAAAAAGAAATTTATTTATTTAACTTATTAATTAATTATTATTGATTAAAAACTATTTAATAATTATTTAAACTAATTAAAATTCTAATTAATACTAAAAGATCAAAGAAAAATATGAAATTTTTTCTATAAATACTTTAAAGTAATAAGAAGCTAAGAAAATTATAAAAATGAAAATTACTTAATTAAAATTTAAAAAGATAAATTCTATTAAATAGAAGCTATCACTATATTTCTATTTTTGATTTTTTTTAAGTCCTAAAAATATTTTTATATTTTTCCTAGATTAAAAATGACAAAAGAAAATTATGAAAATTGGAATTATATTTTTTTGATTATTTTTCTATTTATTATGATTTAAATACTATTAGCTACTAATTAAAATGATTAAAAATATTAAAACTGATCAGAAAATTATGAAAAATTACAGATAATGCTAAAATATTATAAGGAAGCTGGGAAAAATAAAATGAAAAGCTGACAAGGCCCAATAAGCAGATTTGGGCTAATAAGCAATAAGCTAATAAGCCAAAAATAAGCAAATAAGCAGTAAAATTGGCCAAATGATCAGAACAAGCTTAATACACTAAAATAAGCTTAAAACAACTTAAAACTACAAATTAGCACAAGAGATTAACAGATTTGATCCTTGGCTGCTATGGAACTTGATTCAGAAAACTCAGGAAATAGCCCAACTTTAAGGCAAGATTAAGCTAAGCAATAAGCTATGGAAACACAATATTATGGGGGCAAAATGTTCTCAGCACTACTGAATATGCAAAAACACCAAAAGCCCCATCAGGAACTGATCAATTGATGATGAATTTGGCCCTAGATCAGGTACCAAAAAACGGGGTAAACCTGAGTTTCTTGACTTTTGACAGATTTTGGATATTTTGACTTTTGTGACTTTTGATCCTTCCTAATTGATTGATTATGATGTATTAAGCTACTAAATGATTAGAACAAGCAATACAAACAACTTTATAACTGAAGTGAATGATTTAGCAACTAAAATTCCAAACAGTTGACTGAGATCAAGAGATCAAGGGATGATTTTGACTATTTAGCTAAGTAAGACTGGATTTTATGCTATATCTAACCTAAACATACCTAATGCAGTATATTTAAACCAAATTAACAACAATATAACAACAAGAACACAATAAGCAGCCTAGATCCAAACACTCCCTATTGTAACTGATAATGTGATTATTGAAGTGAAAGACTAACTTAATCAATGACACTGATTCCTAAGCTTATAACATGATAATTTAAGACTATAAAAGCATAGAACACCAACAACAAAAGCATGAAACATAGGAATCACAAGTATGCTAGTTTGACTGTTAAAAGGATATATAAAGAAACAACTAATTATATTGAACAAGAACACAACTATGATCTATAAAATTACTAAAATACACCAGATAAACACAAACAACCAGAGATAAGCAGTTATATAAAGGATTCTACAGTGAATGCCCAAATATGAAAATAAAGCTTACAAATGAACTTTAGCTGAAAACACAGAGCCAAGGACCAATGAACACACCTATTGGCTTACCACTAAGCCACTAACCCAGGGCAATCCAATATTTACCCTGCTCCAGCAATAAACTCCATGATCCTGTTGTGTTGACTTTTGTTGACTATTTTTGTATTTTTGATTTTTTTACTGCTAATACAAGTTTTAAGGATTCTAAAAGCTTCAATGAGCTTCTGGGAGCTTATAGGTTCTTTTTCAGTTCATGTAATCAACTATAACAACATACTAATGATTATGAGATTTTAAGCTTGAAAATGGAAATTCTGAATTTGTAAAGATAAAACTGAAATTGAAACTGAAATTAACTTTGATTAATACTGAGTTATCTTTAAACAAGAGCTTGAAAGCTTTACATACACTGGAAATTGAAAAATATTAAAAACGACCTAAGTTAACTAAAATTACACTAGATAAACTATCACATACTCTCTCCTCTGTTCTTTATAGTCTCTTATCACCTTGTCGACATCTCTGAGTACTTCCCACCATCTTTTGACCATTGATTTAATCAATTTCATCACAATCGACCACTTGGTAATTTTGGCGGGAAAACAGGATTTTGACTAAATCCTCTGATATTGCTAGTGGAGAGTGGGAAGAAAGCAATTAATGTTTTTGGATGTGTTAGGTGGAGTGTTGAGGAGGGGGGATGAGGTGGATGGTGGTTTTGGTTGAGGTGGGGGGTGAGTGTCTGGTATTGGTGTTTTTGGCGGTTTAGAGAGACGGGTCAAAGATGTTTGACTGAGTTTGGTTAACTCAGATGGGGGTTGGGCTTGTTTGTGTTTGGGCTTGGGTAATTGGGTAGGCTGGGTTTAGTGAATATTGGGTTTAGTGAATATTGGATTTGGATTTTTAGGGATAGTTTAGATCCGGATTTGGTTAAACATAGGGACCAAATTTGTCATTTCTGAAATTCCAAGGACCATCCTGTAATTATTCCAAAGTTATCACAAGGGTAAATATTGCCAAGTTTAAATAGTACAAGGGTTTTAATTATTAATTTTCCATTTTAAATAACCCAGGGACCATTTTTGACACTTTTCAAAATTGAGGGACCTTTTTGTAATATTTGCTCAAACAATCATTCAAGGACCAAATTTGACAATTAAGATTATTTTAGGGACCTTGAATGATAAATTCCACTTTTTTTTAGATTCTAGGGACTAGATTTGCCAAATTCTGAAAGTTCAGGGACTAAAATGCAAATTATGCCATTTATTGTTTGTTTTTCCCTGAAACTTATAAAAACACAGTCAGATGATATTTTTATACATTTTTAGACTTTTTAAAGTATTTTTGACTGTTTCTGTAGCTCAAATGTGAAAGAAATGATGAGTATTTACACACTCATCAGCAAATTCGAAACTTTATGTAGTTAACATGTCTTCTATCTTTTGAAGGTTGTAAGTATGCAGCGGAATTTGTAGATGACATCGTAAACCACACCAAGCAAATCTGAATAGTACTAAGTAACGATTATGCTCAATGCGGAAACTCCGTTCGGGGGTAACATGCAAGAAATCAGCAAGATCTTCTCACATAAGTAGGCTACTTCACACTTCACAACCTGCGAAAGTTGAAACGATTACACCAAAATCACAAAACTGAACCACTGATCATCTCTGCGGATGTCTCTCCAGTAATACTAAAACTATAAGCTCGATCACGTGAATCTGTTATGCGTCCTCGATGTGCACATTTCTTCCCCCTGAATGTAGATACATCTGGAAAAAGAGTGTTTTCGCAAAAAATGCAAGAAAAGTCAAAGTATATCTACTCTCTCTTCCCCCACGATGTCTTCGTGGAATCGGAAGCATACACACTATGGTTACGATGGAAACGGAGGCAGCGTAAACCCTGTATGTCCAATTAGTCGAAGATGTGTGAAGTACCAAAAATAGCCCGTGAGAATCAACTGCTGATAAAATCTCTACTCTTCTATACTCTTCTCATCTAACTCTTTACCGACCCCATTATCATTCTGACGGCTTTTTGTAGTGACTACTGATGGAGAAAACACAATATTACGAACTTGAGACTGAAGTAAAATAACCCGAACTTGTGACTTAAACTTGCACTATTGTCTGACTAAGAACCTATACTGAGCACTACAACGTAACTCCTTTTAAGCATAGGTCGATTCATATACCCATCCAACCATCCTTTACTGTATATGAATTCATCTTGAATAATCCACATCTTTGTGTGACACTTGAGCACTACAACGTAACTCCTTTAAAGTGATAGCTATATTCTGTGAGCACAACACCGTAACTCCTTACATCAGGTATAACTAGATAACTCAAGTCTTAATCGTTTTGAAGGTTATAAGCTCGAACAAGGATCTCGAAGAATCATGTATCCAACCAACCCCGATATCTTCAAGATACTAAGTACACGCACCCGTGAAATTCCACTTCAACCTCAAATAAATAATAAAGAATTATCTCCGTAGTCACATCTTGCGGTTCAATACCCAACACTAGCCTTTTGAAGATTTGAGTGAACTATGATAATGGTTTTATCTCGATCTTGTCAAAAACGTATCCGCGTGAATATTTGTAATAACCAAAGTACCGCACATTCAATAAAAGCAAACACCCAAAATTGCATACCATGTATTAAGAAATACATTTTGATAATACTAGTGAAATTTCCATTTCAAAGTATACAATTTTCGGATAAAATAAAAATTCAAGCCCATCAATCGGCCCAGCTCCATAACTAACCCAACACCAAGCCTATCCAAATCTATAACCCTAATCCCTCGGGGTATAATAATGCTTTAAACACCACACACTAACCCTAATCTCTCATAAATACGCCCCCATCATTTATTCTTTCCTCATCTCTAAAAAAAAAATCCGTCCCTCATTAATCATTACACCAAATGACTCACATCATCATCTTCAATTAATATTCAATCTCAACCTAAGCAAACCACCGTACCATGACCTTAGTGTCATTTGCAGTTCAATCCGAGTCGAGAAAGCATGTGAATGGTTTCAAGACCCTTTGGAGGGTCAAGGTAGGTTTTTTAAATAGTATGATTGTGTATTACTTTAAACGAATCAAAGATTAGACAATAACATAAATGTTATTTTTCGTTCTTGAATTTTGGATATTCATGAAGCTTAGCTTCAAAAAATAGATCGATGATGATGTTGTCTCTTGTGGCACTTGTCTTTGGACTCGTCTATGATTACCAAACAAGAGAATAACTGAGATCTAATTATTTTATTTTTCTTTTCGGTTTGAGTTGTGATTCGAGTTATGAAAGTGGATTGGAGATGGGTTTGTTGTATCTTGTGGTAGTGATGAGGTTAGGATAGTTGAAATAGGATTTGGTGATGGATTGTATCGGCTGTGATGTTGATTTGTTATTGGTTTGGACTTGGGTAATTATTTTCTGGTCTTAACGTATATATTCCTGTTCTTTCTTTTTCGTTTGGCTGTGATGTTGATAGTGGTATTAAGTTTGTGGTCAAGGGTCTTCTGCATCATCTTCATCTATTACTTCTTTACTTTTTAACTTTGATTTGCGATAACAGTTTGACCGTTGACCGGCAATTGACCGTTGACCGTTGACCGTTGACCCGATAAAGCCATTTGCGATCAGTGGTCTTATGTCGCGTTTGCGATAACATCGTTTCGTTTACGATAAAATCGTTTGCGATAAAAAAAGGGTTCATTGCAAATGCTTTACAAGCATTTGCGATATCAGTCCGGATTTGAGATAAAAAAGGGTTTATCGCAAATGCTTTACAAGCAATTGCGATAAAAACCTTCCGATGACTTTTCCGATGACTTTTCCGGCCAACTAATTTTTTTCCAGTTTTTTGACCACTTAATCTGACCAGCTATCAGACCCTTTTTCTGACCAGTAAAAGACCAGCTTCATCTGACCACTTGGCGAACACCATTTAGACTATATTTTCTCCGACCACATAATCTTCACGGGAATAATCCAATCAGTCACACAAATAGATGATAAAGATGTATACGGACTGAAAAATGGACCAGATACACAAACAGTTGAGAAACTGTAGATAGTACTTTTTGACAAGAAATTATTGACCAGTAACAGCAGTAATGCAACAGCTTCCAAACAGTTCAGATCCACAGAAAAATAGCATTCAAACAGTTCAGATCCACATAAAAGAATACGATTTTGACAAGAAAATATCACATAAATCAACCAAAACTAAAACCATGGCTCTTGATACCAATTGAAGGATCGTGTTTTGATTGAATATATTGTGAATCGGGAGGTCTTGGAAGATGAAAGAATGATGAACTCAAATAAGTACATTTTATTACTATCATTTATCCTATTAATTTGACTTGTTTTACTATATTATGTATGAGGATTGATACTTAATCGTTTACTTTTGTAATTCTCAGGTAAAAACAAGCATTTGGTGAAACTTGGCGATTTTGGACTAATAATGGAGCAAAACATGCATAAAGTGAAGAGTCTACTGAAATGGACAAGATCAAGTTAAATCTGCTCCAGATGCGCCGCATCTCACTCATGACATGCGCCGCATCTCTATCAAGATATCACCAGATACGATCCAAGATACAAGAGGACATACGCCGCATCTAATCATGGGTTACGCCGCATCTTCTGGCGGTGTACGAATATTCCTGAATATTATAATCTTGGACCCCACGCGAAGTTAAGTACATGCGCCGCATCTACTTACTAGATGCGCCGCATCTTCCCTCAGACAGAAACTATAAATACCCCGTAGACCAGACGAATAAAAGAGTTCAGAAGTTTTAACCTAAGACCGAAGACCAGAACCCTAGGACGAATTCAGTCAAGGAGGCAGCACAAGACACACCTAAATCAAAGATACAAGAGCTGTAAGAAGGTGCTGCATGTGTTTAATTCATTAAGTAGTTTTGTTTTATTGTGTTAGCAAACTTTAATTCATCAGGATTGGTGGCTTGTGTAATGTGACAACGAAAGATTGCACTCCCTTTAATACTTGCTTTCCCATCAATTAAAGTTTATATGTTGATGTATTTGGTTACTACTTATTAGTGCATTGATAACCTCTGTGTTTATTAGTGGCTTGCGGGCATTTGACTGCGGGACATAATGTGGCTCCCACGGTTATTACTAAATTGATCACTTAGGAATAACTTTTAGACATAAGTAATCATTAAGGGTTTACTCGCCGATAAGAATAGGACCAACGAGAAAGGGTTAACTACATACACTTCATATAAGGCTATCAATAAAACAAGTGACAATCTACTTAATCATAAGGACAGCCCTCTTATTGTCTCGAGTATTTATCTGTGTACGTGTGTGCTACTTGCTGATTCGTGCCTATTGGTTTATTTTATTATTTAATTGCAAACAAATCGTGCCAGTCTCTCAGGCTGAAACCCCCTTGCGTTAGGATATTAAAATACTGATTAGAATAACGAGATAATACGTTCCACTCTTAGTGATCGACACTCTACTTACCATTATCTTCATACTGACCGGGTACACTGCTCGTTAAGTGTGTGTGTTATTGATAAGTCGGCTAAATATAAATTTAAAACTTGAGTAGGCATTAAAACGTGCTAAAACTATACTACGACACGCATACGCATCAAGTTTTTGGCGCCGCTGCCGGGGAGTGAATTGTTATTATCTGTTAATTTGATTAGTATTTTAATTAGGTTTTTCTTTTTATTAGATTAATTGCATCATTGTACTATTTTGCATATTTGTTGTATTGTGTGTTAATTGTTTTCTTTTATTTTTGTGTGTTTTATTTTCGTTGTGTGTTTTTTGTTTTTATTTTTCGTAATTTTTTCTGTTCTGCTATCGTTGTACTGTGCTAAATCAAACGATACGGCGCATCTGATCTCTCAGATACGGCGTATTGCGTTTAATTTTTAAAAATACAACGCGTTTAATTAATTCGATACGACGCATCTTTTCCCCAAGATACGGCGTATCTGTTTTTAATACGAAATTTTTTTTTAAAGCGATAAAGTAATACGACGCATCTGCTTTTGCAGATACGGCGTATCTGTTTTTGATAAAAAAAAAAAAAAAAAAAAAAAAAAATTTCTAAACGTTAACGCCATACGACGCATCTGCTTTCGTAGATACGGCGTATCTATTATTTTAATTAAAAACAGTTTGCGAATTATTAAACAGATACGACGCATCGATCTATATCGATACGGCGCATCTTTCTGAATCAAAAATCGATATTTATTTTTAAACGTAACGAAAATACGGCGCATTAACTTTCGTTAATACGACGCATTTAATTTTAATTAGATAAGTTGATTTTTGATTAATTAATTCGATACGGCGCATTCATAAATTCTAAAGCGGCGTATCTATTTTCTGGATAAAGTCTGATTAAATTTTAACGATTATAAGATACGGCGTATCCAACTTTTTGGATACGGCGCATCGTCAGCTGATATCAGCAACTTTTATTTTACTTTGATCGTTTCACCCTTCTTTTGCACGAGTAAGTTTTATTTCAGGAAGATGGACGATCCGGATATTACAATGGAATAATATATTAGGTTTGAAAAGGAAAGAGCCTTGAGCAATAATGGGATCTATGATTGGGAAAGAGCAAGATATGGTGCACAAGTCATTGAAACGGAAGAAATCACTATGGAAGAATACTTAATTTTAGGACGAGAAAAAATAAGGAAAGAAAGAAACAAATTGCCATTTCAACACACTTGGTGTATGTCAAATGATGATGAAGAAGATTCATATACCGTGAAACCAATTCCGGCAATTGTTATTGATAGCACTTTTTCTCCGGAGATTGCACAAGATGATGTGTATACGGAACCTTACGTTGAAGAATATTCTGCAATCGTATTACCACCATTAGACAATCCAATGGATGAAGATGAAAAGTATTCTAATTTTGATTTCGAACCAATTGACGCCATAGTTTATGATGACATACCTCAACCAGATTTTGACCCAACGAGGGATTTTGAAGAAATCTGGGATTACTTATTTAAGGATGAAATTCGGGACGATGCTAAAATAGAAAGACCACTAGTTGAAGATGGAGATTCACACGATGAATTGGAGTCACTTACAACACAAAGTGGTACAAATTTATTTAATATTATTAATCCCGTTACTAATAATCTTGCTAGTTTTCCTAAACAGGTTGCAAAACAAAAAGATGATGAGGTGAAATCTATTACACTACCTATTGAAGCACCTGTGATCAACCCGTATTTGGTGGAGCTCGAAGAAGAGTTTGGTGCTGAGCTCTTAAACACTGCAATGATTGATGAAGATGATGATTTAGACCCTATGAAGGTTGTAGAGGAACTCGAACTTTTACTTGCCAAAGACCCCTTCTCATCTTCTGCAGAAGTCAAGGGACGCCTTACTACCAACGAGACTAACCAAGAAGAAAGGAGACTCATTTTTCCTCAACATACTACTCTTTCAGATGTGATGGTCAAGTCATCCAATTTATCAACCAAACCGGGTAAGAGTAGAAAAGATGTACATATATTGCCAAGGTATGATTTTTATTTATTTCTTCCATCTTTACTAGCAAATTTACACACTTTTCGTGTTTATTGCTACTATCACCCGCACTTGATCCCAAGTGGGGGGAACAACACCCTATTACACAGTAAATAAGGGTGGAGTCAGGCTCGTGACTCGAACAAAAACAAGCGCTTCGTGGGAGGCAACCCATGCTTATCTTTTACTTTATTTTTTATTATTCTGTTCTGTGTCGAGTCAGTCAGGCCCGCATGAAGATACGGCGCATCTCAATTCTGAGATGCGACGCATCTCCTGCAATGGTCATATCTTATTTTATTTTTCTGCATTTTTATTTTTGACTTTAAAACTATTTATCAGTTTATTTTAATGCGGCGCATCCCTGGTTAAGGATGCGGCGCATCTTTATTCTGATCCGTATTAATTCCAGGCTCGATACGGCGTATCTTCTTTCATAAGATACGGCGCATCGACTGACCTGATGATTTTCAGTTTTAATTTTTAAGTTTTATTTTTCCTAACTACTAATGTATTATGCAAGTTTGAACCTTTCTTATCTTAGGTGTGTTTTAAAGTGTTGGTGGTATTATAGTTTCCTGGATTTCCTGTGGATACATCAAGTATGAAGCTTTAACGTTCTAATCCACAAGAAAGATGATTTTTGCTCTTATACTAATGGAAGATCATACCGAGCAAATCTCAGGGGAGTTTTTCTGTTCTAATTCTTTTATTTTCCAGTTTTTAACCTTTTATACAAACAACGAGGACGTTGTTTAACTTAAGTGGGGGGATAGGAGAATTAGAACACTTAACAATTACTTGTCCTAAACTTTTTCAAAAATTATGCTTAAAATGTGCTTAATATATCAAACTTAAAATTTTTTTTAGCATGTTTTTGTTTAAGATCTAAGTTGCATAGCTGCACACATGACGTTATTTTCAAAAATTGTGATTTTTCAAAATTCACAAATCTATGAGTGTGCCGGTGACTTGTAAACTTTAGAACTTGGCTTGTATACTATTCGAGACCACCATAATGAGTATTATTTATATAATTGGAATGACTTGTCTAAATTGGTAAAATTCTAGGATTACACCCAAATAGCCTTTATATGTTATGTGTTATTAACTAACTACACTGGTTAGTTAACCCCCGTATAAACCCTTTTGTTACTCTCATTTTTAGAGTAAGATACCCCTAGAAAAACCCTCAGAGCCATTCCTTTCGTTTCTTACACCTATGTTTTAAAATGTTTCGTTACACCTTACACCTTAGCCTACCCTGTAGATTAGAATCCGTGGTTTGGTTAATTGCTATAGGCAAAGTGTGTTTCCTTACATTACCTGTGTTCGCGTGCGTAATTCATTATCTATGGTTAGGTCGGGAAATTGCACAATGCAATTGGAGTGAAAGTAAATATTGTATATCTTTGAGTTTATTTTTCGTGTGTTTACTACTTTCACTATTAGCGTTATTTCTGAAAGTATGAAAAGTATGGAAAAATTATTATCCGGAAAGAAAGTTATAGTGATGTGGTGAAATTTTACACATCTATGTTTATGATTAAAGTTTAAAAAAAAAAAAAAAAAAAAAAAAAAAAAAAAAAAAAAGAAAAAAAAATCGAAAAAAATAAGAAAAGAAAAAGAAAAAGAAAGAAAAGTTGGAAGTTAGCTTTAACCAACTTATGCAAAGTTATGTAAGTGGTCGATATCACCACTATTTGTTGTACTATATCTATGGATTGAATGGGAATTGGCAGTTATGGGAACGCCAATTAAGGTTTATTCTTTGATTAAGATCTTGTTGAGTATAATTCGTGTCTACCTAAAGCGTGTGTTTCAAGTGTTAAAGCGTGAGTTATTCGATGATATGAGTCTTATTCATGGGATGGTTGGGATAGTGATTAACCACACTTAGGATTTTAATTTATTTGTTTTGTTTATTTTTATTTTTACACCAATTTATATCCCAAATGTTATCCATACCCTGTATTATTCTTTATCCAACCAAACCTTTGATTTATTGAGATTAGGGATTTGAGCAATCTTAAGTATCGTAGTCGTGGATTCGGCTATGTATTTATGATTTTGTCGCCCTTTTTGATATATTATTATTGGTGAAGTTTGGACCTATCTTTAGCCTATTCGAGTTAAGGATTTGAGCAATTGCAAGTATCGTGTTCGTGGATTCGATCATGTATTTGTGATTTTGTCGCCTTTTCTGGAATTTGAGATCGATAGTGAAAGAGAATAATTAACCTTTAAGCCTAAAAACCCTTTTTACCGCTTTAGACTTGTTATTCCTTAGCTTTAGTGGTGGAGATGTGTATACTTGCCAAGCTTATGATAGAATATTCGTCGCGACTGGACAGTTAAACGATTAGATTTGCTTTTATCAAGATATTTTATTTTACTTCTAATTCGTTAAGTGTTTAGTTGTGTGATTATGAATTAAACGAATACATGCTTAAATATAAAAATAAATCCTAACATCTTTTAGGATACATTTTCATAAAAGAAATTCTAAGGTTTACTTGGGGACAAGTAAAGTTCAAGTGGGGGGATATTTGATGAACTCAAATAAGTACATTTTATTACTATCATTTATCCTATTAATTTGACTTGTTTTACTATATTATGTATGAGGATTGATACTTAATCGTTTACTTTTGTAATTCTCAGGTAAAAACAAGCATTTGGTGAAACTTGGCGATTTTGGACTAATAATGGAGCAAAACATGCATAAAGTGAAGAGTCTACTGAAATGGACAAGATCAAGTTAAATCTGCTCCAGATGCGCCGCATCTCACTCATGACATGCGCCGCATCTCTATCAAGATATCACCAGATACGATCCAAGATACAAGAGGACATGCGCCGCATCTAATCATGGGTTACGCCGCATCTTCTGGCGGTGTACGAATATTCCTGAATATTATAATCTTGGACCCCACGCGAAGTTAAGTACATGCGCCGCATCTACTTACTAGATGCGCCGCATCTTCCCTCAGACAGAAACTATAAATACCCCGTAGACCAGACGAATAAAAGAGTTCGGAAGTTTTAACCTAAGACCGAAGACCAGAACCCTAGGACGAATTCAGTCAAGGAGGCAGCACAAGACACACCTAAATCAAAGATACAAGAGCTGTAAGAAGGTGCTGCATGTGTTTAATTCATTAAGTAGTTTTGTTTTATTGTGTTAGCAAACTTTAATTCATCAGGATTGGTGGCTTGTGTAATGTGACAACGAAAGATTGCACTCCCTTTAATACTTGCTTTCCCATCAATTAAAGTTTATATGTTGATGTCGTTGGTTACTACTTATTAGTGCATTGATAACCTCTGTGTTTATTAGTAGCTTGCGGGCATTTGACTGCGGGACATAATGTGGCTCCCACGGTTATTACTAAATTGATCACTTAGGAATAACTTTTAGACATAAGTAATCATTAAGGGTTTACTCGCCGATAAGAATAGGACCAACGAGAAAGGGTTAACTACATACACTTCATATAAGGCTATCAATAAAACAAGTGACAATCTACTTAATCATAAGGACAGCCCTCTTATTGTCTCGAGTATTTATCTGTGTACGTGTGTGCTACTTGCTGATTCGTGCCTATTGGTTTATTTTATTATTATTTAATTGCAAACAAATCGTGCCAGTCTCTCAGGCTGAAACCCCCTTGCGTTAGGATATTAAAATACTGATTAGAATAACTAGATAATACGTTCCACTCCTAGTGATCGACACTCTACTTACCATTATATTCATACTGACCGGGTACACTGCTCGTTAAGTGTGTGTGTTATTGATAAGTCGGCTAAATATAAATTTAAAACTTGAGTAGGCATCTAAACGTGCTAAAACTATACTACGACACGCATACGCATGAAAGAACATCATCTTCATTCTTGAAGTTAGAGAGAGAAAGTGTAGAGAGAGAGAGATGGAAACTTGGTGTATTATTGATAAGATAATGAAAGGTAAAATACACACACAAAGCTCACCCTCCTAGTGAAGTCTAGGAGGGTATTTATAGCTAACAAACATAAGATAACTAATGTAATCCCGAATATGTTGTCACATTTTCGTGTGAGAAGCATACCCAACACTATTTCTTCAAAAGATCTTCCCTTGAAGTGATGTTCTTTCCAGGTATCATGGTGCTTTAGATAAGTCTTTATATAGCTTAACTATTCTTTTCTGGTAGGAGGTTTCTTCTGAGCAGCTTTCTTCTTGCTTTGGCTTTTTCTAATATGCTCCAAAAGGTCATCAATGGCTTGTTCTTGTTCTTCTCTTGTAAACTGTGACCTTTCTTCTTCTTGTAGCTTGGCAGCTAGCTCATTGTAAGCAAGAACTTGAGCAGCTCTTTCTTGTTCTTCAGTCTGAAACTTGTGTTCAACCATGAATTTAGTCAATCTTTCTTTTTTAGCTGCTCTTTGATGAGGCGAAAAGTGTACCGCTTTTAAGGGGTCATTTAAGCCCGAAATCGTATTTATTTGATCAAATATTGCTCTAAATCGTTCCTTTTGTCATTTTAGGTACTTTTGAGGAGAAATCTGGAAAAGGAGGCATTTTGGACGTTTTTGGAGCATTAAAGTGAAGAAAACGGCAAAGTCTCAAAATCGGCTGAAATTTACCTTTGACGGCGTCAGAATCATCTCTTGACGGCGTCATGCCTTGGCAAGAAAAGTGGGATGTGAAATTTACTCATGACGGGCCAGTGAGTTAGCATGTGAATTCTGACGGCGTCACGCTTTAACTAAATCAAGGGCGTCACGGCTTAAATCATAAGGGGACGGCGTCACGTTCATGATCCGACGGCGTCAAGCCTTGATAGGCCAGAATGGATTTTTGAAGAGCTAAAGAGGGACGGCGTCAAGAAGGTCACCCGGGAACCCTAAAAGCGGCGAGGTGACGGCGTCACAATGCATAAGGTGACGCCGTCAGATCCAAAAATCTATATATAGTTTTCTAATCTTTTGTCATAAAGGAGAGCTTAGTGTGTGGAATTTTGGGAGAAAACCCTAGGACGAATTCAGCTCCTTTTTCAAGGCTTTTTGCCTTGAGATCTTCCATGTTTCATTGAAAGATAAGTTATCAATTAATCATTCAATATGTCTATGTGTTGTTTGATTCTATCTTATTCTTGTCTTTTGTTTAACATGTTAGGCTAAATTTATCTTGTGTTTGCTTAGATCTAATGAAACTTAGCTATTGATTATTTGTTGTTAGTGTGTTGTTAGTTGTAGTGGATGATTGTTTATCTATGTTAGGCTTAAGAAAACTGGCTAACTTCCTATTCGGTAACTTGCTTGAACGTCTTAAGAAACATGAACCAAACGCGTACTAAAGGTTTTTATGGTTGTATTTAATGCACAAGCGAATTCTAGTGATCCCATGTTAGGAGCTTCCTAGCCGGCTCGACATAGGAGTAAAGTAGGAGCTTGTAGAGTTTGGGGAAGTAAGTACGCCACCCCACGAATGGTATTAAGGAATACACCCGTCATCCACGCGACTAATACACACTAATTAACCGGTAAAAGATAGTTAGGGAGTAAGGAAATCTAAGTAAACACATTTCTCTACACATAAGTTTCTCACCACATTTCATTTTTGTTATTTTATTTTATTTGCATTCGTAGTAAATTTTGGGTTAGTTGACTAGCAACTAATTCCGCCCACTCCTTCAAAACCGAGATTTTACTTGCTTTCATAATAATATAAAAACATAAAAGAATCTTCCTCAACCCTTAGACCTAATTAGAGTAGCCTTTCATACCTAACGAACACTATTCCCTGTGGAGAACGATCAATCCCCCGTACTTACCACTACACTATACTACATCGGTCAGGTACACTGCCTGGTGGGGTTGTAAGCCTCTTGAGATCCCTCGAGAGGTAAAACCTGTTGTAAGGTTACAAAACACCGCACATCAAGTTTTTGGCGCCGCTGCCGGGGAATAGTTATTGTTTAGGTTGAATTTTTATTTCTATTAGGTCTACTCACTAGATTCCTTTCTAGTGAGATTTTTATTTTATTTTTCTAGGTTTTCTTTAGTCTATCTATTTTCTTCGTGTCTTTGTTCGTAACCATACCATCCGACATCATGGAAGATGGTAATATCCTTAACCCACACAACCCACCACCACAACAACCACCACCACCTCCTAGAGCCCGTACTTTAGGAGAGTATTCCCGTCCTAGCCACCATGGCTATCGAAACACCATTGAGCTCACTCAAGGAGCCAATATCACACCCTTGCGATCCGACACCATCCGGTTGGTGCAAAGTGGATGCGCATTCCATGGACTTCGTTCTGAAGATCCTAATCAACATCTCAAGGACTTTCTTAAAATCGTTGATTCTATAGACCTTGATGTTGCCACTCGAGAGACGACCCGATTGCGTCTCTTCCAATTCTCTCTGCGGGACCAAGCTAGTCAGTGGCTAGAACGTCAACCCGCAGGATCCATTACCTCTTGGGATGATCTCACCACTCGTTTCCTTGCTCAGTTTTTCCCACCGGGAAGAACTACCAAGCTAAGGAATGATATCTTGATGTTCCAACAACGTCAAGGCGAAACTCTCTACGAGGCATGGACTCGATTCAAGGACTTACTCCAAAAGGTCCCTCACCATGGCATAGAACTTTGGCTCCAAGTCCAAATCTTCTATGATCATATCAATCTCTCCACGAGGCAAACCATTGACCAATCGGCCGGTGGCAAGCTACGTGATCTAAGTGCGGAACAATCATGGGCTCTCCTAGAGGATCTTGCTCTTTATGACAACGAAAGTTGGAGTGATCCCCGTGATTTGAATAAAACGGTCAAGGCAATATCTTTGCCTTCTAACAATTCAAGCACTTCCGACCGTAGGATCATAGAACTTGAAGACCAAGTCAAGTTCCTCATGAAATCCTACGAGGCTCCTAAACCTTCAAGCCAAGTGAACAAAATCACTTCTTCATGTGAATTATGTAGTGGTCCCCACGACACTCGTGATTGCATGGAACTCCCCGAACAAGCTTTTGTGGACTACGCATCCTCGCGTACCGACGGAGCGGGAGACAAGTGGTACACTTTCAAACCCGAGCCAAACCATTATGGTGATTCATACAACCCCTCATGGAAAAATCACCCGAACCTTAGGTGGAAACAAAACCAAAACTCTCAACAAACCAATTCTTCCAACCCACCTAATCGTTTCCAATCAAGCGGTTCCAACTCGAACCGTACTTTCAGCAACAATCCTTCCGGCAATGGTAGTACCAATAACTTTGAAGGATTGATTTCCCAATTTATGGCATCTCAAGAAGCTCGGATAGCTAGATTCGAGACCGAATTCAATCAACAACAAACTGAGATGACCAATAAAATTGACAACTTGTTGAAAGCCCTCAATAACCAAGTGTTATCATCTCCACATAAGGACGCTAGGAACACAAATAGCGGACCCCAAGTAAAAGACCCCTCTTCATCCAAACATGTCCACTTTGTCAACATTGTCACTATTAAACCAATTGATAGGAATGAGGATAATAGTGAACCTAAGGATGAGGATAGAAAAGTCGAGGTTGATAAGGAAGTTAGGACAAGTGAGATTGAAGAAGTAGATGATGATGGGGACTACTTCAATAGGCTACCCACTAAGGAAGAGCGTGCATATCATACAAACCTATTCGATGACCCCGAGACACCATACTTCCTAGGTAGACCAATCATAGAAATAGGCGACCCTTCTAATCTCAACATACCATGCAACATCGGACATCTACATGTGTGGAAAGCTTACATCGACCTTAGATCGCCCATAAACATCATGACTAGAGCCCACTACAACTTGATAATGAAAAATCAACTTGGGTATAGGATGCTCCCTGACAAGGGTTGGATGAGTAACTTCACGGGAAGAGTTAAGGGATTACCGGTTTATGTAGGAAACTTCACCTATGTCACCGACTTTGTAATTGTAGAAGATATCCGCCCAATAGTCGATGCATCCTTGACTCAAGTGGTTTTTGGAAAACCATTTGTTGAGGTCTCTAGAATGACTTATGAACCTTCCTTAGGGATAGTTAGATTTAAGGATGAGACCGATGAAGTAAGCTACCAAATGCCATATAAGATAGAACAATTCCAACACTTGTCAAATGTTGAGAAGGAGCTTAAACAAGCGGTCTACTATAGGAATGATAAGGATAGAAGTAAAGGAGTAGACTATGTTATGGAAAGGATATTCGGTTTCTACAAGGATTGTTTGAAATTAGGACCGGAATATAGAACCGGGAAGGAGGATGGCCTAGGAACCGTGACCGATGATGGAGTCACGTAATGTACGTGACTTTGAGTCTAGCTACAAGACTCGTTAATAAAGAAAAGCGCTTCTTGGGAGGCAACCCAAGCTTTATTTGTTTTATTTGCTTTATGTGTTTATTTATTTGTTTGTTTGATTTTATTTGTTTCCGTATGTATGTTTAATTTTTATTCTTATTGATTCATGTTCAAAACTAAATTGTGAAAATGCTTTATTTTGTTTTTAACTTCGTCTTAACTACATATAAAGGTATTTTGCAAAAGATAAGTGTAAGGGAAATCTAAATCGGTTTATTAGAACACATATTAACATGAATCGTAATAATAATAAATTAGCATACATATTAGTATTTGTTTGAGTCAAATGCTTGTATCGAGTCATAATGAAGTTTTGCAGGATTTCCAGGAAGTAAGGTAAAGGTTTTTCCAGAAATTTTCCGGAAACTTAAAATGAAAATTTTTGTCAGGTCATTTCTGACGGCGTCAGGGGTTATAACCTGACGGCGTCAGATTTAATTTCCAGAAATTTTTGAAAGTTTTGTTTTCATAAAAAGTTTTTATTAAATCTCCAACTTATAATCTCCAGGAATCTGCAAAATTATCAGTCCACAAGCATTATATCCTTATATATAGATTTTATCCCGCCGATGTTATGCAGGTTTTCGTGTCTGTTTTCTCAGGTTTAACAGGTTATTTTGGACAAGGAGATGTTTTTGGAATCAAGCTTATGGCGATGCATTAGTCATGGAGCTTCAACATTCTCTTTGGAAGAAGATTTAACCGTGTAATTTCACTATCCAACGAGCGAATCAGGGGAGTATTTGATTTCATTCTTTTACCTTATTTACTTTTACATCTTGTTATTTGAACATTGGGGACAATGTTCATCTTAAGTGTAAGGGGAGGGTAAAAGTACGATTTTAGAGAATACAATTGCGCTTGATTTTTGTTTGTTTAATAATAGATGTGTAATAAAACTGAGAGAAATACTTGATTAGGGTAATTTTAGTGCCAAATTTAAAATTTTTTACAACATATAGGAGTGAAACTTTGATCTTAATGAGCGTCTCACGGATAGGAGTTATATGACTAGCACAAAAAACCGTACCACTAAAAAATTTTCCACCCCAAATATGTGAGGTTCGCCCCTAAAATTGGTAGGAAAAGCATTTATGCTATGATGTGTGTACCGGTAGCACTTAGATTCTAGAACTTGCGTTAGGACCATTCCGAGGCCACAAGTGAGACTACATTCGTGTAGTTAGATTTACTACATGATAAGAGGCATTAGGATTAACCCATTGTTTTACACCTGTGTTTTTGTTATAATTACATTGGCTACATTGGTCAAGTAATTCCCCCACACCCCTTTGCGTTGTACTCATTTTTAGTACACGATACCCCTAGTACACCCCTCAGAGCCTATCTTTTCGTTTCGACCTTTAAGCATCTTACTTAAAGGAAGAATTTGTTACACCCCACTTAAATGTACACCCAAATCGCCTTAGCCTACCTTGTATGCACTCATTTTTAGTGCATTATTGTTACAACATTTGTTTAAACCCAAGTTAATTATCTAATTGATTACATGGTTGCTAAGTTGAGTCATATCCTTGTACATATTGTTTTGGGACGATTGGGACTCATGGGTAAAGTACTAGTATAATGGAGTAATGGGGAAGAACATCATTTATTACCCCCATATGTGCTAAATGTTTTAAAAGTACTCCAAGTTTTTCAATTATCTTAATTCGAGTCATTAGATTAGTATTTGTAAAGTTATGTAAAAGTTCAAGTGTAAGGGGGATGCAATGCCCCTATGATGTATTATTTTGGATGGTAGGGCAAGAGTGTATGCAAAAAAAAAAAAAAAAAAAAAAAAAAAAAAAAAAAAAAAAAAAAAAAATCAAGAAAAACACAAAAAAAAATGAGAAAATGAAAAATAGAAAAAACATACGGACTACCATCCCGTTTTATTTTATGTTTATTTTATATTTTTGTTATTTTGTTATTTCGTTTCTAGCTTAAGATCGAGTCTAGTCTTGGCTTAGCAACATTGTATAGTACATGTAATTGACCAAGATCTTTAACTAGCCACCAGTAAAATATCCTTTATCCAACAAAACCGTGTTTTCCTTTTCCCTACACCTAACATTATAACCCATTTAAAAGCCCTCTTTGATAGTTTATCTTAGGTGCTTACGCCTAGTGGAGGAGGTTTTCGATCCTTTCCCAAGCCTATGGTAATCTATTTGCTATGACAGGTAGTGAGAGATATTATCCGTTTTCATTTATGAGATTTATTTTGATGACACTTGAGAGATGTGAGTATCTAAACACTACTTGTGAGGTGCTAGTTTATAATCTCCGTGCTTATTATGATTGAAGTGGAACGATTATTTGTTGTAATTACTTTTATGTTAGCATTAAATGACCCCTAACTTGTATTTTGATTAGAATAAAAGCGCATTTGCTTGAGGACAAGCAAATCTCAAGTGTAAGGGTATTTGATGAGGCGAAAAGTGTACCGCTTTTAAGGGGTCATTTAAGCCCGAAATCGTATTTATTTGATCAAATATTGCTCTAAATCGTTCCTTTTGTCATTTTAGGTACTTTTGAGGAGAAATCTGGAAAAGGAGGCATTTTGGACGTTTTTGGAGCATTAAAGTGAAGAAAACGGCAAAGTCTCAAAATCGGCTGAAATTTACCTTTGACGGCGTCAGAATCATCTCTTGACGGCGTCATGCCTTGGCAAGAAAAGTGGGATGTGAAATTTACTCATGACGGGCCAGTGAGTTAGCATGTGAATTCTGACGGCGTCACGCTTTAACTAAATCAAGGGCGTCACGGCTTAAATCATAAGGGGACGGCGTCACGTTCATGATCCGACGGCGTCAAGCCTTGATAGGCCAGAATGGATTTTTGAAGAGCTAAAGAGGGACGGCGTCAAGAAGGTCACCCGGGAACCCTAAAAGCGGCGAGGTGACGGTGTCACAATGCATAAGGTGACGCCGTCAGATCCAAAAATCTATATATAGTTTTCTAATCTTTTGTCATAAAGGAGAGCTTAGTGTGTGGAATTTTGGGAGAAAACCCTAGGACGAATTCAGCTCCTTTTTCAAGGCTTTTTGCCTTGAGATCTTCCATGTTTCATTGAAAGATAAGTTATCAATTAATCATTCAATATGTCTATGTGTTGTTTGATTCTATCTTATTCTTGTCTTTTGTTTAACATGTTAGGCTAAATTTATCTTGTGTTTGCTTAGATCTAATGAAACTTAGCTATTGATTATTGGTTGTTAGTGTGTTGTTAGTTGTAGTGGATGATTGTTTATCTATGTTAGGCTTAAGAAAACTGGCTAACTTCCTATTCGGTAACTTGCTTGAACGTCTTAAGAACATGAACCAAACGCGTACTAAAGGTTTTTATGGTTGTATTTAATGCACAAGCAAATTCTAGTGATCCCATGTTAGGAGCTTCCTAGCCGGCTCGACATAGGAGTGAAGTAGGAGCTTGTAGAGTTTGGGGAAGTAAGTACGCCACCCCACGAATGGTATTAAGGAATACACCCGTCATCCACGCGACTAATACACACTAATTAACCGGTAAAAGATAGTTAGGGAGTAAGGAAATCTAAGTAAACACATTTCTCTACACATAAGTTTCTCACCACATTTCATTTTTGTTATTTTATTTTATTTGCATTCGTAGTAAATTTTGGGTTAGTTGACTAGCAACTAATTCCGCCCACTCCTTCAAAACCGAGATTTTACTTGCTTTCATAATAATATAAAAACATAAAAAGAATCTTCCTCAACCCTTAGACCTAATTAGAGTAGCCTTTCATACCTAACGAACACTATTCCCTGTGGAGAACGATCAATCCCCCGTACTTACCACTACACTATACTACATCGGTCAGGTACACTGCCTGGTGGGGTTGTAAGCCTCTTGAGATCCCTCGAGAGGTAAAACCTGTTGTAAGGTTACAAAACACCGCACATCACTCTTGCTAACTCTTCTTCCTGAAACCTTTGAGCTAACTCTTCATCAAGAGCAATCTGAGCTTGGCTCTTCTTGGTTGTTTTCTGAGATGGTTCTTCTTCTACAATTATTCCCTTACCCTTGTCTGATCTTAATCTCTTTGGCCTTCTAGTGTATACTGCACCAGCAGTACCTTGAGAACCGCAAGTACCTTCTTCTAGAATACTAGCAGTACCATGTATAGCACTATTAGTACCTTATGTCATTCCACCAGTACCTTGATCTAGAATACTGCACCATTTGCTCATCTAGCCTCCCCTGAGTATCAAACTCCTTTTGGACCAAAGAAACATGAGGATCTTCATCTAGCTCAGTTATCTTCCTCCCCTGTTTGGAAGATTCCTCACCGTGACCATCACTCTGACCATCTGATGAACTGGATGTAGAAGATGAACTCACCAAATGTGCTGACCTTTTCCTTTGAAGTGTCTTTACCTTATGTTCTAGCTTCTTAACCTTCAACACAAGCTTAGTATAAACTTTTCCAAAGACCTTCTTATGAGTGGTGACCTCAGCCTCCAAAGTTGTAACCTTATTAGACAAGTGGGTACACAAATCCGTCAATTCTTTAAGTGTCTTACTGCCCTCATCACTTCCTGATGTGTGACTGATGCGTGGTTTTGCAACCTTACAACAGGTTTTACCTCTCGAGGGATCTCAAGAGGCTTACAACCCCACCAGGAAGTGTACCTGACCGATGTAGTATAGTGTAGTGGTAAGTACGGGGGACTGATCGTTCTCCACAGGGAATAGTGTTCGTTAGGTATGAAAAACTACTCTAATAGGTCTAAGGGTGAGAGAAGATTCTTTTTATGTTTTTTTATAATTTTATGAAAGCAAGTAAAATCTCGGGTTTGAAAGAGTAGGCGGAATTAGTTGCTAGTCAACTAACCCAAGTTACTACGAATGCAAATAAAATAAAATAACAGAAAATGAAAAGGTGGTAAAACTTATATAGAGAGAAATGTGTTTACTTAGATTTCCTTACTCCCTAACTATCTTTTACCGGTTGATTAGTGTGTATTAGTTGCGTGGATGACGGGTGTATTCCTTAATACCATTTGTGGGGTGGCGTACGTACTTCCCCAACTCTACAAGCTCCTACTTCACTCCTATGTCGAGCCGGCTAGGAAGCTCCTAACATGGGATCACTAGAATTTGCTTGTGCATTAAATACAACCATAAAAACCTTTAGTACGTATTGGTTCATGTTTCTTAAGACGTTCAAGCAAGTTACCGAATAGGAAGTTAGACAGTTTTCTTAAGCCTAACATAGATGAACAATCATCCAATACAACTAACAACACACTAATAACCAATAATCAATAGCTAGGTTTCATTAGATCTAAGCAAACACAAGATAAATCTAGCCTAGCATGTTAAACAAAAGACAACAACAAGATAGAATCAAACAACACATAGACATATTGAATGATTAATTGATAACTTATCTTCAATGTAACATGGAAGATCTCAAGGCAAAAAGCCTTGAAAAAGCTGCCAAATTCGTCTGAGGGTTTTCACACACAAAGTTCCTCAATAAGTTCCACCACTAATGACAAAAAATTGCAAAACTATATATAGACTTTCAGATCTGACGGCGTCACGTTATGGAGTGTGACGCCGTCATCTCGCCGCTTTTAGGGTTCCCGGATGACCTTCTTGACGCCGTCCCTCTTTAGCTCTCCAAAATCCGTTCTGGCTTATCAAGGCTTGACGCCGTCAGATTTAGTCGTGACGCCGTCCCTCTTTAAATTAAGCCGTGACGACCTTGATCAGATTAAAGGGTGACGCCGTCAGAATTCCCATGCAAATTTCCCTGGCTTATCATGAGTAATTTTCACATCCACCTTTTCTTGCCAATCCATGACGCCGTCCAGGGATAATCCTGACGCCGTCAAAGGTAATTTCCAGCACAATTTTGAGACTTGGTCGTTTTCTTCACTTTTATGCTCCAAAAACGTCCAAAATGCCTCCTTTTCCAGATTTCTCCTCAAAAGTACCTAAAATGACAAAAGGAACGATTTAGGGCAATATTTAATCAAATAAATACGATTTAGGGCTTAAATGACCCCTTAAAAGCGGTACACTTTTCGCTTCATCAAATACCCTTACACTTGAGATTTGCTTGTCCTCAAGCAAATGCGCTTTTATTCTAATCAAAATACAAGTTAGGGGTCATTTAATGCTAACATAAAAGTAATTACAACAAATAATCGTTCCACTTTAATCATAATAAGCACGGAGATTACAAACTAGCACCTCACAAGTAGTGTTTAGATACTCACATCTCTCAAGTGTCATCAAAATAAATCTCATAAATGAAAACGGATAATATCTCTCACTACCTGTCATAGCAAATAGATTACCATAGGCTTGGGAAAGGATCGAAAACCTCCTCCACTAGGCGTAAGCACCTAAGATAAACTATCAAAGAGGGCTTTTAAACGGGTTATAACGTTAGGTGTAGGGAAAAGGAAAACACGGTTTTGTTGGATAAAGGATATTTTACTGGTGGCGAGTTAAAGATCTTGATTAATTACATGTACTATACAATGTTGCTAAGCCAAGACTCGACTCGATCTTAAGCTAAAAGCAAAATAACAAAAACATAAAATGAAACGGGATGGTAGTCCGTATGTTTTTTCTACTTTTCTTTTTCTCATTTTTTTTTTCTTAATTTTTTCGATTTTTTTTTTTTTTTTTTTTTTTTTTTTTTTTTTTTTTTGCATACACTTTTGCCCTACCATCCAAAATAATACATCATAGGGGCGTTGCATTCCCCTTACACTTGAACTTTTACATAACTTTACAATTAACTAATCTAATGACTCGAATTAAGATAATTAAAACACTTGGAGTACTTTTAAAATATTTAGCACATATGGTGGTAATAAATGATGTTCTTCCCCATTACTCCATTACACTAGTACTTTACCCATGACTCCCAATCGTCCCAAAACAATATGTACAAGGATATGACTCGACTTAGCAACCATGTAATCAATTAGATAATTAACTTGGGTTTAAACAAATGTTGTAACAATAATGCACTAAAAATGAGTGCATACAAGGTAGGCTAAGGCGATTTGGGTGTACATTTTAGTGGGGTGTAACAAATTCTTCCTTCAAGTAAAATGATTAAAGGTTGAAACGAAAAGATAGGCTCTGAGGGGTGTACTAGGGGTATCGTGTACTAAAAATGAGTACAACGCAAAGGGTGTGGGAGAATTACTTGACCAATGTAGCCAAAGTAATTATAACAAAAGCACAGGTGTAAAACAATGGGTTAATCCTAATGCCTCTTATCATGTAGTAAATCTAACTACACGAATGTAGTCTCACTTGTGGCCTCGGAATGGTCCTAACGCAAGTTCTAGAATCTAAGTGCTACCGGTACACACATCATAGCATAAATGCTTTTCCTACCAATTCTAGGGGCGAACCTCACATATTTGTGGTGGAAAATTTTTTAGTGGTACGGTTTTTTGTGCTAGTCATATAATTCCTATCCATGAGACGCTTATTAGGACTAAAGTTTCACTCCTAAATGTTGTAAAAAATTTTAAATTTGGCACTAAAATTGCCCTAACAGGTATTTATCTCAGTTTTATTACACATCTACTATTAAACAAACAAAAATCAAGCGTAATAGCATTCTCTAATCGTACTTTTACCCCCCCCCCCCCCTTACACTTAAGATGAACATTGTCCCCAATGTTCAAATAACAAATGTAAAAGCATAAAGTAAAAGAATGAAATCAAATACTCCCCTGATTCGCTCGGTGGATAATGAAGTAACACGGTTAGATCTTCTTCCAAAGAGAATGTAAAAGCTTCATGACTAATGCATCGCCAAAAGCTTGATCCAAAAACATTTCCTTGTCCAAAATAACCTGTTAAACCTGAGAAAACAAACACAAAAACCTGCATAACATCGGCGGGATAAACTCTATATATAAGGATATAATGCTTGTGGAATGATAATTTTGCAGATTCCTGAAGATTATAAGTTATAGATTTAATAAAAACTTTTTATGAAAACAAAACTTTCAAAAATTTTCAGAAAATTAAACCTGACGCCGTCAGGTTGTAAATCCTGACGCCGTCAGAAACAATCTGACAGAATTCTCATGTTAAGTTTCCGGAAATTTTTTTGGAAAAACCTATACCTTACTTCCTGGAAATCCTGCAAAACATCATTATGACTCGATACAAGCATTTGAATCAAACAAATACTAATATGTATGTTCATTTATTACTATTATGATTCACGTTCATTTGTGTTCTAATAAACCGATTTAGATTTCCCTTACACTTAACTTTTGCAAAATACCTTTATATGTAGTTAAGACGAAGTTACCGAATAGGAAGTTAGCCAGTTTTCTTAAGCCTAACATAGATGAACAATCATCCAATACAACTAACAACACACTAATAACCAATAATCAATAGCTAGGTTTCATTAGATCTAAGCAAACACAAGATAAATCTAGCCTAGCATGTTAAACAAAAGACAAGAACAAGATAGAATCAAACAACACATAGACATATTGAATGATTAATTGATAACTTATCTTCAATGTAACATGGAAGATCTCAAGGCAAAAAGTCTTGAAAAAGCTGCCAAATTCGTCTTAGGGTTTTCACACACAAAGTTCCTCAATAAGTTCCACCACTAATGACAAAAAATTGCAAAACTATATATAGACTTTCAGATCTGACGGCGTCACGTTATGGAGTGTGACGCCGTCATCTCGCCGCTTTTAGGGTTCCCGGATGACCTTCTTGACGCCGTACCTCTTTAGCTCTCCAAAATCCGTTCTGGCTTATCAAGGCTTGACGCCGTCAGATTTAGTCGTGACGCCGTCCCTCTTTAAATTAAGCCGTGACGACCTTGATCAGATTAAAGTGTGACGCCGTCAGAATTCCCATGCAAATTTCCCTGGCTTATCATGAGTAATTTTCACATCCACCTTTTCTTGCCAATCCATGACGCCGTCCAGGGATAATCCTGACGCCGTCAAAGGTAATTTCCAGCATAATTTTGAGACTTGGTCGTTTTCTTCACTTTTATGCTCCAAAAACGTCCAAAATGCCTCCTTTTCCAGATTTCTCCTCAAAAGTACCTAAAATGACAAAAGGAACGATTTAGGGCAATATTTGATCAAATAAATACGATTTAGGGCTTAAATGACCCCTTAAAAGCGGTACACTTTTCGCTTCATCATGTGTGACCTTCAGGGAGAGGTGCATCATGGGGCAAAGACTCAGATTCGACCACATGGTGAGCCTCTGAGCCACCCAAAATTTTCGGTTGGCTTGGGATTCCACCAATAGTACTGGGTTCAAAGGAACTTGGTACTGTTGGTGTTGCCATAGGTTGGGTCTTATTGAAGTTACTTCTGTCCTGCCCAGCTTCTAAGCCTGAGACAGTAGAATCAACCCTTCCTATACTGACAAAGTCAGCCTCATCTGCTACATTGGGAGGGGTGGGGTCTCTGTGCTGAGGAACAACAGAGCCCTCTCTGGATGTAGACCTATCTGGTGATGAGGTTGGTTGTGAGGCTGAGAATTCTGAGCTTGTGGGTGTGTGATGGGAGTCAACTGGGTTTGTTGATCCTTCACCCTGTACATGTAGCATTGAATCAAATAATGGAACTTCTTTCCCACTATACCCTTTTGAGGCCATCCTCATATTGCTGAAAAGTTTTTAGGTAAGTTTGGGTGTTGTATAAACATTTTTATGAGGAAGAAGTTGATGTTTCCTCATGTTCAAAATAGTTTGAATGAACCTGGGATACATCAAAAACTTTGATTTGCTATCAACATTTTCACCATTCCTTCAAAGATAACTTTAGAAAAATTAAAAGTCCTATCAGTAGCTAAGCAGATGAGAGCAGTTGCAATATTGCTACTGAACTGTTCCCATGAGATTTTCTTAGGACTGAGACAGTGAAGGATGGTGTGTATCAAAAACCTCTATTGTGGGGCAAAACAATCTTTTTGAAAAGTTAAAGATTGTGATTGGATGTTGTACCCCATCCTGGTTAAAGTTTTAAATATTTCAGTGCTTGGCATAGCACTAATACCATTGTCATCATTCAGATGGAGATGCCTCCTGAGTGATGATTTAGTAAGAGTGATGGATTTGCCATCCACTGTTGCATTTAAATCTTTGTCTCCATTGTCAAATGTTCTGACAGTAGCAGTCTGCCAAAACTCTTTGATTTGGGAGACATAGATAGTGGGATTTAATGTCAAAGAATACCTTATGTGGGAAGCATTTAAAAAGTCCACTAACTGATGGAATTGTGTATCATCCTCTGCTTTTTCCAAAAATGCGACAATATTGTGCTTGTCAACAAAAGATAGAGATGCCATTATTTATCAGTAAAAGTGGGATTTGACTGGTGAGATTAGAGTAATTTTAGGTTAGAAAGTAGATGAAGAAAGTGAATTGAGATATTATGAAAGACTTATGAGGGTTTCTATTGGACCGACTTCAATTAAAAGATAACTTTTGATTGAAGAAAGGTGAATATAATAGATTAAAAGTAAAAATATCCAAAAAGGAAACCCTTAAGATAAGATTTTGAGCAGTAAAAATCTCAACAACTTTCAACGGCTATTTTCAAAAACCTGTTATGTCGCACCAGTACTAACGTCTATCCAGCAGTACAAACTTAAGCTTACCAGTACTAACTTTTTGGAAAAATTTTAACATAGCAGTATGAACTCAATTTTGATTAAAAACAATACTGCTTACAACCATTTTGAAGAGATTAAGTGTAAAGACAGACACTTAATCATAATTTCAGTTTAATGCAACCTCTGGTTGTGTGAGAACCAAGGATTTCAGTTATAAATAATTGCCTGTGATCAGATAAACTCATTTAAAGAGCTTTCTTGACAGGGTTTCCAGCTCGTGGCAGGTGTTGCCTCTAACAAAAATGTGTTAGATTCACGTTTGCTCGCTGTTCTCTCTACCAGATGTCCTTGGACTAACACATTTTACAAAAAGTATAAAATGGTAGAGAGTGAGTTAGGTCAGTTACTATCTGACTAACTTTGCCATCAATTCCAATGTAAAACATCATAATTAGATTTCAAGAAAGAAATTTTAGAGAATCTCTTAACTCAGATATAAAACCTTAGTTATGTGATGCCCAAATTCAGTCCATCATTAATCTATTATGCCAGCAACCATTCCACCATTTGCTGCTCACACAATGCACTAGTAATTCCTTTGTGCCCAAAAAATCCATACCTGAAATTGTTAGTCCAAAACCAAGAAAGCAAATGGCAAAGCATTCAGTATAAACAAATGACTAACAGTTCTAACAAACAGTCATAATTTTGTACTGACAGTACAAACTATACATAGCAGTACCTATTGACAAGCCTGACGTTACTCACTAATTATCACACAAGCTACCTAGATTAACCACTAATAAGCCCTAGATCTAGAGAGAGAAAGTTAGAGAGAGAAAGAGTGTGTGGAAGATGATTAACAATAATATGGAAATGTTTAGTGCATTCATCAACCAACCCTCTCCCATGAATGGGAGGGGGTATTTATAGTTTTTACATGTGCATGGGCTTGTAGCCCTAATTAACATACATAAACATAATTAAATAAATAAACGACACAGCCCATGGGCCTTCTACACAGGCTGGGCCTAATAACAAACCTAAAGGCCAAAGCAACCTATTACAATATGATCAATACTTGAATTAATACAAAACGTGTTCCCAACAATCTCCCCCTAAGTATTGGTCATCAAGGTTGCTTGACGTCGTCTTTGCTTCTTGTGGCTTTGACGTCTTCTGAATCTTTGTTCTTTGTTCTTGATAGCGATGTGATATGATATGGTACTGATCTGCCGTTCTCCAATGGTCTCTGCTTCTGGTGTCTTCACGCCTTCTCCACCATGCTCATATGTCTTTTGACTATGGTTTTTCAACTTGTTCTCACTTCTTCAATCTTTAACTTGTGAAAGGTTGTAGTGCTTGAACTTTGACTTTTCTTTAACATATACTGAACTTTTGATATTTCAGATTCTTTATGAGAACTTATCTTCAGGATATGAGCATGATGGAGTCTTGATGGTGGTTGAAATCCAGGTCTTCAAGCTCCTCTGCAGCAGCAGCAAAACGAACCAACCGGCACTTACAGGCTCAGACTTCGAGATCGTCAATAGCATAGTGTGAAGACTTTCTCTAATCCTTGCCCAGGCCGTTCTGAACCGGATACCCCCAAAAGGGCTAACACGGACACACCGAAGTGCACCCACAATTCAGTGAGCCGCTGGAGATCACCCCACGACTGTAGACCATTTTTGGAACAAACACTAAGCGTAACCCACAAGGAGTTACCGAAGTGACCTGCTGTCAGGGTTGTTTGATGTTATCCTGGCAGGATTTCCATTCTATCACTGAGAATCACAATTGTGAGTTCTCTCAAGAATGTTCTCGGCAGATTGCTAAGATCTGCGAAGGACTCTTCTTAATTTTACAACTGCTGCCCATGATGTAGAACAAAAGTGTAATACTAAGTGTTCCTAAGAGATCTTTGATGAATCTCATGGCTCTAGACTCAATTAGTGCACATTTTTTTGGTCGTCGGAGGCGTGGAGCAGAGTGCCTCCTTTTCAATATCAACACATCTCGTAGTGAGCGGTCGATAGATGATGAAGGGTTCTCCGTGTGAAATGAAACAAGTGTCTTTTGAGAGACACCTGAGTGGCTTAGAAGGTTTAGTGCAGTGCGTCACTGGGTCCATGACGTCTTTTGTCTTCAATACCGGTGATGCTCAGTCAACCAGTAGATTATGAATTGAACCCGGTGTCTGCCCTAAGGTTGAACAAATGGAGGGCTATTTCTTTTCACCCTTTTCTTTGCTTTTCTTTTTAATTCTTCAACCCCTTCTTTCTCCTTACATTTCATATCTCCTTTTTCAATCATACCTAGGACTTTCTAGTTCTAAACTATTGGTATTGTCCTTGGGTAGATCCCTTCGGCTCTAGCGGATCATAGGACGGTTATTCCTAACCTTAGTCACCTTATAACTCCATGACTATCCTATTGTTGCCATAACCAAACCTTTTGAAAATCTCTCAAAGTGTTTATGATTGTGAAAACATATTTTGTTAACACTTTGATAGTTTTGTGATTTTCAGAAAGACTCCCCCTTAACAGGTGCTCATATATAGTTAAAGTAAATTTGCGCATGTCGGGTAGAGTTGGCACTTTTTGAATTGATTGATTTTCAATGAACATGATCGTCGTGAGACACGCTTACATCACTAGTAAACTAGCTTGAAATTATTACCCGTCCAGATCACATTCAAGGAAAATCGCTCGAAATCGGTACATTCTACTCAGACACGTCCGTTGCGAGACACGTTTACATCACCAGATGAATTGGCTTGAAATTATTACCCATCCAGGACATGTCCTTTCGACTACTGACTTTTCCTATCATCAATGCGAGGGTCAATTCTGAGTCGAGCACTTATGAGATTCCATCTTTCCTTTACCATATTTTAATCATCAGTTATTCTCCCCCTCAAAAATAGCATACTCATGATGTTTTTGAAAAAAACTTTATGATTAAAATATGCTGTTTTTGAGTTTTAGGGAAGAATTTCAAGAACTTTTGTTTTTCAGAACAAAGATTATTTTTCAAATACTCCCCCTTGACGAGGGAATACTTGTCCTTATGAGCAGAATGTTTTGAAAAACTTAGAAAACATTCAGGTTTCATTCTACTCATAAGAAATAAGCTTTCGCTCCTTTGATCAGGATTGAGGCACTGAAGCGTACCTCAGGGTCCTTTCTTTACTGGTACGGGTTGTGCACTGTTATGTGTACACAAACCATAGTCGGTGATGAAAAATGATGAAATTATAGAAATGATGAAACAATGAAATGGTACCAATGGTTATTACTCAGGACGACGAAACGTGAGGATGTTAGGGATTCGTGCACGTCCTCCAACGTAACTTTCCAGTCGTCGCATCTGCATCCTGAACTTGATCTTATTGTCAATCCTTTTCACGAACTTCACTGCTTGCTTAGCATCATTCTTGCTCCATTTTATGACTCGTGACCATCCTGTGAACAACCCTTTGCTCCGTTTTTCCAAAATATCCTCAAGTTCAGTTTTGACCATTAGAAGAGTTTCGTCACTGAACTTGTGGAGTTCTTCAAAACCCATGAATCTTGGTGTCGATCTGTCCCTTGTATAATACACCCCAAACGGTCTATCCCCAAACGTGTACGGCTGCTTGTCAGCATATCCTGGAGGTTTGAAATCTGGTTTGACGAGATTCAACTGTGTTTGATAGCTTTCTACCCCAAGATGGACATCCTCAACTCACGTTCTGATTACTTTGCTGCGGATGTAGATGAGGATCAAGTTGATGATATCGTACTGAAGGCATCCAGGGAGATGTTCAAGTTTCCCTTGAACTTTCAGTAGATACATATCTTCGATATCATTGAGGTTCAGGGAGGGATAGTTAGCTTCACTGAAGGTGTACTCTTGATCATCCAATCTTCTCACAGTAATCTTCTTCAGAAAGTTGTATCCAAACATTGATTCGGTTTCTACACTGGTGATTGACATAATCCTATACTTGCTCCAAACATCAGTATTAGTTGTTATTTTGGTGATCATAACTTGTAGAACAACCTTCGCAGATTTGGCCAATGATAGACCCCAAGAGCAGCATCTTCATTGTATTCTTGAACTTTGTCGATCCATAGATTGCCAACTTGTTGTTCTAAGCCTTCTATGGCATATGAGGCTGCTGGATATTTGGTAATTGACGTTGCATATCGTTTCTCAGGATTCGTGTTTCCATAGATGAGATAGGCTAAATCGTTGTTGAAGAAGTATGCTTTGGGTAACTTGGGATTGTTTGGATGACCAATGAGTGGTAAAGGATGGGTGTAATCATGGAGCTGTAATTGTTCTTTTGGATTGGAGGCTTGTGCATCTTCCCAGTTGATGTTTTCTCCCAGAGGTCTTGCAACTTGTTCAATGTTGTATTCAAACTCCAGCTCTGTAGTTGTAACTGTCTTGAACTCTGTGAATCCACTCTTGTGAACTCGGATGATGTCAGGTAACCCCAACTTTTGGACTTTAATTGCCTTCTTCAACCGTTTTGTAAAGTCCACAATCGATCCTTCAATAGGTACATCATTGTCATCTTCAGGATATGCATCAACCATCTTCTCAAACCAATCGAACTTTGGAGCTGATGGATTGACCCATTCAGGTAGTGGTACGGATTTTTCAGTAGCAGATGGAGCATTGATTTTTTGAACTTTTGTTGGAGCAATTGGAACTTCATGATCAGAACTTACATCATCATAAGATTCAGGTTCCTCGAATGCGCCGCCTTCAAGAGGAACAAATACCGTTTGACTTGATTGTTTAGTTGTACCGGAAGAATGTGCCATGGAAGCACGGCCAGTTGAAGAAGAATTTCTCCTCCTTTTCTTCCCTTGATCCTCTGGTTCTTCCCGATGGCGCTTGACTGGTTTGTCGGACTTGCACCCTTCTTTTGGAAGACTGGCTTCCTTGTCATCCTCTTTCATGGATTTGAATAGTACTTCTTGAAGTTCTCGTTCTTTTGGATCATCCATGATTTCTTCTAGTAATAACCCTTTGAGGTCAGATCTGGATGGTTTAGGTGGCATTGTTCGAATAGTGATTGGAGTTGTCTGCATTATTTTGGCCACCATTTTTTCCAGATTTCTTTGGACAAATGTGTTGAGAATTCCTTGAAGGTTGTCATGAAGATATTGAGTGACCCCTTGAGTAACTTGAGAACTGACTGTCTTCGGGACATGAGTTTTCAAATATTCTTCAGCTGTCTTTTCCAAGTCGAAGTTATTAAACTGGGAAATTTGGTTATCCACCTTCTTTTCTACATTTTTGATCTGTTGTTTTATCTCTGTGTGCTCTTGTTCTTCTGCTTTGAATTTCTCTGACACATGCTCTTGAAGTGTGGTAACCTGCTCCTTGAGTTCACTATATTCATTAGTGGATTGACCAACAGATGACGGTTGTGGTGATGGTGATTTGTCGTCCTGTTTGTCATCTGACTTATCTTTTTCTTCATCATCCTCATTATTACTTTCATCTTCATCATTTTTACTTTCATCTTCATTACTTTCACTTTCTCCTTCTCCTTCTTCATTGTCATCTTCATCTTTATTACTTTCAGATTCCTCAGACCCAGATCCAGATTCATTATCAGACTTTCCAGATTCACTCTCTGATTCACCAAGTGTTTCAGACTTTACAGGTTCAGACTCCTCCTGTTCTTCCTCAGGAATTGATGTTGTACCTTCACCTCTTCTTATTTTCTCACGTCTTTTTTCATCTTCTTTATGTTTCAATAAGCTTTCTTTTGAGGCTTGCTTCATCTGTTCTCTTTCTTCTTTGTCAGTCAATGGTGGTTCAATTGGTGAAAATTGTGTATCTGAAAACTTGATCTGCTTTCCTTTGCCTGGTTTCAGTCCCTTGTCTGATTCTGACAATGTAGATTTGAACTTCTCAATAACTTTCTTATTCTTGCCTTTCCTGAGGTCTACATTTTCACCTTCCTCCTCCTCACTTGATTCATCATGAAGTTGCATTGCTGATGAGGCTTTGGGAACCACTTTTCTTTTCTCAACTGTAGTGGCTTTCTTTGAACGAGAAACAATGGCTCGAGCTGGGATTGATTTACTCTTTCCTTTTGATGATTTTGCCCCTTTGGGTACAATTCCCACTTTTTTGGCTTTCACAGCTTCGTCATACTTCTGATATGCCTCAGTATCCATCAGTTCTTTAGATAACAAGTTTTGTGGAATTTTGGCACCTTGCTTTTCTGTGTGAGACTGCTGTGTTCTGATTCTGGTAAGAATGTAGTCTTTGTCTTCAGTGTGCATTTTCTCATTTACGGGTCGATTGAGTTCAGAATGTATTTGCATGAAACGTGAGATCAGGAGTTTGGTGAATCGGGGAAAAGGTATTTTGTAATCTTTATTTTGATGAAATTTGGTACTTAGAAAAATCATGTCTTTCCATGTAAAACCCTAAAATATGAAAATATGTAAAATTACCAAATTGCCCCTATAATTTAAAAACTAAATTAAAAGCTTATAAATTATCAAATAGATTCCAAACATCTAACAATGCACAAGTTATGATCCCAAATAATTTTAAGAACTTCATTTAACATTTATACAAGTAGCAAAATTACCAAAATACCCCTACATGAACCGTATGATATTATATGTATTTAAATGATATTTAAAATCAAGTAAACATGGAAAGTAATCAAGAAAATCAATCCCAACAATTTGTCCAGCCATTTTGGCCGAAAATTGTGGTCCAACCTCCCCCATTTGACCGGCATTCCATGGTTAAAAATCAATCACATCATTTTACTCTTAAAACCCTAATTTGCCGAGTGAAACAAAACACAAACAAATCAATCTAGCCTCCATTCGACACTCTAAAAATCCCAAGCCATTTTTCTGTGTTAGATCATCATCCAAGGAGTCCTAGAAAAATAATACTTCGAATTGTGGTGGCCGGATTCAAGGGTTTTCAAAAATTCTTGTTTAATTCAACCCGAAAGGTAAAAATTCCATTTTGATTCATTCGATCTTGGAAAAATTCGTTTCTTATTTTTATTGTGTTCCTCACATCATATGTGACACGTGAAAATTGGTTTCAAGATTTTTAGATCATTTTTGAAGCCGTGGTGATTTTTGGGCGTTTTGGCTATACGCGTACAAGATAAATCCTCCAACCCATTCTACATGTTCGAATCTCTTTGTGGTATTTTTCTCAGATCCTATATGTATTTAGAACATCAAATAAAATGATTATAACATACCATGCATGATCTACATATTATTTGCGAATTAAACATGGAAAACGGGTATAAATCCAAAATAATTGTATACGAATTTTTGAGGCTTCATATTTATTTTATTTGGACTCTATATGATCATATTAATCTGGGAAAAATGCTATTTCGAATTGTTAAGGCCAAACATAATTATTTTTGATTTATTTGGTTTTACCGATTTAAAGAAAATTAAAAAGAAAAAGAATATAAAATCGTATAAATTAGGGTTTGAGGATTAGGGCTTGTTTTGATCATATTAAATGATGTTATAATGATGAAATAATGATTGGGTAATTATTTGTATTTTTTAGGGTTAGGGTTTTGATTATATAAAATGTTATACGATTCTAATTAAATTATAAGGGGGTGTTTTGTAACTTTTAAAACTCAAGGGTTATTTTTAGAACTTATTTTGGGCTGTGTTCTATTCGAATAAAATATAAGTTAGGGGTGTCATGTGTAATTTTTATATTTAAAAGGGTTAAAATGTTTATTTGATAAAGTATAAATCGATTTTGAGAATAATTAAAATAGAGGGACTAAATATGTAATTTCTGGAAACTTAGGATTGATTTGAGTAGTTAATTATATTCAGGGGGTTATGTGCTATTTTGGTAATTTAATGGCTTAATATGTAATTATTGATAATTAAAGATTGAAAATGTAAATTAAGGGTTAAATATGTAACTTTGATAACTTGAGGGACTTGATGTGTAAATTATGAATACTTAAGGGTATATTCGTATAATATGATGAAATAAGTGTCCATTGTGTAATTTGGATAAACTAAGGGTCTAATGTGTAAATATGGATATTATAAGGTTTAAAATGTAAATTATGTAACTTAAGGGTATAAAGTGTAAAATTGGGAAACTTGAGGGGCTGAATTTGTTAACTTGATAAATATGGATTCAAAACAGCTTACTTGGGATATTTTCATGTTTGAACTTTAACTTTGATATAATTACACTTAAAACCCTAATTTATGTAAAGTGGTCATAAGTAACCCTAAACTTTTGTGACTTGTTAAAATCCACCCTAAAACCATAATATGTTTTGATAATGACCTAACCTAAATGAGAATATGGAAATCTTACTAATTATGGAAACTTTCTAGTTATGGGAACTTTCTAAAAATAGAAACTTACTAAATATGGAAACCTGCTAAAAATGGAAAGTTACTTGAAATGGAAAGGTTTGTAATTCTTTTCTACCCCTCTAGGTGTGAAGAAGGAGAGGACCTGATCTTTTCATCTTATTCATTTCTGGTTGTGTTTGCTTTTGGAATAAGGTACAGATATTCTGCTCTTTGTATGAGGAGCCTTCGGTCTCTATTTTGATTCGTGTTAGGGTTTCCCTATGCCATTGCTATGATCCCTTTGATTGTGAACCTTGATATGATCCTTTTGAACCTTTGCCATGATCCCTTTTTACATGAACCCTCTAATATGAACCTTGATATTTGAACTGTGATTATGACCATGTGAACCTTTGCTTTGACATGAACCTGTGATCTTTGACCCCAGTTTGATACTACGAGCCAAATGTGTTTCCTAGCCATGAAGGTAACATGGCCGTGTCTGTGATGCACCACTGACATGACTCTTGTGTGGTCAGAGTGATTAACCACACCGTCCCCATTGTGATTTGTGAAATGCATGCGATTATTATTATTATTATGGCCAATGTGATATGTGGGGGGCGTATGGATGCATCCTAGATTTGTATTGTGATTGTAATATTGTGATATGTGATATGTGGTGACTGATGATGGGTGCAATCCACGTCTTTCACAAAATGTGGGAGCTGATCACTCCATTGTGATACATGAGGACACCCCTCATATTATCCGGTTACTGAAGAGGTATCCCCTCTAGATTACTGTGAATGTGATATGTGATGTGATATGTGGGCTCGTGGTGGATGACTGTCCTAACCTTTACTCTTGTACCTTATGTATATCTCTTTCATTATGCTTCGTTGTTCGTTTCCGTTTATTATATATCTGTTCACTGGGCTTTTTAAGCTCAGCCGCACGTTTTCTTTTCGTGTGCGGCAGGTATCTAAGCTAGGAGCTTTTGGATTATGCTTTGGATGGGATGAGAGATAGATGAAGCTTTGACCTTAGATGACCACCTTTATCTTATGACTTTGTTTTGATCATGGATTTCATTTGTATTCGTACCTTTGGTTTATTTCCTTTCCTGGAACTTATGTATTATTCAAGTCGTGTTGACTTGACTTTCGTTTATGTATTCGTTTAAGACTTCCGCTGTGCTATTATGTATGCTTTGATTTGTCACCATAATGTGATGCTTCTACCCTTGTCGGGTTGGGGTGTTACAATTATGGTATCAAAGCCAGGTTGCGACCTGTAGTACATAAGTCATGGCCTGTGAGTCTTATGGACCCTAGGATTTGACCCTTAAGGCTTAAGTTTTGACTGGTGAGGTTTTGGGTAGTCATAGGTTCTGTTTCGTCTTCCATTTCGTGCTTATTCTCTTTTATTGTTGCTAATCGTTTTCGAAATCATTCAGATGGTGAATACTCGACATCAGGAATATAATGGAGCGACCCCTAATTTTCAGGCTATGATAGCCGCTGCGGTGGCTGCTGCTATTCCTCAAGTGGTGACTCAGGTCACCAATAATATCAAAAACGGGGCAGGTTCTTCTGGCGGTGGCGGTGGCGATGCTCCACCCGCTGCTCCACCAGTTGGTATCCATGTTTGGATGGAGAGGTTTAACAAGCTCAAGCCCCTCTCTTTTCGGTCAGCTGCCGTCCCCACTGAGGCAGAAGACTGGATTATCCACATGGAAAAGATGTTTAAGGTTTTGGGTTGTCCAGATGAGTTTAAGACTAGATTGGCTGCATTTAAGTTTGAAGGCGATGCACAGAGCTGGTGGACAGCTTATGCTCAGTCTCAGGAGCAGGGTTTTGAGGAGACTTGTACTTGGGAGGATTTTATGGGTATCTTTTATAAGCAGTACATTCCAGTGGCTGAACAGCAGCGATATGAGCGGGAGTATGGGAACATCCGTCAGGGGGACCGAGAGACGACTGTGGAGTTTATGCAGCGATTTATGAGGCTGGCCAGTTTCGTTGGGCCAGAGATTACGGGAGATGCTTACCGTCAGGCTAAGACATTTAAGTGGGCGTTAAAGAAATGGATATTGGACCGTATCGTGAATACGCCTTATGATGATGTGGCGGCGGTTGCGAACGACGCTCGCAACATCGAGATGTTGCATAGTGATAGTAGTGGTTTTAATAAGCGTGATAGGGATGGTAACCGGGTGTATTCCAGGGGACAGAGTCAGCAGGGACAGGGTCAGGATCAGAGAGGTCGACAGGACCATAGGTACGATCAGCATGGTCGCCAGGACCGGGACTACAGTCAGAGGCGACAGGATTCTCGGGGTTATGATAGGCAGGTTTCTGGGAGGAGTGGGTACAATAACAACCCACGTCAGTATCGTGATCAGACTACTCGGGGTGCTCAGTCGGGTTATCAGTCAGGTTCTTCTGGACAGAGGAGGACCAATGAAGTGTTACCTCCTCCACCGCTTTGTCCCACTTGTGGAAAGCCTCATCCGGGGCCATGCCACAAGGCTTCAGGAGGATGCTTTGCTTGTGGGTCTCTTACGCACAGGGTGAAGGATTGTCCGAATGACAAGAGGAAGCAGGTTGTTCCATCAGGTTCGGGTAGGCCAGCTCCTACTACTGGTCGGGTTTATTCTCTCACACGTGATCAGGCGGCAGGCACGTCAGGTACCATTACCGGTTATCTTTATATTGGAGATCGTATTGTTTTTGCTTTATTTGACACCGGTGCTACACACTCTATAATATCTAATACGCTTGCCAAGAAAATAAAAGTAACTCCAACACCATTGAATAATCTTATATCTATCTCTACTCCTATGAAAACCCAAGTCACCATCGATTGTGAATATGTGAATTGTCCGCTAAGATTTGATGATTGTGTTCGTCCGGCTAATTTGCTTCCCCTCGATATGATTGATTTTGATATAATTTTGGGTATGGACTGGTTGTCTTTCCATAAGGCCACCATCGACTGTCATGCCAGAAGTGTAAGTTTTGGCAATATTCATCATCCGGATTTTGTGTATCACGGTTCTCAGCCTTTGAAATCTGTTAAACTTATTTCTGCTATGAAAGCGCGAACTCTAATCTCTCATGGTTGCCAAGGGTTTTTGGCCTCTGTTAAAGATACGTCTTCTCAGGGACCTGATGTTAGTAGTGTTCCCATTGTTCGGGAGTTCGCTGATGTCTTTCCCGAAGAATTTCCTGGTCTTCCTCCCACCAGAGAAGTTGAATTCAGTATTGATCTAGTTCCCGGTGCTGAGCCTATCTCTAAGGCTCCGTACCGAATGGCTCCTGTTGAACTCAAAGAATTGAAAGTACAGTTAGAGGAGCTATTGGAGAACGGTTTTATTCATCCGAGTGTATCTCCTTGGGACGCTCCTGTGCTATTTGTGAAAAAGAAGGATGGTAGTATGCGCCTTTGTATTGATTACCGGGAGCTCAACCGCATTACTATCCGTAACCGTTATCCCCTTCCGCGCATCGACGATTTGTTTGATCAGTTACAAGGGGCAAAGCATTTCTCTAAGATTGATTTGAGATCGGGTTACCATCAGCTTCGTGTGAGGGAACAAGATGTTCCCAAGACTGCCTTTCGCACCCGCTATGGTCATTACGAATTCCTGGTTATGCCTTTCGGCTTGACCAATGCTCCGGCCGTTTTTATGGACCTTATGAACCGGGTTTTCCATGAGTTTCTCGATAAATTTGTCATTGTCTTCATCGATGATATTCTTGTCTATTCGAAATCTAAGGAGGAGCACGAACAGCATCTTCGGATTGTGTTGGAGATTCTTAGACAGAAGAAGTTGTACGCGAAGTTTTCTAAGTGTGAATTCTGGTTAAGTCAGGTCGCGTTTTTGGGTCACATTGTTTCTGCGGAGGGTATCACTATGGACCCAGCGAAGGTTGAGGCTATCACTAAATGGCCTAGACCTACAAATGTGACTGAGGTGAGAAGTTTTCTGGTGCTTGCGGGTTATTATCGTCGTTTCGTTGAGGGTTTTTCGCGGCTGGCTTTGCCATTGACTCAGTTGATGAGAAAAGGGGAGAAATTTGTATGGACTGAGGAGAGGGAGAACAGTTTTGAGGAGCTTAAGCAGAGATTAGTGTCGGCACCTATTTTGACTCTTCCGTCTGGTTCGGGTGGTTTCCAAATCTATAGTGATGCATCTAAAAAGGGTTTGGGTTGCGTTTTAATGCAGCACGGAAAAGTCATCGCCTATGCTTCGAGGCAACTGAAGCCGTATGAAGAAAATTATCCGACGCACGATTTGGAATTGGCTGCAGTAGTTTTCGCTCTTAAAATATGGCGGCATTATTTATACGGCGAGTCATGTGACATTTTTACCGACCACAAAAGCCTTAAATATATTTTCACGCAGAAGGAGCTCAATATGAGACAGAGGAGATGGTTGGAGCTCCTGAAAGATTACGACACCCACATCCAGTATCATCCCGGCAAGGCAAATGTTGTTGCCGACGCTCTTAGCCGGAAGTCGGGTATGGTCGCTAGTCTAAATTTTGAGCCTCGGATTCTAAATGATTTAGAGATCCTTGATGTTGAGTTTTGTGTTCGGGGTTGTGGCGGTTACTGGGCTAGTCTAAAGGTTGAGTCCAATCTCATCCTGCGGATTAAAGAAGCCCAGAAAGATGACGGTGAACTCTGGGCTATTGTGCAGAATGTGGAAGATGGAAAGTAATCTGAGTTTCGGGTTGATGAGTTTGGTGTGGTATGGTTCGAGGATCGGCTTTGTTTTCCTAACGATCCTGATTTGCGAGAGGTTGTTTTGTCAGAGGCGCATAGTTCTCCCTTTACTATACATCCGGGTTCCACAAAGATGTACCGAGACCTGAAACAACATTTTTGGTGGAACGGCATGAAACATGATGTGGCACCTTTTGTAGCTAGGTGTTTGGTTTGTCAGCAGGTCAAGATCTAGCACCAGAGAACTGGTGGGTTATTACAGCCGTTAGATATTCCGACTTGGAAATGGGAGGAAGTTACGATGGATTTTGTTACGGGATTACCTATTACCAGAAGGAAACATGACGCGATTTGGGTAGTAGTTGATCGGCTGACTAAATCTGCTCATTTCATACCCATTCGTGTGAAGTACGGTGTTAATAAGTTGGCGAAAATCTTTAGGCAGGAGATTGTTAGGCTTCACGGTATGCCCACGGCCATTATTTCTGATAGAGATCCACGTTTTACTTCTAGATTCTGGAGGGGTTTACAAAAGGCTTGGGGTGCACGACTCAAGTTCAGTACGGCTTTCCACCCTCAGACAGATGGTCAGTCAGAGCGGACCATCCAGACATTGGAGGACATGCTGAGGGCATGTGCGTTAGAGTGGACGGGTAATTGGGACGAGTATCTTTGTTTGGTAGAGTTTGCTTATAACAACAGCTGGCATGCTAGTATTCGGATGGCTCCTTTCGAGATGTTGTATGGACGGAAATGTAGAGCACCCGTTTGTTGGAACGAGGTGGGAGAGCGTGCTATTGAGGGTCCGGAGTTAGTTCAGATCACGAATGAGAAGGTAGATGTGGCTAGGGAAAAATTAAAGGAAGCTCGGGCTCGTCAGAAAAGTTATGCGGATAAGCACCGTCGTGATTTGGAGTTTCAGGTTGGCGATCGGGTTTTCCTTAAGGTTTCACCGTTTCGGGGAGTCAAGCGTTTTGGAATCAAGGGCAAGCTGAGTCCTCGATTCATCGGACCATTCGAGATCCTGGAGCGCATTGGAGAGGTTTCCTACCGTCTAGCTCTACCTCCCCAGCTTTCGCATGTGCATGATGTATTCCATGTATCTCTTCTACGGGGATACAACTATCATCCTCTTCATGTGGTATCTTATCCTCTCGATCAGATTCAGCCGGATATGTCTCTTCCGGAGGAGCCGGAAGCGGTCCTGGATCGCCAAGAGCGAGTTATGAGACGTAAAGTCATTCCATTCGTTAAGATTCTTTGGCGGAACCACCCAGAGCGGGAAGCTACCTGGGAGACCGAGGAGTCTATTCGAGCCAGTTATCCTCATTTTGTATTCTGATCTGGTATGTCTCTGTTTTGTTTCCATTCCATTTCATTTCTACTTCTTTGCAAATTTCGGGGACGAAAGTTTTCGTTTAGAGGGGAAGAGTTGTAAAACCCTAAAATCTGAAAATATGTAAAATTACCAAATTGCCCCTATAATTTAAAAACTAAATTAAAAGCTTATAAATTATCAAATAGATTCCAAACATCTAACAATGCACAAGTTATGATCCCAAATAATTTTAAGAACTTCATTTATAATTTATACAAGTAGCAAAATTACCAAAATACCCCTACATGAACCGTATGATATTATATATATTTAAATGATATTTAAAATCAAGTAAACATGGAAAGTAATCAAGAAAATCAATCCCAACAATTTGTCCAGCCATTTTGGCCGAAAATTGTGGTCCAACCTCCCCCATTTGACCGGCATTCCATGGTTAAAAATCAATCACATCATTTTACTCTTAAAACCCTAATTTGCCGAGTGAAACAAAACACAAACAAATCAATCTAGCCTCCATTCGACACTCTAAAAATCCCAAGCCATTTTTCTGTGTTAGATCATCATCCAAGGAGTCCTAGAAAAATAATACTTCGAATTGTGGTGGCCGGATTCAAGGGTTTTCGAAAATTCTTGTTTAATTCAACCCGAAAGGTAAAAATTCCATTTTGATTCATTCGATCTTGGAAAAATTCGTTTCTTATTTTTATTGTGTTCCTCACATCATATGTGACACATGAAAATTGGTTTCTAGATTTTTAGATCATTTTTGAAGCGGTGGTGATTTTTGGGCGTTTTGGCTATACGCGTACAAGATAAATCCTCCAACCCATTCTACACGTTCGAATCTCTTTGTGGTATTTTTTTCAGATCCTATATGTATGTAGAACATCAAATAAAATGATTATAACATACCATGCATGATCTACATATTATTTGCGAATTAAACATAGAAAACGGGTATAAATCCAAAATAATTGTATACGAATTTTTGAGGCTTCATATTTATTTTATTTGGACTCTATATGATCATATTAATCTGGTAAAAATGCTATTTCGAATTGTTAAGGCCAAACATAATTATTTTTGATTTATTTGGTTTTACCGATTTAAAGAAAATTAAAAAGAAAAAGAATATAAAATCGTATAAATTAGGGTTTGAGGATTAGGGCTTGTTTTGATCATATTAAATGATGTTATAATGAAGAAATAATGATTGGGTAATTATTTGTATTTTTAGGGTTAGGGTTTTGATTATATAAAATGTTATATGATTCTAATTAAATTATAAGGGGGTGTTTTGTAACTTTTAAAACTCAAGGGTTATTTTTAGAACTTATTTTGGGCTGTGTTCTATTCGAATAAAATATAAGTTAGGGGTGTCATGTGTAATTTTTATATTTAAAAGGGTTAAAATGTTTATTTGATAAAGTATAAATCGATTTTGAGAATAATTAAAATAGAGGGACTAAATATGTAATTTCTGGAAACTTAGGATTGATTTGAGTAGTTAATTATATTCAGGGGGTTATGTGCTATTTTGGTAATTTAATGGCTTAATATGTAATTATTGATAATTAAAGATTGAAAATGTAAATTAAGGGTTAAATATGTAACTTTGATAACTTGAGGGACTTGATGTGTAAATTATGAATACTTAAGGGTATATTCGTATAATATGATGAAATAAGTGTCCATTGTGTAATTTGGATAAACTAAGGGTCTAATGTGTAAATATGGATATTATAAGGTTTAAAATGTAAATTATGTAACTTAAGGGTATAAAGTGTAAAATTGGGAAACTTGAGGGGCTGAATTTGTTAACTTGATAAATATGGATTCAAAACAGCTTACTTGGGATATTTTCATGTTTGAACTTTAACTTTGATATAATTACACTTAAAACCCTAATTTATGTAAAGTGGTCATAAGTAACCCTAAACTTTTGTGACTTGTTAAAATCCACCCTAAAACCATAATATGTTGTGATAATGACCTAACCTAAATGAGAATATGGAAATCTTACTAATTATGGAAACTTTCTAGTTATGGGAACTTTCTAAAAATAGAAACTTACTAAATATGGAAACCTGCTAAAAATGGAAAGTTACTTAAAATGGAAAGGTTTGTAATTCTTTTCTACCCCTCTAGGTGTGAAGAAGGAGAGGACCTGATCTTTTCATCTTATTCATTTCTGGTTGTGTTTGCTTTTGGAATAAGGTACAGATATTCTGCTCTTTGTATGAGGAGCCTTCGGTCTCTATTTTGATTCGTGTTAGGGTTTCCCTATGCCATTGCTATGATCCCTTTGATTGTGAACCTTGATATGATCCTTTTGAACCTTTGCCATGATCCCTTTTTACATGAACCCTTTAATATGAACCTTGACATTTGAACTGTGATTATGACCATGTGAACCTTTGCTTTGATATGAACCTGTGATCTTTGACCCCAGTTTGATACTACGAGCCAAATGTGTTTCCTAGCCATGAAGGTAACATGGCCGTGTCTGTGATGCACCACTGACATGACTCTTGTGTGGTCAGAGTGATTAACCACACCGTCCCCATTGTGATTTGTGAAATGCATGCGATTATTATTATTATTATGGCCAATGTGATATGTGGGGGGGCGTATGGATGCATCCTAGATTTGTATTGTGATTGTAATATTGTGATATGTGATATGTGGTGACTGATGATGGGTGCAATCCACGTCTTTCACAAAATGTGGGAGCTGATCACTCCATTGTGATACATGAGGACACCCCTCATATTATCCGGTTACTGAAGAGGTATCCCCTCTAGATTATTGTGAATGTGATATGTGATGTGATATGTGGGCTCGTGGTGGATGACTGTCCTAACCTTTACTCTTGTACCTTATGTATATCTCTTTCATTATGCTTCGTTGTTCATTTCCGTTTATTATATATCTGTTCACTGGGCTTTTTAAGCTCAGCCGCACGTTTTCTTTTCGTGTGCGGCAGGTATCTAAGCTAGGAGCTTTTGGATTATGCTTTGGATGGGATGAGAGATAGATGAAGCTTTGACCTTAGATGACCACCTTTATCTTATGACTTTGTTTTGATCATGGATTTCATTTGTATTCGTACCTTTGGTTTATTTCCTTTCCTGGAACTTATGTATTATTCAAGTCGTGTTGACTTGACTTTCGTTTATGTATTCGTTTAAGACTTCCACTGTGCTATTATGTATGCTTTGATTTGTCACCATAATGTGATGCTTCTACCCTTGTCGGGTTGGGGTGTTACATTCCAGATGTATTTGGCGAAGTCTAGATGTTTTAGGTTGATAACACCACAGAAGAATTGAAGGTGCTCTTGTCGAGGGTGTTCCTGTCCAGTGGTTTTTCCAGTTATACAATGAATGATGATTGAGTACATGGTTTGCCATGGTTGTGGAAAGTACTTTCTTTCGACTTTGTAGAGTGATGTGAGTGGTTCTGTTTCATCATATCCCAGAAGCTGAAGTGTTTTGGCCATATCTTCAAATGTTGGATCATCGTGAAACTTCGTTAGTTTTCCCGTTACTTCTTTTGGAAGTTGCAATACATTCCTTAGTGTTTCAACCTTGAATGTGATCTCTGTATTATCCAAAGTGATGGTCATGCTCTCTTCGTCTTCACTAATGATCAGAGAATGCCAGAACTGGTTGAGATATATTTCAGGTACACTTGCTGTGTTTGTCAAAGTGGGTCTGATGAAATGTCTGTCAAGGATTTCCACAATGATCTGGCAAGTTTCATGACATCGTAACTTCTTGAAGTCTACTCTTGAGTTGGAGTGGCCGATCTTTCATTCATCCCCTTCTGGAATGATTTGTTTTCTGGTAACAGATGCTTGAGACATGGTTCGAGACATGGTTCACCTGATCATTGTAAACACCAACAACAATACCCAATGGACACAGTATATATATGTTAGTGAATGATAGTGGTTTCATGAAATTATCCTTCATAATATGATGCATCACATTGAACAGAAATCTCATGAGGGGCATACACATATCATTCAATCAAATCATTTTCAAAACAAATCAGTTTTTATAAATAATGTTATTTCATGTTCAAGTTTGTAAAGATTTTAAGTTTGATACAAGTTTTATAAGTTTGTTAAACTTGAAAAACATTGAAACAAACTTAGAAGTTTTAGAAACTTGATATCATGAGATCATCTTTATAAAAACTAGATAAGTTTAAGAAAAAATGATTAGATCATAAACTAGATCAGCATAGAACCTTAATTAATATAGTTACTCGATTAGCATAGAACCACGACTATCATAGTTACTCGATCATCTTATTCTTTTAGAAACTAGATCAGCTTACTCGACTAGAATAGTTACTCGATTAGCATACTCGACTATCACAGTTACCCGATCAGCTTAAGTCTAACAAGAGAGACTAGACTAGGAGAAGTTCGACTAGTGTGGAAGCTCGACTAGTAGAGTTGCTCGACTAGTTGAGATCCTTGACTAGTTGAGTTCCTCGACTAGTTGAGTTGCTCGACTAGTTGAGTTGCTCGACTAGTTGTGTTCCTCGACTAGTTGAGTTCCTCGACTAGTTGAGTTGTTCGACTAGTTGAGTTCCTCGACTAGTTAAGTTCCGCGACTAGTTGAGTTGCTCGACTAGTTGAGTTGCTCGACTAGTTGCGTTGCTCGACTAGTTGAGTTCCTCTACTAGTTGAGTTCCTCGACTAGTTAAGTTGCTCGACTAGTTGAGTTCCTCGACTAGTTGAGTTGCTCGACTAGTTGAGTTCCTCAACTAGTTAAGTTTCTCGACTAGAGGAGTCCCTCGACTAGGTTGACTGTTGTCTCCTAACTCGGAGACAAAGTCGATCATCTTGCACAAACTTGATCACCTTAACATACTTGGGTAAGATACTTGACTATCATAACAAACTTTGAACAAACACATTCAGCAAGAAACTTGATATGTTGCACGATTACACACACAGATACATGATATTCAAAAAAATTTATGCATATCTGCGACTCTAATCATTTATCTCATGATCTAGCATTGAAAAAACAAGCATCCAACAATAATCTAACAAACACAACATATCACTGTATTTCACAGTCTCACATATACGACTGCCTTAAACCCTAAAACACTCAATCAATCCTACTGGGGTTATGAAACTAATTAAACATGTGCAATATCTACATAAACATATAGTAAATCGTATACACATACACAATTAGATCAAATAACTTCCAACAAGAAACGCCCAAATCTGTTCTGTAAACCCTAATTCGCAAATCTTAACATTCAATCACAAAAGCAACCATAGAATGATCATAGTGCCTAACGGATTAAATTAAAACACTTACAAATTATCAGAAACGAAAAATCTTTAATTCTTGAGACTTATGCGGTTTTGGCGGGCTGGGAGGGTTTTAGAGTGAGTGTGAATAACTGTGTATGTTGAGTGTTTGACTAAAGTCAATTCGTATCTTTTATTTAAGTTTGTTTGTCCTTTTGACAATTGTGGTCCTCAAACTTATGTCCAAATATATCTCAAATCCTCAAGCAAATAAGTATGACATGTTTAATCCTTTGCTAGAATCCTGGTTCACTTATGGTCCTTTGATACATCTTATGACACTTTCAGTCCTTTGATTTTTATTATGAAGATATTGATGAAGAAAAGAGAAGGATAAATGTGCAAAAAATTTCTCCCCCTCAAAATATGTTCGTGGTTTGAAATTAATAAAAAAATTGAAAGAACGAGAACATATTTTGATTCGGTTTCACTTTTGCACACTTACAGTTTTTATTTTTATTTTTTTTAAATGAAAAATCTTTTTGTGTTTTACAATAATTATTTACAAAGATAGTTTGATGTTTGACTCTTTTTAATTTTGAAGAAGAAAAGTATTTAAGTCATCCGGAGTCAAACACCTCATGCCAATTTGGTGAACCAGTTCCACAAATCTTGCATGGGGCAAGGCTTTGGTGAACAAGTCCGCCAATTGGTGTTCAGTACCCACAAAGTATAATTCAACAGTACCCATTTCCACATGCTCCTTGATGAAATGATAGCGTAGAGCAATATGCTTGGACATGGAATGTTGGACCGTGTTGCAGGAAATAGCGATGGCACTCTTGGAATCACATTACATAGGAATCTTGTTGAAGACGTATCCATAGTCCATTAGCTGAGATCGCATCCAAATGACTTGAGCACAGCATGCTGACATGGCGACGTATTCTGATTCTGTAGATGACAGTGATGTGCAGTCTTACTTCTTTGATTGCCAAGAGACGAGCTTGTCACCCAAAAACTGTACTCCCCCTGATGTACTTTTGCGTGTGTCTAAGCACCCTGCATGGTCAGCGTCTGAAAATGCGACAAGTTCAAATCCAGAATCCTTTGGATACTAGATCCCCAAATTAATGGTTCCCTTTATGTATCTAAGGATTCTTTTAATGGCTGACAAATGCCGCTCAGTTGGTCTTGACTGATATCGGGAGCAAAGGTACGTGGCAAATACAACATCCGGTCTGCTAGCTGTGAGATACATGATCGACCCAATCATACTACAATATTTTGTAGGATCTATGGGTGTCCCATGTATGTCAGCATCTAGCTTCGGGGATGAGAAAGACATAGGGGTGTTATAGGTGTCACAGCTGGTCATACCATGCTTTTTCAGGATTTCCTGAGCATACTTGGACTGACTAAGGAATATACCACGGGGTGATTGATGAACTTGCAGTCCTAAGAAGAACTTCAGTTCACCCATCATGGACATCTCAAAGTTATTTTTCATTTTTTTGCGAAAGCATTTGAATATTTTTTATGTGTTGATCCAAAAATGATATCATCGACATAAATTTGTACGATGAGAATGTCCTCCCCGTGTTTTTGTATAAACAAAGTCGGGTCCACAGTTCCTTTAGTAAAGTGATTGGCAAGTAAAAACGCAGATACCTTGTCATACCAGGCCCTTGGGGTTTGTTTAAGGCCGTAAAGGGCTTTCTTTAGCTGATATACGTGATTCGGATGTTCTTGGTCCACGAAGCCTTTTGGTTGAGAAACGTACACCTCTTCCCAGAGTTGGCCGTTGAGAAATGCAGTCTTCACATCCATTTGGTAGACAGTACTGTTCTTGTGAGCCGCGTAAGCCAGGAACATGCGAATAGCCTCAAGCCTTGCGACTGGAGCAAACGATTCTTCGAAGTCGATTCCCTCTTCTTGACTGAATCCTTTTGCGACTAGCCGGGACTTGTTACGAATGACAGTTCCATCTGCATCTAACTTGTTTTTCCAGATCCATTTCAATCCAACGACATAAACCCCATCTGGTCTCTCTACCAGTTCCCAAACTTCTAACCGCTTGAATTGTTCCAATTCCTCTTGCATGGATTCAATCCAGTTGTCATAGGTAAGGGCTTCCTTAATGTTTTTGGGTTCTGCTTGACAAACGGTGAGTGCATAAATGCAGGTTTCACCGTCTGTATGGAGTCTTTGTCTTGTCATGACTGGGTTTTCTGGGTTTCCAATGATATTTACTAAGGGATGGTCCTTTGTCCATTTATGAGTGGATGGATAGTGTTGATAATTATGGTGCAGGTTTGACGGTTCCAAATTGCGTGTAGAAGATTCTGCAATATCAGGAAAGGTTGGTGCAGGAGCAAATGGATTAAAGAATGCATCTCCGTCATAACCTGATGGTGTGGGTACTTCAGCAGAGTGGTGGGGGGAATCTTCAGCTGTGGGTGTAGAAGTGGAAGGTGTTTGATCTACTGACGATGATGGTTCTGGTTGAGGTGCGTCGTCAGCAACTACTGTGGAAGTAGATGCTGGTGTATCAGGTGCTTGATTGTTTACGGTTTGAGCAGCGGAATTGGTGGATACAGCAGAGGCACGATTAACTAGAGAGTCATCGAACAGAGGTGTAACACCCCAACCCAGCAAGGGTAGAAGTATCACATTAATGGCTTCATATCAGATCAAACAAAACATACATTCAATAGTAATACAAAGATTCTCAAAGGTTACAAATGAAATACTGAATACACAAGGATACAAGGGAAACAAAAGCTAATTACTAAGTCTGCAAAAGCAACTCCTTCTAATGGTCTCTACTTCAGAATAACTATCAAGTCTTCTAAGTCCAAAAGTTTCTTCACTCATACCCAAAACCCGTCGTCCTGCTTATTACCTGCCGCACACGAAAAGAAAACGTGCGGCTGAGCTTAAAAAGCTCAGTGAACAGATACATATACAAAGCAAAGAATAACGAAAACAGAAATATAATATGGGCAATGGGAATGTCATAAGGTATAAAAGAAACAAATGGATAATACGAGAAGATTAGGATAGTCATCCACCACGAGCCCAGAAACTCAAAGTCATAATCTCAACATCATAATCTCAAAGTCATAATCTCACAATCAGAGGGGATACCTCTTAGGCAACCAGATAATATGAGGGGTGTCCTCATGTATCATAATAGTGGAGTGATCAGCTCCCAGAAAATGTGAAAGGCATGTATTGCACACAGTGCCAGTCACCTCAAAGTCATAACTCAAAGTCATAGTTAAATCCACTAAACATACAAATCTAGGATTGCAATCCATACGCCCCCAAACTCAAAGTCATCTCAAAATCATAATCTCAAAGTCATAATGGCCATATCATAATATAAGAGGGACGGTGTGAGAAATCACTCCCCCACACGGGAGTCATGCCAGTGGTGCATCACAGACATGGCCAGGTTACCTTCCTGGCTAGGTAACATAAAATGGCTCGGGTATCAAACTAAGAGTCAGGTCTCAATGTCATATCAAGGTGCATCTCAAGGTCATAATCAGAAGGTATATCTCAAGGTCATATCAAAAGGTTCATGTCAAAAGGATCATGGCAAAGGTTTAAATCATAGCTCAACATCAATGCATAGGTGAAAAGACACCCTTACTAAAAAGGGTAGAGTATCCGTACCTTATGACGAAAGCACAAACGGAAACAAAGCACAGAATATGGGAACAGCTCAAAGTCTCTCCTTCTTCACACCTAAAGGGGGGGGGTAGAAGGGGATTACAATTCATTCTTAATTAACCGCCTTTCCGTTTTAAGTAACTTTCCCTTTTTAGTAAGTTTCCAAATTTAGTAACGTTTAGTGTTAAAAATGCCAATTAGATAACTTTTAAACTTAATATGATCTGTATCTTAGTTCAGGGCTTAATATGACACTCACCAACAATCCCATTTCCAGCCCATGAATTCGACACACAACACACACCAATATCACGTTTTATACTCTCTTCAAAATAGTTTGTACATGCACTTTTAGACTTGATATTCGCACGCACACTCATACGCTTATATCACTTGTGTCACATAGTTTATAACTCATTATGCATGTATGACTACAGCCCTATGATCACCCATGCGACGCACACATAAACACATCAAACGTCACATAAAATCATACGTACACATGTTTAGCTGGTCGAAAATAGACGCGCATGACAAACAGAAAACAAGGTCAATACACCCATGGTTTATATATATTTAAATATTTCATGCGTTATAATCATTTCATGCGACCATGTTTTATTCGTATATTTATGTCTTTTATGTATATGTATCATCTAACTCGGATCAAGTAAACATGAGTTTGCTTATAGGAATACCTTGAGCGGGTTAAGATGGATCATTGAACCAAAAGGAACATCTTCTAGTCAAACCCACGAACCAAACCAGGAACAGCATACCCGATCACTTCACCCGACTAAACCCCAATGATCATACGCTTGTACCAAGGCTGAAACACCACACGTTGATCACCAGCCCGCTAAACCTCTTCGTACCTCTTGTTTCGCGAGAGAATGAGGGCAAATGAAACTGTCGTCCTTGTACGTTTTGTTTATTAGGGTTTTAGCCTTAAAGATAAGAGTTACTTCTCGACAAGGTGAAGAGGATTGGTTTTCTCCTTTTTGTTTTCATTTATGATTGGAGGACGATGGTATTTAAAGATGGTTATGGGAAGATATCGTACATGTTGCATGACTAACATAGTGATGATGATAAATATTGAGTGGATAGGATTGGATCTTCAAAAAGTGTGAAGGTGTTTAACGTGTGAAGTGGAGTAGATAGGACCAGCTTTTGATAGGAATTTATCTTTTCAGAATATAAAGTAGGCTATCTTTGGACCTAGTGACCATATCTTACACAAGAAAGGAAAGACGTGTGAAATTTTATGGAATGCACGTGAAGATCAAATCACCAGCTGCTGTCAAACATGTGAAGTGAATTAGGAATAAAGGAATGTCAGTGCTAATTTTGGGGTAGACGCGTTTGTAATCTTAGAAACTAATTAAATTGTGTAAATCAAAAGAGAGGGATTTGCGGCTGTAAAATAGGCCGAGCATTAGGATGACTTTCTCATATTTCAAACTTTGCATGTATTTAAACCTTACCTATAAGCAGTATGTGGTATACATTTTTTTTTTAAAGAAATAGGCGCCTATAATACCCTTAACGTGATAAGACTACCGATAGTATCACTATTAAATTTTAGTAATAACATGAGATAGGGACTTCATATTTACATTTAGTCAATGGTCATTCTTTATTATTCCAATTGATAACTGTTATTATAGTTCTTATTCCATAAGTGTAACAAAATAATTAAATTAAACCTTCGGTTCTAGCCATTTATTTAAGGTGTCACAATAATTCTGTAACATGTACAATTGTTAAATGGGTTGCCTTAAAATTCTTTTCTTTCTTAAGTAATTCATTTACAAAGGTTTGGGATAAATTTTGTACATCAAATGCTTAATAATCAAAGTTTAAGATTGTAGGGGCATTTTGGTCTTTTTACACGTTTTGGATTTTAGGGTTTTACAAGAGGAGCAAACAAATCTTCTATATCCTTTCTGTTGAATGGTAATGGTTCAGCTGAAGATTCAGGAAAGTTGAGACGGTTGTGTGCGGGTTCTAAGCTGTTTTGCTCAGAAGCCATCTCTGTGAGCTCATCAAAATTAGCATGGATTGTCTCTTGAATTTCCCGAGTACGGCGATTCCAAATTCTGAATCCTTTCGAATTCTCACAATAGCCAACAAATACTCCTATGTCTGCTTTGGCTTTCAGTTTCCCCAAATCATCACGATCATTCTTTGGATAGCAGAGAGCTCCAAATACATGAAAGTAATTGATATTAGGTTTACGACCGTGAATTAGCTCATATGGTGTTTTGTCTTGGAGTTTGGTGATCATGCATCAGTTTTGGGTGTAACAAGCAGTTGAGACAGCTTCAGCCCATAGGTAGTCTGGTAATTGGGTATTAATCAACATAGTTCTTGCTGCCTCCACTAACGTACGGTTGCGTCTTTCGACTACTCCATTTTGTTCAGGGGTGCGAGCAATTGACGTTTGATGAACAATACCATTTTTCTCAGTGAACTCCCGAAGAGTTTGATTCTTGAATTCAGTACCATTTTCTGTTCTGATGATTCTGACGGTGTTACGAACCTGAACTTGAATCTTCGTGAGAAAAATAATGATCATCGAAGGGGCTTGGTCTTTGGTACAAAGAAAGTAGACCCAAGTCCACCTCGAGTAATCATCCACTATTACCAAGATGTACCGTTTCCCGTTGATGGTTTGAACACGCATAGGACCACACAAATCCATATGAAGCAGTTGTAGGACATGATCTGTGCTGTGATCTGCTTTTGGAGGAAAATGGGCACGATGACTCTTTCCTTGTTCGCAAGCATGACACAAGTGATCTTTGGCATATCTGAATTTGGGAAGACCATCGACCAACTTTTTCTTAGCAAGATCGGTCATCGTCTTGAAGTTCAAATGAAACATCCGTTTGTGCCATAGCCATGCCTTTGTGGGATGTGCCTTTGAAAGTAAGCATATGGGAGAGGAAGTTGTCATGCCTTCGAAGGAAATAGTATATAAACTTGTGCCGCGTTTCCCTTTCATCAGATCATTTCCTTGAAGATCCCGAATAAAACAAGTTTTCTCTCTGAATGCTACCTCCAAATCACCATCACAAAATTGTCCTACTGAGAAGAGATTGTGACCAAGGCCTTCAACGTAATAAACCCTGCTAATTTCGATGTTCCCATTTACGTAGTCTCCATAACCCATAATAGCAGCGAAGTGATCATTCCCGAATCTGACCGTTCCAATGAACTTTGCAACAAAGTTTACAAGAAGCTTGAGATTGCCGGTCATATGACGGGTATAGCCGCTATCAACAATCCATAGAACAATTTGGATCACCTGCATCACCAGAAGTTGACACAGAGGCAAGTTTGGTAACGGTGGATCCCGTTTGGTTAGTAACACATGTATTAAGCATTTTAGGTACCCATTTAAAGCTAGATATGTTTTGCAACCAACGCTGCCACGTCCAACTAGTCTCGGCCTTTCTCCTAATAAATGCACTTGGTGTTTTGTTTGTCCTAGGTGTATCTATAGGTTTGGGAACAGATTTTTCAGAAACTACTAGTGGTGGTTTTCCTAATATGGACTTGGCAGCAGTAGTGGGCCTAGAGGAAATGCCACAAGATCATTTCTTTTTGCGATTCAACAGAGTTTTAGCAACACATTTCTCATGATTTCCAGATAATATACTAGTATGACAAGATACAGAGCTTGCATCAACCATAATATCATTCATAACATTCAACGATTTAGCATTCATTACATCATCTATAGAACTAGACTTAGACAAGTTTGATTCTACTTTTGACATATTATGCTTGTTATTCAAACTGCTAACATTAACTACTACTTCTTCAGTCTTAGATAGTCCACTCTTAGGGCGCCAGATTCTAAACTTCTTTTGTCTCTTGGTGTTTCTTGATTTGCTAGCCTTAGAGTTGTTGCCTAGTCCTGTGGAAGTGGAAGTATTCACATTAGTGGTTTGATTTGATGCTTGCTTAGTTGGCTTCTCTACTGTGTACATTCCTGGGGCAATCACAGCTTTTCCATTTTCTAAAACTCTGAGTTTCTTTTTCAAATCAACAATGATGTGTTGGAGTTCTTGATTTTTTGAATCCAAAATTCTGTTTAACTGGACAGTGTCATTTCTGTTTTGAGAAACTTCATCTATGTCCTTCTCATATTCAAACAGTTTATTTCGCAAAACATCAATTTCATTTTTATTCTGACTTTCTGAAGCATGACTGTTTTGGAATGACAAAGACTCTTTTAGATTTTTGTATTTTAACTCAAATTCAGCACTTTGAGTTTGACACCATTCCAGTCTTTTGTTAAGTTTGAAAACTTCATTTTCACACTTATTTTCCACATCAAAGTTGATCTGTCTAAGACTCTCATTCTCTTTTACCAAATTATCAATCTCAATTTGCAACATTCCAACATTCACAGCATGATCATCAACAAGCATTGCATGACAAGATTCAAAAATAGAATTCATAATCACAGAAATCACATCATCACACAAAACACGTTCCAAGAGTCGATCAACCTCTTTTTCTAAAGCTTTCTTTTGACACTTTTGTTTTGCAATTTTGTCATCTTTAGCTTTAAAAATACTCATCATTGATCCAACTTCAGTCTGTAGTTCCTGTTCCCACATTGTTGCACAAAGTCTCAGGTGTTTAACATGTGGTAAGAATTGATTCTGAAAAATTTCTCTCTTTTCTTTCTCAGCAGGAGAAAATAAAGAAGAGATTTTGATTTCAGAATTAAATTCTATCACTTGTTCTAAAAGTTTAATGTCATCTATAAATGTCTTAAAATATCGAAGAATTCGACATTGTTGAGGCATTTGTGGATCTACAGTAGCGTTTGGACCATCGATTTGTGTAACAGGAGTGGTAACAGGAGCAACGTCAGAAGAGGGATTTGTTTCAGTTATTGACAGTGTTTGTTCTGGTTTGTCCATAGGAGGAACAAAAGATTTACTGATGTGAGGTCTTGCTGAATAATCATATGGAACTCTTGAAAATTATTTTTCTGACTTTGATCGACTCTCAATCTTATGTTCAAGATATTCAGTTTCTTCATCATTACTAAACACAACAGTACGTTGAAAAGTATCATCAAACAGAAATTCTGCATTGTATAACTTAGGATTATCTTTGAGTGCTTTGTGTAAAAAACGTGGTTGGTCACTTCCAAGTGCAAAACCAAATCCTTTAGGACTCGGTTTCACAGTTAGTCTTAGAATTTGTGTCACTGAATTACCCATTTTGTATACAACATTCTGAAATTCTTTGAGCTTGGATTCCAAGTCCATAATCTCCTCAAGATATGAGTCAACTCGTTTCCTAGTGGCTTGCTTTTCTTCAAGAAGATCATTTTGAGATGTTGAAAGCTCTGATTGAGTTTTTAACAGCTCAGAATTCAAGATGTCAATTTGTTTTTTGAATTCAAATTGCTCTTGTTCTTTTTGAGAAAGCAAATCAGCCTTGGAAACAGTTAGCTCACGAACTTGATGCACTAAATCCTTGACCTGAACGTATGTCTTTTGGAATGCAACCTCAAAGCCTTTCTCACGTTGTGCTTGTTTTTCATAACTTGAAAGTTGTATTTTATAGCACTCATTGTCCTTTGTTAACATTGCAATTTTAGCTTTTAAGTTCTGGTTAATCTCATTGCATTTGTCAATTTGTGACTTTTGTGCATTCAATTGTGATTGGGTGGTCAGCAATAAGGTCATAAGCTCTGGATCTTGATCAGGCATAAGATCATCTTGTTCAAGATGATCATGATTTTCATCATCAACAGGATCATCAAATGAAACATTGGTGTTATCATCATCGAATGAAACAACGGTGTTTATTTGATCATCTCCTTGAGATGAGAATGATGATTTATTTTGAACAAGATTTTCTTGTGAAGATGAAGATGCAGATGGTGAAGCAATCTCATGAATAAGGCATTCTGATTCAAGTACCTGAGATAAGCCATCGGTATCATATACCGGGCCTGTCTCGTTCACATTCATCTCCTGCATGTTGGCCATTAGCATCACTGCAACATTGGCCTCCAAGTCTTCCATCTCATCATCGGAATAAGCATTGGCCATAAAGCTTTGCTCGTTCTGAGTCAACATTCCTTCAGCTTTTTCATCCTTGAGAGCCATCAAAAGAGCTTCTTTATGAAATGCACTTCCCTGAGTCCTAGGCTTAGGGCAAGCATTTGCCATATGACCACTTCCTCCACAGTTGTAACAAGTGATTGACGTGTTTGCAATTCCTCTTCTGTTAGTGCCAACATTCTGAATTCCCTTTTGAGCATTTCCCAGATTATTTCTACTTCCCCCAGTTGTGTTAAACCTCTGTCCCCCTGAGTTAAACCTTGTACCATAATTACCCATGTTTTCTGACCTAATTCTACCAGAAGACCGATTCTGAATCTCAACCTGTCCATCATTAATGACTGCTTGGTTCCTGGTGTTTGATGACGAACGAAGATGGTTGTTTGACTTGTTAGAGAATTTGTTGAATGCTCTTGCAATTAATGCAAATCCTTCATTGAGAGAGTTGAACACATCGTCTTCTTCATCATAATCAGCATTGGAATAGAACGTGGAGTCGGTATTGTTGTATGGGACCAGTTGGTTATCAGAATTTTGCGATGGTGCTTCATAAGGAACAATTTGATTGTTAGGTTGTGGTTGGAAACTTGGTTGAGAAGGTCGTGGAACAAATTCTTGGTTTGATGGTGGAAAGTATGATTGAGCTATCAAAGCAAGAGAGTTTGGATTTGGTGCCTGCGAATAACCTCCTCTTGCTGCAATGTCCTTGTCTACCTCAGTTTGATGTTGCTTGAGATAATCATACAAAAGCCCATATGAAACTTGATTAATCTTTTTGGCTTGCCTCACAAATGTCACATACTTCTGCCAGTCTGGTCCAAGACATCCTAGAAATTTAGAGTTGATAGCAATCTTTGGTAGAGGTATGTTATGACGTTCCAGATCATTGACAACATTGGTGAAGCGGTGATAGTATGATTCTAAGGATTCCCCTGGTTCAATCATGAAGTTATTGTAATCCATGTAGAGCTTGGATTCCAGATCCTCTTGGTTCAATTCTGTGCCTTCCATCAGAAGATGCACATGCTCCCACATGTCCTTGGCTGTTTTCTGAGCATCAATACTCCGGAAGATTGGGTTAGGAATTCCCTGGAGTATGTAAGCCATGGCCATCTCATTAGCTTCTTGCTGTAAAGTTTGTTCATTGGTATATTGAGCTACCGGAATGAGAGTTGTGGATGCTTCTCTTGGAGGTATAGCAGTTGGATCACCCGGAACCACTGTTGAAGGAACTGGATAAGGTCCTTCCATGATGACCTTTTTAAGATATGGACCATGAGGTTTTCTTAGTTCAACAAATCTAATAAACCGACTAGACCATTACACATAGTTTCCCGGTGTCAGCATTGGTGGAGTTTCAAACGATCCTGCTTCCTGTCTAGATTGCTGACTACTGATAGCTTCACACATCTTTGTAAACCAGTGAGGTTCTCTTGATGAAGGTTGGTAGTTTTGCATCTGAGGTTGTGGTATGAATTGTTGCTGAGGTGCTATTTGTTGAGGGAAAAATTGATGTTGTTGCACAAAAGCATGTTGCTGTTGATATTGAGGATGAAATTGTTGTAGTTGTTGATGATATTGTTGTTGTTGATGATGCTGTTGTTGTGGATATTGTTGTAGTTGATAATAGAAATAGGGATTGTATGGTGGTTGAGACATTGTGAAGTAACTTGTGATGATTTAAGGATCTTTAAAGGATAATAACGGTTGCTGTTGTAGATTAGATTGTTAAACGGTGAAAAACGAAAAGAAACTATGAGGATTTTACTCTAGAAACTCGGAGATGTCAATCGTTGAAACTCGGAGGATTTTACACTAGAAAGTCGATTAGTCTTTTAAGAAATCCAGAAACTCGATCACCTTAAAAATCACTTGATCAACTTAAAGTTATTAGCTCGACTAACCTAGTTACTCGATGAAGTTACTAAGGTAAAATAACTCGACTAAGTTGCTCGATCAAGGAAATTTGCTCGACTAACCTAAGAAATAGTCTAACTCGACTACCTTAGTAACTCGATGAAAGTTGCCCGATCAAGGAAAGTTGCTCGACTAACCTAAGAAATAGTCTAACTCGACTACCTTAGTAACTCGATGAAAGTTGCTCGATCAGAAAGTTACTCGATCAGAAAGTTACTCGATCAGAAAGTTGCTCGATCAACCAAGTTGCTCAATCGAATAAGTTGCTCGATCAAATATGTTGCTCGATCAAATAAGAAATTTGACTACTTGATCTAACTCGATGAAGTAGTTACTCGATGAACTGCTCGATGAAGCCAGTTACTCGATCAATGTTGCTCGATCAATGTTACTCGATCAATGTTGCTCGATCAATGTTACTCGATCAATGTTGCTCGACTATATCACCTAACAAGATGAATACCCAGTTACTCGATCAATGTTGCTCGACTAACCTAGATGTTCGATCAAGTTAAGTTGCTCGATCAAAGTAGCTCGACTAGGCCAGATGCTCGATCAATGAACAGTAACAAGTCTGATGAACAGTGATAAATTAGATGAACAGTGATTTTCAGATTTTTGTTATTTTTTTTTCAATTAGATCTAATCTCTAACAACCTAAATTACCCCTAGGTGAATGATACCACTTGACGTTACTCACTAATTATCAAACAAGCTACCTAGATTAACCACTAATAAGCCCTAGATCTAGAGAGAGAAAGTTAGAGAGAGAAAGTTAGAGAGAGAAAGAGTGTGTGGAAGATGATTAACAATAATATGGAAATGTTTAGTGCATTCATCAACCAACACTCTCCCTTGAATGGGAGGGGGTATTTATAGTTTTTACATGTGCATGGGCTTGTAGCCCTAATTAACATATATAAACATAATTAAATAAATAAACGACACAGCCCATGGGCCTTCTACACAGGCTGGGCCTAATAACAAACCTAAAGGCAAAAGCAACCTATTACAATATGATCAATACTTGAATTAATACAAAACGTGTTCCCAACAAAGCCTAGTAGTACAAATCGACTTTAATGTACAAAAACACACAGGTTAAAACTTTTAAGGATTAAGCATTCTAATACTTTCTACCAAGTATTGAAACCTTCCAACATCAAAAGCTTTAGTGAGAAGATCTGCAAAGTTTTGATCAGTATGAATTTTGACAACTTGAATTAACTTTTTCTCATTGCAGTCTCTTATAAAATGATGCCTAATTTCTATGTGTTTTGTTTTAGAATGTTGCACTGGATTTTTAATGATGCATATTGTACTGCTATTGTCAATGTATATCATGGTATTCATAAAATTATACCCATAGTCAAGCAGTTGATTTTGAATCCAGAACACTTGACCACAGCAGCTTGCAGCAGCTACATACTCAGCTTCAGTTGTAGAAGTTGCCACAATTGTCTGCTTCTTACATTGCCATGATATAAGTCTGCAACCAAGGAACTGACAACCACTGGTTGTTGATTACCTATCCAGGCTAGCACCAGCATAATCATTGTCTGAGTATGCCACCAAATCAAAAGGTGATTCCCTAGGATACCATAGACCCAACTTAGGTTGACCCTTAAGGTACCTAAAGATCCTCTTTATAGCAACTAAATGGGAAGCCTTGGGATTGACTTGAAACCTTGCACAGGCACACACAACAAACATGATATCTATTCTTGATGATGTGAGATACATCAAGGACCCTATCATAGATCTGCAGGTGTGTACATCAACACTTTCTCCATCAGCATCTTTAATCAAAGGTTTCTCTGGATCAACAGGTGTGCTTGCCACTTTAGCATTAGTAAATTGAAATTTCCTGTGAGAACTTATTTTAGACCGACTTACATCTACTAAAATAAGCTACGTGATCGTTTATGGACTCTAGGTTGTTACACCTTTGATCTAGGATTTTGTCTATGACTAGCATGATGATAATATTGACGGAATATTCTATGAAAGAAACAATATTATCACAACAAGGTTTTGCCAAACTTTCTCTTTGTTATTAAACTCAGCCCCAATGCTATGTGATCAAATATAGCACGGTTACTCTAAAACAATAACAGGGATCAAGGAAAACCTTGATTACCTTGAGGCTTAACAAAACTAAACAACATCAGACCCCATGTCTGATGTTCCCACACACACTCACTATTTGATGTTTTACATTTTGACACCCTTTGGTGTTTAAATTCTAAGCATACTAAACACTTGTAAAACATACTAAGTATCTAAGCTATGATCTCCTTTTTATAGAACAAAGGAGATCATTACAAAGTTGATAAGTCTTGTCTACTACTTGCTTGTGTATGTCAGTCAATAAGATACAACATGTATCTTTTACAATTTGTTGACTGAAAACATATCTAGATATTATCTATTTGATATACTTGACTCAAATACAAAATATCTTCTTCATCCTTATCCATCCAGCAGTAGTATGACTCACAGTAGCATCTGATACACTAGAAGACTTAACTGTGTAATCATCAGACTTTACACTAGAAGACTTAACTGTGTAACACTACCAGACTTAACTGATTAACACTACCAGACTTAACTAATTAACACTACCAGACTTAACTGATTAACACTACCAGACTTAACTGTGACAAGACTTAACTGAGGAGACTTAACCACCAGACTTAACTGGGTAGTCACCAGAATTAACCATTCCAGCCACTAGATTTAATGTTTCATTCTTCTTGTTTTTGTATCATCAAATCTATGAAAATATAATTCCCAACATTTCCTTAGTATCTCAGTCACATATTTATCCTGACTGATAAATATACCTTCAGTTGATTACTTCACTTGCAACCCCAAAAAGAAGGTAAGTTCCCCCATGGAACTCATCTGAAACTTATCATGCATAAGTTTCTCAAATTCTAAGCACAACTCCTTCCTTGTGGATCCAAATATAATATCATCCACATAAACCTGTACTAGCAAGATATCCCCCTTGTTCTTCTTGATGAATAGAGTCTGATCAATTTTGCCTCTTTGGAATCCATTCTCTAACAAATAGGAAGCCAATGTTTCATACCAGGCCCTTGGAGCTTGATGTAGTCCATAAAGAGCTTCACCTTGTACACTTTTTCTGGATGTTCTGGATCTACAAAACCTGGAGGTTGAGAAACATATACCTCCTCTTCAATAGTACCATAGAGAAAGACACTTTTAACATCCATCTGATAAATAGTAAAGCCCATGAATGAAGCATAAGCTAAGAATAGTCTTATGGCTTCAATCCTAGCTACAGGTGCAAAAACTTCTTCATAGTCTATTCCCTCTTCTTGTGTATAACCCTGGGCTACAAGCCTTGCCTTGTTTCTGATCACTGTTCCCCTTTCATCCTTTTTGTTTCTGAAAACCCATTTGGTTCCAATAACCCTCATACCCTTGGGTAAATCAACCAATACCCAAACCTTCTAAATCTTGAATTGAAGAAGCTCCTCTTGCATGGTTTCTACCCAGCTTGAGTCTTCTAAGGCTTTAAGGACATTTTTGGGCTCAGATTGTGAAAGGAAACATACAAATAGACATGTGTTGGCATCTTCATGCTTATTTTCTTCATAAACAGCACTAAGAAAGCCTTGTTGATCTGAGGTCATAGTCTGCCTTCTTGTCTACACACCAGACTGTATGTATCCAATCACATTATCCAGGGAATGATCTTTGTGTATTCTTGTGTATGGAGTAGTGAGAACTGGATAGGTGAGTGGTAAGTTGTTGATATCCACTTCATCTTCTGAGAAATCAGAAGTAGTAGTATCTGATGGGCTAGTAGTATGATTATTAAGCCCAGCAGTACCAACTTGAGGCTCAGCAGTACAATCATCATTTGTACTGTTTTCTTGATTCTCATGTTCTTCAACTACATCTTCATTGTTTCCATCTTTAAAACCTTCTTTGTCTGCATCAGTAGAAGGTTCAACATTCTTTGAAGATGAATCTACACTGTTCCAAATAGGCATCAGTACATGATCTTGATCTTTCTCCTTTGCCAAGCTTGGTTCATCTGTTGTAACACCATCTTCTGAACCTGCAAAATCATTAGAAAATGTTCCTGCAACAACTGGCACATAATTCATCGATTGGGTTAGAGTATCAAAATCAGATAGCCATTTTGGACCTTCACTTGCAATATTAGATTTATTTTCTAGAAACTGAACATGCATGTTTTCCTCTACCTTCCTTGTTCTTGTGTTGTATACTCTAAAGGCTTTGCTATTTAGTGAGTACCCAACTAAGAAACCTTCATCAGATTTGCCATCAAATTTGCCTAGATGGTCTAAGGTATTTAGAATAGTTACATGACACCCAAAAGGTCTTAGAAAACCTAAAGCAGTTGTTCTACCCCTGAACAGCTCATGTGGTGTCTTGTTGTGAGGTTAAACTACCAAAACCCTGTTCTGCACATAACAAGCAGTATTAACTGCTTCAGCCCAAAAAGTGATGGGCGGCTTAGAGTCAGCTAACATGGTTCTAGCAGCTTCTATTAGTTTCCTATTCCTTCTCTCAGCAACCCCATTCTGTTGAGGAGTTCTAGCTACACTAAACTCTCTTCTAATACCTTTTTCCTTACAGAACTCATCCATAACTCTATTTTTGAACTCTATCCCATTGTTACACCTGATGACTTTTACTTTCTTATCCACTAAGTTTTCTATCTCAGTTATAAATGTCTTAAGAATGCTAGGTGTCTCATCCTTAGATCCTAAAAAGAAAACCCATGTGAATCTACTATAGTCATTAGTAACTACAAGACAGTACCGTTTATTCATAATACTACTCACAGATGTTGGACCAAACAAGTCCATATGCTGTATAAACAAAGGTTGAGTAATAGAGTTTTGGGTCTTGGGCTTACAAGAAGCCTTGTGTTGTTTGCCTTTGAGACAGGCAACACAAGTTTGGTCATTTTTAAAACGCTTTTGAGGCAAGCCTCTTACCAAACCATCCTTAACAATTTTATTTATGGTTTTAAAATTGACATGACCAAGTCTTCTATGCCATAACATGGACTCATCCAATGTGGCTTTAGCAACAAGACAAGTAAGAGCCTCTTTAGGAACAATCTTCTTCATATCAACACTGCACATGTTGCCCTTTCTTGGAACTTTAAGTAGCACCTGACTTTCATCAGGCAGCTTAAAGTCTGGGGAAAGCACAAGACATTCAGTGTTAGTAAAAAGAACCTTGTTCTTTTTGTCACACATTTGTGAGACACTAAACAGGTTATACTTAAGCTCTTACATAATATACACATCTTCAAAGTCTAATTTACCGGTTTTCAATGTGCCTTTACCAGTAATCCTTCCTCCTATTCCTCCCCCAAAGGTAACATATCCTCCATCCATTGGTTGAAAGTCTGAAAGATAGGACATGTTTCCTATCATGTGCCTGGAACATCCACTGTCTGCATAACCTTGATCTTTCTCATCATCCTGTGAATGTCCCTGCACATAAAAGAAGGAAATTAGTTTCCTTGGGGTACCCACTCCATCACTGACTTGGGTTTGCCTCGTGCATCAATATAGTCAAATCTCTTTAATACAGTTGATGCACCATTGGGCTTGATTGGTCTCCAAACCCAACATGCTGAGGCCTTAACAGAATTTGCCCTTTTATCCCTAGCTGTGTTTTTAGGCTTACCAGTACTAACTGCTGGCCTTGCAGTTTTAGCTTTTGGTTTCCAAACTTTATTTTGAACCACTGCTTTCTTGAAAAAAGACCTTTTTTCTAGTTTCTTGTGCTGATTTTACAAAACATGTGATTGGTCTAGCACTTAAAACTGCTGGTTTAGGGTTAATAGTTTTAAATGGTCTGGCAGTACTAACTGTTGGTCTAGCGGTACTAATTGGTTTGAGGCCAGACTTCAATAAAAGTGCCTTGGGAGTCATTCTATTAGCATTGGGGTGAGTTTGAGACCTGTTAGAGTTCACCCTATGACTAGTGTTCTTAATTACCCTATTATTCCTTGTAACCATCTTTCTACCATGATGGTTATGACAAAAAGCCTCTAGGTGGTCAAAGCTACCACAAGTAAAACAAGCCTTGTTATACATGACAAAGTCATCACCTAGATGTTGAGACTTGAGGTTATTCCAGTTCCTCTGGTTACCTCTTGGCTTGCCTGTCGACCTATACATCTCAGAATATCTAACTGTTTTCCTAACTGGTTTATATTTGTTGTAGGCTTAACAGTTTTATCACTAACCACCTTAGGAACATTAGTTCCTTCAAGCTTTACTACTTCAGGTTTAGCTACAACCTGATATTCATCATCAGATTCCCAATCTTCAATGATGGGAGCATCTGAGTTCCTATCAGTTGACACCTTGTCCTCAGTAAGAGAGGTGTCACTTGCACTTTCAAAAGGCTCATTAGCTTCTACAGGTTTATTAGCAATTACATTTTCTTTAGGCTTACAACCATATTCTAACTTAGGTTGTTGAAACTCAGTTAAACCTGTATGCACTAGGTCAATTCCTGGGGGTGCAGGCACTCCTCTATGAGGAGGTGGACATGTTTTATAGTCTAACCCAGATTTAGCCTTATTAATCAATTGACACTCTATGATTTTGTTCACTCCCTTAGAAGCAAACTCTAAAGTATCTACACTCAATTGAATATTTTCTTTTGCCTTTATTATTTTATCTAATTCAGCTTTAAGCAAACTAATCTCAGCATTTTTAAGAGTCAAGTCTCTCTTAAGAACAGCTATATCCTTAGTAAAAACAGACTCATTGTTCTTATAATGCACAATTTGTTCTTCTAGGACTGCTAAACCTCTTTATGATTAGACAAATTATAATTTGTTTGGTTTAATTCAATCCTTTGCTCATTATAGTGTTTCTTTAAAGTTTCATATTCTTTAAGAGCAGTACAATTTTTAGAACAATTTTTAGCTGAGAGTACCTCTGAGTCAGAGAAGGCCATAAGTGCCATCTCAGTAGGTGCTTCCTCTTCATCTACCATGAAGCTCCAGTCATAGCCTAGACCATCAATAGCCACCATAGCCTTTGAAGATGACTCTGGCTCTTCCACTGCCTTTCGCTTGCTTCCAAACCCTCTATTCTTGCTATCTTGTTGCCTGGGTCTTCTACACTCTCTTGAAAAATGCCCCAACTTGTGACAGTTATAGCATTCTACCTTAGACTTGTCAAAACCAACAGTATCATTACTACTAATGTTGATCTTTTTGCCAGTTCTTTGATAGAATTTCTTAGCCCTCATGCTAAGAAGTGAAATCTGCCATTTGAGATCCATCTCTTCCAAGTCATCATCATTAATCTCCTGGAGATCTTCATGTGTCAGCATTGACCCATCGTTCTGGCTGGTCAGGAATGCATAGTAGGTAGTATCATTCAAAATACCAGTAATACTGGTTGATGAGCTAGCAGTACTAACACTAGGGTTAGCAGTACTAACTCCCACAACCACTTTCACTTCATCTGAACTTGTATTATTGGGAGATGACACAAAGGCTATGTTCCCAGTGCTTGAGCTTAAACTAGAACCTCCAGCTTTCTTCACATCCTGTTCAACAATCTTGAAATTGTTGTACAGATCATTGAGGCTCATAGAGTCAATATCTGGCTTATTCTTCCAGACCACCACATACATAGCCCATTCCGCAGGTAAATTCCTCAAGAACTTAGAGTTCAGATCTTCCTGAGGGATTTCAACTCCAAGCACAGCCAGTTGGCTAACAATCTTCTGCAATCTATTAAACATATAATCCAAAGACTCATTACTGGTAGCACTAAAATTTTCAAAGTTTTGCTTGAGTAGAGTCTTTTGGGTCTTCTTGGTGGCTTCATTACCACCATACCAAGTAATGATTGCTTCAAACAAGGATTTTGCATCCTAGTATTTGCAGAAGTTTAAGAGCTGAACTTTGGGAATGGTCATCATCAGCAAGCTCCTAGCCTTGACATCGTTTTTCTTTTGCAGCTTCTCTTCTGCAGTCACTGGAGAGGTACTCACAATAGTCTTTTCTTTACCATTAACTGTTGTTACAGATGTTGAAGGCTTAAAAGAATTTCCTTCTTCAATGATCTCTCAGAGTGCATAGTCTTGCACTTGGAAGTACTGTTCGATTCGTAGCCTCCACATCTCAAAGTCATTTTGCTTCAGCATAGGCAACTTAGCAGCCATGTTAGTTTGTGTGGTTTCCATGTCCATTATCTTCAAAAAGAGTTCTTCTAAATCAAAGTATCAACTTGTCTCTGATACCACTTGAGAGGATCAAACATTGAGAATGTGTTTAAGGATACTTTGAGGTTATATTGTCAAGTATGTGGAATCTACTTAACAACACTTAGAAAATTTTGTTTGATGTAAAAGTAACACAGTATGAATAATGAACACAGAGAATAACTTCAAATGATTCAATATTATTAGCAAATAATACGAGTGATCTCAATATCACTAGGGTTACAAAGACCTTGAATCTTCACAAAAAAAACTTATATGATGTATATTCTGATCTAACCTAGGACCTCCTTTTATAGACACAAGGAGTCCTTTACAAGATAAGTATCTACCGTATATTTCTAACTAATTGTGATATACATAAGATCTATTCCATATTTATCCTTTACATATCTTCTAAAGCAGTCTTCATGCAGCAGTACCTTCTTTAATATACTAGCAGTACTAACTTGACAGTTTGTACTTTTAGTTGTTCTTCAACAGTCTTCAGTATTACACTAGCAGTTTGTACTGTTAGTGTAATCTTCCAACAGTACTAATCTTCAATCATTTAATTCTCAACATTATGGTATATGACATTTTGTTCAGTTGATCCTTGATCTCTTATTCGTTTGGCAGATGATATTCGTTCAACAAGAGCTTATGTTCCTTTTCCCTATACTTATATATGTTCGATTATTCATTTTGTTTATATCTGTTCACTGGACTTTTTAAGCTCATCCGCATTTCTTTTCCTGCGGCAGGTTTTAGGTTGGAAGCTGGGATTTGAGGGAAGAGTGAATAGGAGCTCTTAGTGGACCACCCTAACGATAGATACCCATTTGCTTCTGGATTAGACTTGGACATAGCTTCAGTTAAATTTAGTTTGGTTTTGTACTTCAGTTTTGGAACTCCTCATGTTTAGACTTAGTATTTTATTATCATCTTAGAATACCTTTGTAATTATTATGTTTATAAGTCTTTCGTTTGCGTTTGTATGTTCTGATTGACACCATAATGTGACATTTTGACCCTTGTCGGGTTGGGTGTTACAATTATGGTATCAGAGCTCAGGCTTCGACTTGTAGTACATAAGTTATGGCCTGTGAAGATTTGGACCCTTAGGTTTGCATTGTAGGAGCTTATGGAATAACCTTTAAAGGATTTGCTTAAGGTTTCTCCCCGTAAGAACTTTAGTTATGACCGGTGAGGATTGGGTAGATTGTGTTATAAGGCATTGGTTAGCTATCTTTCTTCCGCACCACTCTGATTTATGCCTCTGCTTTCAGTTAAGCCTTTACAAGATCATTCATTTTGGAGAATTAGAAATTTATCAGGATACGCAACATAAGCTTAGTGATCAAATAAGTTTAGAATGCTTTGAGAATTTTGAAGTAATGCCTTACAGGTTTCACTTTCTGATGTGACCGCATTCTTTCAAATTTCGATATCTGATTTGTTTATAATTCATTTAGATGCCTCTTCGTCCGTTCATAGAATTCGTATAGGTGTTAATTTGATGTTTTCGACACATTCTGTGGTTTCTCTTGCTATTGCTAAGCATATTTAGGTCCCCTCTGCGCTATTTAGTTTTGATATATCTATTTCTGTCTCTATGAGAAATCTTGTGATTATCCGTCATGAGTATCAGAATTTTCCAGTACGTTTTGAAGATATTTGAAGATAAGTTTCGTTCTGCTAATCTGATTCCTATGAGAATGTTTAATTCAGTATTATTCTGGATATGGATTTGTTGACTGAGCATCGAGATGCTAACAACGGTCATATTAGATTCTTCATCTTTGGCAATTTGAGAAACTCAAAATTCTGTACCATGGTTCCCAACCTGGTAAACAATTATGATCACCTTTGCTTTGAAACCTCATACGTTAATCCCTCGCGGTTGTGAAGATGTTTTGATCTGGTTATGAGAATTTGTTTAGTCACGACTCAAGGTAGAATGTGATTTCAATAAAGGCATGTGTATATGATGCAAGTATTATGACGCCTGGCCAACGTGATAATAGTTACATCATATAACTTGAACTTATTGGGATCATAGGTTGCTAGAGAAGTGCCTGAAAACAGTAATATATTTGAGTCAGAACTCTATCCCTATAAGAGCGATGTTTTGCCCAATTCTGAAACTCCGTATTAAACGAAATCAGTTGAATGGAAAGAATTGAAAGACCAACTTCTAGGAAGTGGTTTTATCCGTCCGAGTGTGTCTCCGTAGGGTGCTCTAGTTTTATTCGTGAAGAAGGATGATGACATCATCAAGTTGTGTGTTGAATTTTGGAAACTGAATAGTATTGTGGTTAGAACCATTATCCATTACCTTGAATCGACGATTTGATTAAACAACTTTAGGGTGTGAAGTTTTTCTCAGTGATTGAGTTTGGATCCGATTATTTTCAGTTACATTTAAAGGAGCGAGATGTTCCTAGAATTGCTTTTCGTATTCGTTATGATATCTTTGAGTGTTGTGATGCCAATTATATTGGCTACTGCTCCGACCACTAGTACAAAAATGGGTTTTAGTCACACATGTTGTTTTTTGAACAGCCACACATTAACTTTTTTATGTGACTAAATGTACCAGAATAAAATAAACAGCCACTTTGATCCGACTTGTGTGACCATTTCGTCTTTCCAACTGAGGCTACAGTCACACGTTTGAATATTTTCGTGACTAGAGGTATCTTGTAATTTTTTTTTTGATTATTTAGTCACATATAATTTGGGACGTGTGACGGATACAAATAAGTTTAAAACATTAGTCACACTATATATATACATATGTGACAAATATATGTCACAAAATTGAAAAGTGTGACCAAAATCCATATATGGTCACATGAAGTAATTGTGTATGTGGCTAAATCATATACTCAAGTTTGTCACACATTATTTAAAAGTGACTAAATCATATATTCAAGTTTGTCACACATTATTTAAAAGTGACTAAATCGCACTTAGTTTTTCACAAAATAAAATTTCCCACTTCTCAGCTTTTCACAAGCCCGCCTAAATTTTCCCCCAAAAATCAAATTCCCCTCCTTCCCAAATATCTCATTCACCTTCCCTATTATTTCATTCACCTATCCCAAATATCATTTACACCATAACTATATCCTGTCTCCTTCATCAAGCACATGGACAAGCCAGGCCTATTGCTGATTTCTTACTGGAAAACGGTATGCTTCATTGCTCCCTAGTTATGGCTAGATTTTGTTTCCTATAATTGCTACTTGTTATATCCCACCATCAATTTTAGGGTTTTTTTAAGGAAATCTTTACTTTTTTAACTTTATCGAGAGCTTCCATTTCCTCAACTTACTTTTTTTAGATTGTGAATTTATGTAAGTTGAGCAATGGATTAATGTATTGATTCTATTTAGTTTTGATACTAGATGTATGAATTTTGTGATTTTATCAGTGAGATTTTCTTTTGAATTGTAGTTTCTTTATTATAAAAATACAATAAGAATTATAATAATGAAATACATTAAAGATTAGTCAAGAAAATTGTTGACTGGACTTCTTCGCCGGAAAACCATAGGAAAATTTTCTGGAAAGACGTAAGAAGTTTGTGGGAAAGTTGTCTGTGGAAATTTGGTGGAAAATGATTTGTGTGAAATCCGTGGGTAAAAAATCGATAGAAATATATGAAAAGACCGTCGAACATTCGTGTGAAATTTCAGTTGAAATAATGTGGGACATTATCTGGATACCGTGGGTAAATATTCCCACATACTAGAGACGACAATATCAGTGTGAAAGTAGTCAACGCCAGTGGGAAATTTTTATTCCAATAATCATGTCTTTTGCAATCTTTACTTGTCTGATTCTTGATTTCATTCAGTTCTGGATTTTGTGGATTACGAAGCTATGGATGATGCATGGGTTGTGTCTTCATATCTAAGTGATGCAGACACACTTCTAGCATCACTTTCTGGAGGGCTATCAAGAAATTATGTGGCTGAGAACATTATCCAGTCAACTGCTGCGTCAGTTGCAGTACGTGGGGTTATGTTTGGCAATCGTCAACCTCTATCCTCAAGGTATCACAAGTTAAACCTTTATATTTTCATGAAAAGCTTCTTCTCCAATTAACTATGGAAATTGACTGTATGTTAATTTATCTTGAGAACTCAGGTGGCACGCCATTCGTCGCCCAAAGCTGTGGCAGGTTGAGCAATCATTATGGCGCAACAAGGTTCGACATTCTTCAAGTACAAATCCTTTAAAGTGCATCTGGTTTATGTAGATTTCAGCTAGATGTGGCAAATTTGAGCCATTTAAGTATAATTCAGATCATTTTGGTTATGTTTATCTCTAATGGGTCAATTGTGATAAATTTAATTAATGGCAGTTCAAAAGGAAACAGGTTTAATGGGTCAAACTAGTCGAAGGTTTTCCAAAGTGTACTATTAATAAATATAACTCTTAAATCATGTTAATATATTATCAAGAAATAATTAGATCATTATTAAAAATAGTAGTATAACTCTTGTAAGCTTGTAACTGTATCTGACTAATAGTTACCAGTAATAGGAAACTAAGAAATTTGTAGGCAAGTGTTTACGGGCCAACCCAGCTGATCAGTCCAGACATTACCCGTCTGGATTCGTTACCCAGTCGATCTGACCCATCTATTTTGTCTTTTTGGGTTTTTGATTGCGATTGTGATGATGCGTGATTTCAAAAGTTTTGATTTTTTTTGTATGTGCAGGACAAGCTATTGGACCCAACTAGTGTTACCCAACTAGTGCAGGACAAGCTGTGGAGATCTCTTCTTTTGTTGCTGATTGCAATTCCAGATGTTTGGCACTTGTTCCTCAAGGTGGAAACATTGGTCTTGTTGGAGGAAGTTTTCCTGTGTTTGACGAGGTAACTGTTTATAAATCTAAAGTTTATGCATTTTATATGTTTAGTTTGACTTACTGCAGTCACTCTATTACTTTCAGGTCATTATTAATACTCGACGCATGAATAAAGTTATCTCATTTGACGAGGTAGGGAGGCCAGTCTTCTGCTATTAGTAATATAACCCTGTATCTAGTATACGGTTTATTAATAGAATGAGTAAATTGCTGGTTGCTGATTTCTGTTATGTAATTTTTGCTCGCAGGTCAGTGGTGTACTGGTATGTGAAGCAGGATGTATACTGGAAAATCTGATTTCTTTTCTAGACCAAAAAGGGTATTAGTTTTATAACTGATGCAAAAAACATGACCATTTATGATTAATGATTCTTTTGAATCATTTGTGTGATAATACATTTTGTTTTTACGTTCAGGTTTATTATGCAAGTGAAGGGTCTTTAGTTTTATGTTCATGTAACTGATTGCAGGAAGCGAAGGGTCTTTAGGAATCATTACAAAGGTTTCAATACTCACGCCTCCAAAATTGTCTTCAGTAAACATAGCTTTTCTTGCTTGCGAAGATTATGCCAGTTGCCAGGTAAGATATTCTGTTTTCTTGATATCATACTGTTTAGACATTAAAATTTAAGTATTTACATTTGATTCAATTGTTTGATGATTATGTTCGGCTTCTGTTTATCAGAAACTTTTATTTCAAGCTAAAAGAAGGCTTGGTGAAATACTATCAGCATTTGAATTTCTAGACGCCCAAGCTATGAATCTGGTAAATCTATTCTGCTAAAGCATAATGTGGTCTCAATGACACTAGATGCATGTAGTAAAATCGTCTCATTTCAGTTAAATTTACTTGTACCATTATTTTTTCTTCTTTTTTTGTTGTACTACAGGTTCTCCAGCATCTAGACAGTGTCCGGAATCCATTACCTTCATCGATTTACAACTTTTATGTTCTCATCGAGATGATGCCAATTATTTACCCTAGGGTCTTGTACCATGAAGCTTAACGCAACTACAGAGATGATGCCTGTGACAAGGCCAGCCTTTGCTGATATACATCCTTTTGCTCCTAGTGAACAGGCAAAGGGTTATCAAGTATGAATTTTTTCACTTCCAAATTTAAATTATGTATTTGTTATCTTTTTAGATATTTGAAAGCAACATATCTGTGGCGGTCATTTTCAGGAAATGTTTGAAAATTTGGGGGACTTGCTGTGTACCATTACTGGATTTGATTCATTCTCTTTGGGGGACTAATCAAGCATGATGATGTTGAACAGAGCTGGACTGCTGACTAATCAAGCATGATGGCATTCAGGTTCTTGCAACTGTATGAGCAGATGATAGATTCATCTAATCCTTCATTTAGTTAGTACATGTTCTTGCGATTTCAGAGATTTGTTTTGTGCTGTTAGATATTATAGTATGAGCAGATGGATCATTTTTAATACTGCTAGTGTATTAGTTACAACTGATAGTTATAAGTTAGTACTGTTGGTTCATATAGTTAGTACTGTTGTTAGATATTATTGTATTTGAATTTGTTTTGATATATATTGATTTCTTAAATGTGACTAAAAGATGTATATAGTCACACTTTTGGTCACTGTTTGTTTAATTCGTTGTGTGACTAAATATTACAAAAGGCCACAAACACAAAAAAAAATTTCATGTGGCAATTGGATGATCAATAGTCACACAAAATATAATTTTTTTTCACTTTAAACAACATATGGTCACACTTATTAACATTTTTAGCCACTTTATGGTTAATTGTATGTGACTAAATACCCAAAACAAACATGTTTTGTGTGACTAAATATTACAAAAGGCCACACAAACATAAAATTCAAGTGGCCATTGGATGAACAATAGTCACACAAAATACACATTTCTTCACTTTAAACAGCATATGGTCACACTTATTCACACTTTTGGCCACTTTATGCTTAAATGTATGTGACTAAATACCCAAAACAAACATGCTTTGTGTGACTAAATATTACAAAATGTAACACCCCCAAATTTTTAAACATAGCAGCGGAAGATTAATCTGGGTGTTACGGTGAGGATCGAAAACATACTCATAAGAAAACAGCCTAAGACGGCATTTTAATTTACATAGGTCCATAATACAAATCCAGTTATAAAACATTACATCAGAGTGCTAAGGTTTCATTTAAGGAAACATTATTTTAACTGGATTACGACTTTATTATACACCATTTATTGAAGATAGGGTATGCCTGCTCCATGCCTTGCTGTGCTCTTCTAGTTCCCTGAGATACATGCTTAAAAGTCAACATAATGTTGAGTGAAATCATGGAGTTTATAATTTAAATATCATTTTGATTCACAAGTAAGATTGCATTTTGAGATACAATCAGTTTAAAAATTGATATCGCAGTTCATATATTGCCCTAAGTCTCATGACACGCAAACGTTAACAAAGTACCGCATAAACGGAGGTGATCACCAAATTAATGATGAAAATTTTGCCCTCGAGTAATAGGTGATTTGCCAATTCCTATTTTTCTCAAATATAATGTATCGCGACTAATACGACTAGCAAAAAGCATTCCGTCCTAGTATTAGTGGGATAGGTTGTCAGTCCTTAATAGATCTATTCATTATATTCGCGTTCACCGCAGTGATTAATGGCTCATGATAAAGGGTCTTGTGGCAATAAGGTAACTTAGGCATATATCAGGTCAGGTAGCATACAGAAAAATACTTGTGATTAATTTATAGCATGTATCCCCCTCACGGAGTTTTAAAAAGTATAAAGAGTTTAAAAAGTGAGGCCATGACTCACCTTAAGCGCTATTGATGATGATGAAAATAAATTCAGAGATGATTATAGTAACTTCGATATAGAACCTGGTAAATATATAAATATCTGAGAATCTTACTAATTTCTATTGGTGTATGTGCATGAGTGGTGGATGATGATTATTTAACGATCTAATCGTTGAGAAAGAAGATGTTATATGCTTATAATGCTCGTACTCTCGAAAGATCGTATCTTCAATGAGTAATTAAAATATTACTAAGAAATATTTCTATCGCTATTAACTAATATGCAAATATAATGCAAAAAAAAATGCATATGAAGTAAAGATATAGTGCAAAAATGAAAAATAAGATAAGAATGACAAGTTATAATAGTGGTTCCTTGGTCTTTCCAGATTTTACATTTTCTACCCTAACCGTGGTTCGCGTTACGTCGTTAGTCCTTATTCAGTCCATAGTCCAATATCAGTCCAATAATTGTCCAATAGTCCATATAAAACTTGAAGTTCAATAATATGTCAATTTCACTCCTTTACAACTGTTTTCACAGCTTCAGTCCCTTAGTTTCCAGGTTTGGCAGTTTTAGTCCTTTTCGGTTAAGTCGCGTTACATTTTTAGTCCTTTTTGCATAAAAATGACGGGAAAAATATTCTGAAAATTTCTATAACTTTATTAAGTTTATTTTAACTTATTTCAAGTGTTTGTTCCAGAAATGAGATTGTTTTTACCTTAATGGGCCGATTAACGATTTGATTTAAGGTCCGTTAACAAATTTAGAGGCGAGGACGTGAAAACTGTTTTGGGCTTAGATTTGGGCTATTTTTAGGATTCTAAAAATATATTTTATGGACCTGTTGGGCCTCGTTATCGCAAATCCTTGTTGGGCTTGATTCTTGGCCCAAACCGAATAGTTATAATCTTTTCTGAAAACTGTTTGCTAACTTCTAGCGAAGGTCGATCAAAATGCATTGTGTTGAACGTGATAACAATCTTATGGGGTCAAGTTTTGAACATGAAAAATATAGTTTGCTAGCTTGTCATTCGAGTGATGTAAAAATATAGATATATTATATACGAAATTTCGAAAATATAATGAAGGTTTTTGGGCTGGTCGAATAGAGTAATTTTGGAAGATATGCCATGAAATTTTCTAAGTATTGGCACTAGTCGAGTAACATTAAAAAGGAATTATTTTGGGTGTCGAAACGGGGTTATGAGAGGGATCTTATAAAATGAAAAATATTGTTTCATGCGTATTGTGTTGAGTTGAGTGAAAATGTATAGGTGTTATGTGTGTGAAACCGAAGTAAACAAGTCCCTAAGTAGCTATGTCGAAGAGTCCTTTTTAGTCGAGATGTTTAGTTAACTTTTCTTTGTTTTCACATGGTCCGATCGCATTAAAAGGGTTTATTTTTAAGGTCAATACTAGAGTGTGTTTAAAGATTATCTAAATGCAAAGTGTCGTCGGTTACGTGGTGTATTAAATCGTATTACAATAGGACATGGTCGTTAAGAATATTAGCGAGATATGAAGTCATTTTGAAGGCGTGTTGGGACTGTTTTTATTTATATAATTTCGTAGCGTGTTTTAACTTGTACTTATTTTACTTATAGCGTAGCACATAAGAGTTTTCATGGAACAACTACTTACATGTTCGAGTAGATTGATACGTATAGTTTATTGCTAAGTGGTCATGTTTGATCTAATGTTTAACAAAATGATGTAAGGTCGTGCTCTTTGTGTTAACTGTGAGGAAGGTCGTGACTCTGTGGTATATATTAAATAGACATGCTTCGAATTATAGTATGAAATGTGCATGCATGCAAGTGAGTATGAGGTATATATTTAAAAGGATATGAGGAACTTACAACACCTTTGAGAAAGGTGGTAGAGGCTTAAGGCTTGTCGAAACAAAACACGAAATGAAAATAATCCCACTTGCTTCAAACTCCTTTACTCGAACTGGTTGAGTTTTCTGTCGAACAAGGTTAGTTTTAAATGAGGATATTTGGATATTGAAATGGGTGTGAAGGAGGTTGTGGGGTTCGAATGAGGCACAAGGAAGGGTTAGTGAGTTAGAATGGTTATGATATAACTTGAATGGATTAGGTCTGCTGCCAAAATACACGACAGAAAGTGGCTATAAGTTTAAGGAATATGGTTACTTTGATTGAAAATGATATGTGATAGAAGAGTTCGAATAGTGGCGACTTATATAAGTAAAATATCTACAACTTGCTTGGCTAATGATTAGAGGACACTGTATATTGAGGACACTTGTGTGATGATATGATAGTTTAAGTGTAAGATGTGTGTGGTTGGGTGGGGTTTTGGATGCTAGTCCTTGTTTGTTTCTTGTTCCATTCGGTTTTTACATATTTCACAAGTTTTATTCTACTTCCTGTTCCTTGTTTACTTTGTATATATGAAGTATCATTTTTAGTTGGTATTATAATTAGTATGTCGTGGGAAGTTGTTGGAGTGTGACAATGTTTTGTGTCGAAATCTTTAATGCTATGTTGGTTCGAAATGAGGACAGTCAATACAAGTTTCATTGTTGTGCTAATCCTTGATAATTCTAGTTGGGTTTTTGTTATTACATTAATTAGTTAAGAGGTACATTTGCATGTGTAATATTAAACGAAGTCGTGTTCGGTATAAATAAATATGTCGAGTTCTTTTGGAAAAGTGGGTAGCGATCGGTTAATAAGAAACAAGCAAGAGTGAAAAAAAAAAACAAAGAAGGTGGCTACTGAGATAGCCTTGATGTCGTGGTGTTGGTGGACTGTGAAGTTTGGGTTGGTCTTTATTGATTACAATGTATAATGGTTATGTTCAATATTTCCAATGGTGGGTAAAGGAGCTGTGATGTTCATTCGATTTGGGCTAGCTCAATGGTTTAGTGGAACTAAGGTTTAGTGTTTGTTGTTGGGTCGAACAACTAAGGGCCCAACTTGGTTTATAGTGGTAATTTAGGATTAAGTTTATTGTTAGTGTTATTAGGGTTTAATGTTTTAGTTAAATAGATGTATGTGACATTAACTTTGATTAAGTGTAGTGAATGAACTCGTCGAATATAATTACTTGTCGTTGTGTAAATGAGTTGTTGCGTAGGAGATATAATTCCTAGTGTCGATGTGTTTAATATATATATGCGCGTATATATAATGTATGGCTACTACTAATAATAACGAAAAGTTTAAATTTCTAGTGAAAATAGGCGTTAGGAAACAGTAATACGAGATTATTATTAATCACTAAGATTGATTACAAGGGTTTTTCACAGGATCTTACAGTACTCCTCCCTCATTCGAATTCCGTCCCGGAATTCAAGTCTAAATTGGCTACTAAGAGTGGTTTACGGAAATAGATGGGGATATTTCTCACGAATTTGGTCTTCGTGTTCCCATGTGTACGTTGGTCCTCTCTTAGAGTCCCATTTTACTTTCACAATAGGAATACGGCTTTGCTTGAGTTGCTTAACTTCTCTATCCATTATCTCTACGGGTTCCTCGGTGAACACAAGTTTGTCGTCTAGTTTAATCTCTTTTAGCGGAATGACGAGGGTCTCGTCCGATAGGCATTTCTTAAGTTGAGATACGTGGAATGTAGGGTGTATCCTACTGAGTTCTCCTGGGAGTTCTAACTTATAGGCAACTGGGCCAATCCTCTCGAGGATTTTAAATGGTCCAATATACCTTGGGTTGAGTTTTCCACGCTTTCTGAAGCGTATCATTCCTTTCCAGGGCGAAACCTTTAGCATAACTCTATCTCCGACTTCAAACTCCATGGGTTTCCTTCTTACGTCTGTGTAACTCTTTTGTCTGTCACGAGCGGCTTGGAGACGATGTTTGATTTTGAATATTTTCTCGGTTGTGTCGTGGATTAGCTCTGGTCCGGTAAGCTGCATGTCACCAACTTCTGTCCAACAGATAGGTGATCTGCACTTTCTTCCGTAAAGTGCTTCAAAAGGTGCAGCCTTCAGGCTAGCTTGGTAACTGTTGTTGTACGAGAATTCAACCAATGGTAAGTGTTTATCCCAACCTTTTCCGAAGTCAATCACACATGCTCTAAGCATATCTTCTAAGGTTTGGATCGTCCTTTCACTTTGTCCATCAGTTTGAGGATGATAAGCGGTGCTCATGTCTAATTGAGTACCGAGGGCTTTCTGCAAAGATTGCCAAAATCCTAAAGTAAATCGACTGTCTCTGTCTGAGATGATAGAGACTGGTACTCCATGTCGGATTATGATCTCTTTGAAGTACAACTGAGCGAGTGTGTCTAACTCGTCAGTTTCCTTGATAGGCAGAAAATGAGCTGATTTGGTTAAACGGTCGACAATAACCCAAATGGTGTCATATCCGGTTGACGTTCTTGGTAACTTGGTAATAAAATCCATAGTGATTCGTTCCCATTTCCAAACTGGTATTTCCGGTTGTACAAGTGGTCCAGAAGGTTTTTGACTTTCGGCTTTGACCCTTGAACAAGTCAAACACTTCCCAACATATGTTGCAATGTCGGCTTTCATGTTTGGCCACCAGTAGAGTTGTTTGAGATCTTGGTACATTTTGGTGGATCCAGGATGAATGGAATATTTAGACTTGTGAAATTCATGCATGATAAAGTCTCGAATACCTCCATAAAGAGGAATCCAGCATCTTTTCTTGAAGCATAACATTCCATCGGATCTTCGTATGAGTCCGTTCTCTTTTTTATCATGCCCTTAATGTTCTCTTGAGCTCGATTCTCTTCCTGAAGAGCTTCCGATTGGGCTATGAGTATTTGAGATGGGAGTGGTGAATGAATTGTCATTTCTAATGATCGAACTCTAAGAGGTTTGGTTCTTTCTTTTCTGCTCAATGCGTCGGCCACGACATTTGCTTTACCAGGGTGGTAGCAAATTTCACAGTCGTAGTCGTTGAGTAGTTCTATCCATCGGCGCTGTCTCATATTCAACTCCTTCTGATCCAGTATGTGTTGAAGACTTTTGTGATCGGTGTATACCGTACACTTTGTACCATATAGGTAATGTCTCCATATCTTAAGAGCGAATACTACCGCTCCTAGTTCTAGATCATGAGTGGTATAATTTTCCTCATTTTTCTTGAGTTGTCGAGACGCATAAGCTATGACTTTGTCTCTCTGCATTAGTACCGCACCTAAACCATGATGCGATGCGTCACAATATACGACAAAATCTTCGCTTCCGTTGGGTAGCGCTAGAATTGGTGCTTCACAGAGTTTTTGTTTTAAGAGTTGAAATGCTGATTCTTGTTTCTCTTCCCAGATATACTTCTTGTTTTTCTGGGTGAGCTCTGTCAAAGGTTTTGCGATTTTGGAAAATCCTTCTATAAACCTTCGATAGTAACCAGCGAGTCCTAAGAATTGTCGAATTTCAGTTGGAGTGGTGGGCGAAGCCCAACCTTTAACTGCTTCGATCTTGGCGGGGTCGACGTGAATACCTTGATTGTTGATGATATGACCTAAGAATTGAACGGTGGAGATCCAAAAATCACATTTGGAAAATTTTGCATACAGTTTTTCTTGTTTGAGTACACCCAAAATGGTTCTCAAATGTTCCGCATGCTCTTTTTCGTTACGTGAGTAGATCAGAATGTCGTCAATGAATACGATTACGAACTTGTCCAGATATGGCTTACACACTCGGTTCATTAGATCCATGAACACTGCCGGTGCGTTGGTAAGACCAAATGGCATTACGCGGAACTCGTAATGTCCGTATCGTGTTCGAAAGGCTGTTTTGGGAACATCTTCTTCTCTGACTCTTAATTGGTGGTATCCTGATCTTAGATCGATTTTTGAGTAAACACTCGATCCTTGCAGTTGGTCAAATAGATCGTCGATTCTTGGTAATGGGTATCGATTTTTCACTGTGAGTTTGTTCAACTCTCTATAATCGATGCACATTCTGAATGTTCCATCTTTCTTTTTGACAAACAGGACTGGTGCTCCCCAAGGTGATGAGCTGAGTTGGATGAATCCTTTATCTGACAGTTCTTTCAACTGCTCAGATAATTCTTTCATTTCGGAAGGGGCTAATCGATATGGTGCTTTTGCAACAGGTGCTGCTCCAGGCACTAAATCAATTCGAAATTCTACTTGCCGGATGGGTGGAATACCTGGCAAGTCGTCGGGGAAAACTTCTGCAAACTCATTTACAACTGGCACTTCTTCCAGTCGTTTTTCTTTCTCCTTCGATTTATCCTCCGTTACTTGGACTAAAAAGACGTGACATCCTTTGTTTATGTATTTCACCGTTTTGACGTATGAGATGATATTGAGTTGGGTTTTTATATTGGTCACAACGAATGGTTAACGTTTCATTGTCGATGGGAATTTGGACAACTTTTTCGTCGCAGATGATTCGGGCACGATGTTTGGATAACCAATCCATACCCACAATCGCGTCAAAGCTTCCAAGTTGGATGGGCATGAGGTCGATTGGAAATGATTTGTTTTGGAGGGTTAGGGTGCAGTTTTGAAGTACAGTGTTGGTGTTTAGCAATTTCTCGTCGGCTATTTCTATTTCGTATGCGGTATCTAATTCTACGGGTGCAATATTAAGCAATAAAGCAAATGAAGTAGATACAAAACTCCTATCAGCTCCAGAATCAAATAATATCTTAGCACTATGTTGATTCAGTAAGAAAGTACCCGTGGTGACGTTGGAATTCTGTGGCATGTTTCCATCTCCGAGTACATAAGCTCTTCCTCGCGCAACCTGATTGTCGTTCTTGGGACAGTGACTCTTATAATGACCTGCTTCACCACAGCCGTGGCATTTTACTGCTACAGGGTGCGCATTTGCTCCAGTGGCTCTACAGTCTCGGGTCACATGACCTATCCTCCGACAGTTACCGCAGATGGCGGTACATGGCCCCGTATGATGCATCTTGCACCGATTGCACTGGGGTTTTGTCCCAATATACCTTTTTCCTTCAGCAGGGGCAGCCACATAGGCTCTTGCGGCTTCTTGACGACGGTTCTGTTGGCGATGACGGTCATTTCGGCCTTGTTGATAATCTCTGTTGCGGTTGTTTCGGTCATTGTTGCGGTAGTTCCTGTTATGATTGTAGTAACTGCTGCTGTTCCGGTTGTTGCTGCCAAAGTTATCATAGCTCCTCTTTTGACCAATGACTGTGGATTTAGCACCTCGTTTAAGCTCTCGATTCATCATTCGTTGAGCAAACACGAATGCGGCTTCGAGGGTCTTTGGGTTGGATGCGGTAACATCTCCTTCAATGCTTGAAGGTAGTCCCTCCACATATTTTTCCAACAGTTTTTCAAAGTCAGATACCATGTGTGGACATAGAAGAGATAATTCTAGAAATCTTCGGTTGTATGCACTGACGTCACAGTTTTTCACCACTAACTCGTGAAATTCATCTTCAAGCTTTCTGACCTCCGTCCTCGGACAGTACTTCTTCAGCATTTTATTCTTCAATTCGGTCCAAGAGATTTGGTATGCTGCTTCAGCACCCATTATTTTGACAGTAGCATTCCACCAAGATAGTGCATCTCCCCTTAGGGTTCCGGTGGCAAAAGTGACCTTATTGTTTTCAGCACAGTTGCTTCTCATGAATACCGTTTCCATGCACTCAAACCACTGGCCTAATTCAGTCACTCCTTCCACACCTCTGAAGGTGGTGGGTTGACAACTCACGAATTCTTTGTAAGTGCATTTACGTGGAGTAGATGCCTCACTTTCATTTGTTGCTCCCATAGTATTGCTTGAGCGGTTTAATGCATCGGCCTCGCGGGCTGCGGCGATGCCATCATCAATCATTCTTCTAACCTCATCAAGCGTCAATGCTACGGTCTGGTTGGTAGTTTCATGTGTGCTATGTTCCATTTTTCTATTAATGGCACAAGAATATAGATTTAGAATTTGGGTAGAATAGCTGAGTATATGCACAATGTAATCATGGTGTGAAATGATAATTAAATTGAATATTTTCCCATAACTATGATGTCTCTGCAATTTATCAATTTACAGATGTGGGATTGTTAAGGAACAATCAATTTAATTATACAAACTGAATTTCATGTCACCATATTTTATGTGTTCAGGTTTTACAATATTTACACAATTTAGAGAATCATAATAATAACAGGTAACATCACGACATGTCTGGATACAATTACAATACATACGAACAACCATAATACATAAGTTAACAGATATATAGTACATTACTACCAGCATTACAACATTAATAACTTGATCAGTTGAGTTTTACAACAAAACGATACAAGAGTCTTTATTAATTGCCACATGCGGCAGACTACAATGTCTCAAACTATACAATCATGCTAACTATGTCTACTGCTCAGGTCTATCCGTACGCCTCGTGAGCTCTGAGATCTGGTCTCTGAGTCTCTGTATCTCAGCCTGATGCTCTATCTGTATGTCTCCCATGAGTCTCTCCAATGTGTTAGCTCTACGCTGCGACAAGTGAGCCTCCCAAGCTAAGTCCTGGCCCTCTCGTCGTAAGGATATCGCGTGGGAACGGGTATCTGCCAAGTCTGTCTGCATCTGTCTCAGGCACTGATGTATCACTGCTCTGTTGGAAGCCAACCTATGCAGAGTATCGCTGATAGTACCCAGGGAATCCAATGGCACATGGTCGATCATCCGAAGAAGTGACTCGATCTGCTCTCCGTGACTCTCGAGTCTCGTCACTACTGTGGATGGGATAAGGGTGTGGGTGACTACCGGTCTAAATCCTTCCCAGGCATCATGAGTCTGAGCCGGGGGAGTGAAACCAGGAGGGTAAGGTAATGAGGGTGAAGATGGGTGTATCTGGTCTGAGATGCGACGTCTACTCGATGAAGGAATATCCTCTGCAGGAATCGGATCCCGCTGTCGAGGTGGTAGTGGATATGTCTGGGTATGTGTATCAAGTACATGGTCAGGTAATGATGGTGGTGCAATATGATGGGGCTCGGGTAAATCATCGGCAGGGAGCCATTGCTGACTCTCATAGTACAAGTCGTCAGGGGGTGGTATATAGAAAGGAGAATAGGTATCATAGACAAAATGTGGTGGTAACGTCGGTGCTGTCAAAGCTGGCACATGAAGGTCATCTAATAAAGATACGGCGGCGGCTCTACTCTCTACAAAGGGCTCAATCGCGTCGGGCACAATCTCTGGTACTACGGCATCGAGAAGTACGGGGGACGTGACTGATGCTAGTGACCCCTCGGAGTCCGGCTCCGATGATACACTAAAGTGGGTGATAAATGACATAGTACTGTAATAATCCATATATAGTAAAATAAGTACTTACTAACATCAAGTAGTGTATTATGAGCATAAGATGATCTAGTGCATTGTAACTATCAAGTATGCAGAGGCTTATATATGATAATCTAACAAATAACATACCGAGCACGGCAGCAAGCAGGCATGGAGAATTTTAAGGTAACATGGTGTATAATTAATTTGTTTGAAAAATGTAGTTATAGTCCAACGTTTAAAAAAAACATTTGGTTCCCTATAACCTGGCTCTGATACCAAACTGTAACACCCCCAAATTTTTAAACATAGCAGCGGAAGATTAATCTGGGTGTTACGGTGAGGATCGAAAACATACTCATAAGAAAACAGCCTAAGACGGCATTTTAATTTACATAGGTCCATAATACAAATCCAGTTATAAAACATTACATCAGAGTGCTAAGGTTTCATTTAAGGAAACATTATTTTAACTGGATTACGACTTTATTATACACCATTTATTGAAGATAGGGTATGCCTGCTCCATGCCTTGCCGTGCTCTTCTAGTTCCCTGAGATACATGCTTAAAAGTCAACATAATGTTGAGTGAAATCATGGAGTTTATAATTTAAATATCATTTTGATTCACAAGTAAGATTGCATTTTGAGATACAATCAGTTTAAAAATTGATATCGCAGTTCATATATTGCCCTAAGTCTCATGACACGCAAACGTTAACAAAGTACCGCATAAACGGAGGTGATCACCAAATTAATGATGAAAATTTTGCCCTCGAGTAATAGGTGATTTGCCAATTCCTATTTTTCTCAAATATAATGTATCGCGACTAATACGACTAGCAAAAAGCATTCCGTCCTAGTATTAGTGGGATAGGTTGTCGGTCCTTAATAGATCTATTCATTATATTCGCGTTCACCGCAGTGATTAATGGCTCATGATAAAGGGTCTTGTGGCAATAAGGTAACTTAGGCATATATCAGGTCAGGTAGCATACAGAAAAATACTTGTGATTAATTTATAGCATGTATCCCCCTCACGGAGTTTTAAAAAGTATAAAGAGTTTAAAAAGTGAGGCCATGACTCACCTTAAGCACTATTGATGATGATGAAAATAAATTCAGAGATGATTATAGTAACTTCGATATAGAACCTGGTAAATATATAAATATCTGAGAATCTTACTAATTTCTATTGGTGTATGTGCATGAGTGGTGGATGATGATTATTTAACGATCTAATCGTTGAGAAAGAAGATGTTATATGCTTATAATGCTCGTACTCTCGAAAGATCGTATCTTCAATGAGTAATTAAAATATTACTAAGAAATATTTCTATCGCTATTAACTAATATGCAAATATAATGCAAAAAAAATGCATATGAAGTAAAGATATAGTGCAAAAATGAAAAATAAGATAAGAATGACAAGTTATAATAGTTGTTCCTTGGTCTTTCCAGATTTTACATTTTCTACCCTAACCGTGGTTCGCGTTACGTCGTTAGTCCTTATTCAGTCCATAGTCCAATATCAGTCCAATAATTGTCCAATAGTCCATATAAAACTTGAAGTTCAATAATATGTCAATTTCACTCCTTTACAACTGTTTTCACAGCTTCAGTCCCTTAGTTTCCAGGTTTGGTAGTTTTAGTCCTTTTCGGTTAAGTCGCGTTACATTTTTAGTCCTTTTTGCATAAAAATGACGGGAAAAATATTCTGAAAATTTCTATAACTTTATTAAGTTTATTTTAACTTATTTCAAGTGTTTGTTCCAGAAATGAGATTGTTTTTACCTTAATGGGCCGATTAACGATTTGATTTAAGGTCCGTTAACAAATTTAGAGGCGAGGACGTGAAAACTGTTTTGGGCTTAGATTTGGGCTATTTTTAGGATTCTAAAAATATATTTTATGGACCTGTTGGGCCTCGTTATCGCAAATCCTTGTTGGGCTTGATTCTTGGCCCAAACCGAATAGTTATAATCTTTTCTGAAAACTGTTTGCTAACTTCTAGCGAAGGTCGATCAAAATGCATTGTGTTGAACGTGATAACAATCTTATGGGGTCGAGTTTTGAACATGAAAAATATAGTTTGCTAGCTTGTCATTCGAGTGATGTAAAAATATAGATATATTATATACGAAATTTTGAAAATATAATGAAGGTTTTTGGGCTGGTCGAATAGAGTAATTTTGGAAGATATGCCATGAAATTTTCTAAGTATTGGCACTAGTCGAGTAACATTAAAAAGGAATTATTTTGGGTGTCGAAACGGGGTTATGAGAGGGATCTTATAAAATGAAAAATATTGTTTCATGCGTATTGTGTTGAGTTGAGTGAAAATGTATAGGTGTTATGTGTGTGAAACCGAAGTAAACAAGTCCCTAAGTAGCTATGTCGAAGAGTCCTTTTTAGTCGAGATGTTTAGTTAACTTTTCTTTGTTTTCACATGGTCCGATCGCATTAAAAGGGTTTATTTTTAAGGTCAATACTAGAGTGTTTTTAAAGATTATCTAAATGCAAAGTGTCATTTGTTACGTGGTGTATTAAATCGTATTACAATAGGACATGGTCGTTAAGAATATTAGCGAGATATGAAGTCATTTTGAAGGCGTGTTGGGACTGTTTTTATTTATATAATTTCGTAGCGTGTTTTAACTTGTACTTATTTTACTTATAGCGTAGCACATAAGAGTTTTCATGGAACAACTACTTACATGTTCGAGTAGATTGATACGTATAGTTTATTGCTAAGTGGTCATGTTTGATCTAATGTTTAACAAAATGATGTAAGGTCGTGCTCTTTGTGTTAACTGTGAGGAAGGTCGTGACTCTGTGGTATATATTAAATAGACATGCTTCGAATTATAGTATGAAATGTGCATGCATGCAAGTGAGTATGAGGTATATATTTAAAAGGATATGAGGAACTTACAACACCTTTGAGAAAGGTGGTAGAGGCTTAAGGCTTGTCGAAACGAAACACGAAATGAAAATAATCCCACTTGCTTCAAACTCCTTTACTCGAACTAGTTGAGTTTTCTGTCGAACAAGGTTAGTTTTAAATGAGGATATTTGGATATTGAAATGGGTGTGAAGGAGGTTGTGGGGTTCGAATGAGGCACAAGGAAGGGTTAGTGAGTTAGAATGGTTATGATATAACTTGAATGGATTGGGTCTGCTGCCAAAATACACGACAGAAAGTGGCTATAAGTTTAAGGAATATGGTGACTTTGATTGAAAATGATATGTGATAGAACAGTTCGAATAGTGGCGACTTATATAAGTAAAATATCTACAACTTGCTTGGCTAATGATTAGAGGACACTGTATATTGAGGACACTTGTGTGATGATATGATAGTTTAAGTGTAAGATGTGTGTGGTTGGGTGGGGTTTTGGATGCTAGTCCTTGTTTGTTTCTTGTTCCATTCGGTTTTTACATATTTCACAAGTTTTATTCTACTTCCTGTTCCTTGTTTACTTTGTATATATGAAGTATCATTTTTAGTTGGTATTATAATTAGTATGTCGTGGGAAGTTGTTGGAGTGTGACAATGTTTTGTGTCGAAATCTTTAATGCTATGTTGGTTCGAAATGAGGACAGTCAATACAAGTTTCATTGTTGTGCTAATCCTTGATAATTCTAGTTGGGTTTTTGTTATTACATTAATTAGTTAAGAGGTACATTTGCATGTGTAATATTAAACGAAGTCGTGTTCGGTATAAATAAATATGTCGAGTTCTTTTGGAAAAGTGGGTAGCGATCGGTTAATAAGAAACAAGCAAGAGTGAAAAAAAAAACAAAGAAGGTGGCTACTGAGATAGCCTTGATGTCGTGGTGTTGGTGGACTGTGAAGTTTGGGTTGGTCTTTATTGATTACAATGTATAATGGTTATGTTCGATATTTACGTTTGGCATGAGGGTTTTTGAAGAAGGATTATTTCGATCGGGTGAAAGAAAATGAAACAAGATAATGCAATATTTCCAATGGTGGGTAAAGGGGCTGTGATGTTCATTCGATTTGGGCTAGCTCAATGGTTTAGTGGAACTAAGGTTTAGTGTTTGTTGTTGGGTCGAACAACTAAGGGCCCAACTTGGTTTATAGTGGTAATTTAGGATTAAGTTTATTGTTAGTGTTATTAGGGTTTAATGTTTTAGTTAAATAGATGTATGTGACATTAACTTTGATTAAGTGTAGTGAATGAACTCGTCGAATATAATTACTTGTCGTTGTGTAAATGAGTTGTTGCGTAGGAGATATAATTCCTAGTGTCGATGTGTTTAATATATATATGCGCGTATATATAATGTATGGCTACTACTAATAATAACGAAAAGTTTAAATTTCTAGTGAAAATAGGCGTTAGGAAACAGTAATACGAGATTATTATTAATCACTAAGATTGATTACAAGGGTTTTTCACAGGATCTTACACAAAAGGCCACACAAACTAAAAATTCATGTGACCATTGGATGATCAATAGTCACACAAAATACATATTTTTTCACTTTAAACAGCATATGGTCACACATTCACACTTTTGGCAACTGTTTTTTAAATTGTATGTGACTAACTCGAAAAAAACAACACACGTTGTGTGACTAAATCATCATAAACGTCACATTTATTATATAATCATGTGGCCATAGGATGAGAAATAGTCACACAGACTGATGAATCCAACAAAACTTGTGCCTAATTAGTCACACATATTCGGGTTTTGGTCACTCTTTTTCAATGAAAACAGCCACAAACTAAACAATGTGACCATATGATACCTACGGTGGCGCGACTTTTTGTCACACATACCCAAAAAAATGTGTGTGACTATATGCATATAGTCACGCATTTTTGGTGTGACGATATCCAGTTTGTGTACCAGTGGACTGTTCCTAGGGACTTGTTAAATCGTGTCTTTCATGAATACTTGGACTGTTAGGAATATAAATATTCATGTGAAGACTCGGTCACCCCGAGTATCTATTTATCATTTATGTAGCTCGTAGGATTATTAGTATTAATAGTATTAGTTTAGTTATATTAGTATTTGTGGAGTGGGTCGGGTCTTTACCCACTTTCAGCTCACTCCACAGCCCGCTAGGGGCACCTAAACCTTGTAGTATATATACCCCTTCCCACACATGGGAAGGGTTGGAGCTCTTAATCATTCAACACATATTTTCTTTCATTCTCTCTCTCTAGAACTCCCACTCTCATATTTCTCTCTTTCTCTAGAATTCATCTAACATCAAATCCAAATCCAAGTATGCATATCTTACAATTGGTATCAAGAGCCATGGTTAGGTTAGATTGATTGTGTGTGCTTGGATTTGTGGTCTCTATTTTCTCATTTTTCTTTATCTTTTGGTTCGAACAAATCTGTTTTTGTTCACCAAGTTAAATCTGTTTTGCGTTTTATTATTTTTGGTTCGAACATCAGTTTTGATTACAAGTCGTTTAAAAGTCCATTAACAGTTTTACAAGTCCATTTGTGTTCTGTTTAAGGATTCACTTTGCTTGCTTAATTTTTTTTAGTTTTGGTTCGAACATTAGTGTGGCTTAAGAAGTGGTGTTTGGTCTCGAAAATCTTTGTTCTTTACGCGTTTGAGGTGTTAAGATTGGCTAAGGATTGACTGTTCACGTTCTTTTGGCTTATTTCTTAGTTATTTCAAGATTTTAAAAGATTGTTCTTGGTTGAGATTTGTCAATGTTCTTATCTGCGATTTGGTGAATCCTTGTTGCTTTTTGAGTTATATTGGGACAGTAGTTTGGAGTCTAACTTAATTGGGTATTGAGACAAACCAAGTGAAAGTGACTATATTGTCTCTTTGATCTTGTGATTTGACTGAAAAACTTGTTGCATTTTGCTTAATTTAAACCTGCGATTTGGTGTATTGCTGAAAAAAGGGAAAAGGACAACTGAAAAGTGAAAGTGACATTCCTGTCTATTGCAGTTTGTCTATTTGCAGATTGTCTATTTGCTGTTGCAATTTGGATTTGCTGTTGCGATTTAGCATCCAATTTACTAAAGTTGCGATTTATCATCCAATTTACTAAAGTTGCGATTTGTCATCCAATTCATTAAAGTTGCGATTTGGCATACGCATTGCGATTTGAGATATCACATTATTACACTTAAATCTAAAAGAGTGAACAAGAAGAAGCAAAGAGATATAGATAATTCAAACCAACAAATCCGAAACAAAACATGTAAGCTCTCCCATTCGAAATTACAACAACAACAAAACGAAAATTACAACACCATATTACAACAACAAACAACTCAACAACAACTCCACAGCTCCTCTATCCTAAATCCCCTCGTCTCATCCATCCTAAATTTATCTCAAAAACTACCCAACCAACAACAATTTAACAATCTTCAACCAAGACTCTACAGCTCAATTTTCTTGAAGAAAAATCAAAAGGGAAAAATCATAAAGAAAGAACAAATCCTTGCTTCGTTCTTTTTCTTGTTCGATTGAAACTGAGCTCGACATATATCCGAACTGTTTAAAGATTATACAAAAATCATCCGGTTTTCAGTTGTTATTTTGTTCGTTGAATCAAATCACAAGAAAGAAAATCGCACTTACCTTAAACCTTTTTGAAGATCTCGTCACTTGTGTTTATTATTTGTTTTGTTGATTCGAGCAGTAATCAAGAAAAAGGAGGGATGATTGTTTTATACGCGTTTGAGTCAGTTTCATATAGTGGTTGCGTTTTATTTTTCTTCTTGTTTAAGGATTAGGGTTGATGATTGAAGAAGAAAAGGGTAGGTGAGAGGTTATTTTTCTGTGACCGCGTTTTTTTATAAGTTGGATTAGGGTTATGCTTTGCAAGATATTTGGGAATTAAGTGGTGTTATATTGTGATTATTAGGGTTGACTGTTAAGAATTTTGGGCTGAACATCATATTAGGCTTGGTGTGGACTCAAGGACGAGTTGGTTAAATATAACCAGGTTGTTAGTGTGTTAACACAGGGACAATTTTTTGTGTTGTTTTTGGGCTGGTTCTTTGTTATCACAAGGACTTATTTTTCTCTTATATTGAGTTGATAAATTTTTGAGAGATAATTTTGGACAAAGACTTTGTTTGAGCTACAAGAATCCGAGATTGACACTTATTTTGAGTTGAGATATTTTCGAGTTTATTGGATATAACTACGGTGGTTATTTGGACTCACTTAAAAACCGTTTCAACTAAAATCAAACAGCTGCTCACAAAGTCCAACAACCAATCATCACCCTCAACACACAATCACTAATCGTAACACATTCAAGTAATCATTATCATTTCACAGTTTATTCTTGATTTTTGTAAAATCCCGCGAAAGAATCTATTTCTCGGTTTAAATCATAGAATTATAAAATCCCGTGCATGTTTACATCATGTCTACTACTTCAGATTCCTTCATATCTGAGGTACTCAAGTTGTACGACACGTATGATAAACAAAAGATTTCCAATTCTATACAACAAATAAACGTGTGTGATTCTGATAATGCTAATTTGGAATCTTTGTGCTCGAATTCATAAGAGAGAGAGTTGCTTTAGCCACAACAGTTTCCTAATGCAAAGGAAAGTTACATTGAATATTTTCGATTACTTCATTCACATCTCAAGGTTCTCTCATAAAGGCCTGGATCCATAGGAGGATTCGAACGAGCTTTTGCATCACTCTTTGGTCAAGATGTTCAGACTTTCACAGGCACTATGTTCCCGAACTTAGATCAACTAGAACAACAACTTGACAAAGAAGAATTTCATGAAATTGGATCCATGGCTGCTCTTCGGGTGATCAACAAACAACTTCAACTGTTCATCAATTCACAATATACTTGGGATTATGATAGTCAAATGACAGAAAAGTGTTTTACTGATTACACTGGGATTGAAGTTAACATGTTCAGAGAAACATTACTCCAACACATGGGTAATGTTGAGAAGTACATTGAGGAAAGATCACAACACCAACCAAAGAATGAAAGTCTAATGCAATCAAGAGAGATTAAGGTTGATTCGTGTAAAGCACTGGGTGCTAGTTCAGTTGTCACAGAATGCAGAGGGACAAAGTCAGATAAGCATGATGCAAGCAGCAGTTATGTGACTCATATCACACATGGTGTGGATGCTGATATCAGACTAGTAAATGACCAAGTGCCATTTGCTGAGGTACATTTAACTGTTCAGCATAATCTCCTTGCTAATGAACATCAACACACTGATCAAATTAAACCTACTTATGAAACATATCTGTTGGAAAAGACTGATAGCAATATCACCTCTGATTCAACAAATATGAGTCATAAGGGGGGAGAAATTAATCAGGATGCTGAACATGATGATGCGTCAAGTTCTTTGCTTACGGCTGAGTTTTTCAATTCAAATGATATGGTTGAAAAATAAGTTTATAATGAACTTTCCAACAGATTTTTACAAATCGAAAAACATTGTATTTCACTTGAAATTTCAATGCAACAAAAGGAAGAAAGTCTTCAAACTAACCAACCATGTAGGAATCCGGAATTTCCTGAATTTCGTGAATTTTTTATAATAAACGATTTGAAAGCTCAGCTACAAGCCAAAAACTTAACGATCAACAACCTGAAAAAATGTATTGCTGAGATGCGTGATATGTGTAATGAAGTTAAGGCTAAACATGACAATGATGTTATTGCAACAAAAAATGCTGAATTAGAACATAAAGTGGCTGAATTACTTTATGAAAATGAGACTTTGAAAATTCATTGCAAAGAACTGTGTGACTCAATCAAAGAAGCAAAAACTAAGACTGTAGAGCAAACAACTTCTTTGATTGCCAAAAATGATGAATGCAAAGCTCAACATCAGGAAAAGGGTTTTACAATTGCAGCGTTGAAAAACGCGTTAAGAAAATTGACAGAAAATAGTGTGAACACTAAGTTTTCAAAAACATCAATCTTGGGGAAACCACCACTTAGAAACCAATCAGTTGTTAGACAACCGAATGCGTTCAGATCTGAACGACCAAAATCTTTAAAACCATGGTTTGCCTCCCAAGTTGATTCGAAACAAGTTTTGTCAAAACCAGTCACTTCACAGTCTAGACCTAATGAAAAGGAATATACGTTTGCAAAACCTCATCATTTGAGTGCCTCTAGTTCTTCTAGGATTAGTTCAAAGCGTGTGTCATCTGTGACACAAAAGGATCATGTTAAACATAAATACAGTGTTCAGAACTACAACCTCGAGGATGCTAAGAATAACACACATGAAAGGACTTGGAATTTGCCTGTTTCTAAGAGTAGTCACGTATCGATTAAAGCGATCCCCGTAGCAGATCACTCTAAGAATTCTAGATCTTTTTCTGACTCCAAACACTATATTTGCTCAACTTGTCAGAAATGTGTGTTTAATGCAAACCATGATGATTGTATAACAAAATTCCTGAAGGATGTAAATACTCGTAATAAGGTTCAATCCTCTAAGTCTAGAAACTACAACAAGCCCGTGGAACCAAAAAGTTATACTCAGAAACCTGATAGGCAGATTGCTATAGGACAAAAGTTTTCTCTCGACAAGTCTTTCACTGTACATGAGAACCCAAACACTCCTAGATCTTGCCTTAGGTGGATACCGACGGGTAGAATTTTTAAGATTGTTGGACTTAGATGGATACCTATTAGAAAGATGTTCACTGAGTGCAAAACCAAGGTTGACAGTGAAACCCTAAATGGTCTAGATGCTGATATCACTAACCCATATAAATGCAAACAAACTCTTAATGTCAGTGCCGGTAGTCTTTAATTAAGTGCAGGTACATCGTTCACTCATATTAAGGAAAGACTCGGAGTTTGGGTGCCGAAAAGATTGATATCTCATGAAGTAGGGGTTCAAGCAATTCAAGCTTGATGAACATCAATGACAATGACGTCTGTTCACATCTGTTCAGGCCTCGTTCTTCATTGACTATGACGTCTGTTCACATCTGTTCAGGCCTCGTTCTTCATTTACTATGACGTCTTTTCACATCAGTTCAGGCCTCATTCTTCATCGACTATGACGTTTGAACGCTGCAGTTCAAGCCTCGGGCCTCAATGTCAACATAATGGCATCTGCTGACATCTCTTCAGACCCCGTTCATCAAAGAAAAGAGAAGTGTGCGCTCAAGTGCGCTTTATCTTCGGAAGAAGAGAAATCTTCTTGTCTATGACCATTCTAATCAACAAGCTTCATGCTCTTCCCATGCTCATTCAGTCATCAAGTGGATCAACGTACATTGGAGTATATTCTTATTCACTTGTTCTATCAAAAATGGCAACCTCCAATGCAATTTTTGAGGGGGAGAAGTGTGAAAACTACATGTCAGTCATCAAGTGGAGTCACTTACCGTTGATGGTATTCTTATTCACTCGTTCAATCAAAAATGGCAGTCATATGCAATTTTTGAGGGGGAGAAGGGTGAATAAACAAATTGCCAGTTATCAAGTGGAGCTACTTACCGTTGATTGTATTCTTATTCACTCGTTCAATAAAAAATGGCAGTTGGCAGTCATATGCAATTTTTGAGGGGGAGAAGGGTGAATAAACTACATGTTGATTGAGATTTGAGAAATGGTCATACGACTCTCATTCAACACCTAAGGTTCCACTTATTCCTCAAAGGTGTTGATAATGACTCTCATGATATTGAAGTTGCACGCTTGAATAATGATCCGTTCTTTGGTATTCCTATCCCGGAACCAGGTTCTGAAGAATCTCCTTATTCACGGATTGTTGTTCCTTCCAATGTGCACTCTGTAAATCAACCACAAGAACATAAAGGAAAATGTCGGCTAAAAATGTCAAAACGGCTAAGAGTTTGGACATGGAATGTCAAGTGATCACGGAGTATATTTGGCATCCCTTATTTGAGATTGAAGTGGGTTTCACGAAGGCTTCTACTTATTTCATCATCGAGACTTCATATATCGATTGATGACTTGCTTGAACTTTAGAGGTTATGATTGGGACTTGGATTATCTAGTTATACCCGATATAAGGAGTTACATTGTAGTACTCACGGGTTATAGCTATCACTTCAAGGAGTTACATTGTAGTGCTCAGTGTCACACGCAGATGCAGATGTGGATAGTCTTAAGAGGTATTGTACTTGCTTTGGCTCTTAGTTGTGTGTATAAGGGTACTTAGGGGTTTTCTTCTGCATCGTTCTTCAATCAACAACAGTGCAAGCTTAAGTAACAAATTTGGGGAATTCTTCATCAGTTTCAAGTTTGGTATATCGGGTTTACTTCACCAAGTGGTCACAGCAATAGCCGACAGAACATAAGGGTTGATAAAGATAGTCAGAGAGCGTTTCGGTAGCTGTTGATTCTCACAGGATACATTTGAGCCAAGTTTGTTCTTCTCACAAGATTTCAAGTATGTGTGCGTAAAATGTGTTGCTGATTCTGAGGTATCAAAACCAGCAAGGGGGAAGGAGACATACATCGGAATGTACAACGAGTACACGTGATGAACTTTATACTTCTTCTTAGTTGAAGTTATTCTGGGAAGACAAATGTCATGACAACAGAGAAAATCAGTGTCTTAACTCGTGGCTATTGGTGTATTATTCCAACTACGTGGGGGAAGAGATGTAAGAAACAGTTTCTGATGATAAAAGAGGTTCACAATGGCAATTTCCTGAAAGGAGAATAGGGGACTTTCGGGTCTTAATTGATCTTGATGTTACGTTTTCGACTTCATTAATGGGATTGAGTGTGTACTTCGGGTTTTTGAGCTTCATACAATGAGACTGATTGCATCACTTCAACTACTTGGGGGAAGTGGTCTCAGGATACTTTTGGTATGCATTACTTCAGACTTTAGCGGGAAGAAATGTGAGAAGAATTATTCAAGTGTGAGATGATACACTGCTGATCTATTTGATGATCCCCCAAACGAAGTATCAAGATGATTATTCTTAAAAGGAGCAGCAATATTTGATGTGGTTTGCTACGGATTCAATATTTGATGTAGTTTGCTACGGATTCCGCTGTGGACTTAACGAATGTAAGCTTGAAAGAGAGCTTTGAAACTGCTCAAAAAGAAGATTTTCGGTTTGGGGGGAAGCTATCAAAGCTTCACATTGAGAAAGCTCAAGTTCAGACGACTATTCAGGAGCCTCGAAAGCTTTGGTGGTGAAAGTTTAAGAGATGTTGACTACAGAATTCTACGACGTACAGAATGATATCCTTATTTTGGTATTCATGTCAACATCTTCTTAAATTGAATAATATAGTTTGTACATATCTTAAACCAAAATGTAAATAGAAAAATATAAAACCAAAATGTAAATAAAAAATACAAAACCAAGAAAAACCATAAAAATCAGAAAAATAGAAAATACCAAAAATAGCTTTTCAAGGCATGTCTTCTGGTATCGATAACATTTACGGTCCTAGAAATGTCATTCAATAATGACACGGGTCTTTAAATGAAGTTCGAGCAGAAGTTCAAAAAGTTTTCAAAACATGCCTAAATGGCTTGCTATTACTTCAGATAGCAACCCGCTTTTCAAAATGAGGAAAGCAGGTCGCCAAAAAGACGGTTGTTCCTCCCACTGGGTGAAGTTCACTCGGGCATGGATTACTTTATATCCATGTTTCTTTGATTTAGTGCACGCTTCAGTGCATTATTTCCTGATTAAGAAGAGAAGTCTTCTTTGAATACAAATAATTTTCCATCTATGATTTTTCTGAAAATTATTTGTAAGACACATGGTGGTAACGTGTTGTTTGAAGTTCTATCAGACTTGGATTGTTCATAAAATTTGTCACTCAATCAATGACTACAACTCTTTAACTAGAATATAAGTCATTGATTGAGGGGGAGAGTGATTTCAAATTTTATATCATCAAACGGGTTCATTGGTTATTTCATAATTGCTTGAAAAGGTTTTGTAGTTAATGGGGTATTTGCTGAAGAGGAACTTACTAAGCTTTATCTCAAATGGCCAAATATGTTAGTTGTTAGAAAGATTAGGGCATTATGTGCAATTTGCGTATAGTTTCCTAGCTTTATGTAACTAGAAGGTCCATTTGTGTCACTTTGGAATCCTCGGTTAATCCCCTAAATACTTTAAAACTCAAAATCTAAAAGAAGTTAGAAAACCCATTGTGTTTGATGTTATTGAATACTCCACTGACATTTGTGTGATCTGATTGAATGAGTTTCATATGTTGATTGACTTTTGTTAGTCGATTGCTGCTTAATTGTTGTTGATTTAGTGCATGTGCACTCAGGATTTGCTTAGGTATGTAGCTATCATGTTAGAATCTTGTCCCTAAGCTCCTGAGTTGAATGTTGAAATATGAGTGAATTTCCTTGTTCATGATTACTGATTGCTCTTCATGCTAGATAGCGGTTTAATGTATTTCCTGACTGTGGTTTGATTATGAGATGAATATGGTATTATGAGTTGGCAAGCTGCTATGTGGTAGCTGTTAATGAAAAGTGAATCTGTATGTATGTATATCTATGTTGATATTCTTATGCAGATTCCATGGCCAATATGAATGTGCCTGTTCCCTCTCTAACCAATTGATCAGATGTTCAAACTCTATTGAATGGCTCAGAATTCACCACCACAACAACATCGGCAGCAATAACAACAACAACACCACCTTCACCACCACCACCACCTTAACTTCAACAAAGCTTTACTAATTTTGATCTCGCCTAGTGGGGGTCTACAATACTTGGGAAGTTTTTCTTGGTGGATGGTTAATTGATGTTGACTACTGACTCCCTCAAAGAAGCAGATGATCACATCGTTTGCGCAAAAAGGTCAATATCACTTGTGTCATAACAGTAACTTTGTGCATAATAAGCAGTGAATAAATGTGGTTGTTATGTGTCAGTGTATGATTGTTTTAATTCAAAATATTTCAAACCTATCATACCTGACACTAACATTCTCCCTCATTGATTGAGGGGGAGCATCGTAATGTTCCATTATCAGTATATATTAAATCAGACCACATTTTCTCCCATAATTTCTAAACTCATTTAAATCAATTGGGATCACAAATCTCAAAAGGTTTGAAATTTTTGATCGGGGTAGAGAATGTGATTTAAATATGCAATCTGATAAAAATGTGATGTTTTGGATCTTAATGTAAGCTCTCCCATATGTGCTAAACTCTTTTGTATATCGATGCACATATTGAGGGGGAGCAAATGGCTTGTGACAGCAAAAAGAATGTGGCATCTCATGTGAGCGCGACTCAGACTTCACCAATGAATTGACGAAACAAAAACTGTCATTAATCGAAAGGACATGTCCTGGCCGGGTAATAATTTCAAGCTGGTCTAACCAGTGATGTAAGCGTGTCTCGAAGAGGACGTGTCTGAGTAGAGTGTACCATTTCGAGAAACTTTCTGTGGACTTGACCAGGCCGGGTAATAATTTCAAGCTAGTCCAACTAGTGATGTAAGCATGTGTCGAATCGGTCATGTTCACTGAAAGTGGATCAATTCAAAAAGTGCAAACTCCACCCAACATGTGCAAATTTATAATAAAAACATCCGAGCACATGTTAAGGGGAGCTTTTGAAAAATATAAAACTCTCAAAGTGTTAGCAAAATGTGTTTAATAATCATAAACACTTTGAGAGATTTTTCAAGGATTTGGTTAATGGCAACATAGGATAGTCATGAAGTTATAAGGTGGCTAAGGTTAGGAAAATCGTCCTATGATCCGCCAGAACCGGAGGGATCTACCCAAGGACAATACCAAATAGTTAGTATTAGAAAGTCCTTAGGTATGATTATGAAAAAGGAGTAATATGAGAAAGAAGAAAGAAGGGGTTGAAGAATTAAAAAGAAAAGTAATGTGAAAGGGTGAAAAGAAATAGCCATCCAATTATTTAACCTTAGGGCAGAAACCGGGTTCAATTCATATGCTACTAGTTGTTACCAAGGTGACACCGGTATTGAAGACAAGACGTCATGGACCCAGTGACGCACTGCACTAAACCTTCTAAGCCACTCAAGTACTCTTAAAAGGACTTGTTTCATTCTCACGGGGAACCCTGCATAATCTATCGACCGCTCATTACGAGTTATGTTGATATTGAAACAGGAGACACCGCTCCAGTCTCCGACTACCAAAAATGCACTTATCGAGTCTAAAGCCACGAGATGCATCATAAGATCTCATAGGAACACGTGCTACTTCTACACTTGTTGTTCAACATTAAGGACACCAGTTGTAAACTTATGAGTCCTACGCAGATCTTAGCCATCTACCAGAACATTTATGAGGGAATTTACAAATGTAATTCTCAGTTATTGAATGGTAATTCCTGTCAGGGTCAACATCAAACAGCCCTGAAAGCAGGTCACTTCGGGAATTCATTGTGGATTACGCTTAGTGGTCGCGGCGGTTTCAAACGGTCTACAGTCGTGGAGTGAACTCCAGCGACTCACCTAATCGTTGATTTACTATGGTAGATCTTGTAAGCCCTCTGTGGGTTTTCGATTTAGGAACGGCCTTGGTAAGGATTAGAGAGAGTTGTCACACTATGCTGTTAACAATCTCGAAGTTCGAACCTGTAAGTACCGGATGTTTTATTGCTAACTGTCGTATGCAGGAATTCCTGGTGGTTGTAGCTGATTGCAGAAAAGATGTCAATCCATTACCGCATGCTCACACTACACCATCATCGTATTCAAAGAAGTCATGATAAACTAAAAGACCTTCAACACTGCTTCTGCAAACTCTGATGCTGAAAATCATGACCCAGAATAGTGTGAGCATGTCGGCTCAAAGAGTACCACATCACATGGAGACATACTGCTAAAAGATGACTTGGAGACATACGTTGGATGAAGACATCAAAGAATCACCAAAGATCATGCAAGACAGAAGAACGGTCATCAAAGGTTCACTGCTGAATGTACAAAGACTAATGAATTTGAAGAATCAAAGACTACGAGCTATGAAGTCAAATTCATATGAAAGAATGCTAGAATTCAAAATATTTGTTGATGCAAATAATGTTCTAAAAACGTTATTTATATCTTTCGATTACTTCACGTTTTGAGGATGACAAAATGTGAAATCACGATATGTTAAAATCAACGTAAACAAGTCTTTAATCGGAAGATCCCGTTTTTACGCAAATCACTCTTGAACAAAGTTACAACTTGAACTAGTGATCAAAGAAGTGAATTTATGTTTTGAAAATTCACATTTTAAATGGGAAAAAACATTTTTTCAAAAATACACATGACAAATTATTTTTGAAATATTAAGAAATGTTTTAATGGAAAAATAAGTTTTAAAATCACAACAGCTATTTTTCCCCCCAAAATCAGCTCCAACCTTCCCCAAATAAGTTTTCACCAGAAAAGACAAAATTTGGAGCGTCCTAGTCTACCACGGCTCCACGGTACCGTTAAATTTAACGAAGCCGTGGTGTATTTAAAGGAGCCGTCCGTACCATTTTTTTCTGTAACGTTCAGATTTTCTTTGCCTATAAATACCCACCCCTTTCACAGTTTTTAGGCATCCTTTCACACACAAAACTTTCTGAGTTAAATACTCTCTTCACACTTTCTTTCTTAGATCATTTAGGTTAGTTTTTCTTTTGTTCAAGAGTGATCCAATCATCCTTCAAGTGATCCTCTTCATTCCTCTTCACTTGCAAGAGAAGAACACAAGTATCCAAGTTGATACAAGGTGTTATCATTCTTCTTCATTAGCAAGAGAAGAACACAAGTATCCAAGTAGATACAAGGTGTTATCATTCCTCTTCATTAGCAAGAGAAGAACACAAGTATCCAAGTAGATACAAGGTGTTGTCATCCCTCTTCATTAGCAAGAGAAGAACTCAAGATCTTCAAGAAGACAAGAGTTGTAGTGGGTAGGTTTTGTAACACTTGTTACATCCTTGTTGTATCTTAGCATACATCAAGATTATCTTTCTTTTGTGAGAGTGTGAGTGAAGATCATTGTGATCTTAAGAGATAGTGAAGATCTCTTGAAGCCATTGGGCTTGTGTGTGAGTAGTCAAAGGATCTAGAGTAGTTAGATTGAGTAGAGTGAAGTGAGAGTTGATCTTAGTGATCGTGTTGAGATCGTGGTGATCTCTTGTAGCCATTAGGGCTTGTGTGATTGGTCACGTGGACCTTGGTAGATTGGTGCTAGCTAAGATTAGCACTCGATATTTAGCTTAGTGTCGGTAATAGGATAAGCGACGTGTACGGTTTTCTCCGCCTGAAGGGAGGTTGTTGACATAGTGCTTGAAACTCTCGAGTGTGGTACTCGGGGAGTGGAGTAGGGCGAAGAAGAGCTTCGTAGCCGAACCACTATAAATCCTTTGTCTCGGTTTGATCTTTCCTACTCTACTCTTTACTTTCATTATTTTATATTTGTTAGTTTAGTGCGTAGTTCATATTGGTGTTGATTGATTACATATAGGGTTCGAATCAAAGTTTCCAATACCCAACTTTTAAAACAAGATTTTTAAAAGAATTTTAAACCGGTAAACGATTCAACCCCCCTTCTAGTTTCTCACAATTGGTATCAGAAGCCACGTCAGTCAAGATTTTAAAGTATATTGTATTTTAAAACTTGAATCAATCAATGGATTCTGACAAATATCTAGAAGGGCAATCTATGCAAAGACCACCACTTTTCGAAACCGATTGTTTTATTTATTGGAAAACAAGATTTGAAACGTACGTGAAATCAAAATACATTGATCTTTGGCATGTTATTACCGAGGGTGACTTTCAACCTATTCAAATGAATCCGGAAACTAAAAAGGATGAAATAGTTTCTTATGATAAACAAAGTGATGAACTTAAAAGGAAATTAGCCAAAAATAATGAGGCTAAAATGATGATTTATAATGCTTTGCCTAAAAAGGAATTTGAAAGAATTTTCATGTGTAATACGGCAAAAGATATTTGGAAAACTTTGTTAGTCACTCACCAAGGTAATAACCAAGTCAAAGAGAACAAGATAGATCTTCTTGTTCAACAATATGAACAATTTTCCATTACGGAAGATGAGTCAATAGATAATGCTTTTGCTAGATTCAATACTATTATTACTAGTCTTAAAGCTCTTGATGAAGGTTACTCTAGCAAGAATTATGTTAGGAAGTTCCTTAGGGCTCTACATCCTAAATGGAGAGCAAAGGTTACCGCCATTGAAGAGTCAAAGGACTTGGCGATGTTGTCACTCGATGAACTTATAGGAAACTTGAAAGTTCACGAGATGATAATTAAGAAAGACTCCGATATAGTCAAAGGCAAAAGCGAGAGAGTTAGATCTCTAGCATTGAAAGCCAAGAAGGAGTCTAGTGATGAGGAATGTTCGAGTTCCGATAGTGAAGATGAGGAATATGCATTAGCGGTTAGGGACTTTAAAAAGTTCTTTAGGAGAAGAGGTAGGTTCGTTAGGCAACCTCGTGATGAGAAGAAGACATCACAAAAGAACCATGCTGAAAAGAAAGGGACAAGTGATAGGAAATGCTTTAGATGCGGAGATCCTAATCACCTCATAGGAGAGTGTCCCAAGCCACCGAAAGTCAACAACCAACGAGCTCTCATAGGAGGCTCCTGGAGTGATAGCGGTGATGATGAAGAAAAGAAGCCCAAGGACGAAACATGTCTAATGGCTCATGCTTCTAATGAGATATGCTTGGGAATTGACTTGGAGCCTGACGAATGGGTCAAGGATAGTGGATGCACTAACCACATGACGGGCAACCGAAGTTTATTCTCATCATACAAGGCATACAACGGAGGTAATGTCACTTTCGGTAGCAAACTTAAGGGCAACATTATAGGAAAAGGTACGATTACTCAAGACTCTCTCATTATTAGAAATGTTGAGCACGTAGATAACTTAGGTTTTAACTTACTTAGCATTAGTCAAATGGTAGATAATAAGTGTAGAGTCATATTCTCTGAAGAGGGTAGTGAGATTATTAAGAATGGGAAAACCATAGGCAAAGGAGTTAGGAAAAACGGCTTATTTGTCATGAAGATAGGAAATAAGCCTGAAGATAAGATTTGTCTAGCAACTATAGATGATCATACCACCCTGTGGCATAGGAGACTAGGTCATGCCAATATGCGTCTTATACAATCATTGGCATCTAAGGAACTAGTTAGAAACCTACCTAAGATTAAGTTCGACTCACACTTTTGTGACGCTTGTAAAGTTGGAAAACAAGCTCATTCTAGTCACAAAGCTAAAAATATGGTCTCGACCTCTAGATGCCTAGAACTACTTCACATGGACTTATTCGGTCCATCCGCCGTACGGAGCTACGGAGGAAATCTCTACACCTTAGTAATAGTTGATGACTACTCTAGGTATACTTGGACTAGATTTCTTAAGAATAAGACTCAAGCCTTTGAGGAATTTGAAATCTTTAGTAAGAAAGTCCAAAATCAACTAGGATGTACAATAGTTTCTATTAGGACGGATCATGGTCGGCAATTTGATAATGAAGTGCAATTTGGAGTATATTGTGATGCTAATGGTATTACTTACAATTTCTCGGCTCCACGCACTCCTCAATCAAATGGGGTAGTTGAGCGGAAAAATCATACTCTACAAGAAATGAGTAGAACGATGTTGAATGAACAATCAATTCCGCAAAAGTTTTGGTGTAACGCGGTGGACACCTCAACTTACATACTAAATAGGATTCTAATTAGACCTATCCTAGGAAAAACCCCATATGAGATATTGAAAGGAAGAAAACCTTCTCTTGATTACTTTAGAGTGTTTGGAAGCAAATGCTTCATACTAAACACTAAAGATTACCTCACCAAGTTTGACCCAAAGTCTTACGAAGGTGTATTCCTAGGTTACTCCCAAAATAGTAAAGCCTACGTTGTCCTAAATAGAGAAACCTCGAAAGTCGAAGAATCACTCAACGTGACATTCGATCAAAGTCCTCCAAAATCTAAGACATCACCATTGGTTGATGATGACTTAGATGAGGATGAAGCCATTAAGGTTAATGGCAAGAAAACCCTAGAAGATGACATTGAGGATGAAATAGTTGAAGTGGACGAAATTGTCAACATTAAGGAATCCAAAAACCATCCTATTGAAAATGTCATAGGTAACCTAAACCAAAGAACCCTTAGGTCACAAGCACAAAACAAAAGTAACTTCTTTTGTTTCATATCTACCGTAGAACCTAAGAATGTAGGTGAAGCAATTAAGGATGAAAGTTGGATAGTTGCCATGCAGGAGGAACTAAATCAATTCACCGCAAACCAAGTTTTGGGGTTTAGTACCACTTCCTAGAAATCAAACAATCATAGGAACTAAATGGGTGTTTAGAAACAAACTCGACGAAAATGGCGTCGTAGTTAGGAATAAGGCAAGGTTGGTAGCACAAGGCTACAACCAACAAGAGGGATTAGATTATGATGAAACCTGTGCACCTGTAGCTAGATTAGAATCAATTAGAATACTCCTCGCCTATGCATGTGCCTTAGACTTTAAGCTATACCAAATGGACGTAAAGAGTGCGTTCCTTAATGGTTATATCAACGAGGAGGTGTATGTTGCGCAACCTCTGGGATTCGTTGATTTCGAATGTCCGAATCATGTTTATAAACTCAAGAAAGCACTCTATGGTCTTAAACAAGCTCCTAAAGCTTGGTATGATAGACTAAAAGCCTTCTTGATTGAACATGAATATACCATGGGAAAGGTTGATAACACACTCTTCACAAAGAAAAGAAATTCACATCTCATCATTGTTCAAATATATGTCGACGACATTATATTTGGATCAACTTGTCAAGAGATGTGCGATGATTTCTCAAAAATCATGCACGACGAGTTTGAGATGAGTATGATGGGTGAATTAAATTTCTTCCTTGGTTTACAAATCAAACAAATGGAAGATGGCATCTTCTTTAATCAAGCTAAGTATAGTAAAGAGATGCTTAAGAAGTTTAGTTTAGAAGAGTCTAAGCCCATGAAAACTCCCATGTCCACGGAAATAAAACTCACGAAAGATGAAGAAGGTGAGTCCGTGGATAGCACTAAGTATAGAGGTATGATAGGAAGTTTACTATACCTCACGGCAAGTAGGCCCGACATCATGTTTAGTGTCTGCCTTTGTGCTCGCTTCCAAGAGGATCCCAAAACCTCTCACCTTGAAGAGATTAAGCGTATCTTCCGATACATTAAAGGCACTATACACTTGGGATTATTTTATCCCAAGGGGACCGGTGTAGAAACTGTTGTCTATGCCGACTCTGATCATGCGGGATATTATGTGGATCGAAAGAGTACGAGTGGCATTTGTACCTTCATGGGTTGTTGTATAACTTCTTGGTTCTCCAAGAAACAAACGGCTCTTGCTATCTCCAAGACCGAAGCCGAGTACGTAAGCGCCGGAAAGGCATGTCAACAAGCACTATGGATGAAACAAGCTCTTATAGACTATGACATCCATCTAGATGACGTTCCCATTATGTGCGATAATAAAGGTTCTATTGACTTGAGCAAAAACCCCGTTCAACACTCCCGTACCAAACACATTGAAATCCGCCACCACTTCCTTCGCGATAATGTTCAGAAAGGAAACATTTCCATTGAGATAGTTCCTTCTCAGGACAACATCGCAGACATCCTAACCAAACCTCTCAAACGAGAATCCTTTAATTATCTCCGTCTAGGTCTAGGAATGATGGAACATATTCCATAAGTCTCATGACTCTTGAAGTCATATCGTGAGTCTCGTGTAGTTTAGTTTAGGTCTCCCTAGTCAAAAGAATTTGTTGGGTACAAATTCTTTCCTCGTAACAATAGGTCTCACTAAAACAGCGAGACTTGTTCATCAAAAATCAAAATGGGACAGAAAACAGTCCTAGCAGATCACGGCTCCACTAAATGTGGCACGGCACCGTTAAAGTTAACGGTACCGTGGAACCGTGCATCTGGAACATTCCGTATTTAAGTTCCCCTTTTTCCACACTACTCATTCCAAACCCTCATAACCTCAGCAACTGCTGTCATAACTTTACCTCACACCCAACACTTAATTACATCCCTTCAAGATCATATTCAAGACATTGAGTTTCAAGATCCTAAATCATTCTCACCCTTTTTCAACAAAAATTGTAAGTCACCTTACTCCATTTTTTTTTAAAATTTTGGGTCTAGGGTTTATGCATTGATGAAAATTGAATTGGGGTTTTTCAATTCTCTCTAGGAAATTTTCAATTCGAAGTCATCAACACCAAAACATTTCAAAATCTTTGGTACCAAAAACATTGAGGTTACCAAAACACCCCAATTCCATCATTTTCAAAATCTCACGAAACTAGGACCATGAAATTGTTCTTTTCATGTATTGTTGATGCAAACTAAAAACATCTTTTCATGCATACATGATCTCACGAATATTGATCGAATTACATAATCAATATGTATTTTTCAACATATTTGTTTGAGCAAAAGTAAAATTAGGAGTGTTAGGGTCATCTCATTATTTTTGTCGAGATTACCGCACCTCCACATAGTTTGCATTTAGGTACACACTAGGCATGTGCATAATGCAACTATTCTTCACTCTAATTTTTCCTTAAAAATTTTTTTAGGAAACAAAAATGTCTCATGAATATGATTTTGATCATCTCCTAACCGATACCTACACATGTAATACCCAAAAATCTAAAACATGTAAAAAGACCAAATTGCCCCTATAACTTTAAAAATTGATTAATAAGTTTATAAAGTACCAAATTAATCCCGAACCTTTGGAAATGAACGAGATATGAAGCCAAGTAATTTTTACTAATACATTTTAACATTTTGGAATGTACAAAAATTATATAAACACACAAATAAATATGTATGGCCGAATTATATATATTATGTATTATTATTATTAATATTAATTATTATAAACCAAATAAATCAAGGATATATACAAATAAATTGGGAAAATCTTCCAAATCAGTTTTTGATCTCATCCACCTTTGCTTGGACCGAAATCCATGCCTCCCCCCCCCCCTTAATTAATCGGTTCTATATTATTTCCCTTTTATTAATACCGAAAACCCTAAAATACACACACAAAAACTCTCCCTCATTCCTACGATTTTCTGGAGGTTTTTGGATATTTTTCTGGTGTTTTACATCATCTAAGGAGGCTTGTAAAAATAGGCTAGAGGTCGTGGGTTCACTCATTCGATCTGTAGAAGTTTTGTTGTCGATTTTCTTGGGCTGCAAGGTATAAATTCCAAATATCCCTTCCACACGTTCTAAATTTGATTTAGCATTTTTCTAGTGATCTATGGGTCTAATATAACCTAAGAAAAATAAGAAACATGAATCATGCAAGGTAAATAAGGCGTACGAATTTTTATGAGCTAAAACACACTAAAATCCCAAATATATTAATCCGAATTTTCTGAGGTGCTTTTATATTTTTCTCATGTTCTTTGATGTTTATAGAGGTCTGGAAAAATAGCCATGTATTTTATTGAAGCTTAGATTAATTGATTTGGAATTTGTTTATAATCGGAATTCATGGAAAATTAAGGAAGATTGTGAAAAACCCTAGAACCGATTAGGGTTAGGGTTTTGTGTGTTGAATCTGGTCTAATAAATTCTAATTAATGATTGAGTAATGATGGGTTAATGATTGGATGAACTAGGGTTTGTATTTTCATAATAAAAAGGTTATGCGATTTGAAAATAAAACTAGAAGGGTGTGTTTTGCCAACTGTGAAACTTAAGGGTTATTTTTATAATGTTAATTAGATTAGTACCAATGTATAAAAATTATAAGATGAGGTCCTTATGTGTAAAATTTACAAGATAATGATTTATTGGTTATTTAATGGTTTGAATTAAAATAAATTAAAAAGGAGGGACTAAAAGCGTAAATTCTGGAAACTTAGAGTATTTCGGTGTAAATAATGATATTAGAAGTATAATATGTAATTTTGGGTAATTATGGGTTAATGTGTAATTATTACGGAATTATATAACTATAAGGTCTATTTGGTAACTTTAATAACTAAAAGGTGTAAATTGTAAATTAAATTATATTAAGGGTCTAATTTGTAAATTGTTAACATTAAAGGACTAGAGTGGTAATTATGGATAACTTATGGGCTAAAAGAGTAATTTATTGTATTTTCACTTTAAACCTTATTCTTTTATATATTTACATTTAAAACCCTAAAGTATGGAAGTTTGTCATAATAAACCCTAAAATATTATAAGATGATAAAAGAAACCCTAATTCTATAATAAAATTTAAGTAATGACTTAATCTAAATTTATAATATTTAAATCCTACTAATTATAGAAACTTAACCAATAAGGAAACTTTCTAAAAATGGAAATGTACTTAAAGTGGAAAGATAACTCAAACCCTTTGTAATTTTGTCCTCTACTCTTTAGGTTCGTGAAGGGAGTAATTTGATCCTTACCATTTGCTATTCTTGAGTTCTGCTAATAAGGTACAGATATTCTGCCCTTTTTAATAAGGTGCCTTCGTTCTCTTGATCTCTTGTTTTGATTCGTTTAGGATTCCCCAAACCTTTGCTATGTACCCTTGTTTTGTGAACCTTAGATTTGAACCTTTGTTTTGGAACCCTTGCCTTGATCTTTGCCTTGAACCACTATGAACCTTGATATGAACCTTGCCATAAAACCTTGACTTGAACCCTAATATGTTTGATAATGTAATTGGATGAGAAAACCTTTTTTATTCGTTTATGAAAATGTCTTAAGAAAACCATTTTTAAAACTATCTTGTTGAAAACTATTTTAAGGACTATTTTATGAAAACCATTTTAAAATACTATCGTTATGAAAAACCATTTTAAAAGATTCTTTAATGAAAAACTATTTTAAAAGGATTGTTTTCAAATGAACTTTTAGATTGAACCTTTACTATGAACATTTGCTACGATCTCTTGTCTTGACCATTTGACTTGAACCTTGATACATGGAGTTGAACCATTGATATGTAAACACGAACTTGAAACTTGAACTTGACTTGTACACTTGGCCTTGACCTTGACCCACAGGTTGAGATTACGAGCCATACTAGGCATGAGGGTTTCATGTCCTTGTCATTGATGCACCAATGACTTGACTTTTGGGTAGGAAAGTGATGACCTATCCCGTCCCTGCCTTGACTTGATATGTGACTTGCACGTGGATGGAGACATTGTGGCAGCCTACAGGGGCGTATGGATGCATCCTAGATTTGTACTTGACTTGACTTGACTACTTGTATTGCTTAGTGACATGATGGGTGTGTGCGATACACGTCATTCACTCTTGGGAGCTAGCTACTCCACCCCTTGGAGGTATCCCCTCATATTGTACTTGGTACCGAGGTCACCCCTCCGTACACCTTGCTTGACTTGATTGGATTTGTTCTGGGCTCGTAATGGATTTCTGTTTCTGTTACCCTATAACCTATGCTCGATTTGACACTTGACTTGACTTGAATTGAACATTGGGCTGGTGGTGGGTTATGGTTTCCTTTACACTTAGACCTTGTAACCAATTCTTGATAACCTTTCTCATTTCTTTCTTAATCATGTTACACCTTGTATTATTTCCTCTATTTCACTATCCCTTTACTACTGCTTTGTATCGTTATATTTGTTCACTGAGCTTTCGTAGCTCAGCCACATTTCTTTTCCTGCGGCAGGTTTTAGTTTGGAAGCTGGGTATGAGTGGAGAGTACTTGGGATTTTAGAAGACCCTACTAGCTATGGAAGATTATTAGAAGAATTTATATTTAGATTTAGAGTTATTGTATTGTAACCTTGTAGTTTCAGAGTTTCCATTGTAACCCTTGAATTTCTATTGTATTATTTATGTCTAATGCTTATGTTTATTCTGATATGCCACTATTGTTGTGACATCTCTACCTTTGCCAGGTTGGGGTGTTACAACACACCCGAAATTTCACAAGAACCCACAACTCCCGGTAACCACATTCGTGGCTATGTCAATCTTGAAACCCGTCGGTTTCATGAAGGCCATGTCGTTGATTCGTCCCTAATTTACCATTGGGACATCAACACTTCCTTTAGAGCTAAAGGATTTGATTGTCTACTTCACATTAACGAGAACATTTGTCCTCGTTTTGTGTTGGAGTTCTTTCGACAAGTTGAACTCGTACGTAACGAGAATCAATCCTTGTCACTTTGGTTTTGGGTCCAAAACTTCAAATTCGTCCAAACTCTTGAGCAATTTAATCAGATCCTTCGAATACCCAATCATGGGCAATGTGCCTATACTGAAGATTGGTGTCTTGAGTCTCTCTTTCACTATCGTGAGGAGAATAGTCCGTACTGTTCGTACATACCCTCTCCAACCGAACTAACCAAACTCATCCGTACTTATAAGTACCCCTCTTACCCTAATCCAACGAAAATTCGTTTGGAAGAGGTTCGTCATGAACTACTTTCTTGGGCAGTCATCCTGCGAGAAAATGTTCTAAGTCTCACAGGAAATCGTGAGCAACTCCCGGCGTGTTGTGCTCATATGATTTACTGTCTCCTAACCCAACAACCATACAACCTCGCTTATTTCTTCGCTAAGTGAATTGTCCATCTCAAGGGTAACAAGAATAAATTGATACCCTATGGGATGTTCCTAACCCATCTCTATCACCATCTCATGAACCTACACCCTTACCTTAACGGTCCTCAATACTCCCTTGTCAAACCCATCATGCAACCCATAAACGAGTCACATGTTTCATCAATCCTCATTTCCGAATCCTCCACCCATTATGCACCCTTTGATGATCCAAATCATGAAAATGAGACTCATGCTCAAGACAAGAGTATGCCAAGAATGGGGGAATGCTCAAGTCATAAGTGTTGAAGAAATCTATGTTTCTTATTAGGATTTATCTTTGAATGAATGCTAATTGATTTATTGCAAGCTTAACTATCTCCTTGCCTAATCAATCTATGTGATATTTGGATGATAGCTTATTTTGTCCCTTCTTATTGCATGCTTATCATTATCTTAGGAAACTACATGATAGCCTTTATGTGCTAGTTGTAGCTCAAATGGGACACTTTAGGAAAACAAGTACCTAGTGAGTTGAGGTACTATCATTTCCAGGAATTAGTTCCCCTAGAAAACATCCCCCTAGCTACCCAGAACTAACCTGCACAGAAATCTTCTTGCAAACAGTGGCACGGTACCATTAAATATGGACGGTACTGTTAAATTTAACGGTACCGTGGGTCATTTAAAGGAACCGTATCCCTGTTTGACGAATTTTTACTGTTCCTACCAAAAACCCTACACCCCTAACCTCAAACCTGCAAATCTTTGCAAACCTAACACACCCTAGGATTCCCTTCCTACACCATAGGATCAACTTTAATTCAAATTTCACCCAACTTGCCTATTTAAGGCCTCACCCTTGCAAGCTTATCTTGCACTTCACCTTCAACCTCCCATCACACAAACACCATGTCCTCCACACATGGTTCAACCTCTCAAATCTCCAAGAAACCTAGGATAACCATAAAACCACCCTCAAAACCACTCTTTGTGGTTCTCACAAAAGATGATGAAGCTATGACACCACCTTCCCAAGCCACTCCATACTCACCATCACCACCTTATGCACCATCTAAAACATCATCTACCTACACAACATCTTCATCATCCTACTACACTACATCATCAATGGAGTACACACCATCCCCCTTAACTCCATTGGACAATGCCATGCCAATTTCACCTCCAACAAACCTACCTCAATCACCATCTCCTATCATGGCACAACCCAATCAACCACATCCCTTTGATTTACATAGTGCTAATTGCCTATGTTGTCTCCATAACCGTAACCTCATCTATTTCTTAAGAGACGAGATTCATTTCATGTTCTACTTTATAGAACATCTCTTAACACCACCACTACCCCAAATGGGGCCCCAATCTCCACCACCTCCCAACCCACAATAGGTCTTTAGGAGCCCTCTTGGAAATGAAACATGCCTCTAGTCATTAGGGATTTATGCTTATCATTGTCTCTTTTATGTTTCCATGAAGTCATATCCATGTATGACATTTATTTTCTTTTAATGAATGAATGGGTTTTTGTGAGGGTTGTTCATTATTATTTTTAGCTCCTAGCTATTTTTTCTCTTATGTGGTTGGATATATGTCATAATGTGCTACTTGTTACATATTATATATGTATCTTCTAACTTTGTTTTGTAGCAAGAATCATTGCTCGATTCCTTTGTGTTCTCCAAATGAGGGGGAGTACACATCAAGGGGGAGCCTTTGTCACCTTTTTGATTAGACAAAAAGGGGGAGAAATGGGAGTAAACTCATTAAAAACTTGTTAAAAGCTAATTTTAACCTAACATGAGTTTATATTTTGTCATCATCAAAAAGGGGGAGATTGTTGATGCAAATAATGTTCTAAAAACGTTATTTATATCTTTCGATTACTTCACGTTTTGAGGATGACAAAATGTGAAATCACGATATGTTAAAATCAACGTAAACAAGTCTTTAACCGGAAGATCCCGTTTCTACGCAAATCACTCTTGAACAAAGTTACAACTTGACCTAGTGATCAAAGAAGTGAATTTATGTTTTGAAAATTCACATTTTAAATGGGACAAAACATTTTTTCAAAAATACACATGACAAATTATTTTTGAAATATTAAGAAATTTTTTAATGGAAAAATAAGTTTGAAAATCACAACAGCTATTTTTCCCCCCAAAATCAGCTCCAACCTTCCCCAAATAAGTTTTCACCAGAAAAGACAAAATTTGGAGCGTCCTAGTCTACCACGGCTCCACGGTACCGTTAAATTTAACGGAGCCGTGGTGTATTTAAAGGAGCCGTCCGTACCATTTTTTTTTTGTAACGTTCAGATTTTCTTTGCCTATAAATACCCACCCCTTTCACAGTTTTTAGGCATCCTTTCACACACAAAACTTTCTGAGTTGAATACTCTCTTCACACTTTCTTTCTTAGATCATTTAGGTTAGTTTTTCTTTTGTTCAAGAGTGATCCAATCATCCTTCAAGTGATCCTCTTCATTCCTCTTCACTTGCAAGAGAAGAACACAAGTATCCAAGTTGATACAAGGTGTTATCATTCCTCTTCATTAGCAAGAGAAGAACACAAGTATCCAAGTAGATACAAGGTGTTATCATTCCTCTTCATTAGCAAGAGAAGAACACAAGTATCCAAGTAGATACAAGGTGTTGTCATCCCTCTTCATTAGCAAGAGAAGAACTCAAGATCTTCAAGAAGACAAGAGTTGTAGTGGGTAGGTTTTGTAACACTTGTTACATCCTTGTTGTATCTTAGCATACATCAAGATTATCTTTCTTTTGTGAGAGTGTGAGTGAAGATCATTGTGATCTTAAGAGATAGTGAAGATCTCTTGAAGCCATTGGGCTTGTGTGTGAGTAGTCAAAGGATCTAGAGTAGTTAGATTGAGTAGAGTGAAGTGAGAGTTGATCTTAGTGATCGTGTTGAGATCGTGGTGATCTCTTGTAGCCATTAGGGCTTGTGTGATTGGTCACGTGGACCTTGGTAGATTGGTGCTAGCTAAGATTAGCACTCGACATTTAGCTTAGTGTCGGTAATAGGATAAGCAACGTGTACGGTTTTCTCTCCCTGAAGGGAGGTTGTTGACATAGTGCTTGAAACTCTCGAGTGTGGTACTCGGGGAGTGGAGTAGGGCGAAGAAGAGCTTCGTAGCCGAACCACTATAAATCCTTTATCTCGGTTTGATCTTTCCAACTCTACTCTTTACTTTCATTATTTTATATTTGTTAGTTTAGTGTGTAGTTCATATTGGTGTTGATTGATTACATATAGGGTTCGAATCAAAGTTTCCAATAACCAACTTTTAAAACAAGATTTTTAAAAGAATTTTAAACCGGTAAACTACTCAACCCCCCTTCTAGTTTCCCACAATATTATTTCCGGGGTGACCTCCCTTAGGGGGAGATTGTTAAGAATATAAATATTCATGTGAAGACTCGGTCACCCCGAGTATCTATTTAGCATTTATGTAGCTCGTAGGATTATTAGTATTAATAGTATTAGTTTAGTTATATTAGTATTTGTGGAGTGGGTCGGGTGTTTACCCACTGTCAGCTCACTCCACAGCCCGCTAGGGGCACCTAAACCTTATAGTATATATACCCCTTCCCACACATGGGAAGGGTTGGAGCTCTTAATCATTCAACACATATTTTCTTTCATTCTCTCTCTCTAGAACTCCCACTCTCTTATTTCTCTCTCTCTCTAGAATTCATCTAACATCAAATACAAGTATGCATATCTTACACGGACAATTTGTCATAGTATGACATATTGGTATATTCAGAGACGAAAGAGAAACACGGGGATCATCTTCGTATTCTGTGTTGAAATTTCTACGTCAGAAGAAGCTCTATGTAATAATTCCGAAGAATAAATTTGGTTGGGATGAAGAATGAGAGGAGAATTTTGAAAAGCTGAAAAGAGATTTGTTTCTACTCAAGAAGGAGACTTAGTTATGTCCTTATGCAACACGAGAAGATTATTGGTTATGCATCAATGCAACTAGAACCGTAGGAAGTGAACTATCCGACACATGACTTGGGAATGATTTGTGACAGCCATAAAGAAGCCCAGGAGCAAGACGGTGGGATATGATCTACATGAGGAGAATTGAAGGAAGCGGTTTTGATTGAAGAACACAATTCTATTTGCTCTATTCATATTAGTTGTACTATTATGCATAGAGACTTGAAGCAAAATTTGAGGGAATGGTACGAAGATGATTGCGACTGAATTGGTGACAAAGTGTTTAGCGTGTCAACAGGTTAAGATTTAGCATCAGCGTACAAGTGGTTTTCCTTAGTTTGGATGTTCGTATGTGGAAGTGGAATTAAATTTTCAGGAACTTTGTAACTGGATTTCTGCGCACATTTAGGAAGGACAACATGAATTGAGTTGTAGTGGATCATTTGACTAGGTCAGCTCACTTGGAAGATTGGCAGAGATTTCTTTCGGCAGAAGATTATTCAAGCTACATGGCGCACCTGCAGTGATCATGTCAGAGATTCGCGTTTCTACTTCACATTCCTAGGAAGAGTTACAGAAGGCTTGAGGAACCATACTAAAGTTTAGTAATGCTTTGCACCTCCAAACCGATGGATAAGCAGAACAACTATTCGAACATTGGAAGATGTGTTGAGCGGGAAAATTGACAAGTGATGGGTCTAGTTGTGTTTGCTCACTAAGACAAATGGCATGCTAGTGACAAGGGTTTCCTTTCAAAGTTTTGTATGAACGGAGATGTAGAACACCTTTTGGTTGAATTAAGTCGGAGAATTACTTATTGAAGGTCCGGAGTTGATTACAATGACTAATGGGTTAGTTACCATTGTGGATGGGAAATTTTGAAACTTTAGAGCGGGGATTTGTGTGTTCCGTATGATGTTTTCGTACAGTAGTATTAGACATTTTAGCATATAAGGGAGATTTAGTTCGTGGTACGTTGGTTCTTAGGTTTGTTCTTATCCGTACGATTATCCTACCTACCCCATTATGCCTTCTGACATGTTTTGATACTCCGATATATGCTTAGTTGATCGTCGGTACGAATAGGTTACCCACCTTTTTATAAAACTCTTGATGCGTTTGATAATTCGAGATTTGTTTCTTTGATTCTTTAGCAAGTTCCTTAGTTCGTTCAGAACCTGATTAGATTCATGAAGTTTTCTACCATTTAGCATCACTTCCGTATTTGTTCCATATTCATCTGACGTTCATGTATCTCTTGAGAGATTACGACTATCATCTGTTTCATGCTTATTTCGTATCCGTTGGATCAGATTTGTTATGATTTGTGTTCTGTTGGAGAGCCTGGGGCTATCCAAGTTTTTCTGGATCGAGTCATGAGAAACAAACATCTTCCGTTCATGGAATCCTCTAGAAGAACCTCTCCAAGCGTGAGGCTAATTATCGTCATTCTTTTTCGTGATTGGATATGTATCCGTCTTATTTCTGCGACTCCAATTTCGATGACGAAATTTTTTTCTTTTAGAGAGGAAGAATTATAACGACCTAAAAATCCGAGAATAACTTTTAACAATCGACGCGACTTAACTTAACATCGAATATGATACGTTATAATTTAAATTTGAAAGCATGGAATTCTAAACTATACTAAATGAGAAAATCGACTTAACAAATGTATTATGAAATATATCACACATTAACATGTTGTTTTGGACTGATTTCCTAGCTTTGTTAAAAATGGTACATGATTTGAACTACCTAAATAATACCGTAAATAAGATTTGAAGTATGGAAAGAATGAGTCTTCCCTTATCCACCCAAAGACTCGGCATTCTTCATTTATATATATATTTTTTATTTATTCGGCCCTTATTTTTTTAACCGTATATCTCATTCTCACCTCCACAAATAAACCCTAAAAATATTCTTTGATCGGCTCTCCTCTTCTCCCAAAAATCAAGGAGATACGGAGCAAAAAGGAAGGTGGAAATCGGTTCCTTTTTGTTGATGCAAATAATGTTCTAAAAACGTTATTTATATCTTTTGATTACTTCACGTTTTGAGGATGACAAAATGTGAAATCACGATACGTTAAAATCAACGTAAACAAGTCTTTAATCGGAAGATTCCGTTTCTACGCAAATCACTCTTGAACAAAGTTACAACTTGAACTAGTGATCAAAGAAGTGAATTTATGTTTTGAAAATTCACATTTTAAATGGGACAAAATATTTTTTCAAAAATACACATGACAAATTATTTTTGAATTATTAAGAAATGTTTTAATGGAAAAATTAGTTTGAAAATCATAACAGCTATTTTTCCCCCCAAAATCAGCTCCAACCTTCCCCAAATAAGTTTTCACCAGAAAAGACAAAATTTGGAGCGTCCTAGTCTACGACGGCTCCACGGTTCCGTTAAATTTAATGGAGCCGTGGGGTATTTAACGGAGCCGTCCGTACAAAATTTTCTGTAACGTTCAGATTTTCTTTGCCTATAAATACCCACCCCTTTCACAGTTTTTAGGCATCCTTACACACACAAAACTTTCTGAGTTGAATACTCTCTTCACACTTTCTTTCTTAGATCATTTAGGTTAGTTTTTCTTTTGTTCAAGAGTGATCCAATCATCCTTCAAGTGATCCTCTTCATTCCTCTTCACTTGCAAGAGAAGAACACAAGTATCCAAGTTGATACAAGGTGTTATCATTCCTCTTCATTAGCAAGAGAAGAACTCAAGGTATTCAAGAAGATACAAGAGTTGTAGTTGTTAGGTTTTGTAACACTTGTTACATCCTTGTTGTATCTTAGCATACATCAAGATTATCTTTCTTTTGTGAGAGTGTGAGTGAAGATCATTGTGATCTTAAGAGATAGTGAAGATCTCTTAAAGCCATCGGGCTTGTGTGTGAGTGATCAAAGGATCTAGAGTAGTTAGATTAAGTAGAGTGAAGTGAGAGTTGATCTTTGTGATCGTGTCGAGATCTTGGTGATCTCTTGAAGCCACTGGGATTGAGTGTTTGGTCACGTGGACCTTGGTAGATTGGTGCTAGCTAAGATTAGCACTCGACATTTAGCTTAGTGTCGGTAATAGGATAAGCGACGTGTACGGTTTTCTCCGCCTGAAGGGAGGTTGTTGACATAGTGCTTGAAACTCTCGAGTGTGGTACTCGGGCAGTGGAGTAGGGCGAAGAAGAGCTTCGTAGCCGAACCACTATAAATCCTTTGTCTCGGTTTGATCTTTCCAACTCTACTCTTTACTTTCATTAGTTTATATTAGTTAGTTTAGTGTGTAGTTCATATTGGTGTTGATTGGTTACACATAGAGTTCGAATCAAAGTTTCCAATAGCCAACTTTTAAAACAAGATTTTTAAAAGAATTTTAAACCGGCAAACTATTCAACCCCCCTTCTAGTTTCCCCCAATTGGTATCAGAAGCCACGTCAGTCAAGATTTTAAAGTATATTGTATTTTAAAACTTGAATCGATCAATGGATTCCGACAAATATCTAGAAGGGCAATCTATGCAAAGACCACCACTTTTCGAAACCGAATGTTTTATTTATTGGAAAACAAGATTCGAAACGTATGTGAAATCAAAAGACATTGATCTTTGGCATGTTATTACCGAGGGTGACTTTCAACCTATTCAAATGAATCCGGAAACTAAAAAGGATGAAATAGTTTCTTATGATAAACAAAGTGATGAACTTAAAAGGAAATTAGCCAAAAATAATGGGGCTAAAATGATGATTTATAATGCTTTGCCTAAAAAGGAATTTGAAAGAATTTTCATGTGTAATACGGCAAAAGATATTTGGAAAACTTTGTTAGTCACTCACCAAGGTAATAACCAAGTCAAAGAGAACAAGGTAGATCTTCTTGTTCAACAATATGAACAATTTTCCATTACGGAAGATGAAACTATAGATAATGCTTTTGCTAGATTCAATACTATTATTACTAATCTTAAAGCTCTTGATGAAGGTTACTCTAGCAAGAATTATGTTAGGAAGTTCCTTAGGGCTCTACATCCTAAATGGAGAGCAAAGGTTACCACCATTGAAGAGTCAAAGGAATTGGCGATGTTGTCACTCGATGAACTTATAGGAAACTTGAAAGTTCACGAGATGATAATTAAGTAAGACTCCGATATAGTCAAAGGCAAAAGCGAAAGAGTTAGATCTCTAGCATTGAAAGCCAAGAAGGAGTCTAGTGATGAGGAATGTTCGAGTTCCGATAGTGAAGATGAGGAATATGCATTAGCGGTTAGGGACTTTAAAAAGTTCTTTCGGGGAAGAGGTAGGTTCGTTAGGCAACCTCGTGATGAGAAGAAGACATCACAAAAGAACCATGCTGAAAAGAAAGGGACAAGTGATAGGAAATGCTTTAGATGCGGAGATCCTAATCACCTCATAGGAGAGTGTCCCAAGCCACCGAAAGTCAACAACCAACGAGCTCTCATAGGAGGCTCCTGGAGTGATAGCGGTGATGATGAAGAAAAGAAGCCCAAGGACGAAACATGTCTAATGGCTCATGCTTCTAATGAGATATGCTTGGGAATTGACTTGGAGCCTGACGAATGGGTCAAGGATAGTGGATGCACTAACCACATGACGGGCAACCAAAGTTTATTCTCATCATACAAGGCATACAACGGAGGTAATGTCACTTTCGGTAGCAAACTTAAGGGCAACATTATAGGCAAAGGTACGATTACTCAAGACTCTCTTATTATTAGAAATGTTGAGGACGTAGATAACTTAGGTTTTAACTTACTTAGCATTAGTCAAATGGTAGATAATAAGTGTAGAGTCATATTCTCTGAAGAGGGTAGTGAGATTATTAAGAATGGGAAAACCATAGGCAAAGGAGTTAGGAAAAACGGCTTATTTGTCATGAAGATAGGAAATAAGCCTGAAGATAAGATTTGTCTAGCAACTATAGATGATCATACCACCCTGTGGCATAGGAGACTAGGTCATGCCAATATGCGTCTTATACAATCATTGGAATCTAAGGAACTAGTTAGAAACCTACCTAAGATTAAGTTCGACACACACTTTTGTGATGCTTGTAAAGTTGGAAAACAAGCTCACTCTAGTCACAAAGCTAAGAATATGGTCTCGACCTCTAGATGCCTAGAACTACTTCACATGGACTTATTCGGTCCATCCGCCGTACGGAGCTACGGAGGAAATCTCTACACCTTAGTAATAGTTGATGACTACTCTAGGTATACTTGGACTAGATTTATTAAGAATAAGACACAAGCCTTTGAGGAATTTGAAATCTTTAGTAAGAAAGTCCAAAATCAACTAGGATGTACAATAGTTTCTATTAGGACGGATCATGGTCGGGAATTTGATAATGAAGTGCAATTTGGAGTATATTGTGATGCTAATGGTATTACTCACAATTTCTCGGCTCCACGCACTCCTCAATCAAATGGGGTAGTTGAGCGGAAAAACCGTACTCTACAAGAAATGAGTAGAACGATGTTGAATGAACAATCAATTCCGCAAAAGTTTTGGTGTAACGCGGTGGACACCTCAACTTACATTCTAAATAGGATTCTAATTAGACCTATCCTAGGAAAAACCCCATATGAAATATTGAAAGGAAGAAAACCTTCTCTTGATTACTTTAGAGTGTTTGGAAGCAAATGCTTTATACTAAACACTAAAGATTACCTCACCAAGTTTGACCCAAAGTCTTACGAAGGTGTATTCCTAGGTTACTCCCAAAATAGTAAAGCCTACGTTGTCCTAAATAGAGAAACCTTGAAAGTCGAAGAATCACTCAACGTGACATTCGATGAAAGTCCTCCACAATCTAAGACATCACCATTGGTTGATGATGACTTAGATGAGGATGAAGCCATTAAGGCTAATGGCAAGAAAACCCTAGAAGATGACATTGAGGATGAAATAGTTGAAGTTGACGAAATTGTCAACATTAAGGAATCCAAAAACCATCCTATTGAAAATGTCATAGGTAACCCAAACCAAAGAACCCTTAGGTCACAGCACAAAACAAAAGTAACTTCTTTTGTTTCATATCAACCGTAGAACCTAAGAATGTAGGTGAAGCAATTAAGGATGAAAGTTGGATAGTTGCCATGCAGGAGGAACTAAATCAATTCACCGCAAACCAAGTTTGGGATTTAGTACCTCTTCCTAGAAATCAAACAATCATAGGAACTAAATGGGTGTTTAGAAACAAACTCGACGAAAATGGCATCGTAGTTAGGAATAAGGCAAGGTTGGTAGCACAAGGCTACAACCAACAGGAGGGAATAGATTATGATGAAACCTATGCACCCGTAGCTAGATTAGAATCAATTAGAATACTCCTTGCCTATGCATGTGCCTTAGACTTTAAGCTATACCAAATGGACGTGAAGAGTGCGTTCCTTAATGGTTATATCAACGAGGAGGTGTATGTTGTGCAACCTCCGGGGTTCGTTGATTTCGAATGTCCGAATCATGTTTATAAACTCAAGAAAGCACTCTATGGTCTTAAACAAGCTCCTAAAGCTTGGTATGATAGACTAAAAGCCTTCTTGATTGAACATGAATATACCATGGGAAAGGTTGATAACACACTCTTCACAAAGAAAAGAAATTCACATCTCATCATTGTTCAAATATATGTCGAAGACATTATATTCGGATCAACTTGTCAAGAAATGTGCGATGATTTCTCAAAAATCATGCACGACGAGTTTGAGATGAGCATGATGGGTGAATTAAATTTCTTCCTTGGTTTACAAATTAAACAAATGGAAGATGGCATCTTCTTTAATCAAGCTAAGTATAGTAAAGAGATGCTTAAGAAGTTCAGTTTAGAAGAGTCTAAGCCCATGAAAACTCCCATGTCCACGGAAATAAAACTCATGAAAGATGAAGAAGGTGAGTCCGTGGATAGCACTAAGTATAGAGGTATGATAGGAAGTTTACTATACCTCATGGCAAGTAGGCCCGACATCATGTTTAGTGTCTGCCTTTGTGCTCGCCTCCAAGAGGATCCCAAAACCTCTCACCTTGAAGCGGTTAAGCGTATCTTCTGATACATTAAAGGCACTATACACTTGGGATTATTTTATCCCAAGGGGACCGGTGTAGAAACTGTTGTCTATGCCGACTCTGATCATGCGGGAGATTATGTGGATCGAAAGAGTACGAGTGGCGTTTGTACCTTCATGGGTTGTTGCTTAACTTCTTGGTTCTCCAAGAAATAAACGGATCTTGCTATCTCCACAACCGAAGCCGAGTACGTAAGCGCCGGAAAGGCATGTCAACAAGCACTATGGATGAAACAAGCCCTTATAGACTATGACATTCATTTATATGACGTCCCCATTATGTGTGATAATAAAGGTGCTATTGACTTAAGCAAAAACCCCGTTCAACACTCCCGTACCAAACACATCGAAATTCGCCACCACTTCCTTCGTGATAATGTTCAGAAAGGAAACATTTCCATTGAGAAAGTTCCTTCCCAGGACAATATCGCAGACATCCTAACCAAACTTCTCAAACGAGAATCCTTTAACTATCTCCGTCTAGGTCTAGGAATGATGGAACATATTCCATAAGTCTCATGACTCTTGAAGTCATCTCGTGAGTCTCGTTTAGTTTAGTTTAGGTCTCCCTAGTCAAAAGAATTTGTTAGGTACAAATTCTCTCCTCGTGTCAATATGTCTCACTAAAACAGCGAGACATATTTGTCAAAAATCAAAACGGGACAGAAAACAGTCCCAGCAGATCACGGATCCACTAAATGTGGCACGGCACCGTTAAATTTAACGGTACTGTGGAATCGTGCATCTGGAACATCACTTATTTCAGTTCCCCTTTTCCCACATCACTTATTTCAACCATCCTCAACCTCTGCAACTGCTGTTGTAACCTAACCTCACAACCCAAAAACTTCACGAAACCTCTTCAAGATCATATTCAAGACATTGATTTTCAAGCTTACTGATCACCTCTAAGTTTTCAACATTAATTGTAAGTTACCTTACTTTAATTTTCTTAATTTTAAGTCTAGGGTTTGTTCATTGATGAAAAATGAATTGGGGATTTTTCAATTTTTCTTAATATACTTTCAAATTGAAGTCATCAACACTAATATTTTCAAAACCTTTGGTGTCAAAACATTAAAGTCACCAAACACCCCAATTCTAATATTTTCAAAATTTCACGAATTTAGGACCATGAAACACTTTTTGTGCATTGTTGATGCAAACTAAAAACACTTTCTCATGCATACATGATCTCACGAATATTGATCGAATTACATAATTAATATGTACTTTTTGACATATTTGTTTGAGCAAAAGTAAAATTAGGAGAGTTAGGGTAATCTCATTATTTTCTTTTAAGTCGAGATTACCGCACCTTCACATAGTTTGCATATAGGCACACACTAGACATGTACATAATGCAACTGTTCTTTACTCTAATTTTCCTTTAAAAATATATTTTTATAGGAAACAAAAATGTCTCATGAATATGATTTTGATCATCTCCTAACCGATACCTACACACCCGAAATCTCACGTGAACCCACTACACCCGGTAACCACATTCGTGCCTATGTCAATCTTGAAACCCGTCGGTTTCATGAAGGCCGTGTCGTTGATCCGTCCCTAATTTACCATCGGGACATCAACACTTCCTTTAGAGCTATAGGATTCGATTGTCTACTCCACATTAACGAGCACATTTGTCCTCGTTTTGTGTTGGAGTTCTTTCGACAAGTTGAACTCGTACGTAACGAGGATCAATCCTTGTCACTTTGGTTTTGGGTCCAAAACTTCAAATTCGTCCTAACTCTTGAGCAATTTGCTCAGATCCTTCGAATACCCAATCATGGGCAATGTGCCTATACTGAAGATTGGTGTCTTGAGTCACTCTTCAACTATCGTGAAGAGAATAGTCCATATTGTTCCTACATACCCTCTCCCACCGAACTAACCAAAATCATCAGTACTCATAAGTACTCCTCTTATCCTAATCCAACGAGAATTCGTTTGGAAGAGGTGCGTCATGAACTACTTTCATGGGCAGTCATCCTGCGAGTAAAATGTTCTAAGTCTCACAGGAAATCGTGAGCAACTCCCGGCGTGTTGTGCTCATATGATTTAGTGTCTCCTAACCCAACAACCATACAACCTCGCTTACTTCTTCGCTAAGCGAATTGTCCATCTCAAGGGTAACAAGATTAAATTGATACCCCATGGGATGTTCCTAACCCGTCTCTATCACCATTTGATGAACCTACACCCTTACCTTAACGGTCCTCAATACTCCCTCGTCAAACCCATCATGCAACCCATAAACGAGTCACATGTCTCATCAATTCTCATTTCCGAATCCTCCACCCATTATGCACCCTTTGATGATCCAAATCATGAAAACGAGACTCATGCTCAAGACAAGAGTATGCCAAGAATGGGGGAATGCTCAAGTCATAAGTGTTGAAGAAATCTATGTTTCTTATTAGGATTTATCTATGAATGAATGCTAATTGATTTATTGCATGCTTAACTATCTCCTTGTTCAATCAATCTATGTGATGTTTGGATGATAGCTAATTTTGTCCCTTATAATTGCATGCTTATGATCAACCTAGGAAACTACATGATAGTCTTTATATGCTAATTGTAGCTTAAATGGGATATTTTAGGTAAATAAGTACCTAGTGAGTTGAGGCACTATCATTTCCAGGAATTAGTTCCCCTAGAAAACATCCCCCTAGCTGCCCAGAACTAGCCTGCACAGAAATCTTCTTGGAAACAGTGTCACGGTACCATTAAATATGGACGGTACCGTTAAATTTAAGGGTACCGTGGGTCATTTAAAGGAATCGTACCCTTGTTTGACGGATTTTTACTGTTCCTACCAAAAACCCTACACCCCTAACCTCAAACCTGCAAATTTTTTCAAACCTAACACACCCTAGGATTTCCTTCCTACACCATAGGACATCACCATCAACTTTAATTCAAATTTCACCCAACTTGCCTATTTAAGGCCTCACCCTTGCAAGCTTATCTTGCACTTCATCTTCAACCTCCCATCACACAAACACCATGTCTTCCACACAAGGTTCCACCTCTCACATCTCCAAAAACCTAGGATAACCGTGAAACCACCCTCAAAACCACTCTTTGTAGATCTCATAAAAGATGATGAAGCTATGACACCACCTTCCCAAACCACTCCATACTCACCATCACCACCTTATGCACCCTCTAAAACATCCTCTACCTACACAACATCTTCATCATCCTTCTACACTACATCATCAATGGAGTACACACCATCCCCCTTAACTCCATTGGATAATTCCATGCCAATTTCACCTCCAACAAACCTACCACAATCACCATCTCCTATCATGGCACAACCCAATCAACCACATCCCTTTGATTTACATAGTGCTAATTGCCTATGTTGTCTCCATAACCGTAATCTCATCTACTTCTTAAGAGACGAGATTCATTTCATGTTCTACTTTATAGAACATCTCTTGACACCACCACCACCCCAAATGGGGCCCCAATCTCCACCACCTCCTAACCCACAATAGGTCTTTAGGAGCCCTCTTGGAAATGAAACATGCCTCTAGTCATTAGGGATTTATGTTTATCATTGTCTCTTTTATGTTTCCATGAAGTCATATCCATGTATGACATTTATCTTCTTTTAATGAATGAATGGGCTCTTATGAGGGTTGTTGGCTATCATTTTTAGCTCCTAGCTACTTTTCTTCTTGTGTGGTTAGATATTTTTTATAATGTGCTACTTGTTACATATTATATATGTATCTTCTAACTTTGTTTTGTAGCAAGAACCATTGCTCGATTCCTTTGTGTTCTCCAAATGAGGGGGAGTACACATCAAGGGGGAGCCTTTGTCACCTTTTTTATTAGACAAAAAGGGGGAGAAATGGGAGTAAACTCATTAAAAACTTGTTAAAACTAATTTTAACCTAACATGAGTTTATATTTTTTCATCATCAAAAAGGGGGAGATTGTTGATGCAAATAATGTTCTAAAAACGTTATTTATATCTTTCGATTACTTCACGTTTTGAGGATGAAAAAATGTGAAATCACGATACGTTAAAATCAACGTAAACAAGTCTTTAATCGGAAGATCCCGTTTCTACGCAAATCACTCTTGAACAAAGTTACAACTTGAACTAGTGATCAAAGAAGTGAATTTATGTTTTGAAAATTCACATTTTAAATGGGACAAAACATTTTTTCAAAAATACACATGACAAATTATTTTTGAATTATTAAGAAATGTGTTAATGTAAAAATTAGTTTGAAAATCATAACAGCTATTTTCCCCCCCAAAATCAGCTCCAACCTTCCCCAAATAAGTTTTCACCAGAAAAGACAAAATTTGGAGCGTCCTAGTCTACGACGGCTCCACGGTTCCGTTAAATTTAATGGAGCCGTGGGGTATTTAACGGAGCCGTCCGTACAAAATTTTCTGTAACGGTCAGATTTTCTTTGCCTATAAATACCCACCCCTTTCACAGTTTTTAGGCATCCTTTCACACACAAAACTTTCTGAGTTGAATACTCTCTTCACACTTTCTTTCTTAGATCATTTAGGTTAGTTTTTCTTTTGTTCAAGAGTGATCCAATCATCCTTCAAGTGATCCTCTTCATTCCTCTTCACTTGCAAGAGAAGAACACAAGTATCCAAGTTGATACAAGGTGTTATCATTCCTCTTCATTAGCAAGAGAAGAACTCAAGGTATTCAAGAAGATACAAGAGTTGTAGTTGTTAGGTTTTGTAACACTTGTTACATCCTTGTTGTATCTTAGCATACATCAAGATTATCTTTCTTTTGTGAGAGTGTGAGTGAAGATCATTGTGATCTTAAGAGATAGTGAAGATCTCTTAAAGCCATCGGGCTTGTGTGTGAGTGATCAAAGGATCTAGAGTAGTTAGATTAAGTAGAGTGAAGTGAGAGTTGATCTTTGTGATCGTGTTGAGATCTTGGTGATCTCTTGAAGCCACTGGGCTTGAGTGTTTGGTCACGTGGACCTTGGTAGATTGGTGCTAGCTAAGATTAGCACTCGACATTTAGCTTAGTGTCGGTAATAGGATAAGCGACGTGTACGGTTTTCTCCGCCTAAAGGGAGGTTGTTGACATAGTGCTTGAAACTCTCGAGTGTGGTACTCGGGGAGTGGAGTAGGGCGAAGAAGAGCTTCGTAGCCGAACCACTATAAATCCTTTGTCTCGGTTTGATCTTTCCAACTCTACTCTTTACTTTCATTAGTTTATATTAGTTAGTTTAGTGTGCAGTTCATATTGGTGTTGATTTGTTACACATAGAGTTCGAATCAAAGTTTCCAATAGCCAACTTTTAAAACAAGATTTTTAAAAGAATTTTAAACCGGCAAACTATTCAACCCCCCTTCTAGTTTCCCACACTTTTGATGTACAAGACTTGGTGTGATCGTTGGGTTCTTCATCTTGTATGGTCGTGTGTTTGGTGTTCGAGGGGTTTGTGTTTTTGGTGCCTAATCCGTTTGAAATCCGACAAGGTATAGCTTATAATTGTCCTTGTTTTTTCTTATTTCATTCACATGATATGTATATGTATAAGAGATGTTAACCTAAACTAATGTGATTGTTAATGAGTATACGAATGGAACAAATGGTCACATGAAATCTTAAAAATCATAAATATACATGTAGATCGTGGGGGCATATTCCGTTTGATTGATATTGATTCGTAAGAGGTGTGTTCAAGTGTGTAATAAGTGATTTGAGTCAGTCCTTACCATGTGTACATGAATCGGATTTAAGTATTTTGAATTAGGGTTTGTTTTGGGTTTATGTAAAAGGTAACCAAGAATATGTATTGTTATACGAATTAAGGTTTAGATTTTAGTAAGGGTTGTGTTGGTGTATGGTAAAATGAATGTATATATATGTTAAGGTAATGATTTAAAACAGGTCTTGGGAAATTTAAAGGCTCGTGTGCGTTTGTATAAGTAAACATGTCATATAATAGTCTAAAACAGATTTCTGAATTGGACAGCGTTGAAATCCGAATATGTGTGCATCACAACTTGAATTTCATAAGTGTTTAATTCTGTATTTTTGCTTGTAAGCATAGTTTAATGTCTTGTTTAAGTTTTCCAATTTGGTTGAAGTGATTTGGAGTTGATTTGTTTATGTTTTTAATTTTTATATGAATAAGTGTCAAAACTGTATTTTCGATGTCTGAACATCAGTTGATGTTTTTTATTTTTAATTTTCAAGCCACAAGGAACTGAGAGCTCTCCTTTTACAGGGGTGATATCTAAGTTATGTGTGACTTCCTGGAATTTTTGTGGATATTTCTAAAGTGTCGAAATGGGTTAATTAAAGGAAAATTTTCTGTGTGTATGTGCATTTAATTTTCTGGGTAGGTCTGGAAAGATAATTTTTGAATCAGTACTTGTGCTTGGTAATATAATCTATAAAAATTCGTGGAGACACTAGACTAATATGGGGATCAAATATAATTATTTCAAAATTTTTGGATCTTAAATGACAGGCATGAAAAATCATAAGAAACTGGTCTAGAATTGATATATAAACTTTAATTCAATAACTATAAGTCCTAAACCTAATTTTGAACATATGAACCCTAATTTGGTCATTAATTGATTTAAATACATTCTAGACCCTATATTTAACTTATTATCATTGGTAAACCTAAAATTGATTGATTCGGAATGGTACCCTAAAGTTACTAGATTTGGATGGTTACTAAATGTGGAAAGTTACAAGATTTGGAAGGTTACTTAATGTGGAAAGTTACTAGATTTGGAAGGTTACTAAATTTGGAAAGTTACTAAATTTGGAAGATTACTAAATGTGGAAAGTTACTAAATTTGGAAGGTTACTAAATATGAAAAGTTCTATTTATAGCAGGAAACCCTAATATGTCAATCTGAACAACAATAAGTACTGAATCAGTAATAACTTATTAAATGGTTCTTAAATAATAAGACGATCATTAATTCGTGTAGATTTGCTGAAGAAGGAGTAACTTCCGATCCATGTGTTTTCTGATATGGTTTCATTGCGGTTTGAGGTACAGATATTCTACCCTTTCTTAGTAAGGGTTCGGATCTCATGACTTCTCGATCCTTGACTTGATTCATTTGCTTTGATATTATTACGTTTGATATGATTCGTTGGTATGATCCGTTTGATATTATCATTTGATATGATTCTGTTTGCTATGCTATCCATTCTGTTATGATGATCTGTATATTATCTCATTGATATGAGATTCTATTCTGTTGATATGCTCTGATTGATTATGCTATAGTAGCTCTGTTATGATTATGGATAGCTTTTCTTTGCTTTACTTTGCTTGTTCTGTTATGTTGCCCGAGCTTTTGTATCTGTATTCCTAGCCATAGATATACCATGGCCATGTCATTGAGGCACCAATGGCATGACACTTTCTGTGGAGGTGTGATTGATCCATAGCGTCCCCTTCTGTTCTGTTATGATATTTTTGCACATTGGCCATTATGATATGTGTATATGTCTGTCATGAGCAGGTGTGTATATATGATTTGTTTTGCAGGGGGCGTATGGATGCATCCTAGATTCTGTTCTGTTCTGTTCTGGATATGATTAGTGATTGGTTAGTGCGTGCCATGCACCCCATTTCACTTCTGGGAGCTAGCTACTCCATTTGGTACTTGAGAGGTCTCCCCTCCTTGTACAACTTATGATTTGACGGATATATGGATATGATATGATGTGATTATGTGACTAAGCATGTGGCATGCTTTCTGAGATCATGGGCATTTCTGTTATGTTCTGTTATATGATTATTATTCTCTGTTTGATTCCTTTGACTTCATTATGATATCCTTATGTTTCGCTATGATTTGCTTCTTATGGTATATGACATTTTGTTCAGTTGATCCTTGATCTCTTATTCGTTTGGCAGATGATATTCGTTCAGCAGGAGCTTATGTTCCTTTTCCCTATACATATATATGTTCGATTATTCGTTTTGTTTATATCTGTTCACTGGGCTTTTTAAGCTCAGCCACATTTCTTTTCCTGCGGTAGGTTTTAGGTTGGAAGATGGGATTTGAGGGAAGAGTGCATAGGAGCTCTTAGTGGACCACCCTGACGATAGATACCCATTTGCTTTTGGATTAGACTTAGACATAGCTTCAGTTAAATTTAGTTTGGTTTTGTACTTCAGTTTTTGAACTCATCATGTTTAGAGTTAGTATTTTATTATCATCTTAGAATACCTTTGTAATTATTATGTTTATAAGTCTTCTGCTTGCGTTTGTATGTTCTGATTGACACCATAATGTGGCATTTTAACCCTTGTCGGGTTGGGGTGTTACAGTTTCCTTTCAAGACTAAAAAGTTTATACCCCTATTTAAAGGAAGAGTATCTAACTAAAACACAATTTTCAGATCTGCTACTAAATTTATCATGATTATTAAGCACAGTAGCAAAGCATAAACAGCCAAAAGCTCTTAAGTGATTTAAAGAACATTTTTTTTTATTAAAAACCAGATTGTAAGGAGATTTCCCATTCAGCACTGAAGAAGGCAACCTGTTAATCAAGTAACATGCAGTAATAATGCATTCAGGCCATAAATTAAAAGGGATTCCCCTTGAAACAGAAGGGATCTGACCACATTAAGCAGATGCCTATGTTTCCTTTCCATAATCCCATTTTGCTGTGGGGTATAAGCACATGAAGTTTGATGTATTATGCCATTGTTAACACAAAACTCGGTAAATTTATTATTAATAAACTCATGTTCATTATTACTTCTAAAATTTTTAACAGTTTTCTTAATTGATTTTTATCAAATTAAAAAAGGCATAAATACAATAAAAAAAACTTCATCTTTGGTCTTAATCAAATAAACCCAAACAGCCCTGGTGAAGTCATCAACAATGGTTAAGAAATACCTATAACCTTCCTTACTAACAACTCTATAAGGCCCCCAAAGGTCAAGGTGAACAAGTTCAGCGAGCATAGAGGACTTATGCTCACTTAAAGGAAAAAGGTTCTTTGGTTTGTTTAGCTTTTTGACAAACTTCACAATCTTCAACATTATCTTTATTTTAAAAAACAATATCATTTTTTAAAACATTTAAGACCTGGTCAGAGGGTTGACCAAGCCTGCAATGCCACAAATGTTTGGACAAACCAGAAAACTTAAATTTTTTGTTTTTATTTAAAAATTACCTTGATTTTTATCAAAATAATACTACCCGTCAGATTGTCTACCAATCCCCTGAAGTTTCACATCCCTCAAATCCTGAGATAAAACATAACACTTTAACTCATCAAAAGCAACAATAAACTTGATGTCTTTAGCCACTCTATGAACAGACATAAGGCTAACACAATATTTTGGAATCACCAACACATCATACAGAGGTTAAACATTCAGTAAGAATTAAATTTCCTACCTTAGTAATTAAAGCTTCTGTTCCATTTGTATGAGAAACTTTGATTTTAAGGTATGAAATGTCAATTACATTTACTAAGTCTTTATCAGTGTAATTTAAATGTTGGTTGGCACCAGAATCAACAATCAATCCATTTTGCACAAGTGCAGAATGGTGCTGACTGTTGGAACAAGTTTTATTTTTAAGTTTTTCTTAAAAAATTTACTATTATTTAAAACTATACCTGCCATATTGGCCTTTATACCTTTTCCTTTTCCATCAGTATTAATAGAACTCTCCTTTTTCAAAGACAACTGTTTTTAAATCTGTTCATCAGAAAATATAGAAGTGAAACTAGAGCCAACAAGTTATTGTTATTTATAAACCTTTTTTTAAAATTTTGAACACCTTGATTGTTAAAGTTACCAGAATTCTTTTTTCCAAAATCAGTAGGGTATCCAATCAATTTGAAACATCTATCAATAGTATGACCATTAAACCCACAATGTTCACAAACCAGAATAGGTCTACCATTATTTCTTCTATTCTCGTTATTATTCCCATTACTAGGTCTGGTCACATTATTAGGTCTGAAAGAATTTCCAGAGGGTTGGGGCTTCTGTGAATTCCCTCTATTGGCCACACTATAATTAAACATAGAGGAATGAGACCACCCAGAAGTCCCAGTACCAGAACCAGTAACCACCACTCTGTGAGATTCCTCACTAGAGATGATGGCATATGCAACCCTAACATCAGGTAAAGGGTCTCTGGACAAGATATTACTTCTAATTTGCATTAATTATCATCAAGCCCCATTAAGAATTGCATTAACTTCATTAATTGATTATGTTTTTTAAAATCTTTTGCAGCATGACAAGTACCACTAGGCAACTGAGCCAAAGCATCAAATTGTTTCCATAAAGCATTGAGTTTATGATAATAGTCAGGAATAGTAGCACCATTTTGAGAAAGAGTATTAATTTTATGATGCAAATTAAAAGTGACTGACCCATCAACTTTATCATAAGTTTCTTTTAGTTCTTTCCAAACATGAGAAGCCCTTTTTGAAAAAATTTACCCCAAATATAGCTCCTTAGAAATAGAATTGAGAATCCACCCCAAAACAATTGCATTTACCCTATCCCATTGTCTGCCTAAAACCTCATCAGTGTTTGACCTTCTACAACTCTCATCAATAAAACCAGTTTTATTCTTTCCTTTTAAGGCTAGTTGCATAGCACAAGACCAAACATTATAATTTTTTGTTCCTTTTAGTTTGACAGACACAACAGTAAGTGAAGCAGAGTCACTTCCAATCAAACCAAGAACACCTGATCTATCGACTAAACCAACTTAATCGACCACATAAGCCTTTAAAGAGTAAAAGCCCCAAATATCCCAAATCCTAGTTTTTACAAAAAAAATAGGCGTTTTACAAAATCTTTTAAATCTGAACAATTAAACACTAGATCTATCAATTAACACAAGTTAATTGAAAGATATCAAAGAATTTTAGAAAATATCCAAATTTTTTCGAAACCCTAATTTTCCAGAAATCAATTTTAGAGCAAGATTAGACAGCCTTGTTCTGATACCATGAAAAGAAACACAATTTAACTTGAACAAAATTTTATTAATACTGAAAACCAAAGTTTAAAACTAAACTAATCTCAATCAGTATATAACCAAGAATAATGGATCCTGATCTCAATCAGATAACAAAACAACCAATACAATGAATCAAACTGATCAAGATGATCAGATATAACAATATTAGGGTTTACTACTTTTTTAGAGAGAGATGTGATAATCGTTTTTTAGAGAGAGAGATGATCAGGTGTCTTCTTTCTTTATATAGTGCCTCTAACCGACTTAGTCCAGCTTGTCAACCTTAGCCCCTCATCTTTCATTCCTTTGTCATCTATCTTCCAAACTATTATCTATGTTATGTCTGAAAATAAGAAAAGTACACAATCAGTCCCTCTAATCTTTCTAGGCCTAGATTATCATTTTAACAATATATGTCATCAGTTCCTATAGACATCAAATATTTTTTATATTAAGAAAAAGTAGATGATTTGCACACTATAGTTCACCATTTGCACACATTACTGTACAAGTTGTTAATGCATGGATTGTTGTGTTCCGATCAATAGTCAACGTATGCAAATTAATTCTCTTAAGAAAAATTTGTACAATAAATATTTTTTGAAATATCACGTATTTACCTTTGAAATACGCCTTTTCAAAAAAAAAAAAAAAAAAAAAAAAAAAAAAAAAAAAAAAAAAAACAAAAAAAACTCTTTTGGTGCGAACTGCTAAGGGTATAGCCACATAGGGGTGTGCATTTGTTGTGTAATAACCGAATAAACCAAACCGAATCGGAAAAAACCAAATCGAACTTATAACCGAACCGAATTGGCTAAAACCGAACCGAACCGAACTAAAATTTCGGTTTTCGGTTTGGATATGGTTTTGGCTATCTGAACCGAAAACCAAATTTACATAAATATATATACTTTTGATATATTTATATATAAAAAAAGACCATTAAAATTTTATCCTAATATAAAAAACACTATTTATGCTTGAAATAATTTTTATTTGCCAAAAATCTATATAATTAAATTTAAAAAAATATATATATAATGGTGTAATTCGGTTTAACCCGAAAACCGAACAGAATTCAAATTCGGTTTTCGGTTCGGTTCTCGGTTTGATCTAGAATTTTTTTTAATCGAACTAACCGAACCGAATAAACCGAATAACCCGATAACCATACTAAATTACACCCCTATAGCCACATTGGTTAAACTGGGCTTGGTGTAGTGAAGCGGTGTTAGCCTGTTAGGTTGATATAGTTGGCTCTTAATTAGGTACTATTGGATTTTAATTAGGTCAACTGTCCAAGATAGCCTCCACACAAGTAGCATAAGCATGCATGTAACTTCTCATGTCATGACCAAATTTGTAATCATCAAAACTATAAAACAGATATGTATTATAGATATTTTGGTCTAAGATCGAAAAAAGCTAACCAGGTTGAAACCGAACCAAATTTGAAATTTCCTTTTGGTTCAGATACCTCAAGTATGAATTTCCTTTAGTGACACAAAGTCTTACATGCATTGCACCTTGTCATCATCGGATGTTAAGTGTGGTGGACTGGTGGTCAATGAGTTACAATGCTAAAGTCATCCATAGTAACACATGATGGTGTAGTCATGGTATGGATTTCTAGTTTATCAATGGCGGGACTAGTGAATAATTAGAATGTGAGCTGGTTATCGCTATAGAGGCCGTTATGATAAACAAGATAGGAAGTGATATGGTAAACAACATAGAAAGTGATTAAAATATAACGTACCTAAGAAAGTTAAAATATTTGTATGGCGATCCTGGCATAGTTTTGTTTCTTCCATTAACAACTTACGTGCTAGGGGGTTGAATCTAACAACGTCCTCTTGTACACATTTTGGCGATCTAGAAGAGGATGTAGTTCATGTACTGTTTAAGTGCTCAAAAGCAAAGGATATATGGGATCGTTGTAATTTTCGGAAAGTTATATGACACACTCGAGGCTAGTACAATGCAGGATTTTTGTCGAGTGATTTTGAACACTTCTCCTACATGTTGGGATTTTTTATGATTATTCTTTGGGGTTTGTGGATAAGGCGTAATAAGCATTTTCATGGCCAATCTGATAGAAGGGAAGCTGATGTGGAAGTCATGGCGAAATAAATGCTCTTAGATTATTCCAATGTGAATAAGAAGGATGTCTTAAGAAGGTTTGGCTCGACACAAACAACATTTGTGAGTGTGTGGAAGAAGCCTCAAGTTGACAAGATTAAGTTCAATTGTGACGCATCTTGGCAAAAGAGTCTGGAAAAGTGGGTTTGGGTTTTGTAGCTCGTAATTGCAACGGAGAAGTGTTAATATCAGGAACTAAGTCAGAATCTCATGCAAATTCTCCAATAGAGGCTAAAGCTAAAGCTATATGGTGGGCTACTATACATGCTCGAAGTAGTGGTTACTCTAATGTGGTTTTTGAATCAGATTCTCTATCTTTGGTCAACGCACTTCGTAACCAGTCTATACCCCTACAAACCGCGTCCATGTTTATGGATATACTATCAAACTCGTGTGCTTTTAATATTTGTTAATTCTCATTTGTAAGGAGAAAAGGGAATATGGTAGCTCATAGCATATCATGGGCTTTGGGATGCACTAACAATGTAATCTTAGAAGGCGAAGTTCCAAATTATGCATTTGTATTAGCTACAGAAGATGTTATATCGTCTAAGGGGTTGTTTGACAAAACTACATGATTTAGCGCTGAAGGATTTAAAGACTCTGAACGATTTAAAGGCTCTGAACCAAAGTGATCTGAATGAAAACTTGTTTGACAAGTGTTCTGAATAAATATATTGTGTAAAACTAATTCTTGAAAATTTAATCATTTTTCTTGTACGTCGTATATTCTTATTTTCTTGTGTTAGTATATATTCGCTTACATAATATTTTTGCACATATTAGTTTATGTGTTTATATCTAATGTTACAGCATCTCATAACCTTGTTAGGATAGTAAAGGACATAAACTTGCAAAACTTAAGATGATGAAAACAAAAAAAGTAATGAATTAAATACGAACGTAAAAGAGACTTAAGTTATATATAAAACGAGATGAACGAACCCGCCGCTTTGCGGCGGGGGTGTTTCTTCGCTTTTTTGTGGAACTTAAATATCACATTCAAAGGCGTTTCTTACAGATGCTTTATATACACGATTACACATGAATGTCATAGTGTTCCTAGAGGTTTTTTTTTGTTAGTACATTATTGATATTAGTAGCACCTACTTTTTCTACTTCTGTCTATATATTCACAAAGTTGCAGTACAAAAGAGTGGTGCTCCATTATTTTCTTTATTCTTGTGCACTTTCATAGCCAGTTCCTGGCTTCCTAGCCTCTGGTGCCGATCGTTCTTCATCTTTGCTTCATATATGGTATAAATTAAAGCATGGTTATTGATACAAAAAACAGTAGTTAAGCTGCATTACCTTTTGGCCTTGGCATTAAGATGGATGTTCCTAAGTTTGTGAGTCCACAATGGCAAAGATGTGAGAGTCTGATTGTTCCTATTAGGAGCATCCAAAATACTTATAAATTGCAATAAGTTGAAAGGTGAAAAGCCTAAAGTTAGGGGCAATAATTTTATATTAAATCAGCAAAATGACAGTAGTTGAATAAACATAAAACGTTGCAACATCATCCATTCTGTGACTGATTGTCAACGCCTAATACATCATAAGGAAAGACAGAGTAAACGGAATAATGAACCAACATCAACATTATCATGAGTCTGTTGCACAACATAATATACAAAATTACAAATCCGGTTTGTCAACTGACCATTGAATAAGTAGATCAGATAAAAGCCCAAAAGACATTTATGTATTGATAACTTTCGGCATATATAGTGATACATACAATACTCTAATTAGTCTAATGAAACAATTTGTGACCTCGCAACCCACCAAAGATCAGATAAACTCCCAATTAATAATCTACCTCATCATCTGAATCCTACCCCTTTCGGCTATACACAATTAGAAAACATGTATCACTCAATAACTTTCTATTGAATCAACAAAAACGTAGATAAATCAATATCAAATTATTCGGTTAGCTGTCAACGCCAAATACATTGTAAAGTTGACAGTGTAAATAAAACTTTGAACCAATATCAACATCAGTTTGTAACACAACATAATGTACTAAATTACACATTGGTAAGAGCCCAAACTTGGTTCTATACTGATAACTTTCGGCATATATCGAAAATTCTACAATGCTCTTTCTAGTACAGTTTTGTTCATAACTGTAACTAACAAACCTAACAATACTAAAATAAATTTCATTTAATTAGCTCATAACTGTTACTAACAAACATAAACACGCTTGTTTCAAACAGTTAATTAACTAACATAACTAAAAAAAATAATTAAAATAATCACAAAGCTGCTAATAAATGTAATTAACTAACCTAGACAATACTAAAATCTGATTAAAATCACATGAACTTATAAGCTCTCAAATCAGCTCGTGACTGCACATAACTATAACTCGTGCAAATATGTTGATAATCGGCACCACTCACTCCACATAAATGCAACTAACAAACCTAACGACTCATAAAATACGTCTCGGTTAAACTTACCAGCATAATTAATCAGTTATTTAACATCCAAAAATCTAACTCCTCGTGAAATCAACACATTAACTCATTATTTTTCAAATCAGCTCATAACTGTTCCTAAAATGAAAAGAAAACATTTGAAATACGCATACGTAAGTATAGCTTTCTTTACTGTTTATTATACTTATAATAAACAGATTTTGTTTTACAAAATCAAAATTAGTACTAACTACTGATAACGTAAGCTGCTTTGTATAAGTGGGCATACCTTATCCTTTTTTTCCTGCAGCGTATTTATTAGCCGGCGGAGGATGAAAACGTTACCTTTCATATTCCTTGATCTGCATCTTTCAGAGCTTCACGAATAAGCACAGTCTGAGTCATGTACTGTGAGTGGAAACAATAAACATGTACTAAAATTTAAACGAAAGCAGTAAATAGGTACGTACATTATACTGGACATTGTAGTAGATAATCTACATTATACTGGACATTGTACCCCTGCAATTTGAAGATACCATTTACATGGGTCAAATGATAGAATGTAGCAAAAAATTGGGAATGGGTCAAAAGTAAGCCTAGTCTTTCTTTTTTCTTTTTTTTTTCTTTTTTTTTTTTTTTAACGCATTTAACTTCTAAAAATTGTTTTATTGAAGTACCTATAGACTTATAATAAAGAGAATTTGTTTTACAAAAGCAAAATTAGTACTAACTACTGATAATGTAAGTTGGTTTGTATAAGTAGGCGTACCTTATCCCTTTTTGCCTACAGCGTATTTATTAGCCGACGGAGGATGAAAACGTTACCTTTTATATTCCATGATATGCATCTTTCATAGCTTCACGAATAAGCACACTCTGAGTCATGTACTGTGAGTGGAAACAATAAATATCTTCTGTGAGTGGCCCAAATAAGAATTTTAAAACCGTAAAATAATTCAAACGCACCCCCTAGGGCCCCTAATAAGCAATACCAAACACACCCATTCCCTTTTAGGGTGGTTGGCGTCCTGTTTAAGCCACAACGAAAAGTACACTATCCAATTTTACCAAGCACATATCTTAATAAGACAACTCAATCTAGAATTCATTTAGAAATGATATGTTTTTCGATGAGAGTGAAGAAAAACAATAACCATACAGAATCCGTTCTTTACATAGTAGTTTCTGTCATCTAATTGTTTGCACAAATCACAAAACACACGCCTCCCGCTCCATAGTAGCTTCCTGCATATTGCAAGTAAAGTCGTTAAAGCTATATGCCTCTAATATTAAGAATAAATGTGTGAAAAAACCAACGAACTTAGTAATTGCAACATTCACTAACTAAAGGGAGCAACACATGAAAAGGACTTAAATATAATGGCTACCCTTTCTTCAGACAAAGGAGCCGTTATTTCAAATCTACATACCCAAGCCAAAACATAAACTTAAACTAAAAATAATAATCAAGATAAAAAAAAAATTTCACTAACTCAACAAAGTTCTAATTATCCCAAAAAAAAAAAAGAATGGCCATTAGCAACCTTTAATGGACTGAAAATTAGCCCAACAAATTTATTATGAAAATATTCCGGGCCATTTGCAGCTGATCTAAGATATATATAAATGTTTGGTTGGTGTGATACGATTCGTGGTTGTTGCTTTCTACACTACAACACGACATGCCACCTTACAGCGTATCGTTATCCATATTTTTGACAATTTTTTGTCACAAATGTGGAATAACCATTTGCTGTTTCAGGCCGTGCAGTCAAATCAGGTGCACCTGTAGCGACACTACCATAAGCTATTTAATAAGGGGGTCATAAAAAACGTATTACAATTATGAGGCAGATGCGTGTTTAGACTACTTACCAACAACTCCCGCTTGACGACCTCGCCTTTTGTGAACAGCGGGCTAAGTGTGATCAGCAGCTTTTTTAAAAAAATGGCAGCAACATGTAAGCATAAAGCTAGGTGAATGAGAGATCGTAACGGCATTTGAACCCTAAATGATCAACTATTTGTAAGCGGATTAAATTTCTGAGTATGTTATGAACACAATATCTGATCTACTCAAAGATAAATAATTTTTGCTACAGAAAGTACAAATACCATATCCGTTAACAAATACTCCTTCGTGACACTGTTCCACGCTTCTCCTCATTCTTTGAGAATCAGCTAAGCTGGAAACGGTATAATAGATTCAATCGGAACCTTCAAAAACCCACAAAACCAATCAACAAACAATATTTGTTGATCCCAGTTGAGCTTAACGATCTTGTTAATTACTTTAGATATAAACCTAAAGCAATAGGTATAGAAACTGCTTATGAATGATCTATTAATTACTATGCGGAAACTAGTAATTAATCTTAAGAAGAATTAACAATAACACACAATAATTCTCTCAACCTTCACCTCAATATATTAATATACGGTTACTCAAAAGTAACAGGGTTACAATGAACCTTGAAGTGAATACAAGACAATACGTATGCTAAACAATCGACATCTAACCCTGACCCTAGATCCTCCTTTTATACACATAAGGAGTCCTAGTCGGTTACAAAAACTTTCTATACAAGAATAATATCTATTCGTATCTTTACCATAAACAAACTATACATATCTAATAAGCAGCAGAATCAAACTCTAGCAGCAGAATCATCTTAGGCTAGCAGCAGTTTGACACTTAGCTTATTTCATCATTCTTCAAATATCATCAGCAGCAGAATGAATATACTAGCAGCAGAATGATTATGCCTAGCAGCAGAATCATACTTAGTATATTTCCATTAGAACCATGAGCAGCAGAATAAAATACTTAGCAGCAGAATCTTCAAAGTAGCAGCAGTATCTTTTAAACCCAACAATCCTCCCCTAAACTTGATATTTTCTCCCAAAATATACAAGTTTCTTCCAAAGCACAAACATACACAAAGAGGATGCTTCCAAACACTTACTACTATGAAGTCTGTGATTTCAGAATCTTTCTATACTTTTCTACCAACTCATACGCTTGATGATCTGACAAAAATGGTCTTTGTAACCTCAACTTTCCATGTTGTAACATCTGGGTGATAACAGCAGTATTGTTGTTCAAGGGATAGTCTTTCTCCACCAGCATATATACACCTACACCTTTACCAATCAACTCATGTACTCCACATGATTGAAATAGATACCATTTATGAACCTTGGTTGACCTTAACAAATCTATCCATTCCATATCTCTTGGATCAGGCTCAAACATGTTCTTCAAGTAGTAGTAGTGTAGTCTTTCAGAAATCACATCTGGTCTTCTATCCCCATAATTCTCCTTATATAACCTCCAGAGCTGTACAATATCATCCCTATCCATGTAATGCAGCATTTGTGAGAATCTAACAAATTTCTGACATGCACCATTTGATATCTTGATCTCTCACCATGCTTCACTACCATCTTGAATATCATGTGGATAAGAGATGATTGGATATTTAGTTTCCAATGGAACTGCATTTATTATCTCTGGTTCTTCTTGAGGTTTATGAACTGTAAAATCCATAATCCTTTTCATATCATCTGCAGTTACTTCTTCAGGTCCATACTCATCATCCTTTGACTCCTTCTCACCCTTAGAATTACTTTCTGAATCACTCATTACAACAGATTTAGCTCTTTTCTTTTTCCTTCTAAAAGACTTTAACCTTTTTCCTGTTCTTTTCACACCAATAGTAGACTCAGGTTTTGTCTTTTCAACATTCTACTCATCAACTTCTTTTTCCTTCTCAGCTTCACCTACAACCTCTTTCTCTTCAACAGTCTTTTCTTGCACAACTTTAATTACTTCTTTAGGCTTTTGAACACTTGACTAAGGATTAAGATAAGCCTTTGGATCCACTCTTCTTGTAAGTTTCTTAATCTCAGCATTAGTCATAGGCTCAATTGGTCTGTTAATTCTTGCATGAGTTTCATAATAAGCCTTTGCAACAGCAGCTCTACTCATTCCTCTGAATGCACTAGGCTTCCAATAGGCTTGATTCCTTAGATACATTTTCATGTAATTATACTCATCAGTTTTGGAATGTTTCTTCTTCTTGTACTCACCCCTCTTTTCATTTTGCTTTTTTCTAAATGCTCCAAGCATATCAGATATAGCATCTTGTCGTTCCTCAAGGGTGTACTTCTCTCTTTCATCTCTTTGAGTTTGCGTTGCCACCTCCCAATCCTCCTTTAATTGTCTCTGTCTTTCCATTTCAACTTCTTCATGCCATTGTGATTCCATTCTCCTTGCAGCCTCTTCATCAGTTTCATTTTGTAGTGCTTGGGCAGCAGCATCCATAAACTTGAACTTCTTCTTTGGTTCTTCAACCAAGATGCTCTTGCCTTTGCCTGTTGATGAAATGGTTGGTTGTACAGGTTTTGGAATGGATACAGGTTCTTGAATGACAACTCCTTTAGCTTTTGGTTTGGAAGGTGTTGGTTGTTATATTTATAAAAAAAAAGATAATCAGTACATAAATCCTATAAAATATCATATATTAAAGCAATACCCATATGAGTTTGATCTTGTCAATGAAAAGGTTGTTGCGTGTATCGGTGGGTTTTGGAGATCTTTGTTAGATGTGATAGTAAAAACAACCGCGGACATCTGGGCGAGCCTCCTTTTTCTACCACCATACACAGACCGGTTTAGGAATGGATTGTCAAATACATCTGGGACAGATGCTGTCTCAATCGTGGCTGCAATTATAAGGAATAAGAGACACAAAATTTGAAAGACGTGCGCCAACATATGGTAAGACGTGAAAGCAAGTAAAAATCCAAAAACTACAATTGTACACTTACATAATCAATTTGATTTAGGTATTCAAATCAATCGCTGCTGCTAATTTTTGGTTCTAATCAATCCACCTCCCTGTGCATATTACATCAATGAAAAGTTAGTTTACAGCTCTATATCAATCGAAGGTTCTAAACTATCAAATGAAACATCTAATCAATTCGAAGACGTTCATTTTCCTTAGTTATGTGTGTTTAGTGTTGTAACTATTAGTCTTCCTCCATTTGTTCAGTTAAACTTAACGTTCGTGTTCATTCAATTTACAATCGGATTTATTTATAATCTGAACTAATAAACTATCATATTTGGGATTACGCCAATGGATATTTGTCTGAAAAATACGAAACATATGATGAAGCCAATGGATATTTGCCATCACCCGATTGCTACATCAACTGGCGTTATTATACTGCGCGCTAGTATATGGCATGCAAAGATATTGGTAAAAGATGTAATAGCGTACACACTTTTTCTACTGGAGGGATGCCTAATAGTGTCATACAAATGCTCCTAATCGCCTTAAAAGCACATCACAATTTTGTGTACTTTCTGAGGACAAAATGGACATCATCCAGCAACAAATTAAACACCCTAGGCATAAACACCTATATTACCAATGGAAATCTAAACCAACACTTTCAGAAAAAAAAACATGGAAGTACCTGTAATGTAAAACGTAGATAGGCTATAATTTCGATCTATCGGGTTTGCTCAGGTTTGACAGATTGGGTCTGCTGAAATCGCTGGAACCTAGCGCATCATGAAAGTTAAAATAAAGATAACATTGATGTGTTTCAAGGGATATACCCGTTAGGAGTACAAGTTTTAAAATTTTTAACACGATTTACCAATGATTCAAACGAAACACATACGAGCAAGTATACTCGTCCGTATGTAGTAAGAGATAATTGAGGTAAGCCGAGGTCGTTCAATAGGATTTGTTTTGTTTGTATGATGTGAAATTTTTGTGAATAAAGAACAATCCAACTTATCGATTCAAATTAGCAAGCAAATAAAGATGATGTAAATTCAATAATTAAAAGACTACACTTGCCTAGACTAGTTTGCACAATTCCTTTGACATGATTATGACATTGGTTCCATTTGATTATGATCAACGAATTAGATGGTGTTCTAATTCGATTAGTGGTGTACTAACTATATTGTTTCCAACACTTTCAATCCTCGTCAAGATTTAGAGATTATAAAAAAATATAATATTTAAGAATTGATCAATCCAAGATTAACACAATTCAATTACCCGATTCGCTTTTGTTTCACAAATAATTGACAACCACACTATTTAGTTTTTCAAGTTAAATTAAGTTTCTTATGAAATGGTCAATACATAAGGTAAAGCCCTTATAGACAAAGGTTTACAACTAACTTACTAACAATGTCTTTTTCAACCCAATACATCATTAGAAATTACCCAAACTTAATAACTCTTTGGTGGAGAAAACTCAAGATAGCACAATTCGTTCTTAGTGTTAACTTTTCTTTTGTGTTAGAACCAATAAGTCATAATCAATCAAGTGAATCATAAATCAAACATCATCTAGGCAAGTGCATAAGGTACTTAGCCACTCATGGTAAACAAAGTAATAATCATAAGAAATTGATCACTAGTAAACATGATTGAATAGTCTTACAAAATATTGTAATGATGATTACAAATAATGAAGGACACTTGTGAAATAATCAACAACGATTCGTGAGTAATTGAAGTAATGATTGGTGAGAGTTTAGCTTCCTTCTTCCTACGTTTTTCTCCTCTTGTCGCCCCACTTGTAAGGAAAAATAGTGACAGAATTTTGTTGTGGTTGTTGTATCTTGATTGTCTCTCTCTCTCTTTGTCTTTCTCTCTTCATGTATATAGGGAGATTATCCTTGGCCAACAAGCAAACAACTTGGGCTCCAAGTGTCATAATGAAGGAGTTGAATTAATAGATGAATAATGACACTTAACTCTTCCTTTTAATGCAACTTAGTAGTCATTAATAATGCTGGACCCAAGGTTTGGATATTTAAACCTTAGGCATGGAAGTAACTTCTCAAACCTTAGGTTTTGAAATTGAAACCTAGGGTTTAGGCAATGATCACTAACACTTTTCTTCAACTTGAAAATCATTGTAATCTTGATTCTCCATCTTTATCAATCCTTCCATAGCTTGTATTGTGAGATGATTCCTACATTTGTGCATATGTTCTTGATTTGTCAACTTTTCCGCATCTTTTTAAGCTTATCCTTGAACTTGATTGAACCTGAACTAAAATACATCTTTTGCACTTTTTAAGCATAATATGTTCATAAATTCAACCAAATACAATGCATAAATATAGAAATAACGCGACTAAAACATGTTCAAAATGAGCGTTATCAAACATCCACCAAATAATTGTCAAACACGAATGTAAAAATGAACGTAAGGTTACAATGGCATCTAATTTGACAGTCAAGAAACAGACTGCGAAGCGGCTACCTGCAGCCACACCTTCAGGGCGGCATATCCGAAACCCGAAATTCATTCACCTGGAAAATCCACAGAACACATGGTATTTAATTAATTGACCACCTATAAATCGGTAAACCAAACTTAAAAATTAAAACTAATCTTAATGTAAAACTAACCTGAGTATAACAAAAGCCGGAGCTCAAGATGAAGCAGCAACAACAAAATGAAAAGGTAACATAATATTTGGGATTACGCCCCTGGTTTTTCACCCGCAACAAATCTTCTAATCCCAACTAATAATGCATCCAACCAATTCCGCCGTTGACCTATTCAGTTCCTGTAAAAACCCGAAAACAAATTTAAGGTTTCATAAACGCAAAAGTTAATTGACGGGAAAAAAATTAAAACAACCAAATCCAAAAAACTGAGAGTGTCATGTGTGTATCTTTCGATTAAATAGATAGTAATATGTAAATAGCGAAAATACTATAAGGAAAACCACAATCATGTACAACTGACCCGAACCGCGATGTAGGTGCCTCGAGCTCTATCATCAACCTCCTTCGTACCTTGTCAATTGTTTCTAACTTCTGAAAATCAACAACCCAACCCGTCAATGCACCAACTGACGAAAACATAAAAACTAAAACCCCTAGTTTTTTAAAGTACCTAATTCAATCTTTTGCCTTATATGTATCAATAACTGACAATAAAAAAGAGGCCAATTAGCATTGTTCAGTAGCTCGCTGCATATACATATTCATAGGTGATTAAACCAAAACTCAATAAGTCACGGATGCAAGTATAATAGCTGTAAATGGTTAATAAGTACCTTTCCATCATAATATCCTTGTATCAAGTAATTAATCACACCAAAATCTGAAGCAGATACGTAGACAAATCTTCTAATCCCTGCAACACAAACAATCAAGAACATATCATACTCTAGATATGTAGCGGGATTAGAAAAATTTTAGAATGAATACCTATCGCAAAAATCAAAAGTCGGCAGCAATTGGTAAGGCGGTTGGAGATTATGTGCAGAAGGTTGTGGAACAGTTCCTATCTTCTAGTGAAAGAGGCGGTGGTATAGATCTCTCATATGGGCTGGATCTGCATTGGGCTAAGTTAACAGGCTAAACGCAGGCCATAAAAGAAAAAATATTATATTCAGCGTGGATTATTTTAGTATAAAAACAATTGTAAAATAATGGACCAACCATGGGTTTTAATATATAGTAGTAATAGTAATGTTCATTTAATAATGATAAATGAGTTGAATTGAAATCATATTAAAATAGGCTTTCAAATGGACGTTGTATCAATTGGCATCTGTCGAATGCTTAGCCATTAGACACCTATTGGAATCACTAAGACCAAGAGTAGTGGCGTTGAATGGGCCTTCGTTGCCCTTTCAACGGGCGTTGGACCACCCCCAACCACCGTTGAAGCCCGTTGAATGTGTTTAAAATCAACGCCCGTTGATCAAACAACGGGTGTTGAAGTGTTGAATGTATATTTTTTTATTTATTTTTATTCTTTAAAATGATATTTAACTTCACTTTTTTCCATTTAACTATGTCTATTGAAATTAAAAAAATATTCCGTTAACTAAAAAAAAAACATTCCATTAACAAAAAAAAACATACAATTTATTCAAATTAAAAAAAACAAAAACAAATAAACAAACAATCTAAAAATTAAAAATATTGGTTCCAACGTGGTGCTTCGCGATTGTCCAGCTCGCGAGGTGCTTGAATGCGACCCCGCTGTGTCTCTCCTTCCACAATTTCTTCGCGTCCTCCAGCTGGTCATCCTCGTCATCTAGCTCGTTGGCAGACTCACGATAGCAGCGTTCAAACTCGAACATGTCCGCACGCAACGCATGCCACTTGGAGGTGATCATGTCCGTGTTACGGTACTCCTTTTGTCTACCGAGCGAGAGGTGAAAATCGCGCTTCACCCTAGACCAAAAGTCTTTCTTCGTATCATGAGTCTCCGCCCGGATGTCGAAGACGTTCAGGTAAGAATTCACCAACGCCATTTCTTCGTTTTCTTCCCATGCAGATCGAGAATCGCTGGCCATTTTTTGGGTGAATGTGGTGGTCGTTGAAGGCAAGGGAGAAATTAGGGTTAATATTTGTGAGGTTAAAAGGTAAAAAGTGGCTATTTATGACCTAGCGTTAACGGAATTTCATTAAATTTGACGTTAACGTTGGGTCAATTGGGTAACTTTAACTCCAAACGTTAACGTTGAATGGGTAAAAAATTAAATGTTAACATTAAGTTTCTGACTCGTTAACAGGCAATACTTATCTTTAACAGTGGATTTTAATTTTTTATTTTTTTTTTAAGTAATTTATTTCTAATTTTTTTTGCTTTAACGGTGGAATTTGATTTTTTTGGTGTCAAATAATAACAAAAAAGATGTTAAATAATAAAAAAAAAAACTAATCATTATACCCATAGCTTTAACGCCCCAACCCACTACTTCTATTTTGTAAAAAACTTTCATTATGACACATGTGACACTTGTCGCATTTTGCCCACACCCACACCCAAACCACTACTTTTGGTCTAAGTGGGAGAAGAAAAATTATCAAACAACTAACTTCACCGACCGAATCAGGGATAGCCCATTAAGAGGCTATGAAACAGCACCCAAATGATAATATCATCTTTTCTATAAAAGAACAAGATCATAACTTGAGTCGAGTTATTTTACATACCATATTCATGGAAAATGTAATGTACTCTTCAATATTATTTGTGTGAGATCCGGATTCTATGGAAATAAAAATATATTCCATTCCGAATTCCCGATGGTGGGTTGGTGGCATTCATCATCATCACCATTTACATCATCAGCCCCATTTCCCATACTTCATTCACCTGACCCGACCCGACCCGACCGACCCGATCCAACCCATTATACAAACTGGATCCCTTAAAGGGTGGGTGAGTCTTACAAAATACATACCCTATTTGACCCAAAATAAGCAACAACCTTTCCACCAACCACCCATTAGTACCCACATTCAAAGTACAAATTTATTCCACACATACACAAAACACAAACACCAAAAAAAAACAATCACTTTCTTACCCAGATCTTGCAAATGGGCCCCACTTAAAAAAAGGACACAACACAACCGCCGATGACCAAAGATCCAACGTAGGGATTGGATCTCCTGTTGTTTTTTTTTTTTCCTTAAAATCCTTTTTTATTTATAAAAATTTATTAATAAACCATTCAAATAATAAACGGCATACAAAATCACCCACCCTTTAATAAATCCCTATAAATATCCCACAAATTCCACACACACAAATTGCACTAACACACAAAAAAAGCCCCTTATCCCTTGTATATCTTTAACAAGTGGTTCACCTTTGGATCTCAACAAGTTTTAATCTTTATAAAAAAAGATTGAAGGGTTTTGTTTGGAATAAGATATTAAGTTAGATCTGAGGTGGGTTTTTGTTAAGGTCAATGGGAGCTTTAGATGAAGGTCATTTTGATGTTGTTCTTGAAAATGGTGTTAAGTTTGAGAAAGATGGAGATGAGATTGAAGAGGCTGTGAAAGTCTTGTTGGAGGGTTTGGGTGAAGATGTTAATAGAGAAGGGCTTGTTAAGACTCCTCTTCGTGTTGCGAAAGCGCTTCGTGATGGGACTAGAGGTTATTTATTTTTACTTTTTTATATGTTTTTGTGGTTATAGTTTTTGTCATTTGGAGATTTTATGTGATTTCAATGTTGGTGGTGTTATGGTTTAAGTGTTTAGCATTGGGTTTTGAAAGTGGTTATGTGATAAGATTTAAGTTGCGGATAATTAGTGTCTAGAGTTCGGAATTGGTTAATAGAGCTTTATTTGGTTATTGCCGTTTAAGATAAGCAGTTGCGGTAGGCAATCTAAAAGAGGCTTAAAACTGTCTGTCTATTGTATCCGCATGCAATCAGCTTATCTGAAATAGCTTATGCTTTTGCAATAAGCTAATACTTTTCAACCAATTAGAAACATAATAAGCACCTTTTAACAAGTGTTTGGGTACGCCTACTGCATTTCATCAACACTATAGCTGATAACCCAAACACTGCCTTAGTAAGCAATCACAAACACCCCATACTTAAACTCCCAAGTATGAGCTAATTGGTTATGTGTTTTCACTTTCTTCCCCTGTTCTAGTCTCTAATTACTTGCTATGAAGTCAAGAAGTTTAAGGTGGCACATTATATGGGTCACTTGGTACATGTTTAGTGATGGAATATTGATCTTTTAAAGCTATTTAACTGGGCACTCTAATTGCATTTAAAATAGCAGAGTACCCTGGAGAAAAGTGACAGTAGAAGCAAAATTACATAAGATTATAAAATGACGAGTTAAATATAAGAAAGGGTAGTTAGGTACTTTTACATTTATCTTGATGATTATTTTCTTACATCTGATACTTTGCATGCATCTATAATTCTGAGTATTATAACCATGAATAATTTGAAAATGGTAAAAAGAATTGAAGTGAATGTAAATGTTTTAGAATCTGCACGCAAACACCCCATTACTTCATAAGAAGTTGATACACATTCTATCTCGAGTAAATTCATGAGTTCAACTATTTTGCGCCTGCATTATGCTCCCAATCAAGGCTTTACTTTGTAGTCTTATTCACTCTTTGTGTTCATTGTAGTCATTGGAGCACAAAATTTGTCGCTAGTAAAACTTTGGCTTTGGAAAAGTTTGAATCTTTTTTTGTAGTATGGCTTGGAGCATTGGTGTCATAATATGTTGATGTTGCTTTAAATGTTTGATGTCATATGATATTTTTCGGTTCTTGAATAACAAAATTTCATGATGACTTTCTCGATGTAATCAATACTAACAGTTCTTCAACGAGCATAAGGACTTTGGTTAATAATTGCATTTCACACTAGCGCAACAGAGAAATTTTACCTTATGTAGCCGAAAACCGTTAAAAGTTATCTTGAGCATGGCAAATGTGGACAAACGAATTAGATACCATCTTAGAGTTACTTCGTATATTAAATGAATCCTTATGTCAGCTTCATCGGGTTTCCTAGTTTTTCTTTTGGTATCCAAACAAAAAAGTTTAGATTAAGATGCCTGAAATGTTCCGATGGCTTTAAGCAAGTGGATGAGACTCTTTGAGGATAACCTAGAGGTGGCAAATGAGTTGTTGGGTAATGGGTCAAATAAGGCAACTCTTAAGTGTGGTTAAAAATGGTTGACCTTATCTGTTGTCCTTTTATTATGGGTAATGGTCAAATAACACAACTTTATAGTATGAGTAAAAATGGTTGACGCGATCTGTTATCCAATTCTGAATCGCTGATGTCCTAATTATGATTACAAGAATTATTACAAAATAATATAACTTTTTTTTTGGTTTAGCTATATATTTGGTGTTTTATGCATAAGAATTACGTCAGCTGACTTTCACCTGTTTCTTTTTTAGCTAAACTTTTCAGCTTAGGCCAACGTGACCCAGGTTGACCTATTTAGTAAAACTTAAACCTCGACTGCATCAATAAGCTGGTAGCAAAGGATGTAGTTTCTGCATCTATTAGAAAATAAGGACGCCTTAAATAGTGACCTAAATAGGGAATCCTTATATAGTTATTGAGCTTGCAATCCTTGCATAGGAATTCGTATGTTAGGTTCATAGTTTGTATCATGTATAGTTTGACAAAAATTGGGTGAGTCAGTGAGTTGGGTGATGATGGGTCAAAACTCAAAGATGATATTATTTGGGCCAGCCAAAACGGGGGAGTTCTAGATGACCCGTTAACACCTTGTCCTAATTAAAAAAAAATGGTTTAGAAACTAATGTAATATAATCACCAAAATTATGAATAACCTAGGAATCCTGTTCTTCCGCTAACTGATTTCAGAGGTTGTAAGTACATCTTGGATGACATATAAACTCTGCCTATATATTCCATCTCTTTTTATGCCCATTTGACCCATTAGTCGTATTAAATATTACTCAAATCAACCCATTTTATTCATAATCATAATCTAATGATTTATTGGTTTTCTTTTTTTTTCTGGTCTTATTCAGGCTACAAACAAAATGTGAAAGATATAGTTCAAGGTGCGTTATTTCCAGAAGTGGGAGTTGAAGCTGGAATAGGCCATGCTGGCGGAGCTGGTGGACTCGTCCTTGTTAGGGATCTTGATCTTTTCTCATACTGTGAGTCTTGTTTGCTTCCTTTCCAAGTGAAATGTCACGTCGGTTATATCCCGTCTGGTCAACGTGTTGTCGGTCTTAGCAAACTCTCTCGGGTAGCCGATATCTTCACTAAACGTCTCCAAGATCCACAACGGTTGGCAGATGACATTTGTTTTGCTTTACAAAACGGAATCGACCCAACTGGTGTTGCAGTTATTCTCCAGTGCTCACACATCCACTTCCCCAATTTTGAATCCTGTTTTCTCGACTCAAACCACGAGAGATGGGTCAATGTTTTAGTCGGATCCGGTTCTGGAACTTTTGAAAAAGACGATTCTGCTTCTTGGGTTGACTTTTTTGGTCTTTTAAGATGCCGTGGCATAAGTTTAGAAAATATTCGTTCAAGAACTGATATAAAAGATTCTTGGTGCCCGTCACGATCACACTCAAAGCTAGGCCCTTGTACATCCACTATGGATTTAGCTGTGACATCGATTATACGGTCATTAGGTCAAGACCCATGCAGAAAGGAACTTTTGGGAACGCCTAACCGGTTTGTAAGATGGCTAATGAACTTCAAAGATTCAAACTTGGAGATGAAACTTAACGGGTTCACCACTCTTTCTTTGAAAACCGTTGGGAATGTGAATTATAAAGACCATATTAGATCAGAAACGAATCTATCTTTGTGGTCACTATGTGAACACCATTTACTTCCATTTTACGGGTTAGTTCATATAGGGTACATATCTAATGAAGAAGTGAATCCTATTGGAAAATCCTTACTACAATCTATTGTACACTTTCATGGATTTAAACTTCAAGTACAAGAACGACTTACAAGACAAATTGCAGAGACGGTTTCACCAATTTTGGGTGGAGATATAATCGTTGTGGTGGAAGCAAATCACACTTGTATGATTTCTAGAGGTATTGAAAAATTTGGTAGTAATACCGCAACTGTTGCTGTGTTGGGTCGGTTTGCAAATGACCCTGCAGCAAGATCACAGTTTTTGAAGATGATTCCGAGCTATTCTTTGTAGTTGTTGGGGAAAAGATGATATTTGATCTGAATTTCTACAGTAATCTTGACGTATCAAGAAAGAAGCAGAGTCTGATATATTGCAACAGTCCAAGTTCCTCCAATAATCTTGACATATCAAGATACAAAGCGTTGTCTGTGAAATATGGTAACAGTCTTAGTCTGTTGGTTGTTTTTGTTGTGATCATTCATATTAGTTTTTAAAGATGATTCCGAGCTATTCTTTGTAGTTGTTGGGGAAAAGATGATATTTGATCTGAATTTCTACAATAATCTTGACGTATCAAGAAAGAAGCACAGTCTGATATATTGCAACAGTCCAAGTTCCTCCAATAATCTTGACATATCAAGATACAAAGCGTTGTCTGTGAAATATGGTAACAGTCTTAGTCTGTTGGTCGTTTTTGTTGTGATCATTCATATTTGTATTGTTGTTTTCCGGGAATTTATGGAATTGTTAGCGTGGTCTTTTTTGTTATATTAACGTTACTACTGTTAGATGTAACATTTTTGCATTCATAGAAACGATGTCACAAGCTATATACAGTGGTACAAGCTTATCATTCTTTAGTTTTTTGTAAGAATAACTCACGATGTTGTATTTCTTGCGAAAGTTTTGTTTGTATGTGTCCGCTGCACACTGATGCAACGGAAAATGATAGAAGTTCACCTCTTCGGCTGGGGCTTTAGACTGCTGTAACACATTTAAGTATTCGAGTTTAAGGTTCTAAAGGAGTGTTTTCAGGTTTGATTGTTTGGGTTTCTGGTTTGGTATTTATACAATCATTTTCATGACCTTCATGGATATGTCAACACCTGAGCAAAATATTAACTTTTCATATTGATTGCGATAAATTTTATGGTTTGAAACTAAAAATAAGAAAGAAACAAATCAAAAAATTGAAAGACAAAGAAAGAAAAAGCAAGGGCTAAAAGTACCAAGATTGTTTAATTTATCATTTGTTGTGATTTGCTATTACTTTTCTTAATATATAATCTCATAAAATAATGTATCATATCAACTGGTTACATTTCTTAATTGTTTTACATCACTAACAACATATTTAAATCCAAAATCCACCAACTATCATCTTTTTACCTATTTTCTTACCTTCTTAACCTATAAAAATACCCATAGAATATTGTTTTACATCACTAATAACCATGCTTAGCATGCCACTCACTTCCTCTACTTTATAAGTTCACAATCTTTGTACTAAAAGAGCAGAACACAACCATGAACAGAAACATAAATTTTCACCCATGTTCTTGCTCATTTCGATTATTTTCTAAACCCTATGACGACGATCACGAATCAAATTTTCGATCACAATCATTTTCGCAAGATTCTCTTAACTCTTCTTTCTCATCTAGATCAAGTCTTCCATCATACATATCCACTTTGATCCCTTCATCAACCATCATCCACCAAGAATGCATCACAACATTTAAACATAATACGTCCCACGTACTCTCCTTAACTCTCACAGGAAACCACCTTTTTAGCGGCTCATCCACCCATATCCACTTTTGGCCAAGCCATCCTACCGCCACCAGCCTTGAATTTGCCTCAATTCCATGTAAATCCGCGGTTAAATCACTACAAATACTTAACGACAATATTCTAATGAGTGCTCATCAAGATCATAAAATCCGAATATGGAATATTAACAAACTCAAAGTTGTTGCAACTTTGCCAACGTTAAAAGATCGACTAAAAATGATATTTTTTGCAAAAAAAGTTCCCCAACATAAGAGACTCACCGGGATTCATCAGAACCAGGGACGGAGCCAGGTATAGCCAAAATTTTAGTATAGTTTTTACATAAGCACAAGGTCACTAGATATAAAGACAGTCCATTTCAAAAACTTTAATTATCCTATAGAAAAAAAGTATCTAGCCGCCAATTGTTATTTTTACTGTAGTATTTCTCATTTAGCACAATTTTAGCATAAATGATCTTACTCGTGCAGGTAGCAGACTCCACTCCTTACCATTTTGACGCTGTATCATCATTGGCATTGTCAAAAGATAAAACACTCATTTACTCAGGTTCATGGGATCGGACCTTTAAGGTTTGGAGGAGTTCAGATTTCAAGTGTTTGGAATCAGTTACAAAAGCACATGATGACGCCATTAATACCCTAGTGGTATCCAATGAAGGCTTCATTTACACAGGTTCTGCAGATAAGAAGATTAAGGTATGGCGGAACAACCAAAGAGTCAGAAAACATGATCTAATAGATACATTGGAACATCATAAATCCGCAGTGAATGCTTTGGCTTATGATGATAATTTGTCAGTATTAATATCTGGGGCGTGTTCAGGAGTATTAATAGCAAGTGAAAGAAACATTTCAAATGAAGGGGACGGGAGGCATATGGTGATTGTGGGGGCACTTTTGGGGCATAGGAAGGCTATTTTGTGTGTGAAAATAGTGGGAGAACTTGTGTGTAGTGGTTCTGCTGATAAGACAGTGAGATTATGGCGGAGAACTGAGGGAAAAAGCTATTCGTGTTTAGGTGTTTTGGAAGGTCATAATGGTCCGGTGAAGTGTTTGGCTGCGGCTGATGAAAGGGATCATGGTGATGATGATGGCCAAGGGTATATGGTGTATAGTGGTAGTTTGGATGGTGATGTTAAAGTATGGAAAGTTTGGATTCCTTTCGCCATGGTTAACTGATGTTAAAGGTATAGAAAGTTTACGATGAAACTTGAACCCTCAACTACTTGGATACTGCTCGGACAAAGAACATTACACAAACCTTAACTGTCGATTATTTTTGTTGAAGAATTAAAATTTTAATTTTGTTTTAGCTTTCAAAGCACTTAGCCTAGGTGTTGTTAACATGAGAATTTATGTTGACCCCTTGATGTGGAATTGATTAATGAAACATCCATGAGGGTTAAAGATGTTATGTTTTGATAGTCAGGTTTTATGTAAGAATACTAGCTTACATACCCGATCCATACCCCTCTTTGGCGGGATTGTGCACTCTTGTCATGGTACTCTACTAGTTTACGTAAAAGAATACTACCTGGAATTGAAACACAATTTATGTCTGATAACTGCAACTTGCAAGTGTAATATGTAGCTTTGTAAAAAAGAAGCCAAGCGCCCAAGCAGTTGGGCTGATAAGACTTGAACAATGCACCTTCATCTTAGAAGACATGAAGCTTACCAACCCCACTACACTGACATCCATATATTGTCCTTCAATTTGTATCATATAAACATATGTTTTCGATTATGTGATTACACACTCAACTATTGTGTTTACCTATTTAAAATACTTCTCTTTACACTTTGAAATACCTTTTTAAAAAGAATGGTACTTTGGGACGCTAACATTTTACATATTGTTGAGATCACACCTTTAGCTTTAAGTTCTAAAAACATATGTATTCGTTTCAAATAATGTATATATACTTGTTGAGATATTTGTTAAAAATTTGTCATAAGATCTGGAAGACTGATGTATTATTCGTACGTACCAAACCATAATGATATATTTGCAATTTATTCACCTTGTAATTTTGAACTATAGTATGACGGTCACATTTTCAATTGTCAATTATGTTTAGTCTGTAAAAGCTCGTTAAAATGTCGAACCTTCTAGGCATGTTGGAAAACCGAATTTGTTAGCATATATACATTAACAAACAGAAAACGGTATTATTTATATATGTTACGTACATCTAGTATATATTTTAAGGTAGTTTGGAAAAAGAAAAACCTCGTACGTTTACATGTATCCATAGTAGCCTAAAGTGTGTATATATATATAGGATCCTTTTTATTTACTAGTGGCTTCACAAGTACGTATAAGTAATATATTAATATCATGAAAAGTCTTACATATGCTTCGTAGACAACTATTATATATATCGAAGAAGACGTATCACCATTTTAACAAGCGTAAGACTAATGGTAATAAGAGTATTACCATGCGTCTTTCTCCTATGTGGCATGCAACCAACACGTCTTCTTATACTACACACAGACACCTCAAGTGACGCGTTTTGGGTGAAGAAAAGGGAGAAATAATCGGTCTTGAGGGCCGATTTCTTATCTCAGTTGTGTGTGTGCTATTGATTTTTGTTGGTATACATATGTTTAATTGAAGTATGTTTTGGTAATAACGTTGGTTATTTTATTACAGTATGATTATTGTGATATTGATGGTGTTAAAGACTAATATAACACTGAGTTAACGGTTATCATGATGATCACTATTACCATCGGCCTAAAAAGTAAATATATGTAGTACACATCTGTTTTGTCACATTGAACATTATCTATGAGTGACAATAAATTATTGATTTTACTGGCAATTAAAACCTGTAAGTCAAATGATTTGGAATTTGGATAAAACATATCCTAAGAAAAGAAATCTATTAATTTAATAGTATCTATATCAAGCAAACATCTTTCAATAAAGAATTGTTTCTTCACAATGTAAACAAACTACTGAAATTATATATTTAATCACTGTTAGTGGAACAGGTATAAGTGGGCAAAAAGTTATCGTTTTTCCAAATTTAAAGACAACTATCTGATTTTTAATTGGTATGGAGAAGGGTACCACCCAACAAACATAGAAAATATGAAGAAAAAAAATACTTTTTCGAGTAAACTGCAAAATACATCCCTGTGGTTTACATCTTTTGGCACATTACATCCCTGTCAGAAACTATTGGCAATATACATCCCCCGTTAGGCAAACGTTTGCCACATTACATCCCTAAGTTGGATGGGCGTTATCTTTCTCCGTTAAGTGTTTGCATCGTTAGTCCCTCTGTTAAAATGTTTGCACCGTTAGTCCTATGGGTTAAGTCTATCTGCACCGTTAGTCCTTCGTTACGTTTTCGTCCGATTTTTTACGTTTTCGTCCGGTTTTTTACGTTTTCGTCCGATTTTTTACGTTTTCGTCTGTTTTTTTACGTTTTCGTCCGATTTTTTACGTTTTTGTCCCATTTTTTTCGTTTTCGTCCATTTTTTTACGTTTTCGTCTGTTTTTTTTACGTTTTCGTCCGATTTTTTACGTTTCTCGTACGATTTTTTTTTCGTTTTCATCCATTTTTTTCGTTTTCGTCTGTTTTTTTACGTTTTCGTCCTATTTTTTACGTTTTCGTCTGTTTTTTTACGTTTTTCGTTTTCATCCATTTTTTTACGTTTTCGTCGGTTTTTTTTACGTTTTCGTCCGATTTTTTTACGTTTTCGTCGATTTTTTACGTTTTCGTCTGTTTTTTTACGTTTTCGTCCGATTTTTTTTGTTTTCGTCCATTTTTTTCGTTTTTGTCCCTTTTTTTTACGTTTTCGTCTGTTTTTTTACGTTTCCGTCCCGTTTTTTACGTTTTTCGTCCGATTTTTTACGTTTTCGTCTGTTTTTTTACGTTTTCGTCCGATATTTACATTTTCGTCTGTTTTTTTACGTTTTCGTACGATTTTTTACGTTTTTGTCCGATTTTTTCGTTTTCGTCCATTTTTTTACGTTTTCGTCTATTTTTTACGTTTTCATACATGTTTTTACGTTTTCGTCCGCTTTTTTACGTTTTCGTCCATTTTTTTCGTTTTTGTCCCATTTTTTTACGTTTTCGTCCATTTTTTTACGTTTTGTTCTGTTTTTTTACGTTAGGAGCTTATAACTCCGTCGGACAAAAACGTAATAAAACAGATGAAAACGTAAAAAATAAGATGAAAACGTAAAAAAAACAGACGAAAACGTAAAAAATTAGACGAAAACGTAAAAAATCGGACGAAAACGTAAAAAAACAGATGAAAACATAAAAAATCGAACGAAAACGTAAAAAAACAGACGAAAACGTAAAAAAATCAGACGAAAACGTAAAAAATCGGAAGAAAACGTAAAAAAACAGACGAAAACGTAAAAAATCGGACGAAAACGTAAAAAACCGGACGAAAACGTAAAAAAAACAGACGAAAACGTAAAAAAAATTGACAAAAACGAAAAAAATGGGACAAAAACGTAAAAAAATCGGACGAAAACGTAAAAAAAAACAGACGAAAACGTAAAAAAAAATGGACAAAAACGAAAAAAAATCGGACGAAAACGTAAAAAAAACAGACGAAAACGTAAAACATTGGACGAAAACGTAAAAAAACATACGAAAACGTAAAAAATCGAACGAAAACGTAAAAAAACAGACGAAAATGTAAAAATATGGACGAAAACGAAAAAAAATCGGACGAAAACGTAAAAAATCAGACGAAAACGTAAAAAAAACAGCCGAAAACGTAAAAAATCGGACGAAAACATAAAAAATCGGACGAAAACGTAAAAAACCGGACGAAAACGTAAAAAATCGGACGAAAACGTAAAAAAAACAGACGAAAACGAAAAAAATCGGACGAAAACGTAAAAAATCGGACGAAAACATAAAAAATCGGACGAAAACGTAAAAAACCGGACGGAAACGTAAAAAATCGGACGAAAACGTAACGAATGACTAACGGTGCAAATAGAGTTAACCTATAGGACTAACGGTGCAAACATTTTAACAGAGGGACTAACGATGCAAACACTTAACGGAGAAAGATAATGCCCATCCAACTTAGGGATGTAATGTGGCAAACGTTTGCCTAACGGGGGATGTATATTGCCAATAGTTTCTGACAGGGATGTAATGTGCCAAAAGGTGTAAACCACAGGGATGTATTTTGCAGTTTACTCTACTTTTTCCGTCACGTAACAAATGTTTATTAACAAATGTTTATTTTAATAATGTGCGGAGTTTTAAGAAACTTGACTAACTATATTTTCATGAATCAAATCTTAACCACTAAAGTTTATTTTTATTGTTTGAAATACAAAATGAACACTTATTTTAAAAACATTAAAAAATAGCAATGAACACTTGCTAAAACGAAAAGAGTAGAAAACAATAACATTTTTATAAGTTACACCACGTCATCAAAACCCCGGTAAAAAGAAAACTTCTTCATATAACCCAAGTTATAGGAACCACAAAAGAAAACTTTCTTTTATTTATATTAAACTCAAAATAATTTTAATGAAAGAATAGAAAAAGAACAAACAAAATCTTGTCTCCCCCCTAATGAAGAAGTAGTAAGCCCCCTTCCCGCGTATGCGCCTTTATTTAGTATTTAGTTTAAATTTTTATTCTTTCTATTTTTTAATTACCAACGGGGAATCCTTCTAAAAAAATATATCTGGCAAAACACAATTCGTCGAGTTCAATCCAAGGTGTACCTTGCCTTTTTTCAGGTAGCTTTCTTACGCCTATTCAGCTAGGGGGCATTGGTCATAGCTGAAATTCGTCGAAGGAAAAAAAAGAAGAGAAAGAAAGGGAAGTTTTTTCTTTCAATCCAAATAAGAGAACAAAGAAACCACTCAAACCACTCTAAAATGAAAGTGAGATAAAATCAAAGAAGTTTCAGTAAGAACTAGCACTAGACTTCTTCCCCCCTTTCGACTTTTCTTCTCTCCTTTAGTTTGTGCTTCCACATGGGCTTTTCCTTCTGTTTTATAGAGACCCGAGGAAATTCTTCTAAAAATGCATGTAGAAAGGTGAGGCATTTTCCCCGGCATACCGAAAAAAATTCCAGGATGACGCAAAAGACGAGTAAGGGACGGGGAGGAGGAGCCTCTCGAAACCAAACGAGACTAGAAGGAACATGGGAATTAGCACCATTCATGAAATAACTCGAATTTCAAATCATTCACTTGCTTTAACTACTTATGCTATGGATGTGGGAGCATCAACTCCGTTCCTGTGGGCTTTTGAGGAGCGGGAAAAATTGTTGGAATTCTATGAAAAATTCTCGGGAGCCAGGATGCATGCCAGTTTCATACGACCAGGTGGAGTGGCACAAGACCTGCCTCTTGGCTTATGTCGAGATATTGATTCCTCCACACAAAAATTTGCTTCTCGTATCGACGAATTAGAAGAGATGTCAACCGGCAACCATATCTGGAAACAACGATTAATGGATATTGGTACTGTCACTGCACAGCAAGCAAAGGATTAGGTTTCAGTGGTGTAATGTTAAGAGGTCGTGCGACATGAAGACATTGATAGCAATATGGGGGAAGTTCCCATGAGGCAACAACGGTTCTGCCTGACCCTACTTAAGCATGCATATTATGTCAGTGAAGACTTGGTATGAAGCCTTGGAGCTTACGTTAGAAGAGCAAAAGGTCGAGGGCTAGGGTGAGCTGAGGGGGGACAGCGTAAGTAAGCGAATGTGTGTAAAGCCAGTCAAACATAACTGTTCTAGGCGGGGTGGGTCGCCCACCTTCGAATGGTGTTAGTAGTAGAGTGTATAATACAAAGGGCAGTCCCCATATAACATGTTTTTATAGGCACCAATTTTGCCCTATGACCCACGATACCGAGCACTTCAAAAATCTTGAGTTTTTGAGTTTGTTCACTTAGCTTGTATCGATTCGATCTTAGTTGATTAGTTGAGTTCGCATGAGCTCGTACACAATCACAAAAAATTACATGATTTAAAAAATCAGTTATCTTGAGATAATTACAACTTAACTTTGAAAGATTCAAACATAGTTGAATAAGATGCATATTTATTTTCCAATATACCATTAGGATGTTCTAAAATTATTGTTGAGTAAACTACAAAATAGTCCTCGCGGTTTGGCCAAACTTCATGTTTAGTCCATATCTTTTCGAAAATGCTGCGAACGTCTTTGTGAGGAACTTTGTGCTGCATATTTGGTCCCTGACCGAAATTAAATAACTAAAATACTTTTTGTCTTCTTCTCTAATAATTTATCTTTTTAATCCTTCTTCAATAACATGAAGAACAACTCAAGAACACCATTATCAAAACTATGCACATTGAGCAATATTAGCCAAAACACGATTTAAAGAACTTTTTTAGTAAAATCATCATCTTCAAGAATGAAACCATAACCTTAACCAGTTTCTGAAACCCCTATTCTTGAAAAAAAAATCATCGATTCTAAAACCTAATTTTGAAATCATCCTCATCAATTCAAATCCCCTAATTTGAAAACCCTACCTTTTCACTTTCCTCCCGAAAATGAGATAAATTTTTTAAAAATAAAAGTTCATTCCATTTCTTAAAAAAACTAAAGAACAAAAAAAAAAAACCATTCATTTTTCTTTCTTTTCCTCTCAAATCTTAACTCAAGAATACATTGTAAGGGACTCAATATGCAACCCAAAGTTTCTCCCATAAACATTTGCTGCACTTTCGAAAGGATGGAGATCGAACCTGCAATTTGGCCAAACTATAAGGACAATTGTTGCAATTTACTCGATCATTGCATGTTTTAAGTTTCACTCAATCAACAGATTTAATACAATAAAATATAAGGGGAGATTATTTACATACAAAAAAAATCTTGCATACTAAGTGATCAATCATAATCACTCATTTTTTTTATATTAAATAACAAACTTTTTTTTTTTTTTTCCAAAAATTGATATCTTTTAAACCATTAATCGTTAAGCAAAAATAATTTATCATCGCGACGAGCATTTAGTTATCTTTCAATAGACAGACACTTTAATATATTTTAGACAAACTTTATTCTTGTCACATTTTTCGCTTTTTTCTTTTTTTTCGTTGTTGAAACTTACATGAAAAATCACATGTTATTCAACACTAATTTGAATATTCGAATATTTAAACATGTAATAAAAGAAACACAACTTTTTCTACAAAATTTTAAAGGTTTCATCATTTTTCCTGTAAACTAGACATTCATAGTTCTTCATCAATATATAATACATTATATTTCGAATTATAGATTTGTGCAGTTAATTCGTCAAAGTTAGATAAAACATATAAAATCACATATGATTTCTACCACGTGATCTCAATCACATGTGACTTTTACCTCATGTGATTTTTCGCATGCGGAGAAGTTTAATAAATGAATCGTTATTATCTATAATTTAAAAACAATGTGTGATAGTAGAAGTTTAATAAATGAATGCTATAATCTATAATTTTAGTTTAATAAATGAATTGCTATAAGCTATAATCTATGATTTTTTTTCACACTTTGTTTGAGAGACATGAATGTGTGTTTTCCATTGTAAAAACCAGGGAAGTCTTTAATTTATACACAAATACTTATGTTAGTTTTAGTACAGTTGTTTAGTTTCGAACTTACATATTAGTGTTAAATTACATGTGATATGTTATGTGAATTTCAATACTGAAAAAACGCAAAAAACGAAAATAAAAAAATATATATATATATATATATATATATATATATATATATATATATATATATATATATATATATATATATATATATATATATATATATGGGACTTTCTTACGAGAACCATTTTATCTGCGAGAACTGAGAGAACCACAAAAAACATACATGCACGCCTTTTAAAATAAAATAAAAATGCATGCAAATCATCAATAATCGTAAGTATCCACCTATGTTCTTCAATATCATCATGAACTCATCCTCTTTTTTCACAAAAACCTTACACAAGGCCGCAATATTGTCGTTGCACGCCTTATAAGAACATACATGCACACCTTCAAAGAAAAATGTTGTATTTCCAATTTCTTATCAAATTCCTTAGAACAACTATGTTTTTTTTAAAACATATATGTTGTTTTTAGAACATATGTGCAAAAATACAATTATTGAAGGCGTGCATGTATGTTTTTGGTGGTTCTCTCAGTTCTCGCAGATAAAATGGTTCTCGCAAGAAAGTCTCACTATATATATATATATATATATATATATATATATATATATACTAGACTATAGACCCGCGGGTTTCGCGGGTAGCTATATAAAACAGTATAATAAAAAATAATCGGAAAATAGAGCAAATAGGTATGCATCTCCTAAAATAAGAGACTCACTAAAATATATAATCTAAAACTATACGAAATGTGGTGTATTATAAAACAGATGACACATGTATGATTAAGCCTTGATATAATACATGCCAAAAAGAAGATATAATTCTAAAATCACGAACATAGATAAATATGTATCAATTCATATCTCATCCATGCAATCTTAAAACCACTTCAAAATAATAAAAATAATAATAATAATAAAAATAATAATAATAAAATAAAAAGTAAAAAAATAAAAAAAAAGTTTGTACAAACCTGGTGGATACGAAAAGCAAATTTGACTTCTTAAAGTAGGTATATAGTCCATTGAAGAATCTTTTTCTGATGTTCCTTTGGTTTGGAGCTATGTAGCAACACTTCTCATCTACTTTTTCGCCAACTTAACTGATCTCAGCTTAATCTGCAATGAGATTGTAGATCATTCAATCCTTGATGCTTGAACATACACTATTGCATGCCATAAGTAACACCAAATGAGCAGGATGCTTATAAAGTATTCAGTAAATAAAGGTTATAGTATGTCACAGGGCAAAACGGGTCATGGTAGGTTTGATTGACTTGGATCACTTTTTGTTCGAAATTTTTAGTTCTTATTAATGATTATTGGGTCAGATAGATCACCAGTGTAAGAGACTCTGTTAGGCTAATTACGATGTTGATGTATGAAACTATCAGTTGAAAATACTAATGATTTATAACGGAAAACACTTACTTGAATGAAGCCAAAGCCTTTACAATGTCATGTTTCCGAACCTGTTGGCAAGTGCACTAAATCCACTGGTACAAAGACTTAAAGAATCTGGAGATAATATTATCAGAAATAAACAATTACAAACTAAAATACGGGTGCAACTTATTTTCCAATAAAACTGGTGCAACTTTTGGATTAATCTTCAAGCTTTGAACCTAAAAAATGGCCAAATCTGATTAGCTGCACCATAGGAACCTGCAATGCCGCCTATTCCTCCAGCTGAAGCAACAGATTGCACAAGATTCTTTTCAGCCTCTCAAGGTTAAACCATTACTTGTTGTCCAAGTAGTAAATGACCCGACATTAGAAATAACTTGAAAGTATTAGTTCATGCTCGCGCATGAAGATGTGGATAACAAAGCCTTTCCTTGTTGGTACACGTGACACTTATTTTATCATGTGAACTACTTGGCCATCGTTTCTATATATCTACTAAAAAATGTTTATTTCATTGTCTTAGACCAAATGGAACGATACAGAGAAAATTAGCATGGCCCTTGCATACGAGACATGCCCAATCGAAAAATGGTCCAAAAAAAGGCCCGCACTTTGTACCCTTGATCTTAATAAAAAGTAGATATTTTCATATCCATATTATGGGATTAGACTACAGCATGGATGCAAACATGAGGATAAATCTGTCGTGGCTTCAATAGAACGTTTTGCACAGCAAGATGCAGATAATCTCAAGTTTGCTAGAATCCACTCAGGCGCATTCATGTTTTGTCATCACAACCTCTTAAATACACCAGTACAGTGAACATTTCCGCAAATTTCACCAAACCACAAGGACGATTTTTTGCAATTTACTCTAATCATAAACTCAACAAAGCAACAGATCATCATAGGCATGAAATAAGTTCAACCAAATAAAAGTTAAAATGGAATCAGACTCCACAGTGGCTAAAGACGCACAGGTTGCAATGCATAAGAAAAGATAGATTCTTACAGAATCCAAGTTGCTCAAAATTGTAGGCCCTTTATGATTCAAAGGGATGTTTGGGATTGCTAACTAAAACTACTCATGCTATTGGAAATAATCAGATAACTATATAATCAGCTCAAACAAAACAAAATGTAGGGGATATGTTTCGATTTATTTCCATGACAAAATCATCATCATCAGCGACTTTAAATTTACCTTGTGGCCAATTAGGTTCAAATGTTAAAACAACTGAAAAAAGACGATCACTCCGTCATGGCTGCAAATTTACCAATTTACCCCACCATGGCTGCAAAATTTATTATTACAGCCTCTTAGACCGATTGGATACACATATAGCATCGACCTATCCAAAAGTAAATTGCTCAAAATTGCCCGCTCTTAAGTCCTAAACAAGTAATAAATACATAATCAGTAAGTTTCATATAAAAGAGAGACAAATAAGTTGTATGGAGTGGGTCAACTGTTAAATCCTAAGGCACAATGGTTTGTAAGTGTATTCTATCTTCAGCATTGTATTTTTTAAACATTATCTAAAACTAAGAACATGATAATAGTTTCTTGAATCACAATTTTTTTTTTATATTATGAACACAAAAATTAAAATTACACAATCATAAAAATTAAAATAAAGATTCAAATTAACAAAACCCTTAAAATGAATCATCACAACAAAACCCCTAATATGAATCGGGTATAAAAGAAATTATTCACCTTTATCAAATGAACCAGTAATCAGAAACATCAACAAAAGGCCAACTTGATCATTAGAACAACTCATATAAATAATTTCATACATATGAGGCTACAAAAAAGGGATTTAGTGAAGATGTAATCAGATTTATGATGAATCGTTATAGAAATTTGGTATTGATGATATAGAAATTTGGTGAAATATTATAAAAGATATGAGGATACAGAAAAAAACGGGATGAAGTGAAGATGTAACAGATCTATGACGCGTGGAATAATGACGTCAATATATGACGTCAGAATAGGGGCTAATGGCATTCAAAAATCTTTTCTTTTATTATTATATATATATATATATATATATATATATATATATATATATATATATATATATATTTCGCCGATAGTATATGAAAGTGGTTTTTTAATAAAAGATAATTAAATGCTCTTCGTGACAGTATATTTTCTTTTGCCTAACGATTAATGGTTTATAAATATTTAAATTTTATAAAGATGGGTGTAATTGTTGTTTTAGTTAAAAATATTAATAAAAAAATTCTATATAAAAAAATAAGCGAATGAAAATTTCTCTTAGTATAAAATTATTTTTTGATATGTAAATGATCTTTTAGTAAAGTGAATATAGATTTTTATTTCGACTGTATGATGATTACAATTTTTTTAAACTGCATATTTTAAAACAATAATTTTAGGACGGAGGTGTATGCTATGTTAAGCTTAGAGTATCAGACCATCGAACAAGCCAACCTTGATATCTGACATATGCCATGCCGAATCATAACCCTATTCTACTTATTGGAGAAAGCAAGTATAATAATGATCATGGATTGACGAAGGTACTACTGACCTAAACTCTTCTGGTAATAAACATATTTCAATAGTCTATGCAACCAAAATATGAAACCAAAACAGTTCAGATGTGTGGATTTTGTTGTCAAAATCAAGTTCATCGCATCATTCCCAACACATTCGATATGGTACCAGAAACTATTGGGTAATACTTAAAACATATAAAACAGTGTTATGATGTTCATCGAGTTCACAGAAAACACAATATTTGTAGAGGAAAGTTGGAAGTCTTATACAACATAAACGACATACTCACGCATTATACTTGAACTATAAGACGGAAACTATATCAAGGTTCCACAACCACCTTCCCGGTAGCATGCCCTTCAATGCTCTTGGCCCAAGCCTCTTCAGCTTTACTTAAAGGGTAACTGGAGTCGATAACTGTCTTCAATTTCCCTTCCTTCACCAACTTTGCAAGGCACTCAAGCTTTTCAGCAGTTGGAGTCACAAGTAACGGCTGAAGTTTCTTCTTCGAGAACGTGATTGTGTTCACTGCATAAGTCCAAAATGCACTGCCACCCGGTGTTATGTCGATTACTTTCCCAGTTGGGGCCAGGTTGGGCTCAAAGGTTGACCAAGGGATACCAGTAGCGCAATGGACCACTACGTCATACTTCTGACCTGATGGGCTTTTGAGGGCAGCTCCTTCTGGAGTTTTGTAGTCAAGAACTTCATCCGCTCCTAAGCTTTTGACAAACTCGATGTTACGAGCCCCACAGGTTGCTGTGACATGGGTGTTTCCCAGTTTTGCTAGTTGGACAGCATAGTGGCCCACACCACCTGAAGCGGCAGTTACTAGGACATTTGAGCGTGGTTCGTTTTTGTCTAGCTTTAGACCGCCGGTTATAGTGAGGGAGTGTAGAGCGGTGCACGCTGCAATACCTAGACAAGCACCATCTGCAGCTGATACTTCTGATGGTCTTTGAATTGTTGATGCCTCCTTAGCCACCGCATACTCAGCCAGGCCTCCACCCGCAGTCCCCTATCATCCAGTGCAGAAAATAATTTAAAAAGGTTGGACCTAATAGTTTCTCAGCTACATATTACAAGAGGTGGCAAGATGGCGGAGTCAGGCAGTGGGTAAAGGGTCAAAACAAGTTGCTTGTTAGTGTGGGAAGAATTGACACGAAACACTCCTTCCCCATTGTCAGTTTTTTTTATAAATAGTTGATGCATTAATTGCGGTTACAAATTTAATATTAGGAAAATAATAATCTAAGATATTGAATGAAAAAAGTTAGAAAGCTGTATGCTTAAGAAATACACTTTGGGCGAACTTCAACAGTTCAACCCATCTTACCTATTCATATACCTCAAAAGAGTATTTGACACATTCGTAATAAAAAGCATTTAAGCTATACAAAAACTTGTGTTGTTGTGTAAACCAAGATATGACTAGCATTAAAAAGTAAGCATGTCATACGAATCATAGAAAAGAGTATCTCAAAAATCAGAAATAACAGAGATGAAACTCACAAGGGTCGAAATGATTTTGTCACCAGCTTTAAAATTCTTAACTCCCAGTCCAACCTCCACAACCTCTCCAGCTACATCACCAACTGTTCCAACAAACAACTTTCATTATGGATACGAACTTATGAATACATCATCATTCGGTGACTAGTTAAGCTACTAGTTGTTAGTACTCAAGGCATATCAAATTAATTTGATGGTTGTTCTACAATAATCAACACAAAACCAATAGACCAGCAAAATGGCTATTGAAAGCAAAGGAAGTGCTACCATATAACAAGTGGAAAAGGCCAAAAACACAGTCTAGGCTAAACATTGAAGTATGGAACTAACGTGGTATAAAAGGAAACTTTCGGGGCAAAATAGGGCGTATCATCCCTTTCTGAATTTTCCAGTCGATCGGATTTATGCTTGCTGCTTCTACTTTTAGCAGAATTTCACCATTTCCAGGAGCAGGAACAGGGGTTTCAACATGCTGCAAAAGATAGAAATATATTATTGTCTTTGTATATCATTTCAATATGTTGCAAAAGATATAGAGCATTGACCTTTTCAACTCTCACCGTTTACTAATTTGAAATAAACATAGTGCAACTTTCTAGATCAAACAGGATACTACTAAAGGCTAATACCAATGTCGTCAACCGTACTTTTATTATTACGCAAAGAGCAGCTCAGCAAATTGCAAAGACGGGTATCAAATTTATGATCAACGATTACTTGGGTTGTGAGACTTTTGTTTCCTTTACTTGAACACCTAATAAATTAAATTATTCAAGTTGGATACCCTGAATGAACAAAAGAAATTTTTTGACCCCCATATAGAAATTGAACATAAGTTAAATACTCATACCCTATGTGTGCAGTTTTCCAAAAACATAAAACACCGTCTATGCGGCAGCTGACATGATATGCCCCGAAGACTAGCATTGGTTACCTGAAAACTTACTACAATCCTCGTTTTGATATTTTGACCAGTGTTTTAAGTTGGATACTTAACACAAAAAAGTATGATACCTCAAACTGACAGTAAACATAAGTTTGATACTTTTTAATGCAATTTGGCCTTGCACAAAATAGTAGCCTACTTTCAGTTTTGGTTGATTAAAGTGTGTTGATATGATTAGTTATTAATTGTGAAAAAAAGCTGAAAGAAGGATGTTATTGTGCCTAATTTCATAGGTATTAGACTGTTATTTTTAAGCAATTAGCCCTAACATACAAGTATTAGTGTAGCCTATTGATTAGACTTTACTCTAAATGCCACTTCAATTAGCTTATGATAGAGCTCATTTAAAAAAATAGAAACAAAAAAGGCTCTCGTAAGCTTTATTTTAGCGTAGCCGTAGCTAACATAGCTGCATATGTAATTATGAAGTGTAAATCGACATAAAAGCTAAATGCTTCTTTTATTATCGTTTCAAATATGAGTGTTAGAATAAAATCCGAAAGTTAGACACTCGTTGCCAAACAAGCACTATATTCTACACACTAAATTATCCAAAAACCTTGACGCCCAACACAACACAAGCAAAACTTATATTTAACGAGGATCTATGCCAAACAAATAAATAGCTCTAAATCTCCAATATTATAACATCTAAAAAGTAGCAGTCTAGTTCTAACCTCAACAAAACCAACGCAATTAATCATCCACTTTACTATCTAACTTTTACTGATGAGTAGTGGGCGACTCTTTAACACAAATGTACGCGGCCAAACCACGATATCTCGTTACCGTTTTCAGCCCTTTCCGTAGCCACCCAAAAGAAGTCTACTCAGCGAGGTTTGAACCTGAGACCGTTTCTAAGGCCACTTTACTATCTACGGGGTGTTTGGTAAACTTATTTGTGGGCGTACAAGCTTATTTTATTTCAGCTTAAATTTCATAAGCTCGAATTTTATTGTTTATTTGGAACCTTTATATAAGCTTAGGGGGTGTTTGTTTAAGCTTATATGTGGCTTATGAGCTTATTTGTATTTCGGCTTATATTACATAAGCCCCAAAATTTTGGCTTATTTTGAGACTTGTGGGCTTATATAAGTTTATTAGGATATAATAAACTCATATAAGCCCATAGGTTAAGCCAGAAAATTGGGGCTTATGTAATATAAGCCGAAATCAAATAGGCTCATAAGCCCACATATAAGCTTAAACAAACACCCCCTTATTATTAATAAACTTATATAAATAAGCCGAAAAATTCGAACATATGAAATATAAGTCGAAATCAAATCCCCAAACAACCCACAAAATAACATATTCATGAACTTTATTTTTTTTTAACAAAATCATGAATAATATCGAATAAGTTGACAACAGTAAATACTAGAAATGACACAAAGTAATCGAATTAAAACTGAAAAATGATGGAACCTTTAAACCAGCAGCACCACCGCCGTAACAAGTGTACCAAACAGCCTGCATCATCTTTCCCGCCATATTTTTTATCAACCACCGATAGAAAAAGTTAGTGACGGTGAGTTTGTAGTGAAAGGAAGATTCGAGATGTATTAATTTTTTGGGTTCACGTTTTTTGACTCTTTTTCTTTTTCAATTAGTATGGGTGTTGAAATGTTTTGTTATTCTATTATTTGATTTTGATGTTTACTTGGAAAATAAGTAAGTTTATTTGACTTTTTTGTTAGTAGACAAAGGTGGGTTTAATGATGTTTATTGGGATAAAAAGTGGTTTTAATTAGGGGTGACAATTTCTGACCCGACATAAAACCCGACCTAAAACTGATATGAAAATTAACAGATTTCGGTTGAGTCTAAATAGATTTTGGGTCGGGTTTTGGTCGACCCATCTAACCCGTTTATTAAACATGTCAGGTTCGGGTTGTGAATAAATTAAGCGGGTCGACCCGCTAACCCGTTTAAGATTTTTTTTCTTAATTTAAAATTATTTATATTTTATTATACGGGTTAAATGGGTTAAACGAGTCGACCCACAAACCCATTAAACCTATTTAACCCGTTTAATGTGCCACCTATAATATATAAACGGGTTACATGGGTCAACCCAAAACCCATTTAACCTATTAAACACGTGTAACCTATTTAACCCGACAACCCAAGTATATATACGGGTTAAATGGGTCAGGTTCGGGTTATGTGTAAACATGTTAGGGTTGACATAGCTGACCGATTATTTATATGGGTCAGGTTCGGGTTCGGGTTCGGGTTTTCTGACCCGCCAACCTGTCAACCCGAACCCGCCAACCCGAACCCGACCCGAATTGCCACCCCTAGTTTTAATCATAGCCGTTAACATATCGATCTAGTTTTTAAAATCTTTCAATTTTATGATCCTGTTAAGTTAAAATGAGTCGATCTTTCATAGGATCTTAAATAACATAGAATCTTCTCGATCTTACCATATGATTGTAAGAACTCGATCAAATTCAATTCTACTTTCTTTGAATTAACTAACTAACAAGTAAAACAATTAGCAAGCGTGAATAATTATAAATGTTTTATAAGAGTAAAATATATAGATTTTTAGATTAAAAGATTCATCATCCTTAATCATCAATTAGACATTTTAATATTTTAAATCATTACGTGCTGCATTATTATTATAACTTTGAGAACTCTTATTTCTTCATGAATGTGTTATACAATTAGGTTTGAATACGAATTACTATATATATAAGATACTTGAACATTTAAGTAGGATCTTTCGATCTCGATCCGATCTTACGATTTCCAATCTTGTAAAAACAAACACGATACATTGTATGATTTCGATCTTCACAGCCTTGGTTTTAATAGTAGTATTATGTTTGTATTTATACTACAATGTAGAAAAGAATACATAACTACTTAAAAACTCTTAAAATAGAATTATTAAATGGGTTTTTTCTAACTTGTGCCCTGGGCACAAGTTAAGCACACTAAAAGGATGGTGGGACCCGCGGAAAAAGACGGTCGGACCCACACAAAAGTACACTTTTCAAATAAAAGACATGAGGCCGGCTATCATTTTCAGCGAGTCCCACCGTACTTTTAGTGTGCTTAACTTGTGCCTCGGGGCACAAGTTAGAAAAAACACTTATTAAATTACTACTATGGCTACTCCATATAAGTTAAAAAATAAAAAATGTTAGAGTTAATTACTTAAACGGTCCTTATGTTTTGTCACGTATAACAAATTTAGTCCTTATACTCCTTTTTCCTCGGATCCTCTTTCTGGTTTTAACCTATAACGGGTTTGGTCCTTTAACCACTATATATGTTAATTTGACCGTGATTTCCGACAATAATTTCCGTCATCTACATCACATTCCCACCATAATTTCCGACAATGTTCCCCATATTCTGGCAACCTCAAAAGCACTTTTGACACATAAATCAGACAAAAAATAACACATTTCATATACTCGGATTCATCTTTTCCAAACACCCCTCTCCATCTTCACTTTTTCTACAACAAATCAAAACCTTGATTAAAACAATAATAAAAAGCCTTTTAAATTATTTTTTTGAAGTTTATGTTTCATTAAATTACTGTAAGTTTTGTGGACAAATATTAACGTGTGTATGTCTAGAATCGAACTCGAGACCACCGGATTGCACACTTTACGTATGAATAATTAATGGATAATAATTAATATATAAAACGTTATATATTTAATTATTAAAACACAAAATAACGACTAACGGACGTTAAGTAGTTAATGACAATTGACTAACGACCGTTAAATAATTAAGTAAAGGACTAGAGTGAAAAATAGAAGTCGAAAAAGTTCCGGAAGCCCCTAGGGCGGTTTAGGCCGATCGGCATGGGCTTGGGGAAACCCAATCCCATTCCAACTTGTCTTCCAAGTCTTCTAACTATATATACAAGGCTTAGGGTTATTTGTTCAATATCTCTTGTGCACTTGCTATAACCCTAAACTTGTTCTATTCCTTTTCTTGGTAGGGCCGATCGAACATACACACTCATAGGGTCGATCAGTTTGTTTTTTCATAAAACAAACTTTGTGTTTTCTTGATCTAGCAATCACGTTAATTCGGTTATAGCACGTGTGTACAATAACGTGGTATTAACTCATTATAGTTAATATCTTGGATTGAATTACAAAAGGGTAAGGGGTAATTCGTTAACCCAATTATAAACCCAATTAGGGTTCTTGATCTTGATTGAAGGTTTATTGAAGTTGATTCTTGTTTAGCTAGAATCAAAGGTACGTTTACATTTAAATTCGGTTAATTCTTTATGTGTTAAATTGATCACACTGTTGATGCAAATAATGTTCTAAAAACGTTATTTATATCTTTCGATTACTTCACGTTTTGAGGATGACAAAATGTGAAATCACGTTACGTTAAAATTAACGTAAACAAGTTTTAATCGGAAGATCCCGTTTCTACGCAAACCACTCTAGAACAAATTTACAAACTTGACAAATGATTAAAGAAGTAAATTTTGGTTTTAAGACTTCACATTTTAATGTGACAAAACATTTTTTCAAAAATATACATGACAAATTATTTTTGAATATTTAAGAAATGTTTTAATGGAAAAATAAGTTTAAATTACATAACAGCTATTTTTCCCCCCAAAATCAGCTCCAAACTTCCCCAAATAAGTTTTCACCAGAAAAGACAAAAATTGGAGCGTCTTTGTCTGGGACGGCTCCACGGTTCCACTAAATTTAGTGGAGCCGTGGGTGATTTAGTGGAGTCGTCCCTCTGTAACGGCCAGATTTTTTCTGCCTATAAATACCAGCCCTATTCATAGTTTTTGGGCATCCTTTTTCACACAGAACTTTCTGAGTTCAAAACCCTCTTCACACTTTCTTTCTTTGATCATTTAGATTAGTTTTTCTTTTGTTCAAGAGTGATCCTATCATCCCATCAAGTGATCCTCTTCATTCCTCTTCAATAGCAAGAGAAGAACACAAAGTATCCAAGAAGATACAAAGTGTTATCATTCCTCTTCAAGTGCAAGAGAAGAGCTCAAAGTATCTAAGAAGATACAAGAGTTATAGTTGTTAGGTTTATTGTAACATTTGTTACATACTTGATTGTATCATAGCATACATCAAGATCATTTTTCTTTTGTGAGAGTGTGAGTGAAGATCATTGTGATCTTATAAGAGATATTGAACATCTCTTGAAGCCATTGGGCTTGTGTGATTGATCAAAGGATCTAGAGTAGATAGAATAGGTTGAGTGAAGTGAGAGTTGATCATTGTGATCGTGTTGAGATCTTGGTGATCTCTTGAAGCCATTGGGCTAGTGTGTGTGATCAAGTGGATCGTGGTAGATTGGTGCTAGCTAAGATTAGCACTCGACATCTAGCTTAGTGTCGGAAATAGGATAAGCAACGTGTACGGTTTTCTCCGCCTTAAGGGAGGTTGTTGACATAGTGCTTGAAACTCTCGAGTGTGGTACTCGGGGAGTGGAGTACGGCGAAGAGGTGCTTCGTAGCCGAACCACTATAAATCCTTTGTCCTGGTTTGATCTTTCCAACTCTTCTCTTTACTTACTTTACTTATTATTAGTTAGTTTAGTGTGTAGTTCATATTGGTGTTGATTGATTACACATAAGATTCGAATCAAGGTTTTCAATAAGTAGACTTTTAAGAAGTTTTCAAAAGAGCTTAAAAACCGGTAAAACTATTCAACCCCCCCCCCCCTTCTAGTTTTCCACACATACGCTTCCGCATGTGTATGATAATTATGTGTTTATGAACTTGTCATGTTATTAAATTCCAACAGTGGTATCACGAGCCGTTTTAACATGTAATTAATTACCGAAACACATAAAAAATGAATCTTGGATTGTGTTTGATGTTAGTCGATTTTTTAAGGTTTATAAAATCAAAAACCCTAATTTTTAAGGGGGAGGGGGGCGATGCCCTAATTATATTAAAAAAATAGTTTTGTTGTTTTGAAACCCTAATTGTAACATGCTTATGTGTTTAAGTTGCGTATCTTGTGACTTGTGTTAATCCATGATGAAACATGCATGTTTGTCATGGATTATGTTTGATTAATTGTTAAGTTGTTTTATCATATGTAATTTTTGATAGATCTAAAATTGGAGAAGACCTCAATTAAATAATTAATGAATCTATTATGTGCAATATGGTATATATTTGCTATGACTAACGCAATCGATACGTCGATGCATGTAGCTCACTTACCATTGTAAGTGATAGTCTTAGTTAAATATATGCATAACTAAACATAGAATGATTATTAATAGGTTTTATCAAACAAAGTATGCATGTGGCTATTTGTTTACATAAATTAATTATTAAGTTATGTACGTTATTTAGTTGTTTATTTTTATTATTAATTGTTTTTTGTTTAATTGTATGAAACGTTGTAAGCAAAAAAGGGTAATTTTTGAATAGAAAATAAATGGACTAAATAATGGTGAAACTTGATGTGATAAATTATGAATCTTGCAAAGTCTTATGTGCCGATAGTGGTTCGCTTCGCACGGTAATTTGCTCCCAGGCGAGACTAGCAAGGTTATAATTTATAACATGTTTTTAAGACTTAAAGTCATAAACTTTTAATTGAGTGATGAGTTTTATACCAATAGTAAGAACGGCTCACCCAGTTCTGACAAACTATAAGAGGGGTTTAAGGAGGATTGACATTAAATTGTCAAACCAAAAGAGACGCGTTTTTAATTGGCACTTGTGCTGACGTTTGTCTCTCCGCTCCTTTGTGCGTCAAATTGGAGCTACCAAGTATGAATATTATATGTACAAAATCATCTTAAGGGTGAATTGACCTCAATTCCACGTGCCACTTTATGGTAATTATCTGAATAACTTGGGTCTTTTGACTCATGCAGTAGTAGGATATAGTGGACGGTAATTGTAGATAATTCTTTGATTGGTGAACCCAATACCTCAATTAAAACTTTGTTGATTTAATTTTAGCTTAAAATTGGTAAATAAAAAGGTTTTGAAAAACTTATAATACGAAGATGTGTGCATGCTTCTTCGTACATATTTTGATTGACACATCAAAATTAGTACCCTAAAATTTAAGTTCATGCCATCTAAATATAAGAAATACTTGAAGTTATTATTTAGCCTAAGTGAGACCTTACCTAGATTTTAATGACAAGGTAAATTTTCGTTAATGCGTGAGACCATTAATGGAGAATTTGCAGTTTCTAAATTAGACAACTTAATTAAGTTGTTAGTGAGACCTAGAAACTTAAGGCATGAGATGGAATGAAACATGCTTACTTTGCAAATTGAATTTGGCAAATGTAAATCCCATAATGATCTAGGAATTGGAAATTGTTTGCCAATTATTGTTTGACAGATTATCATATTTTATACTTTCATTATTAGCAGATCAACTGATGTAGTGAAATTATGAAAATTTGGATCCTAGTTTTCAAGAAAATTCAATGGTTATATGAATATTTCCTTGGGTATTTTATTTTCTTGAAAAGTTGTATTATCAGAATACTAATATTTGAACTTTTTCTGTGGAAATGGCTCAACCCGATAATGTTGTACTAAGTTCCGCGTTCAAAAATCATTTTGAACGGGAAAAATTAACTGGCCCGAATTTCAATGACTGGCATAGGTCACCCAGAATCGTCTTGAGAGTGTCTGATAAGCTGGAATACTTGAATAAGCCTTGCCTTGCTGAACCAGATGCTACTGAATCCGAGGATGTCAGAGCTGCCTGGAAACTGGAGTATAAAAAGCACAATGAGGTTGCGTGCTTGATGCTTGGAAGTATGACTCCCAAATTGCAAAAGCAGTTTGAGCACCATTTCCCTTATGATATGCTCCAAGAACTCCAAAGGACTTATGAGAAAGCACCTGCAGTTGAATTGTATGATTTGATCGATGCGTTACATAGCTGCAAGCAGGGGGGAGGTAAACCTGTTAGTGATCATGTGTTGAAAATGAAGAGTTACATGGACCAACTACATCTACCCAGAAAATGTATGTGTGAACTTAATCAACAGATCCTTAAACAAGGATTTCTCTGGTTTTGTTCGAAACTATAACATGCATTGCGCGGGGAAGATAGTCACAGAGTTGCTTGCAATGTGGTATGTGTTAATTCACATACCTTTATTAGACCAAAACCGGACCCAAAAAGACCAAAAACTAACCAAAATGCCAAAAGATATTGTGTTTTTTGTGTTTTTATATGTGCAGGCAATGGATAAACGAAAAACAACAAAAGACACAGAAAAACCGGGAAAACGAGCACGAGATATGGAAAAGACTCAAAGCCGAAGCCGGGAGAGACATGTTTGGTCAAAAGTCAAAATCAACCCTTGGAGTCCCGTCAAAAGTCAAAATCAACCCTTAGATCAACTTTGAAAAATTAGCAATTTCAGTTCCTTAAAAATCAGAAATTGCACAAAAGGTCCCTTTAATTCCTAAAACCTTAAAAACTAAATACTACCCGGATCTAACACAAACTAATCCAACCCACACCACTTAATCCATAGCCCAGCCCAGCCAAACCCACGACCCGACCTTACCCAAAACCCGGTCAAAATAAAGTCAAAAAAATAAATAAACGAACCAAAAACCCGCGCCCAAATTTCACCTCAAACCCAGAATATTACTATTCCACATAAACCCTAAAAATTTACCGTACAAGTTTACAGCAATTAAGGGCAATTGCGTCTAATCATTGGCCTTTTAGAAGAGTCAGGAATGTCAGGAAGGGCTGAGTTGCACGAAGGGACCACGTGGCAGGCTGCTATTGGTTGGGACACCTCAGAAGAATTGATCTAATGGCTTTGGAGACGTGGGATTTGATCTAAGGGTGGAAAAGGACTCAATTTCACACGGATTGCCAACTTGGACAGCCCAGAAGCTTCATACCGTGGCTATAAATAGCCCCTCTTCTCCCACAATTGAAGGTGTAAGGCTTTAGGAGTAGGAGTAGTATAGTGTAGCTTTAGTTTTTTGTAATCCTTATTAATCAGTTGTTTTCAAAGTATTGTAATCCAGTTTTAAATTTTAATGAAATTCAAGTTCTCTTTTAAATTTCTTTGTTAAGCTGCCATTTATTGTTATCAAAATATTTCTAAGTTTCTTTTTCTGTTACAGAAGCTCTTATAAGCTTCTGAGAGCTTAATTTTGAATATTAAAGGTCTGTTTAAGTCTCAAGTTTACAAAAATCAGAAAGTCAACATAAAAGTCAACTGGAAGGGATAATTAGCTGTGGTGATAAGCTGGTAATAAGCTGGATCTGGGGTGTTATTTTTGGCTTATTGATAAGCCTGGGTTGAGGATTAAACATTGGATCCATTCCAAACAGCAGGAACACTTGTAAGTCCCAATTAACTTTATAGTTTATTTTGTGCTTATTGGTGATAAGTTGATTTAGTTACTTCTTTTTTTTTTTTTTTTTTTTTTTTTTTTTTTTTTTTTTTTTTTTTTTAATTTCTTGTTTTTAGATTATGCATAGACTAGATGAATGTAGTGTAGAACAGATTTGAGTTTAAAACAAGTAGGTATAAGGTGATATTGCAAAAACTGAATTTGAAAGGGTGTTTGGATAAGTGGTGGTTAGGGGTGAAATAGCTTAGGTACTATAGCTTTGCCTTATTAGAAACTTAGATTTAGCTCAAAATAGGTGTTATTGGCTGTTAGTGATAGGCAATAAGTTGTTTTTAGTGCTTTTGAGGTTAAGCGTTGGTTAGTGCAAAAATGGAATTCAAACTGCCTTCATAAGCTAGCTATAAGCTTAGGCTTATTTGGATCCCCACTCTGGTATTTTTGAGTTGCTCTTAGGTATTAAAGTCAGTATACAAGAGCTCAGGCACTGTTGTCTAGTTTTTCACATGATTTGCGCCATTTTCATGTTTCTGCTGTCACAGAACTATTTAGTGCAGACAAGGAAAAGTGACTGTTGATCTCTGCTTTCTAGTAGCTTATTGGATTAAGCTTAGGTCCCCTTATTTGGTTTTTAGGCAGTTGATAGAACAAGTTTTGAATAAAACATCTGGGATCTCACTTTTTAGCTTATCAAGTAGCTTAAAATCAACTTGCAAATAGCCACTAAAACTGCACCAAACTTGTTTCAGTTTCAGTTGTTATACACCTCTTGTTCTAAGCTTTAATTAGGGTAGCAATTGAGTTTAGAATTTGGGCATTTTTGGCCTGAGTTAAGTGTTTCATATAAGCTTAAAGCCCTTGCCTCTGGATCCCCCAAATAAGCAGTCTCCTAGCTTATAGCTCAGCCGCAAGTAGGTACATTAGCCATTTGAAACTGTTTTAATTCATGAACTGATCAGTAGCTTATTTGCTTATTTCTTTGGCTTATTTGAGTTTTCTGAGTGTAATTATGCTTGAATTAGTCCCTTGCATCATTCCTGGGCTTTTTTGGAATTTTTGGTCAACTTTAGCTTATTTTTAGCTTATTCCTAAAGAGCTTCTCTGGCTGTTCAGCTTATTTAAGCTAAATTACTTTCTGAATTTATTTTTCCTAGATTAGAAATTTAATTTTAGAATTATTCAAAAATTTTCAGATTTTTCCAAGTTGTTTTATTATTTTTAAATCATTTAACTAGTTTTTATTAGTTTTTAATTCATAAAAATTATTAAAAAGTCAAAAAAATATTTTTCTTTTTCCAAAAATTTTCTTTTATCAGTTTTAATATAGGAAAATTATTTTCAAAATTTTAAAGCTTAGAATTTAGCATTTCACTTTTATTCGCGTTTTTAAATTCGTCACGTATCGTTTTTAAATTCCGGTTTTCGTTTTTAAGTTCACGTGCTTAGATTACTTGTACCCGTAGCTTTATTCGTTGTTTTTATTTGATATTTCATTATTCGTAGTATAGAAAAACCAAATACTCACTCTTTCACTCACATTCACGACACTAATTCGACACCGAAACGTGACTCGATATTCGACCTTCGTTGGGACACGATCCGGGGAAAATACATCCGTTGTGTTTTTCTTGGAAAAATAAACCGTACTAAAACGACAAAATCAAAAAATGGCGCCGCTTCCGGGGAAGGCTTGAGAAGAGTTTAAATTTCGTTCGTTGGATCGTGTTTTGAAGACCCTTCCTCGGAAGTTTCTCGTTTTTATAAAAAGAAAAAAAATAATACAAAAAGAAAATAAATAAAACACTTTTCCTAAAGTGTTTTAAAAAATAACCAATAATAAATATCCTCGCTCTCGAGAGGGCGTTGTAAACCATTCCGAATAAACAACAAAAGAGATCGTTAAGTTAAACGTTTCTCGGATTATTTCTTTACTACAACCTATACACGGGGTTTAAGGAGGTCTTGACATTAAATTGCAGACCGAAAAGAGATCCATTCTTCTCTTCCGCCACGCTGCGCATAGTTTTGAAAGAAACGAGTACGGTTGATCGAACGATCACCAAAAAGATAATAATTTTTCCTTACATATAAAAATCCAAAAAGATTTTCTTTTCAAATTTATTTTCAATTTTCTTTTGAAAATTGCAAAACCCAAAAATAATCTTCGTCTCCTCTTATATGTTTAATTCTTAACTTCTTATCCTCTTAATCGTTTAATTCTATCTCTTTATCCCTCTATCCGTTTAATTCTAATGTCGTCACTCGGCTATCACTGCTTTCATTGTAAAAGTCCAATGGGTAATAGTCTTCGTTGTTACAAGTGTTTGTGTGAGCGGTGTTGAGTCAATTGTCGCAATGGATTTTGTGATTTGTGCGAATTACCAATTAATCCAAATCCAAATTCCTTCAATTCTTCTCAAGGTTTTTCCGAACACCCTCCACAACCCCAGCCATCTTCACTCACTCAGTATAATTGCTTTATATGTGGAGATCCGTTGGGGGACAATTCACTTTGTGACCGATGTTTTTGCAACAAATGTGGACTTAGTCGTGGACTTTGTATGTGTTATTCTTCGAAAGATGAAACTTCATTCGTTTATGATTCTAATCCAAATTCTTTCAATGAACCGTCAAATTTCTCCGACTACCCACCACAGCCTGATCCGTGGAATGAACGTTATTGCGATGAGTGTGGAAATCAGTTAGATCCATCATCAACTTATTGTCATCGGTGTACTTGCGAGAGGTGTGCGAGAAATATTATCAATGGATTTTGTTCGCTTTGTGCTTCATACAATGATGGTTTTGATCCGAACATTTTCAACTATCCTCAAAATAATTTCACTCACCCTCCTCAAAACTTTTATGAGCAAGAACCGTATTTCAATGATACACCGAACTTTTCTTGTACAAATTGTGGGGGACCTCATAATGATTATCAATGTCAACCGTGGAATCAAAATTACTATGAACCTAATCCTTGCTATAATACTTCCGGTTTTGACAACTTCCAACCTCCACAATACCAAATGATTCAACCACAACCTGAACCACTTCCTCAAGAACTTCTCATTGGTATTCTTGATTCTCTAAAAGTTCTTAAGGATTTGGTTAATAAACGAACCCCAGAAGATCCTCATCAGAAAACTTATGGAGAACTTCTAGCTGACGAACAAGCAGCTAGAGTAAGCTCCCAATATCATCAAACTTTTGTTTACGATGACGACGATGATGAGGATTCTGGGTGGGGAGTTTATGAGAGTTCGTCAGTTGCAACCACACCCGTCATTCCTACCAAAGAACCCGAGGACTCTCTAAAATTGGGGGACGAGCATCTCGACACTATTCTGGCAACGGAATCAGACAATGTTGAGAACCTCGTCCCAATCCCAAGTGAGTCCGAGGAAATATCTGACGATGAAAGTGATTTGCAATTTTGTGGTGATTCTCTTGACGTTTCTAAGGTTACTTCCAGGATTTTCTCTAACCCTCTTTTTGAATTTAACGATGAATATACTTCTTGCAAAGTTAATCCTCTTTTCGACGGAGGGTTAGAGAACGTTGAGGACGAGGACTTTACACTCGATGAGCCGATTTTACCAATACCTCGCCCCGACAATTCCCATGACTAAGAAAGGGATGTACTTTTTCTGGAAAAATTACTCAACAATGATCCCCTTTCCCTTCCAAAAACTGGGTCATTTCACGTTAATCCTTCATCCCCTCGCCCTCCTGCTAAACCACCTGATGATGGAATTCTTTCTGATATTAAGTCAGATACGGAGACAATAATGGACGAGGTGCAAACTTCTAGCACACAAAGTACAGCACATGTCCCACCTCCGTATATCCTTCCAGAGCCCAAGCTCAAAGACGTACTTCATAAGACTCATATCATACCTCCTCCGGAGTATGATTATTTTGTCATTGAAGAAGATCCTGACCCGGGGGGAGGTAAACTCTATCCTAAGAGTTTGCTTGATGATGATATCACCCTGACCCTCCCTCCTGAGGTTTTCAAGAGCTTTGATGATGAAGAATGGATCCCCATTCTAATTATGATCTTTCTTCTTTTCTTCACCTATACGGTGACTTCTCCTCTTATTCACTCCTTCGGGAGTGAAGATGCAATCTTTGACCCCGGCATCTCTCCTTCTTTTAAGCCGCGGGTATCTCATCGGAGTGGAACTTTCGTATGCTTCATTTTTTATCCAAATATCTTGAATGAAAGTCCGATTGAGATTATCTCTTCCACTTGCTCCCCCAAGGACAATTAAATTCAGGGCGAGTCCTAGCTTTCCGACTCGATACTAAACAAGGGCTTCGTGGGAGGCACCCCATGCATATCCTTCTATCTTCTTATCTCTTTTCTAATAAGTGACATGAGGAGGGCTTCCTCTTCCATTTCTTGTGTCTCATGTTTTTCTGTGCTGTGTCCAGGATTGCCTGATGATTGAAGACTCTCGTGCTCGTGGTTTGCTTCTCTCCACTCGAGTTTCATCATTCGTTGCTCATCTAATATCCAAAATCTTATCGTTTTACATCTATCTTTTGACATAATTAATAAACAGCCTTAGATTTATGTAGGAGAACCCTTACCTTTAAGACATTGAGGACAATGTCTCGTTTTAGTCTTGGGGGGGGGGTAATCTTTCGATTTGATTTATGCCTTGCATTTTTTGCCGTTTACTCATGCAACCCCGTTTTTCCTCAAAAATTGAAAAAATCCAAAAAATGAGAAAATTTTAAAAATTTTTGTGCAAAAATATAATAAGTTTTGACATTTTTGTTGACTTTCCGCTGGAGAGAGTAGGAATAAAATTCTGACTTGATCGGGCGTGTTGAGCCCTAGCTTGTCTCCTTAACCATTTATAATCTATAAGCTCGTGCTAGTCTCTTACACAAGGAGCTATAAGATGCGAATTCTTTATAAGAGTTTGCAAGTTCCCGTATCGAATTTATATATGCATGGCTTGATTATTTGGCTAAGCATTCGCGGATCTTATTATTTAAGATTTTAAATTTGCGAAGAACGAGAAATGATAAAGTTGTTTATAAGTTAGATTGCTAAACGTGGAGTAGTTGGATCTCTTTAGAGCTCATCAAAGTTACTTGTGGCTTTTTGTTCCCATAAGCTTGTTTCACCCAATAATAGTAATCTAGGAATAATTAAAGGTATTTTAGTTTTGGCGATAATTAGTTTTTATTTCTTCCTTAGAGAATTCCTGCTTATGAAAGTTGGGTACACATCAAGGTACTGTCAGTGTTACGGTGTAATAGACTATTCCATCTTGCCGGCTCACAACCGATGTTGGGATTGTTATAAAAGCCGTAGGACTTGGGGTTTGGCAACATAAATAATTAATGAATATGATAATGTATAATAATAATCCAAAGCCATAAAAAGTTTTCTACATCTTGCCGGTTCGCAGCCGATGTTGTAGACTTCTAATAAAGGCAGAGGAAAAATTCCAAGGTCATAATAGACTATCACATCTTGCCGGCTCGCAACCGATGTTGTGATTGTTATAAAGGGCCAAGGATTAAATACGTTAATGTGCTTGAATATGTAGATAAAGTGTTATAATGCCAAACTTCGACTCCGGGGGTATCCTAATAAAAGCTTCTGTCTCTGGACTCGTAGATGAGTTGTTTCGGTCGTATATAAAAGGGATATCCTCAAAATCGTGTTAAATCAGAGACTTTGATGTGGACCTCATTTTTTTATGCAACGGTTTTCGAGGGAAGGTTTGGAAACTACTTAGCATTTAAACTGGGTATCTTTATCGGACTAAAAATTATCGAAATGAGAATTTGAAGAAATTCATTTCTCACCAAAAATAAAATAAATAGAGGAAAATAGGAATTTGGGAGCAAGAAGTAATACACAATTAGCTTTTATGGGTAGTGTCGGCAATCTAACTTGTAAATAACAATGATTTCGTTTTTAAGCTTAGTTTGGGGACTTGTGAAAAATCGGGGACGACGAATTTTATCCGTATGGTCACTTCTTTATGAGTCGTGTTTCCTGCTCGAGGACCCTAAAAGTTATCGTGAGATAATGATCGTCAACAAAGCCGTCACTTGAATAATAAAGAAAAATACAAAAATAGAATAAAAAGGAAAAATGGGGAGTTTTTAGAACTTAAGATTTCTTGATCTCTTTTGAAAATTTTGCTACTTTTCAAAGTTAGTAAAAAGAGATTGGAAATTTTTGGTTTCAAAAACGTGTTTTTATAACATTGCGTGAGGACACGTCAATAGCTTAGTCTGGGGGATTTTGGTATGTGTTAATTCACATACCTTTATTAGACCAAAACCGGACCCAAAAAGACCAAAAACTAACCAAAATGCCAAAAGATATTGTGTTTTTTGTGTTTTTATATGTGCAGGCAACGGATAAACGAAAAACAACAAAAGACACATAAAAACCGGGAAAACGAGCACGAGATATGGAAAAGACTCAAAGCCGAAGCCGGGAGAGACATGTTTGGTCAAAAGTCAAAATCAACCCTTGGAGTCCCGTCAAAAGTCAAAATCAACCCTTAGATCAACTTTGAAAAATTAGCAATTTCAGTCCCTTAAAAATAAGAAATTGCACAAAAGGTCCCTTTAATTCCTAAAACCTTAAAAACTAAATACTACCCGGATCCAACACAAACTAATCCAACCCACACCACTTAATCCATAGCCCAGCCCAGCCAAACCCACGACCCGACCTTACCCAAAACCCGGTCAAAATAAAGTCAAAAAAATAAATAAACGAACCAAAAACCCGCGCCCCAAATTTCACCTCAAACCCAGAATATTACTATTCCACATAAACCCTAAAAAATTACCGTACAAGTTTACAGCAATTAAGGGCAATTGCGTCTAATCATTGGCCTTCTAGAAGAGTCAGGAATGTCAGGAAGGGCAGAGTTGCACGAAGGGACCACATGGCAGGCTGCTATTGGTTGGGACACCTCAGAAGAATTGATCTAATGACTTTGGAGACGTGGGATTTGATCTAAGGGTGGAAAAGGACTCAATTTCACACGGATTACCAACCTGGACAGCCCAGAAGCTTCATACCGTGGCTATAAATAGCCCCTTTTCTCCCACAATTGAAGGTGTTAGGCTTTAGGAGTAGGAGTAGTATAGTGTAGCTTTAGTTTTTTGTAATCCTTATTAATCAGTTGTTTTCAAAGTATTGTAATCCAGTTTTAAATTTTAATGAAATTCAAGTTATCTTTTAAATTTCTTTGTTAAGCTGCCATTTATTGTTATCAAAATATTTCTAAGTTTCTTTTTCTGTTACAGAAGCTCTTATAAGCTTCTGAGAGCTTATTTTGAATATTAAAGGTCTGTTTAAGTCTCAAGTTTACAAAAATCAGAAAGTCAACATAAAAGTCAACTGGAAGGGATAATTAGCTGTGGTGATAAGATGGTAATAAGCTGGATCTGGGGTGTTATTTTTGGCTTATTGATAAGCCTGGGTTGAGGATTAAACACTGGATCCATTCCAAACAGCAGGAACACTTGTAAGTCCCAATTAACTTTCTAGTTTATTTTGTGCTTATTGGTGATAAGTTGATTTAATTACTTTCTTTTTTCTTTTTTTTTTTATTTCTTGTTTTTAGATTATGCATAGACTAGATGAATGTAATGTAGAACAGATTTGAGTTTAAAACAAGTAGGTATAAGGTGATATTGCAAAAACTGAATTTGAAAGGGTGTTTGGATAAGTGGTGGTTAGGGGTGATATAGCTTAGGTACTGTAGCTTTGCCTCATTAGAAACTTAGATTTAGCTCAAAATAGGTGTTATTGGCTGTTAGTGATAGGCGATAAGTTGTTTTTAGTGCTTTTGAGGTTAAGCATTGGTTAGTGCAAAAATGGAATTCAAACTGCCTTCATAAGCTAGCTATAAGCTTAGGCTTATTTGGATCCCCACTCTGGTATTTTTGAGTTGCTCTTAGGTATTAAAGTCAGTATACAAGAGCTCAGGCACTGTTGTCTAGTTTTTCACATGATTTGCGCCATTTTCATGTTTCTGCTGTCACAGAACTATTTAGTGCAGACAAGGAAAAGTGACTGTTGATCTCTGCTTTCTAGTAGCTTATTGGATTAAGCTTAGGTCCCCTTATTTGGTTTTTAGGCAGTTGATAGAATAAGTTTTGAATAAAACATCTGGGATCTCACTTTTTAGCTTATCAAGTAGCTTAAAATCAGCTTGCAAATAGCCACTAAAACTGTACCAAACTTGTTTCAGTTTCAGTTGTTATACACCTCTTGTTCTAGGCTTTAATTAGGGTAGCAATTGAGTTTAGAATTTGGGCATTTTTGGCCTGAGTTAAGTGTTTCATATAAGCTTAAAGCCCTTACCTCTGGATCCCCAAATAAGCAGTCTCCTAGCTTATAGCTCAGCCGCAAGTAGGTACATTAGCCATTTGAAACTGTTTTAATTCATGAACTGATCAGTAGCTTATTTGCTTATTTCTTTGGCTTATTTGAGTTTTCTGAGTGTAATTATGCTTGAATTAGTCCCTTGCATCATTCCTGAGCTTTTTTGGAATTTATGGTCAACTTTAGCTTATTTTTAGATTATTCCTAAAGAGTTTTTCTGGCTGTTCAGCTTATTTAAGCTAAATTACTTTCTGAATTTATTTTTCCTAGATTAGAAATTTAATTTTAGAATTATTCAAAAATTTTCAGATTTTTCCAAGTTGTTTTACTATTTTTAAATCATTTAACTAGTTTTTATTAGTTTTTAATTCATAAAAATTATTAAAAAGTCAAAAAAATATTTTTCTTTTTCCAAAAATTTTCTTTTATCAGTTTTAATATAGGAAAATTATTTTCAAAATTTTAAAGCTTAGAATTTAGCATTTCACTTTTATTCGCGTTTTTAAATTCGTCACATATCGTTTTTAAATTCCGGTTTTCGTTTTTAAGTTCACGTGCTTAGATTACTTGTACCCGTAGCTTTATTAGTTGTTTTTATTTGATATTTCATTATTCGTAGTATAGAAAAACCAAATACTCACTCTTTCACTCACATTCACGACACTAATTCGACACCGAAACGCGACTCGATATTCGACCTTCGTTGGGACACGATCCGGGGAAAATACATCCGTTGTGTTTTTTTTGGAAAAATAAACCGTACTAAAACGACAAAATCACAATGCTTGTGGACTATGAGAAAGGCTTACCAAAGAAGGCACCTACTCCTCAGGTATTAGCTATACAAGGAGGTAGGATACAAAAGCCAAAACCGCAGGTGAATAAGAAGGGTAAAGGAAAGGTTGACAAGTGTTAGAAATATAAATATTCAGATGAAGGTTCGGTCACCCCGAGCATCTATTTAGCATTCACATAGCTTGTAGGCTTATTTATATTATCTTAGTAATATTAGTATTAGTATTAATAGTATTAGTCGTATTTATATTTGTGGAGTGGGTCGGGGCTTTCCCCACTGTCAGCTCACTCCACAGCCCACTAGGGGCACTAATATTAGGACTATATATATAACCCTTCCCACACAAGGGAAGGGTGGAACTCACATTTCATCTAATCTAATCTTTTGTTTTTGAGTTACCCACTCTCTCTCTCTAGTTCATCTTCACCTAACTCAACATGGATCTAATCTTCCATGAATCAAGGCCACCCGAATCAATCACACAATTAAGATGTTTATGTCTTATAATTGGTATCAAAAGCCATGATTAGGTTCGATTGATTGTGTGTGCTCAAGAAAGTTGTCTATTAGTTTTGGTTCGAACACAGTTTCACAAGTCCAGTTTTATTTTGGTTCTATTTCGTTGTGGGTTATGTAGGCTTTAATTGTTATATTCGAATATCAAGATTGTGTTTTGGGCTTATCTTGCTATTACAATTTTTTTGTTTTGTGTGTTCGAATATCACAACTGTTTTAAGCATTGTTGTATCTTGGACTGCAACAGTTGATATACACAAACTTGTTATTGGCTCTATGTGCATACTTTCTTTTGCTCACATAACCAGTTGATGTGTTTAAGGAGTCGTGGCTGCGTGCTTCATTTATTTTGGCTTGAACACATCGTTTCAAGAATGCTAGTCATGTTCTTGTGGTTTGAACATTATTGTGGGTTGCATGTACATCTGTGTGTGGTGAATGGTTATGAAAAAATGTTCTTGGCAGCGATTTGTGGATGGCAGGTTGTTTTTTTATCTAAAAGGGGTTAGAAAACAAAAGCTGGTGAAAGTGACAGGTTTGTTGTGTACCAGCAGCGGTTTGACCATTGTTTGACCATTCTATGTAGTGGTTTTGTGAATCTTGGATGGGTGGTTTGGCTGGTATCCGATAAGGGAAAAAGACAAATTGACTGAAAGTGACTTGTTTGTTGGTTACCTGTAGCGGGTTGTTGACTGCAGCGGGTTGTTGATTGCAGCGGGTTGTTGACTGCAGCGGGTTATTGACTGCAGCGGTTTATTGACTGGTGGTTTAGTGCCTCTGGCGGTTTATTGACTGGCGGTTTATTGACTGCAGCGGTTTAGTGACTGCAGCGGTTTAGGGACTGCAGCGGTTTAGTGACTGGCGGTTTATTGACTCTGGCGGTTTATTGACTCTGGCTGCTTATTGACTGCAGCGGTTTAGTGACTGCAGCTGTTTAGTGACTGCAGCGGTGTGCCACAGGTGTTGACTAGTCAAGAAAAGTCAAAGTACCGAAAAGAAAGAAGATGTAGGAGGACTAATTGACTCATAACCATTACCAGACAGTCTCTAATTACAAACAACCTTGCTGCAATAACATGAACCTCAACAACTTCACACAATAAAACAACACGCGCTCTTGACTTTAGTTTTCCACATCAACAGTCAAGATTAATAGAAAGATCAAACCAGTAAAGCCAAACCAAAAGCTTCTCTGTTTGACCACGAGATTACAAGAAACCACATGGTAACCATAACCTCAACATGACCTCAGTCTGTTGATCTTCCTTGGTTTTTGTCAAAAGTCAAATCGAATAAGAAACAAAAAGGAAAAAGGAGACGAGAAGTTGATTAACTGATCCATACACAAACCAACAACATCATCAGTCCAACAACACCACAACTAACCTAAATCGCATCTCCTTCAAACTCATAGTCACACAACATATTCCTATCTCCTATCTACTAAAACAAAAACAAACAAAAGATCTCAGCAATGTTTCAACTTTTTGTCTAATCTTTAACAGATTTTGTAGTTGAAAGCACATCTTCATAGATCTTAAACACAGAAATTAAAAGTATCTATTGATCTCAGTTTTTCCTATTCGAGTGCTATAACAATAGCCATTGACCTCAAAAATTAGAGCACGAAAAGGAATATAACATCACTGATCAGTTAAGTAGATGAACTTTTCAATATACGAATATCAAACAAAAGAACAAGAACAAGAGTGCTCATATTCTTTCTTGCCTTCGGTGTGACACAATCGAGAAAACACATAATGGTTTTAATTTCATGTGTTATCAAAAGTCATTCTCTGCGGGTGTTATACTAAATCCATCATAGATCTCGGTTTTAATTTCGTGTTATACAAAGTCATATCGAGACTATTAAAGTCTATCACATGAAAACTAAACCATCATCGATCAAGTTTTGAAGCTTAGCTTCATCAATATCTGAAAAAGAAGAAAGACTCATAACAATTATGTTATGATCTTTTCTTTATTTCATTGATACAAACCACAGCAAAGAAGATACATACCCGAAATGTTTTTGTTGTGTGTTCACTCTTTGATGATGATGAGATAAGACTAGTGGCAGTTGGATGAAAGGCAATTGGGGTCAATGAATTGTTTTGGTTATCATAAAAGGGACGGATTCTTCTTTCCCAGATCTAATTTTGAGATATGGGGGCTGAGTGATTTTTCTTTGAAGGTGGCGGATCATTATTATTGTGTGACTAGGGTTTGATAGAGATAAGATAAAAGTGGGGCGGATTATTATTACTGTGTGATTAGGGTTTGTTATCTTTAAATACCCGATAATTTGGGGTATTGGTTATGGTCGGGTTGTGTTAGTTAGTTGGATTGTTTTTGATTATCAATGGGCCGAATGAATTTGGTTGGGTCTATCCGGAGTGGGCCGAGTGAATTGTTATCCTAAATAGAGACCGGGCTTGTGTATCTGGTATCCAATATTTTTGTATTTGTGTATTTTGAACACAAATAGATTAGAAACTAGGAACGAAGTCATGATTCCAATTATTTTGAGTACCAAATTGAGTTTTGGCTGATGTTGGATGCGAACTCTTGGAATACAACAAGCCTTTATGACGAATGTTTGTGTTACTTATGGTTGGGGTGCTTATAAGCTTAGTACGTTGGTTGCTACAAAATTTTACGAGAATTCACATGTCACGGCTTGTATTTGGGTTTATGAATGTCAACATGGTTACAGAGTTGTGGATTTGGCAGCGTTGTCCTATTGGTGCCTGAGATTTGAGTGAGCCTGCGACTTAATCTTTGCTATTCAAGTTACAGTTGACCTATTGCGATTCGATTAATTGCGATTTGACAAGTTGCTATTTGACTTGTTGCGACTTGACTGATTGCGATTTGACCAGTTGCAATATGACGTTGCGAGTTGACACTTGCGATTTGACTAATTGTGATTTGGTTGATTGCAATCTAACTTGTGGCAAGTTGACAATCTGTGACTTGACTTGTTGCGATCTGATCAAGTTGTGATTTGACTCCTGTAACTTGAATTTTGAAGATTGGTATTGCACTTCACTCTAGGCTATTCTTATTGATTTCACGGTTTCTCTTGTAGATTTTAGAAAATCCCGCGAAAGATTCGATTTCTCGGTTTAAATCTCAAGAGCTGTAAAATCCCGTGAAATTAAATTTGGACAAGTAGGCGGGACATGGATTTTGACATAATAAAACTTACGGGGTTTGACCAATTTTTCGGGATAAGTTTGTGCTTCGAGGTCGGCAGGAATTGGGAAATTATGGTGACTTGGTTGGTTTGTTAATTCACGGGTTGGTGTATTTAGTGTCACAAACATCTCGGGTGGATGGATGCACGATGTTTGATGACCCTTGCTCGAGCATATTTAAGGTGATTAGACTTGGATGTTCAAGAAGTGGATATATACAATAAAGGATGGAAGGTTGGGTATATATCACAACCTATATTTAAAGGAGTTACGTTGTTGTGCTCAATATAGGTTCTAAATCACAATTTGCAATTTAAGGTGATTAAGGTGATCAGACTTGGACGTTCAAGAAGTGGATATATACAATAAAGGATGAAAGGTTGGGTATATATCTCTACCTATATTTAAAGGAGTTACGTTGTTGTGCTCAATATAGGTCCTAAATCACAAATTTAGTGCAAGTACAAGTCGCGAACTTGTCCTTTATCAAGCTTCATCAAGTGATTATTCTCTCTCAAGCTTCTAATGGGATTGTAGTTCAAGATTTTCTCAAGAGGTGGTCAGACTTTAAGACGAGGTGGATTGTTTAGAGACGTGTCTTAACCTTTTATTCACTCTTAAGATAAACACATTTCATCAAGCGGCTTTGGCATATTACGAGCTTCAGTGACTTTGTTAATCTATTAAGCCGTTGATGAGGAGACAAGAAAGGGGTTACTACAAGAGTGTCTTAATCTCCATCGTCGTTGCAGTAATTTTATTTGTTTCTTTCCATGTATTGTGCCTGACAAATTCACAACCATCACGAACTTTCAATTTTTGGCAAAAAGGTCATTTCATGCCCTTTTTGAGGGGGAGAATTAGCGCGAGTTTCCTAGCGGTTCCGTCTCCAGCGATGTGAATTTTAGCGGTTCCGGTTACAGCGGGTCAGATCGTATTGGTTCAGTCTCTAATGGTTTATATACTAGCAGTTCCGGTTTCAGCGAGTCAGATCGTAGCGATTCAGAATTCAGGGGTTCAGTCTCCAGAGGTTTGAATATTAGCGGTTCCAGCTTCAGTGGTTTAGCTTTCAGCGGTTTGGGGCTTAGCGACTTGCTTAAGATTTCAGCAGTCTGATACTTACTATTGTGCAGTTTGTTCTTGAATTTATTTATTGGTTAAATCTCTAAGAACTGTAAAATCCTGTACACAGTACGACATCTATTCCATGTACTGCATCTGATATCATCCAAGCAGCTGGGTCAGACAGCTATGTTTGATAGGACTGACTATGAGTCTTGGGCACTACTAATAATTAGCGCTTGTTTCTTCTCTCTTTGACTATTCAACCGCACAAATTGATTACGAAGTTAATTTGATATTACTTGCTTGAGGGTGAAGTTGGATTTCACGAAAGAGTCTACCTATTTTATCTTGAAATCGGGGATGGTTGGATGCATGATTTCTATGATAACTTGCTCGTGCTTATGATGTAAGTTGAAGATTTGGGTTATCTAGTTTCCAGAAGTCGGGGTGGATGGTTGAAAACCTGGTAAACTATCACTTAAAGGAGATAAATTTTAGTACTCAGTGTCACACGTAGAAGACGATGTGGATAATCGCAAGAGGTGATGAAAGTCTCATACTTTGTCAGGATAACATTAAGCACTTAAAGACTTAACACCGTTCTTCTAACAACAATGCAAGCTTAGGTAACAAATTTGAGTAATTCTACTTCATTTGCAAGTTTGGTATATCGGGTTTCCTTCATCAAGTGGTCACAAATAGTGGTTTGTGTTCGAGGTTGGTTAGTTGGACAAAGATTTTAAAAGGTGTGATGTGATCTGTAATTCTCAAGATATTCTTAACCCAAACTGATGTTCACCAAAACCTAATCAGTCATGCCACATTCAATCTGTTACTGTCTCACGGTTTCTTCTTGGTTTTGTAAAATCCCGCGAAAGAACTTATTTCTCGGTTTAAATCATAGATTTGTAAAATCCCGTGATGATGAGATATGCGCTCTTGACCATGATCGGGTTAAAACCATTATCAATGTTCAGCTATAACATCACAAATGGCTGGATCGAGGCATTTAATCGACAAGATGTGACCACGGGGTTAGTTCGGTATTATTTATTTGAGGCTGAAGTGAAATTTCATGGGTGCGTGTACTTAGTATCTGAAGATATCGGGGAGGTTGGACGAAGATTCTTCGAGATCCTTGTTCGAGCTGTCAACATTTACAATGACGAGGACTTGGATATCTAGTTATTTTTTCTTCCTCTCTATTTCAAAATAACTATCACTTTAAGGAGTCACGTTGTAGTGCTCAGTGTCACACGAAGTTGTGGATATCCAAGAGGTGATGTACGTCTTATACTTGATGGTTGGTTGGTTGAAGAGTATAGAGTACTTAGGGATTCGATGTTGCACGAAGTCTCTACGCTGCTCTTTGTCACACATTAGTACAAGTTTAAGTCACAAGTTCGGGTTATATTACTTCAGTCTCAAGTTCACCATATTGGGTATTTCTCCATCAGTGGTCACGACGTCAAGCCGACAAATGATAATGGGGTTGGTAACGAGTAAGATGAGAGAAGTAGTAAAGAGAGAGATAATGACGTTTGAACACAGCAGTTCAAGCCTCGGGCTTCATCATTATGACGTCTGAATACCTCAGTTCAGGCCTCGTTCTTCAAGGAAAAGAAAAGTGTACGCTTGAGTGCACTTTATCTTCAAAAGAAGAGGAATCTTCTTAGTTATGGCCATTCTCGTCAACAAGTATCATGCTCTTTCCGTGCTTATTCAGTCTTCAAGTGGATCGGCGCATATTGGAGTATACTTTTATTCACATATTCAACCAAAAATTGCAGTTGACAGGCATATGCAATTTTTGAGGGGGGGGAAAGGGTGAATAAACAACATGTCAGTCTTCAAGAACCGTCAAGTGGAGCTACTTACAGTTGATGGTATTCATATTCACTTGTTCAATCATCAAAAATTGCAGTTGGCAGGCATATGCAATTTTTGAGGGGGGGAAAGGGTGAATATGACTCTACATGTTGATTGATGATTGAGAAATGGTCATACGACTCCTGAATACGTCAGTTCAGGAGTCATGCAAACCATGTTTCTCCAACACTACTTCTTCCGTCTATCAAGGTGTTGAAGAACATGGTCATGGAATGCTAATCGACATCTTCTCACGGGCTGGTTCAATCAGTATCAAAGGGCTTCTAGTCAATGCTTCATGTATATGTCATTAGGCTACATGTACACATCATGATGATGATTTCGATTAATCGTAACCATCATGGGGGAGAGAAATGTGTACACCAAGGACGCACAACAGGTTCACGTGATCGGGCTTTATACTGCTTCCGAGTTGAAGTTATTCCGGTGTTGATAACCGCAGAGATGATCAGTGGTTCAACTTGTTACCTTGGTATTATCGTTTCGCTTTTACGTTATGGGCTGATTAATCGTAACCATCAGGGGAGAGAGAATGTGTACATCAAGGACGCACAACAAGTTCACATGATCAGGGCTTAATATCCAAGAGGATACATACTATAGATGATCAGTGGTTCAACTTGTTACTTTGGTGTTATACTCAAGACTGAAGAAGGTCGAGTCGTCAGTCTTCTCTTCATTCTCTGTTGGGTGTTATCATCTCATGTGTATGCTGCGGGCTGATGGGTAATATGTATGGTTACTGGAAGACATTTGGTGAGATGAAGGCGTTTGGAATTCTGTTCCTCCATATTGGGCAATCTTGAAGAAGGTCGAGTCTACAGTCTTCTCTACATTCTCCGATATGTGTTAGAAGACTAAAGACGGCGTGCATTCGGTTATCAAAAAACTTCTTCATATTATGGGCGTTCATCCAAATTCTTTCTTCTATTATGGGTGTTCATCAGAAAGGTTGTCAGATTGGGGGAGAGCACTTATTAGGGGAGAGTGAAAAGCCTGAATTAATCCCTGGTTAAAAGTGCTCACATTGCTCTTCAGCATGTCTAGTGATGAATGCGGAGAAGATTTAGGATGCTGAGGAGTAATGGTTCGTATCCTTGTATATATTTTGCTTCTTACATTCTTTTTCATATCTTATACCTTTTTTTTGTAAATAGATATATAGAAATCTTGCTAATTGTAAATAGAGAAACGTAAAATCAGAAAAACCATAAAAATTAAAAATTTGAAAAGACCAAAAATAGTTTCACCGAGGCATTTCTTCTGTTTATCGATAACATTTACGGACTTAGAAATGTCATTCAATAATGGCACGGGTCTTTAAATGAAGCTCGAGCAGAAGTTAAAATGGATGGTTAAAACATGTCTAAATGGCTTGCTATTACTTTAGATAGCAACCCGTGCGTCAAACTGGGGAAAGCACGTCGCCTAAAAGACGGCTGTTCCTCCAACTGGGTGATGTTCACCTGGGCATGGATTACTTTATATCCATGTTTCTTCGATCTGATGTACGTTTCAGTGCATCATTTCTTGAAAAAGAAGAGAAATCTTCTTTGTATGCAAATAGTTTTCATTCTATGATTCTTCTGAAAATTATTTGTGAGACACTTGGTGATTATGTGTTGTATGAAATTTGTTTAATCTTGGATTATGCATAAAATTTGTCACTCAATCAACGACTAGAAATGGTTAGAAATGGTCATTGATTGAGGGGGAGAGTGAATTCAAATTTTATATCATCAAACGGGTTTCTGGATTAATTCATAACTCTTTGAAAAGGTTTTATAGTTTATGGGGTATTAGTTGAAGAGGAAATTGGTAAACTTTATATCAAATGGCCAAGTGTGTTAGTTGCTAGAAAGTTTAGGACATTATGTGCAATTTGCTTATAGTATCCTAGCTTCATATAACTAGAAGGTTCATTTGTATCTCTTTGGAATCCTCGTTTAATCCCCTAGATACATTAAAACTCAAAATCTGAAAGAAGTTAGCAAACCCTATGTGTTTGATGTTCTTGAATGCTCTACTGACATTTGTATGATCTAAGTGAATGAGTCTCAAATGTTGTTTGTCGATTGCTGGTTAATTGTTGTTGTTATTGTGCATATGTTCTCAGGATTCGCTTAGGTATATTGCTATCATGTTAGAATCATGTTCCTAAGATCCTGAGTTGAATATTGATATCTGTGTGAATTTCCATGTGCATGATTGCTATTTGCTCTTCATGCTAGATAGTAGTTTGACGTATTTCCTGACTGTGGTTTGATTAAATGAATTTGGTATTATAATGTGGCAAGCTGCTGAAGGGTAGCTATTAAGGAATAGTGTATCTGTATGTATGTATATCTGTGTTGATATTCTTATGCAGATTCCATTGCCAAAATGAATGTGCCAGTTCCCATTCTAACCATTTGATCAGACGATCAAACTCTATTGATTGGCTCGAAATTCACCTCAACAACAACGTCGGCAACAACAATAACAACAACACTTTCACCACCATTCATCTATTTTGGTCTCGCCAAGTGGGGATCAACTACATTAGCGAAAGAGTTATTGGTGGATGGATGATTGATGTTGACCACTGACTCACTCAGAAAAGCGGATGATTACATTGTCTGCGCAAAAAGGTCAATATCATTTGTGTCATAAATATCAACTTGTGCAAAATAAGCAGTGAATCTCCCTCTTAGATTAAGGGGGAGCATAGTATGTTCCATTATCAGAAAATATTAAATCGGACACATTTTCTCCCACATTTTATAACTTATTTAAATCAATTGGGATCACAAATCTCAAATGGTTTGAAATTTTTGATCGGGGGAGAGAATGTGATTTAAATATGAAATCTGATAAAATGTGATGTTTGGACATAAATATAAGCTCTCCCATATGTGCTAAACTCTTTCGTATATCGATGCACATATTGAGGGGGAGCAAATGGACAAAAAGGATTGGGCATCTCGTAAGAACGGCTCAGACTTCACCAAAGAATTGACGAAACTTGAATTGTCATCAATCGAAAGGATACGTCTTGGCCGGGTAATAATTTCAAGCTGGTCTAACCAGTGATGTAAGCGTGTCTCGAAAAAGACGTATCTGAGTAGAGTGTACCATTTTGAGAAACTTTCTGTGGACTTGACCAGGACGGGTAATAATTTCAAGCTGGTCTAACCAGTGATGTAAGCGTGTCTCGAATCGGTCATGTTCACTGAAAGTTGATCAATTCAAAAAAGTGCGAGCTCTACCTAACATATGCAAATTTATAAAACTATCAACCGAGCACATGTTGAGGGGGAGCATTTGAAAAATATAAAACTCTCAAGTGTTTACAAAATGTTTTTCATAATCATGAACACCTTGAGAGATTTTTCAAAGATTTGGTTTGGCAATTGTGGAAGAACACCAAAGACCGACCATTTAATTTAATGCATGGAGTCATAAGGATGGTAAGGTTAGGTTCAATTTCCCACGATCCCGCCAGAGCCGGAGGGATCTACCCAGGGACAATCCACTAGATAGTGTAGAAGTCCTTAGGTATGATTAAAAAAGGAGAAAAGTGAATTAGGGAAGAGTGCCGACTGAGATGGAGCTAGAACTGGAACAAACCCAACAAGGTTCTAGTAATGAAGTCTTAGTATGCACTGAAGGGGTTGAAGAATTAAAAAGAAACGAAGTGAGAAAGGGTGAAAAGAAATAGCCCTCCTTACAACTTAGGCAGAAATTGGGTCAATACATATGCTGTCAGAATCACATAGTTGATTGCTGGCATTGAAGACAAAGTATCATGGACCCAGTGATACGCTGCACAACCCTTCCTAGCCACTCAAGGTCCCTCAAAGGACTCTTGTTTCAATTGTCACGGAGTACAATACATTTCTATCGTCTCTCTCACTCCGAGTTAGATGATATTGAAAAGGTGGCAGTTCTCTCCAGCCTCCGCTCACTAAATCAAAATGCACTATTGAGTCTAGAGCCACGAGATGCATAATAAGATCTCATAGGGACACGAATTATTTCTACACTGGGTGTTCAACATTAAGGACACCAGTTGTAAACTTAAGAGTCCTACGCAGATCTTAGCAATCTGCCAGAACATTTATGAGGGAATTTACTAATGTAATTCTCAATGATTGAATGGAAATTCCTGCCAGGGTCAACATCAAGCAGCCCTGAAAGCTGGTCACTTCGGTAATTCTTTATGGATTACGCTTAGTGGTCACGGCGGTTTCTAACGATCTACAGTTGTGGAGTGATCTCCAGTGACTCACCTAATCGTTGATGTGCTACGGTTCGATCTTAAAAAGCCCTCTGTGGGTTTTCAATTAGGAATGGTCTTGGTGAGGATTAGAGAAAGTTTTCACACTATGCTGTTAACAATATCGAAGTCCAAACCTGTAAGTACCGGTCGATTTGTTGCTAACTGTCGTATGCAGGAACTTCTGGCAGTTGTAGCTGTTGAATGCTGTAGCTGGTTGCAGTTGTAGCTGGTTGTAGTAAAGATGCCAATCCTCTACCACATGTTCACACTACATCATCATTGTAACTCAACAAAGTCATGATCAACCTAAAAGACCTTTAACACGGATTCTGCAAACTCTGATGCTAAAGATCATGACACCAAAATAGTGTGAGCATGTCGGCTCAAAGAATATCACAACACAAGGAGACATACTACTGAATGATGGCTAGAAGATACATGTTGGATGATATTTTCGAAGAATACTCAGAGTCATCCAAGACAAAGGAAAAGTCATCAAAAGTTCACTGCTGAAGGCACAATGATCAAAGACGTTGAAGAATCAATGACTACGAGCTATGAAGACAAGTTCTGAAGACGGAATGCTAGAATTCAAGTTATTATTTCTGGGGTGACCTCCCTTAGGGGGAGATTGTTAGAAATATAAATATTCAGATGAAGGTTCGGTCACCCCGAGCATCTATTTAGCATTCACATAGCTCGTAGGCTTATTTATATTATCTTAGTAATATTAGTATTAGTATTAATAGTATTAGTCGTATTTATATTTGTGGAGTGGGTCGGGGCTTTCCCCACTGTCAGCTCACTCCACAGCCCAATAGGGGCACCAATATTAGGACTATATATATAACCCTTCCCACACAAGGGAAGGGTGGAACTCACATTTCATCTAATCTAATCTTTTGTTTTTGAGTTACCCACTCTCTCTCTCTAGTTCATCTTCACCTAACTCAACATGGATCTAATCTTCCATGAATCAAGGCCACCCGAATCAAGCACACAATTAAGATGTTTATGTCTTACAACAAGGGTAAGCAAGTTATGGCCTACCAACCTAATCCTAAGAAGAATAACCCTAAGAAGAACAAGGTGAATCCTAACAAAAAGGATCAGGCTTGTCACCACTGCCATGAGGTAGGACATTGGAAGAGGAACTGTCCACTCTACTTTGAGGAGTTGCGTGTGAAGAAGCAGAAGGATGAGGCTGGTAACCCCATCACTTCAGGTGACTTTTTCATGATTGAATTATTTTCATTAACTCATAAAATAAATTCCTGGGTATACGATACTGGATGTGGTATTCATATTTGCAATACACTGCAGGGATTTAGAGTTGAAAGGAGATTGGCCTATGGAGAACAATATCTGCACGTGGGTAACGGAGAACATGCAGATATTGAAGCTATAGGTGTATTTAAATTAGTTTTTTCTTCGGGCTTAGTATTGTTTTTAAATAATTGTCATTATGCACCTACTATTATTAGAGGTGTTGTTTCCTTTTCATGTTTATTAGATATTGATTTTAATCATACTGTTACTAGCAATGGAATTTCAGTTTCTTTAGATGATGTTTTTTATTTTAATGCTATTGTTGTGAATGGTGTTTTTGAAATTGACATGAATGAATCCAATAATTATAATTCAATGTATAGCATCAATAATATGAGAATCAAGAATGTTTTGGATTCATCTTATCTTTGGCATTGTCGACTTGCTCATATAGGCAAGACTCGTATGGAAAAGCTGCAACGTGAAGGGCTTTTACAAGATATCAATGATGAATCATTTGATAAATGTGAATCTTGTATATCTGGAAAGATGACAAAGAAACCTTTCAATAATCGTATGGAAAGGGCTTCTGATCTACTTGGTTTAATACATACTGATGTGTGTGGACCACTTAGACATGTGTCAAGGAAAGGTGTTAGCTACTTCTTAACCTTAACTGATGATTTCAGCCGTTATGGATATGTTTATTTACTTAAACATAAACATGAGGTGTTTGAAACATTTAAGGTTTTCAAAGCAGAAGTAGAATTGCAACTTGGAAAGAAGATTAAAGCTCTTCAATCCGACAGAGGTGGTGAATACCTGAGTCAAGAGTTTAAAGATTATTTAGCTGAGAATGGAATTTTCCAGCATCTCACATCTCCATATACTCCACAACAAAATGGTGTATCTGAGAGAAGAAATCGTACATTGTTGGACATGGTGCGATCAATGTTTAATCTTACAACTCTTCCTTTATCCTTTTGGGATTATGCCTTAGAATCTGCTATTCGCATTTTGAATATGGTTCCAACCAAGAAGGTTGATAAGACACCTTATGAGTTATGGAATGTAAAAACTCCTAACTTGTCTTATTTAAAGGTCTGAGGTTGCGAGGCGTTTGTTAAACGTGACTCAGCAGATAAACTCCAACAGAGATCTGTAAAGTGTATCTTTGTAGGATACCCAAAGGAAACGATGGGTTACTACTTTTACTACCTACCTGAAAACAAAGTAATTGTTGCTAGGTATGGAGATTTTCTTGAAAAAGGATCTCATATCTCAAGAATTCAGTGGTAGGATTTATGATCTGGAAGACGATCAAGAAGATACATTACCTTCTGAAAACACTAGCGAACTTCCTGTGGAACCTGAAAGTCTGGGTCCTCCACCTGAAGTTGTTCCCATTCGCAGATCTGTAAGGACTGTGAAAGCACCTGAACGTCTATGTCTTAACGTAGAAGTTGATGAAACTATATTAGGGGATCTTGGAGAACCTGCTAATTATAGAGCTGCCATGAATGATCCTGAAAAGGACAAATGGCAAGTTGCTATGAATGGGGAAATGCAATCCATGAGAGATAATGAAGTCTGTATTGAAGTAGACCTTCCTCCCAATGCCAAAGTAGTTGGAAGTAAGTGGCTCTTCAAGAAGAAAACTAACATGGATGGCAATGTACACACCTATAAGGCTCGTTTGGTAGCTAAAGGCTTTACTCAAACTTATGGTATTGACTACGAGGAGACCTTTTCTCCTGTAGCTGACATAAGGGCCATTAGGATTCTCATAGCTATAGCTACATACTATGACTATGAGATTTGGCAAATGGATGTCAAAACCGCCTTCTTAAATGGTCGCCTAGATGAAGACATCTATATGGCGCAGCCTGAGGGGTTTGTGAATCCAAAGTTTCCAAATCGTGTATGCAAACTTCAAAGATCCATTTATGGATTGCAGCAAGCATCACAGCAATGGAATTAGAGATTTGATGAAGAAATCAAAAAGTTTGGGTTTACTCAGAATCTTGATGAGCCATGTGTATATCACAAAGCTAGTGGAAGTGATGTTATTTTCCTTGTCCTATATGTTGATGACATATTAATCATGGGTAAAAATATTCCATGATTGAAAGAGGTTAAAGCCTATCTTGGGAAATGTTTTTCCATGAAGGATTTAGGGGAAGCAGCATACATTATGGGAATCAAGATATATAGAGATAGATCAAAGCGGTTGATTGGATTAAGCCAAAGTGATTACATTGATAAAATATTGAAGAGATTCAATATGCAAAATTCCAAGAAGGGATATTTGCCAATGCAAGAGAATCATGGCTTAAGTAGCAAAGCATGTGCTTCAACACTTGCAGAGGTGACACGCATGAAGAGAGTCCCTTATGCTTCGGCCGTGTGATCTATTATGTATGCGGTGAGATGCATAAGGCATGATGTGGCGTTTGCTCAAAATATAACCATTCGATATCAACAGAATCCAGGTGAAGTCCACTGGACTGCTATTAAACATATTCTCAAGTACTTAAGGGCTACAAGAGATATGTTTTTAGTATATGGGGAAAATCCAGAAGTAGAACTTGGTGTTACAGGTTACTGCGATGCTTCCTGGAAATGTGATAAAGATGATACGAAGTCTGAGATGGGTTATGTCTTTGTCATTAATGGAGGAGCAGTGGATTGGAAGAGTAAGAAACAGAGTACCATAGCGATGTCTGCAATAGAAAGTGAGTACATAGCTACTTCAGAAGCTGCAATGGAAGCCGTCTGGATTAGGAAGTTCGTTTCAGGGCTTGGGGTTATGCCCTCGATCAAAAACCCTATAAAGATGTATTGTGACAATTCAGCTGCACTTACATTTGCCAATGAGCCTGGAATCATGAAAGGCAGTGGACATTTCCCGATTAAATATCACTATGTTCGAGAACAAGTCGAGATATGTGAAATCGAGTTACTCAAAGTTTACACAGATAATAATCTAGCAGATCCCTTAACGAAGGCTTTACCTGGTGGAAAGCTTTATCAACATGCTGATGGCATAGGACTTCGTTTAGCTAGTAGTTTCATGCCTATCTGTGATTAGTGTTTGGATAAAAGGATGTTATGAACAATTATTATTTTAATGAAATAAAATATTTGTTATGTTTGATTATCATCTTCTTAATAATATATCTTGTATTTGCATGTTTAATCCATGAATAATTTGATTATTTTAAATTGTCCATTGTCAATTAATGATATGGGAATATCATTAAATTAAGACAAATCTGAGTATTGGTAGAATATACTTGAAAGTTTATTGATGCGTTGACATGCCAATTTCACGTGATATTCAATGAATTGAATATAGGACTTATCCCAACTACATGATTTTACTTTATGGATCTTGTCATCAAGTAAATTATGAATATAGTTATCCTCAGATTTGAGATACCAGATAACTGTCATGGATGTAGTGCATTTCTGTAAAGCAATTTACCGCTATACGTTACTGGTAGCCATAAGGATTGTTTTCAGAAGTGTTGCAAAGTTCATGGGTTTTGCTTGTAGCTAAGAAAGAATTTGTTCCTTCAAATTTGTTTTGAAGTTTAATACTGCTGGGCCCCTCGTAGGGTTGACAAGATGTTTGCGTGGCCACGCCCAAGATCTATCTGGAATACGTTCAGACGATTTGGTAATCATGTTCAATCAAAAACAACGAGAAACAGAATGGTTAATTAAAGAATGACTAAGATCCATATCTTTATTAACGTGATATTAGTAACAAAAGGATAAGTATGATGATGAATCATCGAAAGGTTTTTTCCAGGAGACCACCCTCGAGTTGTACTAGGGGCATTGGCGTGTTGCTAGACGCTAACCAATGTCATTACACTATTAATAGATGTCCAAGTGGGAGCTGTAAGTTTTGTGGACAAATATTAATGTGTGTATGTCTAGAATCGAACTCGAGACCATGGGATTGGACACTTTACGTATAAAGAATTAATAGATAATAATTAATATATAAAACGTTATATATTTAATTATTAAAACCCAAAATAACGACTAACGGACGTTAAGTAGTTAATGACAATTGATTAACGACCGTTAAATAATTAAGTAAAGGACTAGAGTGAAAAATAGAAGTCGAAAAAGTTCCGAAAGCCCCTAGGGCGGTTTAGGCCGATCGGCATGGGCTTGGGGAAACCTAATCCCATTCCAACTTGTCTTCCAAGTCTTCTAACTATATATACAAGGCTTAGGGTTATTTGTTCAATACCTCTTGTACACTTGCTATAACCCTAAACTTGTTCTCTTCATTTTCTTGGTAGGGCCGATTGAACAAACACCCTCATAGGGTCGATCGGTTTGTTTTTTCATAAAACAAACGTTGTGTTTTCTTGATCTAGCAATCACGTTAATTCGGTTATAGTACGTGTATACAAGAACGTGGTATTAACTCATTATAGTTAATATCTTAGTTTGAATTACAAAAGTGTAAGGGGTAATTCGTTAATCCAATTATAAACCCAATTAGGGTTCTTGATCTTGATTGAAGGGTTATTGAAGTTGATTCTTGTTTAGCTAGAATCAAATGTATGTTTACGTTTAAATTCGATTAATTCTTTATGTGCTAAATTGATCATACACTTCCGTATGTTTATGATAATTATGTGTTTAATTTATGAACTTTTCATATCATGTGTTTAATTTATGTTATTAAATTCCAACGATTACATCAACAAAAGATCATAAGAAACAATAATGCATCAACATTCAAATAAAAGGTTGTGATATACTGACCCTCCCTATGTAGGGAGGGTGTATTGACTTCCCGCTGCCGTCGCTTATACTGTCTGCTTTGTCGGCTTATATATTTTTTAAAAATAAGTTTTGTCTCTTATGTAAGGAGGGTCCGGTTAATATAAACCTCAAATAAACTACATCAAAATCTTCCCCATGAACCGTTCTCCCACTTCGGTCAATAACATCAACAATTAATGTTAAAAAAAAAAAATAATAATAATAAAATAACATCAACAATCATGACAAGCTTTCCATACTTTTTGTAATTTGCAAATTGATATGTGGCCCCAAAAAACTAGGCAGTGTGGGTTTTCTACCCCCATCGAGCCACCCCACCAATAGACCAATAATTACAAATAATAATTTTCATTTATATAATTATTCTCATTTATTATGTTTGGTCATTTGATTATTGTTGAGATTGTGTTTATTACAAATAATCATTATCATTAATTATGATTGGTCACTTGATGGTTGTAAAAAATATGAATTTAGTGTGAGATATAATTACATAAATGGTCCCTGTCGTTACGCTAAATTGCGTCCAACGTCCAAATCATTTTTTCAAATTTTTTTTCGAAATAATTTTTTTAGAAAAATTATTTTTTTTTAGAAATTTTTTTTTTCGAAAATAAACTTTTTTTTCCGAAATTAATTTTTTTAGAATTTTTTTTTTCGAAATTAATTTTTTTAGAAATATTATTTTTTTTCGAAATTAATTTTTTTAGAAAAAATAAAAATTTTTTTGGGTAATTTTTTTTAGAAAAATAATTTTTTTTTTCGAAATTAATTTGGTTAGAAAAATTAATATATTTTTAGAAAAATTAATATTTTTTTCCGAAATTATATTTTACAAAAATTAATTTTTTTTCCGAAATTAAATTTTTTAGAAAAATAAATTTTTTTTTCCGAATTTTTTTTAGAAAAATTAATTTTGTTCAAATTAATTTTTTCACATCTATCAACATAGAAAGATTAAATAGTAATTAGTAATTAGTTAAGTAATTAATTAGAGTGGTTAAATGTTGAATCCTTAGTGTTTTCAATGTTGGTCAAAAAGTTGGTTGAAAAACATGCACACAAAATTTGAGGTGAAAAAAATAGGTCAAAAGCTGGTCAAATGAGGTATAAACGATATGACCCAAGAACTAAAGATATGATCATTAAACCAAAATCAACAGTTCATAAATTCTTCACTTAAAAAGTCAAACCCTAAGCCTAAATAGTCAAAATTTATATTTAAACAACCAATTTGCAATTACCATTAAATTAAATCAAGATCTCAATCCATCATCACCCTATTAACATAACCCTGATTCAATTTTAGAAAATAAATCCAATTAACGAAACCACAAATTTAATTGAACCGATAGATATCAAATTTAACATAAATGAATATCAAGTGGTGGTTGTGGCTGTATGGTGGTCGTGGTGTATCCAGCGGATTTGGTGGTCGTTGTTGGGATTTGATGTTGGTGCAAGATGATGGTGGGAATCGAAATTTTGTTGGGATTTGATGTATGCTCTTCTATGTGTATCTGTAAATGTTTTGGTCATTTGAGGTACTCAACAATGAAGATGATGTGTGTTTGTGAATGCTTTTGTGTGTGTATTTGATTATGTGTGTGTGATAGAACATGTATGTGTTTTATTTTGTTTGGTTGTGGTTTTGTTGTAGAAGACTTGTGTGGTGTGGACTAAAATGACAAGATACCCTCTCGCATGACCTGCACATGATGTATTTCACGGTAAAAGTAACACATATAGGTACGGGTCAAAACGAGAGAAGATCCATGAAAAAAAAATCTAAGAACAAAATTCGTTATATAGACAAACCACATGGATCATTTAAGTAATTAACTCAAAATGTTATTTACCGAAATAAAATTCTTTAAATAGGCAATGCTATTTATTGATATATTAAATGTTTAATTACAATTTAATCCCCAAATAAAAAATAAATATGAACATATAAATTAACGCTACTGTACTCCGTAGCCGTTATGCGCAAATAATCGTCTAAGCTTTTTAAAATCAAGTAATATCAAAAATATTTATTAGAGCATCCGGTACGTTAGGCTGGTAAGTGGCGTCATGGCTACCAGCCCACCATGGCCGACGGCGCACGGTACCGTCGGTGGCGCCATGGTGGCCAGCCCACGCCATGGCTATTTTTTTCTTGTGAAGAATTCGAACGTTGGAGTTTGTGAAGTTAGGGCAGATCTTAGCCATGCTGGCGGAAGGGTACTAGTGTGTGTTTTTAGTGTGTGAAGTTGCGGAGAAGAAGAGTTATCGAGTGGGTTGGGCTTAAAGTGGGTTCAAAATTCAATCCTATAATAATTAATTTTTACACTACAGTTGGGCCTAGTAAATACATAAAACCCGTTTGACTTTTTCTTCATTAAGCTCACTACTCAAAACAAGTCAAGCTTTTATTCTTCTTCTTGATTTTTCAGTATTTTGAAAGGTGTACACTCACACATTTGTAGTGTATTTTGTACAACCCATTGGAAAAAAAATAAAGTTTATTTTAGTTAATATTGTGTATGCTTTATTTTATGTAAATAAAAACAAAAAATAAAAAATATAGACAATGGCACCACATTTTCTGGTATCGTGAGTAACGGCCAGAATGTGGTTCCGTGGGATTTCTGATGACATAGAGTTTTTTGCTGACGTGGCAAAAAATATTTTGCCATGACTCATGGGTATCCAATGCTCTTAATGAAACTGAACCACAATCCCTTGATTTCTTAAAAGGTTCACATGGGATTCTTCTTATTTTTTTGACAACCTACTTTTTCTCAAATCTTTAATTACATACAATGAATATTGAGTACGTGTTCAAGTGATATTTATTAATAATCAATGATACATTATGTTGGTAGGCTTAGAGCAGCCGGTGTGGGCTTGCTCGTAGCTCGCCGTGTACACGTGGAAGCCTCGCCGTGGTACCAGCCTCCTTTGCCGTGTCTCGGCGTCTGTTGGTTCCTCATCTGCACGAGGAGTTTTTGCCTTGTACTTTATGTCAGAATGTTGCAAAATATAAACGTTTGATAACGTTTAAAAATGAGTTTTTGACCGGATCTACACACACTCTTTGTGTTAGATATGATACTAAGAATTATACGTAGTCTAGCACGCGGAATTTACTAGCTAGTACTTAGAAGACTTTATGTGTTTATGCTTTGTATGATTTGAATGAAACAATAAATGAACACAGAATAAAGAACTTCAACGATTCAATATTATTAGAATAATAATACGAGTGATCTCCTATCACTAGGGTTTACAACCTTGAATCTCTATCAAGTAATTCGTACTTCTATCTCTGTTTCGTTTCGTGTATCTAAACCTTAACCTAGGCAATCCTTTTATAGACTAAGGATTCCTTTACAAGATAACTATCAACTAAAACGTATAAGATATACACAATATCTTTTCCATAATTATCTATTACATAAATCATAATCAGTACAAACTTCTTCACTCAGCAGTCCTAACTGCTTATGTCTTCAAAACTCTTCAGCAGTACTAACTTCCATCTTCAACAGTCTTAACTGCTATCTTCAACAGTCTTAACTGCTAAAGCTTAATTTCCTAACAATCCTCCCCTAAACTTATGATTTCTATCCAAATCACTAAGTTTCTTCAAATTAAGCTTCTTCTTCTTAATGCTGAAAATTCTTTCAAACACTTATCAAGCAAATCTCTTAGATCTAGCTTTCACTTCTTGTGCAAGGTTGAATATCTTTGTCACCAGCATATCAGCCATCTCAGATTCTTCATTAGCTTCTAGTTTAACATATGACATCATTGTCAAAACACCTGGTCTGAGTGGATAATCTTTTTCAACCAGCATATAGATCTCTATTCCATCCTTGGTAGACACTCTGTGTACTCCACACGTTCCAAATAACTTCCAAGTGATGTCCATGACTTGTTCTTGAAATCTCCATATTGACTCTCCACCATCTGGTTCATAAATTCTCTTCAATTGAACCCATAGTTCTTTATCTTTATCTTCAATAGGATCTTTATCTCTGAATTTCTCTTTCACTAAGCTCCATAGTTGATTAAGATCTTGTCTGTCAAAGCCTTTGAGTAAATCTTTAAACAACTTGTACCTTTCAGAAATATTTCCAAGTCTGATTATCTTCCATCCTTTCATTCTTCCATCAGTGAACACTTCCCAGTCAATGATTGGATGTTTTACTTGTAAAGGTTTAATATAAGAAGATTCTGGAACAATCATCATCATACTTATGATCTTCTCATTTGTTAACCCTTCTTCTTCTTCAGACTTTTGTTTCTTTGCAACTTCTGATTCCATAGTTTCTGATTCCCTCTTCTTACCTGTTTTGAAACTTCTTCTTGGAGTGTTCAGAATAACATAAGTTTCATAGAATTCCCTTTCAATTATGGCATAAGATTTTCCCTTGAAGTCATTCATAGTGTAATTTGCTGAGTTCTTCAATTAATGCTTCATAGACTCAACTTGTTCCTTCTTTGTTGGCAACTTTATCTTGTATCCTGACTTCTGTCTTTCTCTTATCCTTTGAATCAGATCTTCCCATGTTGCTACTCCATTCTTTTTGAGTATGAATTCTTTAAGCTCCTCTGTCTTTTCTTCTTCATTCAACTGTTTATCTTTAAGAACCATTGAAGCTTGAGCTCTTACAATCACATCAGAATCTAACAAATATTGTAGCTGTTCATTGAACTCCTCTTGATTTACTTCTTTTGATCTTGTTCTTTCCATAAATTCAGCTATGTTTCGTACATCATCAGCAGCCATTTTTCTTGCAAATTCCTCATCTTGAGCAATCTGAGCTTGTTTAGCTTCTTCTTTAGCCAAATCTTCTTCTATCATTTTCCTTGCAACTTCTGCATCATGATCTATCTGATCTTGAGTTTTTGGTTTTAATCTCTTAAGCCTTTCAAGTTCTTGAGCAGCAACAACTTTTTCAGATGTCATTGGCTTCTTCCCTTTATCTGCTCTTCTTCCTTCATAAACTGGCTCAGCAGAAGTTTCATCAGTTAGAACTGCTTGATGCTCTGTCTCAGCAGTTTGAACTGTTTCATGCTCTGTCTCAGCAGTCTGAACTGTTTCAACATTTGGAACTGCTAGATGTGTCTCAGCTGTTTCTTCTTGAACATAACCAGAACCTGAACCAATATCAAAACCTTCATCTTGTTCTGAACCTTTATCATGCCTCCCCTGAGAACCTGATCTATCCTTATCTTTACTAAATTTCCTCCCCTGTTTGGAAGAATTTTCATCATCCCCTTCTGAACCATCTGAATCATCATCATCAGAAGAATCATCATCCAATATCACTTTTGCCCTTTTCTTCTTTAACTGATCTTCAAGCTTCTTCACCCTTTTTGTTAGCTTGGTTTAGACTTTGGAAAACATTTCTTTATGAGATTTCAGCTCCTCATTGCTCTTCTTAAGCTCCTCCTCCAAGGTCTTTACTCTGTCAACTAACTTGGTACATATTTCCATCAATTCAGTTTGTGAAGAGCTACCCTCATCACTTCTAGCTGTGTTACCTGCTAGGAGAGGTGAATCTTTGGGCAAGGATCTAGTCACAACCCTAGTTAGACTAGGTTTAGACCTTCTCCTATAAGTGATGGGTGGTGGTTGGGTTGTTTCAAGTTCTTGAGTGGATGTGTGATGGGGATCAGTTGGAACTGCTGAACCTTCACCCAACTCAGTTTGAAGCATTTGAGGAAACAATGGAACTGGTTCCCCTTGAAAAAGCCTACTAGCCATAGCCATATTTTGAAAAACCTTTGATTGAAGGCTTAGGCGTAGCAAAAGTTTCTGTTGGTGTTGTAAGCAAGTATTTCTTTTTATTCAAAAGAGTTTGAACAAATCTTGGATACATTAGAAACTTTGTTTTACTGTCAACATTTGATGCCATACTCTCAAAAATATATTTTGAAAAGTTAAAAACTCTGTTTGTAGACAAGCAAATGAGAGCAATAGCAATATTGCTACTGAACTGCTCCCAAGCAGTCTTTTTATGACTTAAACAACATAAAAGAGTATGTATCAAAAATCTCCATTGAGGTGAAAAACATCCTTTTTGAAAAGTCAATTTGTTTTCAGATGTATCATACCCCATTTTAGAAAGTTCTTCCCAAATTTTAGTATTTAGCATAGTGTGGATACCATCTGAGTCATTTAATTTAAGATGTCTCCTAAGTATAGACTCGGTAACAACAAACTTAACGCCATCTACTTCATAATGAATTTCTAAGTCTCCGTCATCACTTGTCAAGACAGATGAATTCTGCCAGAACTGTGTGATGTGCGAGACATAAAGAGTAGGAGAAACGGTTAGAGCATACCTTATGTGAGAGTGGTTGAGAAAATCCACAATCTCATAAAACTTCGGCCCATCTCCTTGCTCTGTTTTCTCTAAAAACGCAACCTAGTTGTGACGCTTAACAAATTCCAATCCAGCCATTCTTAATGATGAAAAATGAAAGATTATAGCAATACAATGATCTTGTAAATTGGAATTGTGGTATTATGTAGTCGCTTGGGGTTTATAGGTACTGTTTAGGGTTTTGCGAAATATGCGTATGAGATAAATTATCTTTAGAAAGAGAATAAATAATTTTATGGTAAAAAGATAATTATCGTTTATAAAAATCCCTATAAGTATCTTAAGAATAACGGTTTTACCCCAACGGCTAAAAAATTAATTACTGACAGATTTTTACAACGGCTAATTGAGCCGTCCTAACGTTGTACTAACCGTACCAACTGTTGCAAAAATTTTTTTGAGCCGTACAAATTTTTTTGAAATAAATTTTAAAATACCATGGCTCAAACATAGTTTTTAGCAAACTATCAGCTATCAACGGATTTGATATGTCTTTACCAATAGCCGTTTGCTTTGGACTAGCCAACTCTTTACACTTAGATATGGTGAGCTGATAACCATACAATTTTTGGTAAATTGTTAACCATCAACGGATTTGATTAGTCTTTACCAGAAACCGTTTGCTCTAGACTAGTTGGTTCTTATGTGGATAAGACATGGTGAACCAATTACCATTTGTTGTATGCAAAGATCACATACTAATCTCCAGAACACCATTTAGTCCAAAACATCAAGCATTCATAATCCCTTGGTGTTTTCTCTCCAATCCTGCAATTGTTAGTCCAAAAATAAAGAAACAAGATACAAGCATATGACTAACAATGCATATAACAAGAAAAATTAATTTTCTTGTGAAACCCAAGCCAAAACAGACTTAGGCTTTCCTCTAGCATCAACATAATTCATTCTTTTCAAAACATTCTTAGCACCATTGGGTTTAATTGGTCTCCATACCCAACATGCTGATGCATTCACTCCATTACCTATGTTTCCTTTAGCAGTGTTTTTATTCATACCAGTACCAATTACCCTGATAACAGTTGGAACTGCTGGCTTGGTAGTTGTTACTTTAGGTTTCCAAACTTGATTTTTTACAACTGCTTTGTGATGAAAGGGTCTATTAACAGTTTTTGGTGCTGATTTGGAAAAAAATTTTGCACCTTGAACTGCTGGCCTTGGGTGAATTGTTCTCATAGGTCTGACAGTCTGAACTGCTGGTCTAGCAGTTTGAACTGCTTTAGGTCCAGACCTTAAAAGAACTGATCTAGGTATCATTCTATCATTCCTAAGAAAAGATTGAGGTCTTGCAATGCTCAACCTATGATTTGTATATCCAGATACCCATTTATCACAATAATCTGCAAGATGGTCAAAGCTACCACAAGAGTAACAAGCTTTTCTATAGCAGACAAAATCCTCCCCTAATTGGTGAGATTTTAGGTCATTCCAATTCCTTTGGTTACCTCTTGGCTTGTTTGTGGTTCTATACATTTCTGCATACCTAACTGTTGGTCTAAAAGGTTTGGCATTTGATCTAGGTCTAACAGTCTCAGGTTTAACCATCTTTGGAACTTTTGGTTCCTCCACTTTAGCACTAACAGGCTTAACCACAGCCTGATCATCCTCATCATCAGAAGTCCATTCCTCAATGGTTGGAGCATCTGAGTCTTTAGCTGAGGACCTATCAGAAGACACCTTGTCTTCAGATAGTGATTTATCACTTACACTTTCAAACACAGGTTTATCAACTACATCCTTCTTGGGTTGAGGACCATAGTTAAGCACAGGTAATTGAAATTCAGAGAGTCCTGTGTGTTCTAAGTCTACACCTGGGGGTGTTGGAATTCCTCTATAGGGAGGTGGAACTGACTTATATCCTAGACCTGACTTAGCTTTATTAAGGATCTGACTCTCAATTATCTTTTGAACACTTTTTGATGTGTATTCAAGTGTGTCTACACTCATCTGAATGTTCTCCTTAGCTTTCTTAACCTGTTCTAGCTCATGTTTTAACAAAGTGATCTCATTCTCTCTAAACATTAAGTCTCTCTTAACAATAATCATATCATCAGAAAACTTAGACTCATTACTTTGATAATGAACAATTTGTTCTTCTAACACAGCTAAAGCTCTCTTATGATTTGCTAAGCTAAAAGCAGTTTCAACTAGCTCTTTTCTCTGATTCTCATATCTTGTTTTAAGTGTTTCTAGATCTTTTAAAGCTTCACAAGATTTAGAACATTTTGAAACTTGTACCTCAGAATCAGAAAATGCCATGAGAGCAACCTCTGTAGATGCCTCTGCTTCCTCCTCTGCAATATAGCTCCAGTCAAATCCTAAGCCATCAATGGCAACCTTGGCTTTCGAGCTTGTATCAGTAACCTCCACAACCCTTGACTTGTTACCATAACCTCTGCTCTTTCCATCCTGTTGGCTTGGTAATCTGCACTCCTTTGAATAATGACCTTTCTTGTGGCAGTTGAAGCACTCAATCTTAGACTTGTCATACCCTGCAACATCATTACTGTTTATGAAAATCTTCTAGCCAGTCTTCTTCAAGAATCTCCTAGCTCTCAAACTGAGAAGAGAGAGCTGCCACTTAATATCCATCTCTTCAATATCATCTTCATCAATCTCTTGAAGATCTGAATGAGTCAACATACTTCCATTGTGCTGAGTAGTCAGGAAAGCACAATAAGTATCATCATTCAAAAGTCCACTAGTACTGCTTGAGGTGCTAGCAGTACCAAGGTTTGCACTAGCAGTACCAACTGCTCCAGCAACTTGCACTTCTTCATCTGTACTTGAGGAACTGGGAGTTGATACAAAGGCCAAATTCCCTGAGCTTGAGCTTGAGCTTGAGCTTGATCCAACAGACTTCTTAATATCATGTTCAACTATCTTGAAGTTGCTATAGAGATCCATTAAGCTCATGGAATCTATATCAGGCTTGTTTTTCCATACTACCACATGCATAGCCCATTCAGCTGGTAGACTCCTCAGAAATTTGGAGTTGAGATCTTCCTGAGGCATCTCAATTCCTAGAACAGCCAATTGACTCACCAACTTTTGAAGTCTATTGAACATATGATCCAACGACTCATTGCTTGTTGCTGTAAAGTTCTCAAACTGATGCTTGAGAAGGGTCTTCTGGGTTTTCTTGGTGGCTTCATTCCCACCATATCTTGCAACAATAGCTTCAAAAAGGGTTTTAGCACACTTGAACTTACTAAAATTCAGCAACTGATCATTGGGAATAGTCATCAGAAGCAAACTTCTAGCCTTAACATCATTCTTGTTCCTTGCCTTCTCTTCATTAGTGGTTGGCTTTGTCTGCACTGTAGTCTCAGATTTTCCTTCAACAACAGTTGTTGTTGTTACTGGTGTAAAGGAGTTTCCTTCTTCAATGATTTCCCAAAGTGCATAGTCTTGCACTTGGAAAAACTGCTCAATACGAAGTCTCCACATGTCGAACTCATTAGGTTTAAGCATAGGAAGCTTAACAGCAATGTTAGTTGTGTTTGGTGTTGTTTCCATGTCCATCTTGGTTCTTCTCGGATCTTCTAAATCTAAGTATCAGTAACCTGGCTCTGATACCACTTGACCGGATCTACACACACTCCTTGTGTTAGATATGATACTAAGAATTATACGTAGTCTAGCACGCGGAATTTACCAACTAGTACTTAGAAGACTTTATGTGTTTATGCTTTGTATGATTTGAATGAAACAATGAATGAACACAGAATAAAGAACTTCAACGATTCAATATTATTAGAATAATAATACGAGTGATCTCCTATCACTAGGGTTTACAACCTTGAATCTCTATCAAGTAATTCGTACTTCTATCTCTGTTTCGTTTCGTGTATCTAAACCTTAACCTAGGCAATCCTTTTATAGACTAAGGATTCCTTTACAAGATAACTATCAACTAAATCGTATAAGATATACACAATATCTTTTCCATAATTATCTATTACATAAATCATAATCAGTACAAACTTCTTCACTCAGCAGTCCTAACTGCTTATGTCTTCAAAACTCTTCAGCAGTACTAATTTCCATCTTCAACAGTCTTAACTGCTATCTTCAACAGTCTTAATTGCTAAAGCTTAATTTCCTAACTGTTTTCGACCGTTTTAAATTTTTTGGTATTTATAAGATTGGAACATTTTATAAATATCACATACATACACAATACCAAATCACATACATTTCAAACTAAACTCTCTAAAATAATAACCCTAAAACATGAGTCAATCATCTCATTCCAGCGAAAGTGATCTTGAGGAGATTGAAGAGCTCGAGATGATTATTCAAGAATACGAGAATGAGTAATTGTTGCAGCAACAAGAAGCCGGAAGTTCGAAACGGTCATACATTCCCCGGGAACGTGAAATTGTTGAAGCACGTCTAATGCGGGATTATTTTGGTTACAACCCAAATTATACGGACGAATACTTTAGGCGTCGTTATCGTATGAGCCGTAAACTATTTTTAGAAATAGTTCAAGGTATTGAAACATATATCGAAACTCATGATTATCTTCCTAAGCATTTTGATTTCTTTAGAGTCCGACCCAATGCTTGTGGTGTAATGAGTTTCAGTGTCATTATGAAATGCACAAGCGCCCTACGCCAATTGGCGTACGACATAACAGCTGATGCATTTGACGAGTATTTACAAATGGGAGAACATTGTGCACGCGATTGTTTAGATAATTTTACTGTGTGCATAATCCAGTTGTATACGCGTGAGTTTTTAAGAAAACCAGACGAGAATGACATTCGTAACTTGTACCACGCACATAACGCGGTTCATAAGTTACCGGGAATGTTGGGAAGCATCGATTGTATGCACTGGGAATGGAAAAATTGTCCTAAAGAATGGCAAGGCCAATTTCACCGAGGTGATTAAAAGTATCCAACTATAATGCTTGAAGCCGTTGCTTCATATGATTTGTGGATTTGGCATGCATTTTATGGGGTAGCGGGCGCGAATAACGATCTTACCGTTTTGAATAATTCTCTGTTATTCGACGACCTGCTTGTTGACATCGCCCCCGAGGTTCCGTTTGAAGTAAACGGGCGTACATTTAAAAAAGGGTATTATCTAGCCGACGGAATTTACCCGGAGTGGTCATCTTTTGTCAAATCATTCACTGTTGCACATACCCAAAAAAATGCCGCATTTAAAGCGAAACAAGAAAGTGCTCGAAAAGATATCGAAAGAGCTTTTGGTGTCCTCCAAGGACGTTGGCATATTATTTCCCAACAGGCGCATGCATTTACTGTGTCCAAGCTACGGAGAATCATGTACACGTGCATCATATTGCATAACATGATTTTGAAAGATCAACAATTTGCGATATCCGAAGTTAGTGAAATGTATATTTGTCCGCGAATAAATTTACAACGGTCGTGGATTGAGCGATGCGAAGTGCAACGAAAGAAAGGGAGGGAACTACGCGATAAACTCGTACACATAACGCTTCAACGAAATCTCATCGAGCATGTTTGGGAAGTAAATCAATGGGAGGCATTTCAGCAACAACAACAACAATAACAAGATAATTAGTTTCTTTATAATTAGTGATCCGTGCTAAAGTATATATATAAATATAGTATCGGATGCACGTGGTACGTGGGAATCGACAAACCAACCTTTTAGGAAAAAAGTTAACTTGCAAAAACTCACGCTTGTGATATGTGTGATACCGGGCAAGTGTTACCCGGGTCGTGTCCCAGCGAGGTTGGAATCGAAGATATCGTGTAAGGTTTGGAATTAAAATGCTTGATGATTGGAATTTGGAATTTTGTAATTTTTTTATTCTAATTAATAAATGAGAAACAAATTCTCAAGGGAAAATTAAGATTAAAGCAAATTAAACTAAAAATGCGATTAGGGAATTATAAAAACGGGTTTACAACTAAGATATTTAGAATTCTAATCCTACAAGTGCAAATCTATTTTTCCTGAGATCTATATGACAAAAGAAAATTTTGGGAAAAAGATTTGTATTTTTCTGATTTTTATATTTTTTATTATGAATTAAAAACTAAATTTAAAAGAAAAATTAAATTAAACATACTAAAACTATTCTAAAAATTCTGATTTTTTTTTGAAATTACTTGACACTAAAACAGTCCTAGGAAAAATATTAACAAGGTGCCAGCTTATCCCAATAAGCTGGTAATAAGCAAAGAAGCTCAGATAGCTTTAAATGGAAAAGGAGGTTAAGTATTAATGTGTGCAAGCCTTAACCAGAGAAGTCCCAAGGGTACAATGGTAAGGTGTTGGTGTGTGAGTCAAGAGACCAGGGTTCGAATCCCTTGGCACTCTTTTTGCTTTTTATTTTATTTTTGGATTTTTCTGATTGAAACTCAACAAGCACAAACAAATAAGCAATTTTTACAACTAACACTTTTTTTTGAAAACCTCAAATAAGCCCAGAAATAAGCCAAGGTGGCTGATCAGTGCGTTACAAAAGAAATAGCCCAAGGATTTTGATCAAAATAAGCTATTAAGCTAATATTAAGCTAAAGGCAAACTGAAAATAGTTAAGTAACTGATAATAAGCTAAAGTGAAACTGAAAAAGCCGCAAGAACAGGCCAATAAGCACTGAACAAAGCTAATAAGCAAATCCAAAGTCTGCTAAGTGCACAGGGCAAAACAAGCTCACCTAAGCAACTTTGGGCTTATTTTTAAGCACTTGTATAACAACTAGATACCACAAAAGCTGATAATAATTAAAGCTGACCTAGCAAGGATCTCAGAAACCAATTTTCAGCCCAAGAGAAGCTTAATATCTGCTTATAAATTAGCTGAGAAGGTAGCTAGTTTGGTCAAGTGTACACTGAATTCTCAGTGTATACTTGGCTGAACAAGCTACTTTTGGACTTATTTATAAGCTATAATAAGCTAAAACTAGTTCTGAAAATCATGAAACAAACTATTCAATAAGCCAACAACTTAGAAACATGAAAATCAGACCTTATGAATTACAAATAAGCACTTTAATGGGGTCTAGAAAATTATGCAGACTGCAGTTATTTGGTCTGGTGTGCAGACAAGATTTTTAAGTCCAAAACCTTTCAAATCCAAACCAAATTAATCCAACTCTTGTGTGTCCACTTAATGGACTCTATGGATCTCAGAAATGCAAAGAAAAAAGTCTAGAAGAGCTTATTGCTGAATTAAGCTAATTTGATCAGTTAAGAAGCCTTAGAGTGGAACAGTGATCTAGAACTATGTAATATACCAAATTGACTCAAAACAACTTGGAAACAGCTTATTCTAACCAAGTTAAGCTAGATTGAAGTTAGCGAAATGGCATATGAACAGTGCTAAGCTAATTTGACCCATTTTGGGTTTTAACCCAAACAGTCCTTATATTTGGGCTGTTAAGAGATTTAAACTGGATTAGGCCTAAATAAGCTATAAATTTTAAAGACACACCCATACTAAGTTCAATTAAGTCCTAAAAAGTAAGATTTCCCAGAAAATAAGCAATAAAATAAGCTATACTAGATTAATGCCATTTTTGACTTTTTAGAGAGATTTAAGCACAAAAAGAATTTAGCTACTAACATATAACAAATTATACTGACGTAACAATTTAAAGAGCAAATAAGCATAGAAAACAAATTAAGCACACAAATAAGCAGTTGTACAGTAGAATGGAAATTTGGAAATTTCTCACAAATTGCTTTAGCTCCAAAACAAGGACTGATAATCATTCACCACATCAACCTATTGCTTCCCAAGAAGCTCTAAACCATGGTCATCCATAATTCACCATGCTCCAGCTTATTTGACCAAACCTGCTTATTTTTAGCTTATTTTGACTTTTCTTGACTTTTTTTGAATTTTAAGATTTAAACTGATCTAGGTTGTTTTAAACTTATAAAAAGCTTTAATAAGCTTATATAAGCTCACATGAACTGAAAACAAGCTTATACAAACACTGATTAACTTAATTCGATTTAACAGTTACAATAGAAACTTGAAAACTTGGAAATTTCATTAACTCTTGGAAATTGTACAAAGATAAACATTAAACAAACTTAAAGTAACTTGAAATGATAACTGGAATATAATTTGACAATACTTGAACAATTAAAATACAATACGATTTAAACAAAAAACTACTTGCCATTATAGGCTACAATGGGGTTCTATTTATACTACACTGAGGTGGGATATGTCTCTTGTGCTTCTATGAACCTTTCTTGACCCTTGGATTGCCTTGAATTGGTCTCAGCCCTCTAAATTCAGTTTTGGCGCCAAAATGGTGTGAGTGGAAAAAACCACTTGACTGATAGCGTGTGATGGGAACGAAGCATTTAATGCTTCTTGGTTTGTTAGGTGAAGTGTTGAGGAAGCTTGGGAGAGGGTGGTATTGTCAGGGATAAGGGGAGGGGGGAATGGTGGTATGGTTTTAGTGGGCGTGGTTTTGAAAGATGAGTTTGACTGGGGTCAAACTCTGGTATTAGCTAAATAAAGAAAGTGGGTCGGGTTTATTTTATTGATTGGGCTTGGGTTTAGTTATGGTGTGGGCTGGGTTAGGATAGCTGGGTTTATTATTTGGATTAAAGGGAATTGGATTTAACTTTGAATTTAGTTTAAGGTTTAAGGACCAATGTTGTAAAATCTGAAAATCCAAGGACCAAGGCTGCCAAAAATAGAAATTATTTCCAAGGACCATTTGTGTCATTTTGGTATTTTTGGGGGTTGACTTTGACTTTTGACTTTGTCTTTTGTCTTCACTTGATCAAATGTACAATTGTTGTCGAGTCGATCCAAAAATACTCGTTTTCGCTCCGTTTTCAATCCTTTGTACCTGAAACACATAAAACACAAACCAAGGATATCTGCAATATATTTTGGGTGTTTTTGGTCATTTTAGTGTCTTTTATGGGTGTAAAATGATGAGTATTTACACACTCATCAATCCCCTACACTAAACTATTGCTAGTCCCTAGCAATCCGATCATATAAAGTAATGAAAGGATCAAAAGAATACCAAGCATACCCCGTTTTGATTTTTTTTATTTGATGCAAGAAATTTAAACTAGAAACAAAAATAGATAACATGCTTGATTTCCAAAAATGGTATCATGGAACGGGATTCACACAAAATGGGTGTCTCCAGGGAATTGTAATCGTCATCCTCTTTTTTATACTCCCAACTAAGCTTAAACTCGATGTGCAAATGTTTTTGTAAAATGCTAACGCTACTTATACTAATAATCTATGTAAGCCGAAACTTAACTTTTCACTCCCATATTTATTCAAGTTAGGTGACTGTGCTTGATTTTCTAAATTTTGATCACTAAAATCGACGTTTTTATAAGATATTGACTAATACTAGTTGAAAGATAGATTTAAAATTTAAAACAAGCAAGTTTCAAAACTTTATTGCATTTTTCAATATCATTCTATTTTATTTTATTTTTTCTTTTCATTCTTTTCATTTTTTTTTTTTTTTTTTTTTTTTTTTTTTTTACTTGTGCAACATAAACTAATGGAGTTTCACGGGAACCAAGACCTTACACCTTTCGGAATAAAGGATCCAAGGGCCGTTACAACGGAGAGTTCCAAGACTCTAAACATTCCTGAAATGAGGATCCAATGGTGTTAGACCAAGACCTCACACATTCCTGAATTAGAGGTCCAAGGGCCGGTGTAAGAGGGTAGCCAAGACCTAAACGCCTTCCAGAAATAAGAATCCAATGGCCGATCTTGAACCGTAGCTTTTTAGCACATACATTTATTACTTAACTTTTACATTATTATGACATATGCTTGTTCCGAAGTTTAAATAAAGCTTTGAACTAGTATTTTTCAAAATCGTACTCCCTCCGTCCCACTATAAGTGTCCACTTTCTATTTGCACAAAGTTTTAGGAAAGTGGGGCCAACTACACTCTCCACCAATCAAATATCACTATTACCCACTAAAGTCTCTTCTCATTGGTTGAAAATATTCCCTGGACACTTAATATGGGACAAGCAAAGATACCATTGTGGACACTTATAGTGGGACGGAGGGAGTATAAAAAAATGATTTTGTGTGTTCAAATGTTTGAAAAGAAGCACTTATTAAGTCAGATTAGTTATCTCCTGGGAGGAAAAGTCATAGATTACTTATATAAGCTCTAAAGAAAACCAACTATTCTACGCTTAGCATTTTCATTTGCACAAATCGTAAAACCTTAGTCTAACCGTTAAGGAAGCAGCCAGATCAACACTCTGGCAGAGTCGGGATTCCCATTGTTCTAACCTAATCAAGACTAAACACTTCTTTTTTATTGCAATTTCTTATCTAAAAACGAAAAAAATTTAAAATTTTGGCCAAAACGGGGGTACTAGGGCACTAGAAGGTACACATGTGACAAAATTCGCGAGAATTCCCCCCATACTTAGAATTGAATATTGCCCTCAATATTCAAAGTACCGGCTATTATGCCGACACTTAGAACGTAAAAAGGTAATACTAATAGCCAAGTGTGTGAAAGAAATCTCTATTTTCACAAACAGGATTAAAAAGATATCCTTAGATAATCGTTAGCAAAAAGATAGGATATTGGGCGGCTGGATTGAAAACAGGCGCGACAATCATCACAATCCAAGGGAAACCTGAAAATCAGAGCGAACAACACAAAAGCTAAGCACAGTGGGATTCCCCCACACTTAGTTGTTAGAAAGAAGAGAGAAGACAGAAACATGGGCGTTTACCCATGCAATGCTAATGTTTTTGTTAACCGAGTCACTAGCTTGACTCGACCCCGAATTCATTTGTTCATGGGGAAGCAAGTGGAAGAAAGAATCTCCATCGGACTTTCATTCAATGTGTTTGGATAAACATTTGAACATAAGAAAGTTCCACACCGACGAGATACCCACGGTATTTTAATAGTAGAAACTATAAGGGATGATACCGGGGTCAAAGATAGTGTCCTCATTCTCGTAAGAAAAAAGGGAAAGAGAAATCACACCATATGTGAGGAATGGAAGAAAGATTTTTATAACAATTAAGATCAATTCTTCATCCTCAAAAGCAGATTTGTCTTCAACGGGAGGGAGGGTCGGGATGAAATCTTCAAGAAGTAAATTCTTATGATCAATAACACCTCCCTCCACACTAGAATCATCCTCAGGATCAAAATAGAAATGATCATATTCTGGAGGAGATATAATATGAGAGAGTTCACTGGAGAACTCCTCATGATAAAGATCATTCATATCAAAATGAAATGCATCATACTCGAGAAGAGAGATATGAGAATGAGAAGTGGTACTGCCACTTCCCGCTTCTTCCGAATGATCGATATCAAAGCAAAAGGCTTCATAAGCCGAGAGAAAAGAATCAGGATGAGAAGTGGGATTGCCACTACTCTCCTCTTTGTCATCAAACATAAAACTCTCATATTCGGGAAAAGAATCCTCGAACTCGAGTTCCGAAAGATCTAACGGCTTATCTTTAACAACAACATCCTTCGGGGGGAGGGAAAATAATGGTTCATAAAATATCATTTTTTCTAAGGGATTTGGCCGTACAATAGCAACATACTTTCCCAAGTGTTCCATTCTAGTACGCGTACTTTTTTTTGTCCCACTCAATGTAGCGAACTTTCAACTTTTGTACCAATCTACCCCATGAAACTTGTATTACCGGCTCACCTCAAATTTTTTACCAATAATGGTGCAGTTGCATTATTGATGCAAGTATTATTGATGTAAAGTGAACACACAGTCAGAATTGCACTCACAAATGAATTATTGATCTAAAGGCACTAAAATAGGACCACAATAACCTTGGATTCATTACTACCATTGAAAGAAAATTTGTGGACATACAGTCACACAATCCAAGATCATGTTTACTCCTACCACATGGTTTACTACTACCAATCCACATTGTTTACTAGAATTACCCCTACCAACACATTGTTTAGAACACATACAAGACCCAATGTTTGACTACATAAACATAAAGACAACATACACATAAACATCAATCTTCTGCAAGCACTTCATCAACATCCCATGCTTTCTCAGCAGTTGAATATGAACCATCTGTTGGAAACTTGAATGGTTTTCCCCTCTTTGCAATCCTTTCTGACTTTGCCCTTCTTTTCAAAGTGGTTGTCTTTAAAGTCCCAGCTGCAAGCCTTTCTTGAAGTTCCTGTGCAATTGTTTTCTTTGTATTACTTTGTTGAGTATGAATGGCATCACAGTCCTGAATAGTGTCTTCTGTCACTGATTGCTCCATTTGAACCTGCAAGTAAATACATATTCATTATGTAAAACATTCCTGGTCAACAAAGTAAATACAAAGAAAAAAACAAGCAAAAATTATACCAGTAATTGGACAAAACTAGTATTTCCTACTCCACTTTGCCCTGGACCACTAGCACCATCACTTGCAGCCACACCAGATGGCCCTCCACCACTAGCACCATCACTTGCAGCCACACCAGATGGCCCTCCACCACTAGCACCATCACTTTGACCACCATCATTTTGGAAGACAAATGCAGAATCAGCCTTCTTTCTACCAGGTTTTCTTTTTTCCTTTATTGGTTTTGGTTGTGGTTCTTTTTTACATGTTTTTTTGTTATGACCCTTTTCCCAACAATTTGAACATGTCATCTGCCTACCAGACCTGTTTACTTCATTAACTCTTTCAGTGACATGTTTGATTCTGAGTTTTCTAGGCCTACCTGGCATCTTTCTAAGGACTGGTGGTAATGGTGGTTGTTCTGTAGTTCTAGGCCACATTGAAGAACCACCCATTGGCCTAATGAAATGACTATATGAATTTTGCCACATCCTTTTTGAATACCAAGGATTAACACCTAAAGCTGGTTCTTTTTTGATGAAACCATAAGCAGCAACTGTGTGTACACATGGAACTCCACTTAATGTATACCAATTGCAGGTACATGTTCTAGCCTCTATGTTTACCCCAAAAGACTCATCTCCCTTCCTAACTTCAAACAAATTATCACCACATGGATATACTGACCAAAATCTCATCTTCTACTTCAAACGCTCAAGTTCTTTTCTTATAGATGGTGTAATAGTATCATCTAGGTTATTAGCTAACTTATGCATACTATACAGTCTTTGCATCAGATAAACCCTAATTTCCTCTAACATGGTAATTATAGGCTTACCTCTAGGTATCCCTATAGTACTATGATAAGCTTTAGAAATACCATTTTCATAAGCTGCACAACCTCTGTCCATCTTGAAGAAAGCCCTACACCATGTGTTTGGATTCCTATCAACCAACCATTACTTTGCTTCTGGATCAATATTTCCAATCAGATTCAGCTTGTTGTAAAAAACATGTTGTATGGTTGTTGAAGCTGCACCCCAAAATAGGCTCTTGAAATGGAGACTATTCCACTTCTTCTTGAAGTTGGCATATATGTGCCTAGCACATTGCCTATGTTCTGCATGTGGCAACATTCTCCTAACAGCCTCCATCAGTCCCTATTGCATACAAAACATGTGTTAGTTAACATGCAAATTAGTATGTGTATATTGTAATGTAAAGGTTAAATAATCTTACCTTGTGACCATCTGAAATGATACTCAAATAAGCACCCTGATACAGCTTTAAATCCTCACACAAACAAGCCAAAAACCATTCCCAATTGTCAGTATTTTCAATGTTTACTACAGCCCAAGCTATAGGAAACATTTGATTGTTTGCGTCTCTTCCCATGGCTGTCAAAAGCTCACCTCTGCAAGTACCTTTGAGAAAACACCCATCAAGACCAATGACCTTTCTACATCCATCAGTCCATCCATCTTTCATAGCCTTGAAGCAAACATAAAACCTCTTAAAGTATGTATTACCATTATCTTTCTCCTCCACATGAATATAACAAGAAGAACCAGGATTAGTGCTCAATAGTTGTTTCCTGTAATCCCATAACCTACTGTAATGCTCAATCAGCCCACCTTCATGATCAAACAAGGCCCTTTGCTTTGCCCTTTTACACTGGCCAACACTCACATTGATGAGATATTTCTTCTTAGTTAGTTCTTTAAGTGCCCTATAGCTAATTGTGGGATCCTGGATCACTTTAAAAGCAAACTATTTGGCAAGCCATTTAAAGTTTACCAATGCTCCTAAATCAAAGTTTCTACAACATGTATGTTCTGGGATCAAGGTTTTGATCTGAAAGGAACTGCCATCTTGCACCCATGATGCCCAAAGCCTGAATGAACATCCATCCTTCTTAGCCTTCTTCTTTTTTGTCTTTGTCTCAGCACCTTTACCTTTACATCTGCCTTTCTTAGAAGGTGTTCCTATCTGCACACCCTCATCTTTCCCTTTCCTAGTTTTCCAGCCTCCACTTCTACCCTCATCAATATTCCTTCCACATAGAACCATCAAAGTTCTGTAATCATTTCTTTTGTACCACAACTGATATCCATTAGCCACCCCATAATTAGTTAAACAATCTTTCAGTTGTTGTGGGTGTTCAAATCTCAAACCCAATGTAGGTTTCATCTGATTCCATGGAACACTAGGGTCATGTTCTGGATAAATTACCCCAGGTTTAACTTTATACTTTGCATCCACATTCTCCTCATCACTATCTATATCCTTAGGAGTACCTTGAGTAAATTCAGTAGGATCAGGATTCTCATTGTGGTCATTAATAAAGTTGCCATTGCTTAACTTATTAAGGAATGGGTCTGAAATAGTCCTATTTGGTATCTCTACATCTTCTTCTCCTACTGTATCATCATATCCATATCCTTTAATGTCTTCCATCTCACCTATCTCATCCTCTGAAACCTCATCAGGACCTATCTCATTTTGTAACCAATGGCTTAAATCATATCCATGATGTTCCACATACAAATCTATTTCCTTTTGATTCTTAAAACCTAGGGCAACAAACTCAGCTAGGTCATTATCATCCTTAATCTCCTTTAAACCATTACTTAGCTCTCTACTTGGAATAAGAAAGTAAATACCTTTAACGGGGAACTGACATGCTCCTGATATCAGCTTCGACAAACGAATGAGTGTCATACCAATGAAATCAATGTCTGGTATTCTGGATACATCACCTTCCTAGTACATGAGAGGCGAGGGAGTGAATGTACCATCATGATGGAAATTTACTGTTAAATGCATTTTATTTAGTGTTAATTGATGGATTAGAACATTTGATTGCTATGATGAAATTAGGGTTAGGGTTTGAAAGAATTGGGGGAAAATTTGGGCGGGGTGATTGTGTAGTGTGTGGGGTGTGTGTGGATTTGTTATACGTTTTTTTAATTAATATTGAATGCCACGTATACCACTAACCACTTGCCAAACTTTTTACCCGGTTGCCAGTCACCTTATGGGTAGATTGGTACAAAAGTTGAAAGTTCGCTACATTGAGTGGGACATAAAAAAGTACGCGTACTAGAATGGAACACTTGGGAAAGTATGTTGCTATTGTACGGCCAAATCCCTTTTTTCTAACAAAGGAGCGTCTCCCCCCGGATCACAATCAGGCTCAACAATTTCCGGCGAAATTGGAGCATCAAATAAGAAAACCTCGAGCTCTTCCATAGAGATATCACTTCCCTCAATCGAAGGAGAAGGATGGGAAGAGTCGGAAATGATTGGTGCAGAATAAGGAGTGGGATTTTTAGTTCCATCCAGAGAATCAACAATCTCAATACGATAAACTGATTCCGGAGGTGGGACAAGTGGTGTGCTCTTAGAGCTAGCAATTTTCACCACTTCCGTTGTGATCTCCGATTCTTATTCATCATAATAAAAAATACTCTTAACTTCCGTAGCACAACTTTCAAACCATTTGCTTGAACTAGGGGTAATTTTCATTGTTTTGAGCTCAGCACGTTTTTTTAAAGGACTCTTAACCGTGAATCTTGAAAGTATCGAATCACTTCTTTTGGAAGCAATTACGGAATCAGATTTTTGATCAACCGTAGCAACGTTGAATTTGGTGGTTAGAGATTTAGAGTCCTGATTAATGTTAAACGTGACTTCTTCATTATCAACTCATATGGTTAATTCTTAGGCGTATACATCGATGATAGCACGACTCGTTCTTAAGAAAGCTCTCCCTAGTATGAGTGGAACTCGAGGATCGGCATCAAAGTCTACCACAACGAAATCAGTGGGAAAGTGGAACTTTCCCACTTTCACAACGACATCCTCAGCTATTCCAAGTGGACGAGTTATAGTACGGTCCGCTAGCTCGAGTGTCATGCAAGTAGATGTAAGCTCCGGAAGAGATAATTTCTTCCATACCGAGAGTGGCATAAGGTTAATGCTTGCGCCAAGATCGGCCAAGGCTGAGCACTGAACCATCCCCAAGAAATCACATGGGATTAAAAACTTGCCGGGGTCTCCGAGCTTTTCGGGAAGCTTCTTGAGGAGAACCGCCGAGCACTGCTCGTTAAGTGGGTTCTTTGCCATCTCAGACAACTTATCCTTGTTGCTTAGTAAACTTTTGAGTGTAGATGAAAATTTGGGCATAAGGATGAGAGCATCTGCAAAGCTTATGTCAAAGTGCGATTCATTGAAGATTTTAAAGAATTTCTCCATTTGTTGATTCGTTTTGTCTCGAAGCTTCTGATCGTTAAGCCTCGAAGGATATGGAATCGAAGGCTTAGGATTGGTCTTCGGAACATCGAGTTCCGGAACTTGAGTTTGGACATCCGGAGGTTGGACGTGTGCGGTACTTCGTGGGCTTGAGAAATGCACCTTGTCCGTTGTCACCTCGGTATCTTGATTCACTTCCCTCGGTGGAGGGGGCATAGGAGTCGAGGGTCCATTATGCGTCTTACCACTTCGAGTGGTGACGGCTTTCAACTCAGCATTAGGATTAGGAATGGTATTGCTCGGAAGTCCTCTGGAAGATGAAGAAGCATGGTTCATGTTCATATTCATGAAACTGCCCATCATATTCTTCAACTCATTTGTTTGACGAGACATCGTAGTATCAATTTCCTTTCTCAACTCGACTTTCATATTATTGATTTGAGTTTGCATCGCACGTATGCTGGACTCAGTAATTTTCATGAAATCATTTGTCAAAGGAGCTTGAGGAGGTTGTTGATAAACTTGTTGATTCGGAGCTTGATTAGGTTGGTTGAAATTGTTACGGTTTTGATTGAAATTCTGAGAAGTGTTGAAATTTTGACCTTGATTTTGAACAAAGCGATTTTGATTATTTTGATTTTGCACGGGTGGAAAACCAGGTGGTACCATAGCATTTGGTGCTCGGTAATGAGTTTCAGCTTGCGGTCGGTATTGATTATGGTTTACGGCTGCTACGGGAGCTTGGTAAAAAGAAGCATCGGTTGCTTGACAATCGTAATACGCATGTGGGCCACCACAAGTTTCACATACTTTGTTTACGGCTTTGATTGGTTCCGGTTTATGAATTTCACTCTTAATTTCTTTCACTTCCTTCATCATGCAACGAATTACGTCCTTTAGAGCGGCTAACGGTGCGGCTAACTCTGATGAGTTACCGGATGAAGAAGCAGGAGTGATAGGAACATTCACTTTGTTTCGAGAAATAGGAACTTTTGACTTATTCTCACAAATTTCAAGCACATCTTTAGGTCGATGATTCAAGATATTGCCACCAGCGGCTGCGTTAAGAGAATCTTGATCGTTTCCATTCAACCCATTATAAAACGTGTTGATTTGTTGTAACTCCTTGAAACCATGATGTGGGCATTTTCTTAGGAGATCCTTGAATCGTTCCCATGCCTCTCCGAAGTTTTCATCGAAACTTTGACGAAATCCCGAAATTTCATTCTTTAGATTAGTCGTCTTTGACGGAGGAAAGAAATGATTGACAAATTTTTGTACGAGATCTTCCCAAGTTTCAATGGATCGAGGGGGTTCTTTTTCCAGCCAAATCCGGGCTGCCCCTTCTAGTGAAAACGGAAATAGCATCAATTTGATAACTTTTTGCTGCATATCCTTGTAATTGATGGTCGAGGTCAACTTGTTGAACCAACGGATGTGTGCATACGGATCTTCTCGTTCAAACCCGTGGAATTGATTTGTAGACACGAGTTGAATCAAATGCGTCTTCAATTCGAAATGATCATAATTGATTGGCGGTAAAACGATGGCATCTCCGTAACCCTCGGTGGGTGCTTGGAGCATTTCGGCCATTGTTCGATTGTCTGCCATTTTGTCAGTGGGAATAGTACGAATCTCGGGTTCGACTATTCGGGCAGCACGTTTTCGAGAACGTCTTTTCGGGATTGCGATGAGATCACGAAAGGGACTCGTTGATCTAGAAGAACGAGTGCGCATGCACTAAATGAAACAATTCAATCAAAACAAGATCGAAGCAAAACACAAGGAACTTAAACCTTAAATCAAACAAGCGTACGGTAGCTCTCTGAAAGAAAAACGCACAGAGTGGCGGAGGAGCAAAGGTGGGCAATAAATGCTCCTTAAAAACCCGCTCCTTTCGGTTTGTCAATTTAATGCCAAACCTCCTGAAACCTCCGTTAGAGTTTGTTTATCAATCAAAGGTGAGCCGAATTCGCAAGCGACACAAAGGCAAGTTTTAAATCTTTTGTTTGGGAACTTATTATGATAATATTCCAAGTTAAGGAATATTATATTGAGATTGCTTTTATCTTTTATTTTAACACAAGAAAACGAGAAATGTTTTTGTAATTTTGTTTTTATATGATAATATATATACAAAAGAAACGAAAAATATTTTTGTTTTTTATATTTTTTATGAAAGTGAAAACTTCTTGAAGAAGGATCTCAAGTCACTAATCGCTTAAACTTCAACGATATTGTCGCAACACAACCTCCCCGGCAGCGGCGCCAAAAATTGATCCGTGCTAAAGTATATATATATAAATATAGTATCGGATACACATGATACGCGGGAATCGACAAACCAACCTTTTAGGAAAAAGGTTAACTTGCAAAAACTCACGCTTGTGATATGTGTGATACCGGGCAAGTGTTACCCGGGTCGTGTCCCAGCGAGGTTGGAATCGAAGATATCGTGTAAGGTTTGGAATTAAAATGCTTGATGATTGGAATTTGGAATTTTGTAATTTTTTTATTCTAATTAATAAATGAGAAACAAATTCTCAAGGGAAAATTAAGATTAAAGCAAATTAAACTAAAAACGCGATTAGGGAATTATAAAAACGGGCTTACAACTAAGATATTTAGAATTCTAATCCTACAAGTGCAAATCTATTTTTCCTGAGATCTATATGACAAAAGGAAATTTTGGGAAAAAGATTTGTATTTTTCTGATTTTTATATTTTTTATTATGAATTAAAAACTAAATTTAAAAGAAAAATTAATTAAAAATACTAAAACTATTCTGAAAATTCTGAAATTTTTTGTGAAATTACTTGATACAAAAACAGTCCTAGGAAAAATATTAACAAGGTGCCAGCTTATCCCAATAAGCTGGTAATAAGCAAAGAAGATCGGATAGCTTTAAATGGAAAAGGAGGTTAAGTATTAATGTGTGCAAGCCTTAACCAGAGAAGTCCCAAGGGCACAATGGTAAGGTGTTGGTGTGTGAGTCAAGAGACCAGGGTTCGAATCCCTTGGCACTCTTTTTGCTTTTTATTTTATTTTTGGATTTTTCTGATTGAAACTCAACAAGCACAAACAAATAAGCAATTTTTACAACTAACACTTTTTTTGAAAACCTCAAATAAGCCCAGAAATAAGCCAAGGTGGCTGATCAGTGGGTTAAAAAAGAAATAGCCCAAGGCTTTTGATCAAAATAAGCTATTAAGCTAATATTAAGCTAAAGGCAAACTGAAAATAGTTAAGTAACTGATAATAAGCTAAAATGAAACTAAAAAAGCCACAAGAACAGGCCAATAAGCACTGAACAAAGCTAATAAGCAAATCCAAAGTCTGCTAAGTGCACAGGGCAAAACAGGCTCACCTAAGCAACTTTGGGCTTATTTTTAAGCACTTGTATAACAACTAGATACCACAAAAGCTGATAATAATTAAAGCTGACCTAGCAAGGATCTCAGAAACCAATTTTTAGCCCAAGAGAAGCTTAATATCTGCTTATAAATTAGCTGAGAAGGTAGCTAGTTTGGTCAAGTGTACACTGAATTCTCAGTGTATACTTGGCTGAACAAGCTACTTTTGGACTTGTTTATAAGCTATAATAAGCTAAAACTAGTTCTGAAAATCGTGAAACAAACTATTCAATAAGCCAACAACTTAGAAACATGAAAATCAGACCTTATGAATTACAAATAAGCACTTTAATGGGGTCTAGAAAATTATGCAGACTGCAGTTATTTGGTCTGGTGTGCAGACAAGATTTTTAAGTCCAAAACCTTTCAAATCCAAACCAAATTAATCCAACTCTTGTGTGTCCACTTAATGGACTCTATGGATCTCAGAAATGCAAAGAAAAAAAGTCTAGAAGAGCTTATTGCTGAATTAAGCTAATTTGATCAGTTAAGAAGCCTTAGAGTGGAACAGTGATCTAGAACTATGTAATCTACCAAATTGACTCAAAACAACTTGGAAACAGCTTATTCTATCCAAGTTAAGCTAGATTGAAGTTAGCGAAATGGCATATGATCAGTGCTAAGCTAATTTGACCCATTTTGGGTTTTAACCCAAACAGTCCTTATATTTGGACTGTTAAGAGATTTAAACTGGATTAGGCCTAAATAAGCTATAACTTTTAAAGATACACCTATAGTAAGTTCAATTAAGTCCTAAAAAGTAAGATTTCCTAGAAAATAAGCAATAAAATAAGCTATACTAGATTAAGGCAATTTTTGACTTTTTAGAGAGATTTAAGCACCAACAGAATTTAGCTACTAACATATAACAAATTATACTCAAGTAACAATTTAAAGAGCAAATAAGCATAGAAAACAAATTAAGCACACAAATAAGCAGTTGTACAGTAGAATGGAAATTTGGAAATTTCTCACAAATTGCTTTAGCTCCAAAACAAGGACTGATAATCATTCACCACATCAACCTATTGCTTCCCAAGAAGCTCTAAACCATGGTCATCCATAATTCACCATGCTCCAGCTTATTTGACCAAACCTGCTTATTTTTAGCTTATTTTGACTTTTCTTGAATTATTTGGAATTTTAAGATTTAAACTGATCTAGGTTGTTTTAAACTTATAAAAAGCTTTAATAAGCTTATATAAGCTCACATGAACTGAAAACAAGCTTATACAAACACTGATTAACTTAATTCGATTTAACAGTCACAATAGAAACTTGAAAACTTGAAAATTTTATTAACTCTTGGAAATTGTACAAAGATAAACATTAAACAAACTTAAAGTAACTTGAAATGATAACTGGAAATTAAAATTGACAATACTTGAACAATTAAAATACAATACGATTTAAATAAAAAACTACTTGCCATTATAGGCTACAATGGGGTTCTATTTATACTACACTGAGGTGGGATATGTCTCTTGTGCTTCTCTGAACCTTTCTTGACCCTTGGATTGCCTTGAATTGATCTCAGCCCTCTAAACTCAGTTTTGGCGCCAAAATGGTGTGAGTGGAAAAAACCACTTGACTGATAGCGTGTGATGGGAACAAAGCATTTAATGCTTCTTGGTTTGTTAGGTGATTAATGCTTCTTGGTTTGTTAGGTGAAGTGTTGAGGAAGCTTAGGAGAGGGTGGTATTGTCAGGGATAAGGGGGGGGGGGGAATGGTGGTATGGTTTTGGCGGGCGTGGTTTTGGAAGATGAGTTTGACTGGGGTCAAACTCTGGTATTAGCTAAATAAAGAAAGTGGGTCGGGTTTATTTTATGGATTGGGCTTGGGTTTAGTTATGGTGTGGGCTGGGTTAGGATAGCTGGGTTTATTATTTGGATTAAAGGGAATTGGATTTAACTTTGAATTTAGTTTAAGGTTTAAGGACCAATGTTGTAAAATCTAAAAATTCAAGGACCAAGGCTGCCAAAAATAGAAATTATTTCCAAGGACCATTTGTGTCATTTTGGTATTTTGGGGGTTGACTTTGACTTTTGACTTTGCCTTTTGTCTTCACTTGATCAAATGTACAATTGTTGTCGAGTCGATCCAAAAATACTCGTTTTCGCTCCGTTTTCAATCCTTTGTACCTGAAACACATAAAACACAAACCAATGATATCTGCAATATATTTTGGGTGTTTTTGGTCATTTTAGTGTCTTTTATGGGTGTAAAATGATGAGTATTTACACACTCATCAATTATTTTCTTTATATTCGTTGTATTGTTATTTTAATTCCCGTATCGTTTTTTTTCTTTTTCTTTTTCGTATCGTATGTTTGTGTTCCGTATATGTTTAAATTTTTTGTAATGTATTTTTATTTTTATGAAATGAATTTAGTTTATTTGGGTATTTGAATAAAAGAAATAAAAATAGATAGTGGTGGGCCCAAATGAGTAATTTGTGGTATGTTATGGGAAGGGGGGGTTGTAAGTTGTGGTATGTCATGGTGACGTGGCACCCCGTGAGGCCCGAATGAGGAGTTTTTGGTATGTCATGACACCTTGGGCCTGTTTGGTAGGGGCTTTTTGGGAGAGCTGTTAGCTTTTTGTTACAAAATAGTCTCATCTAAACTATGTAGCTCCGTTTGGATACATTAACTTCAAGCTTTTATTTCAAACAAATAGATCCTAAATGAAAAGCTGATTCATGAAGCTTTTTAAACATCTTGGAGCTGTTAGAACTTTAAATTACTGATATACCCTCCAAACATTTGTTTATAATTATAGATATGTCCTTTTATGTCATTTTACATCTTATAATTACATTTAACAGCTAACTTACCAAACACATTTATTAAAAAAAAGATACAGTTTGTAGCTCATGTTAACAGCTTTGCAGCTTACAGCTTACAACCTACAGTTTACAGCTTACAACATACAGCTTACAGCTAGTTTTGCCAAACATAACCCTTGTGGTCTTAGGCTCGTATGCGGGTTTAGGTTTATTAAAATTTATTAATACATGATCAATAAAACATAATACATACGGGATTCCAACATTGTTATGATTGAACCCTTCACTTATATCTAAAAGCCTACTTGGTGAGTCAATTAGACGTTTTCGATAAGAGACTGATACCACACTTGATTGGAAGGTATCTTACGGACACCACTAGATTACAAGTAGCTCGTTGGCAAGTGGTGTCCATATCATGATTGTGGTTCAAATAATTAAAAGTGTAAAAGGCGTGCAAATCGAGTTTGGTGTCAACAAACTTGAAATAATTACCTTAAAACAGTTTATCTTAAATCGAGTATATTAGTCGATTAAAATATCGTAAGTCATACTGTGGAAAACTAGAAGGGGGTTTGAATAGTTTTACTATTTTAAAATTCTTTTGCTTTGAATACTTAACGTGATTTCAAGTTATGCAAACAATAAACAATATATAACAAGTAAGTAGAGAAAGAAACAATTAAACCACAACACGGATGTTTATAGTGGTTCGGTCTACAAGGACTCTCTTCCTTGCCCTACTTCACTCCTCGAGCCTCTAACTCGAGAGTTTTTCTTCACTAAGAAACAAGCTCCCTTCTCGGCGGAGAAAACCTTTACAAACATCGCTTACACTTTTTTCGGTACAAAGCTAGATACCGAGTTCTTTTAAAATGGCACAACCACTCCCGACACTCTATGTATTTTGAGGACTAAAATACTAACCGATCACAACAGAGGTATATGATAGTTTGGTACAACTATGATGTGTGAAAAACAACAAATTCACACTATTACTAATCTAACAAGTCTTGCAACGCTTAGTTGAAGCTTGTGATGCTTTGATCTATTTGCTACAAAAGAAAGATAACAAGTCTTGCAACGCTTAGTTGAAGCTTGTGATGCTTTAATCTCTTTGCTACAAAAGAAAGATCACTAAAAATGTAATATGAAATATGAATGGGTTAGTAATGAATGAAAGAATGAATTATGTTGTTTATGCTTAAGAGTGATGAGAAAACATGAATGAGTGGCTTGCTATTTATAGGCAAACTGCAAATGCAAACCACGGATGGGACGGATCAAATTTTAGGGATCCGTCCGTTATGCCTTTTGGATCCGCGGGGTCCCTGACAGCAAATCTCCAAAATCTTTCCCAAATCTAACCAAGATATTTCCATATCTAATTCTTTGTGTGAAAATCAATCCAAGATATTCATAAGATCTTCAAGATATCCTAAAGATATCAATGTGATGTATGCAACGATGTCATTGTACAATTTCCATATTTAGAATTAAATTGTAAATGAATATAACATGTAAATGTAAATGTATGTAACTTATGAATGTAACATGTATGTACTAGTGATCATGTATGTAGCATGTTATGAGTTTTAAAAGGTTGTAACTATATATGTAAAAGACTTAACTTATATTTATGCTTTGCTAAAGATAAAGTTTATAATTGTCATTAACAAAATATAGCAAAGATCGTAAAATATAAATAACGTTTTTTAGACGATATTTGTATTAACACATACGTTGAACGGAAAGAATATATAATAAGTGTCGTATTTAAGTGAAGATAACACAACAAAAATGTGGGTACGAAAGGCGACTGCTTAGCTTAATGGTAGTTAAATATGAAAACATTACCATTTACTTGTTTTCAAAATTGTTAAGAGAACAGTACATTGTTGCGGACATATTGCATATATTACTTTGCTATTTTAATATTTTAACATTGCTATAATCTGATCTATCATTGTTCTTCTTGTAGACATCAAAACGAACAAAAATAAGCATTTGAATTAAATCAAGACAGGACCTATTGTTATTGCTTTCTTGCACTGTATATATTGTACCACATAAGTTTTCGGACACTATGTATAAGTTATTAGACGACAAATATGAACCAAGCCCGACTGTAGATTTTAGACCATTGGTGTTTCATGCTATGTGTACTGTATATATAGTTTGACTAATAATACAATAAATTTATGAGAAATTCATTGTTCAACATTATATACTGAGCGGGTTTGATCACGAGACCTAATCGGCCTCTATGTCACCCGTCAAACCCTAGTTGCCACAATTTATCCCTTCTCTAATAGAAAAATGCAATTTTCGGCCAAAACCCAACCTGCATACTATTTTGGCCATAACTTTTTAACTATTGGAAGTTAGCTGAATCCGCCAGTGTCATTCTTTTCGTTTTTAGTTATGCACAAAACTCAACTTGGATCCTTTTATAAACCTAGTTCTCTACAACCTAGGCTCTGAATACCAATCTGTAACACCCCCAAAATCAAGATTTGCGGAAGCATACATATTTGGGTGCAACTAAATCGATAATCACAACACAAGATATAGAGAACGGATTAAAAATCCGTTTTAAAGTACATTACATATTCAAAGTCATATCGTCATACATCAAATTCAGTTCAAATAAAATGTAGCCCATTTAACAAGCGGTCCCAAATTCAGAGTTTAACGCATCAATAAAAACATTTCCAACAAATTTTATGACCATCGCCATGCCTTACCTTCAGTAAACACATTCTCTATTTCCTGAGAAAAACGTGCTAAAAGTCAGCTAGCGCTGGTGAGTTCATAGGTTTAAAGTAAATAAGCACATATGGACCATAGCAAATATTCAGCAAACAATTCAGCTAACACACACTATCCTGCTATGCAAACGCTAAGCTCATCCAACCGAACTAGACAAACAATATGCCTAATTGGCATAGCAAATAAAGGGTGCCCGCGAGTGTTAATCCCCAGACACTCGGCAAATTCTGATATGGTATACGTTCGCATTGACTATGCCGAGCCAACCGAACGGGGGAGTCACCCTCAATAGATCTATTTATATCACATGCGTTTTCCAGCAGGAATTGACGGTTGATGATAGTGGGCGCAATGGGATTCAACTAACTTAGGTTTCCGCACACAAGTGTGTATAAAAGCAAAGTTATTTTGGTCCATGAAAACAGTTTTGCATGTTTCTCACCCAAGGTTTATAAAAAGCAATACGTATAAAAATGGGGCTATAAACTCACCTTAAAACAATAGCAATCTGCTAATCAATCAACAATACAGTGCAACCGCTCCGACACGCGACCTAGATCAGTATGGTAAGTCTTAGCGAGATATTCGTATTTTAAATGTCTTAAATCAATTGAAAAGTTTACGTGTGACCGGTGCTCGTGTATTTCTTGCTTGTTGTGTGGTAAAGTATATTTCAAAATGGTTTATCGTATATAACTCTTTGGTGATGGCTCATGGTGAAAGTGTACGGTGAATATACGTGCGACGGAACTTCCGTGCTTTGCTTGTAGCAAACTGCGTAAGTAATATATATATTATCGTATATATATATTTAATAATTAAATATTACTTAATTAAGACTTATAATTAATTAAATAATCATTGAATAATTAATATGATAATGGTGCTAGTGGGGTATTATTATATTATAAATTATTATAATTATTTATAATATAATAATATTTATAACGAAAGTTATAAGTATTTAGTTTTCGAGAAATTAGTAAGTGCCAGTGTATAAGTGCCAGAAATATATTTATAAGTCTTATAAGACCTAAAAGTATTAATTTAGGAAAATTAATATTTTCAATAATATAAATAACCTGTTTCGTCTTTTAGTCAATTTTCGTCCAAAAATATTTTAAGTATCGAAATTTTAGAAAAATCGGGCATGACCCATTCGTTTATTCAAGCTTTCCTGTTTTTCTCAAGTGTTGCAAATTTCCTCAAAAACCCCTTTTTATTAACTATAATTGCAAAAATAGTCCAAAGTTACATTTATCGTTGTAACTATACTTTTTCGTTACAATTACTTCATAATTATAGTTTTCGATGCAAAAGTCAACGTTTAGTCAAAATTCCTTCAAAAGTCAATAAAAAGTCAATATTCATAATTGTGGGCCGAAATCCCTTTTAATTGACTTATTGGGCTTAAAATGCCGAAATGAGCCCAAAATGTTTTTTCTTTATCGATATATATCGTTCTATCTTACAAAAATAATTATAGCGAGTCTAAAAATGTTCCAAAATTCATTTTTGTCTCCCGCGATGTTCATTGGGCCGAGTAGGCCACATTGAGTCCAATAAACCATTTTTAGTCCGATAACTAATTAACCCTTTTTAGTTATGTTATATTTTACGTTAAATATCAAATAAGCCAATAAGCACTTCCAATAAGCACTTGGTTCAAAACAGCCCATGTTGGCCGAGTATATGATGGGCTCGGCCCATTAATGTCAAAATAAATTTTAGTCCAATTCATGTAGTTTAAAATCAATAAGCTTGTGCTTATTACAATAAGCTAACTAAAATAAGCTAATAAGCATAATCTTCACCATTTCACCACTAGAGCCAAAATTTTATGTTTTTCAAAACCCCAATAATTATTTATTTTAAAACATGGCCGATCCATATACATACACATAAAAGTGTATATTTCGTCTTAAATACGCGTATTTAGCACTAATCACTTTTGTATCATCAAACTAGTACCACAAGCAACAAGATTTACCACACAAGAAAGAAACATCATAATTTTTATGAAAAGTGAAAAAAATTCGAGCACTACATATGTACACATCAAACCCTAACTTTTTCATTTTAGCAAATCATACACATTTAACACTTATTAACACTTTAAACATCAAAACAACATGATATGAACATGATTTGAACAAAATTTTTTAAATCCTTACAATGCTATAAAGATTTTGAGAGTTTCAAGAGTCCAAGAACACACCAAATTGCACCAAATTTACCCAAGACACGTTCCAAATAACCCGAAACACTTGAAAGTACACCCCGATTACTTATAACTTCAACAAAATTTTTGTGGATCTATGAATTTAGAAGTAGCCATGAGTTTTGAGGGTGAAGAGAAAAGAGGAAATGTTAGATGATTGAAGTGAGCATGTGTTTAAGTGTGTGCTATGTATTAAGTAAGAAACAAAACTCATTAGGTCATGCAAGGAGACAAAAATCCTCCACTAATCTTGTCTTGATGTGTATATGGGCGGAAAAATGAGTATAATGGGTGGGGGAAAAATATTTTGATCATCATTGGTGTATCGTGTGTCGGTTTAAGCTTAAATGTTACCGTAAAGTCCCGGTTTGACGTTTTTGGACACGTATACGAAAAATAAAGTTTTTATTGATGTTTCCGTCAGAATAATAATAAAATATTGTTATTTTCTCAAAAATGCATTTATTTGACTGCTACCATATATACTGTGCTATCGGTACACGTGTGGGGTTGCTTTTCAGTAATTACGAGAAAGCAACCCCAGTAAATTACGAAACTTGTCAGTAACTATCAGAAATAGAATAATTTACGCTTACTGATAAAAATAAACTTTTTTTGCAGTGACTGTAAGCTACAGTATGCGGGACAGCTCCCAAAAATGCTCAAAAATACTCAGAAATATGCAATCGCGCATAGAAATGCTCAGCTTAAAATAATTAATAACCATTTATTATTAATTCAAAATGTAAAAATTATCATTTGTCACAGTCTCCCCTGCTAATAGGGAAATCCGTCCCAGATTTCAATTTGTGTTACTCGATGAGTTCGAAAAGAGATGAGGATATTTTCTCTTGATTTCATCCTCTCGCTCCCACGTGTACTCGGGACCTCTGCGAGAGTTCCAACGGACATTCACAATTGCGATACGACTCTGTTTTAGCCGTTTAACTTCCCGGTCCATAATTTCAATCGGCTCTTAGATGAAATTCAGTTTCTCATCAAGCTGAATCTCATCCACAGGAATGACGGCATTACCATCAGATAAGCACTTTTTCAAGTTGTTGGCATGAAAAACGTCATGCACAACGCTGAGCTCGGATGGCAGTTCGAGTCGGTAGGCTACCGGCCTGATTCTGGCAAGAATTTCGAAAGGTCCAATATAGCGAGGGTTCAGCTTCCCACGCTTACCAAATTTGATCACGCCTTTCCATGGCGAGACCTTTAACATCACTTTGTCACCCACTTGGAACTCAAGGGGGGTTCGCCTCTTGTCGGCATAGCTCTTTTGACGGTCACGAGCCGCTTGCATTCGGCTCTTGATCTGCACAATCTTTTCAGTATTCTCGTGGACTAGGTCTGGTACGGTAAGTTGACTTTCTCTGACTTCAGCCCAACATATTGGCGATCTACACTTACGACCATAAAGCGCCTCATACGGTGCAGCCTTAATGCTGGTGTAGTTGCTGTTGTTGTAGGAAAACTCGGTTAAAGGCAAATGCCTATCCCAGCCGTTCCCGAAGTCAATCACATAGGCTCTCAGCATATCCTCTAACGTCTGAATGGTCCTTTCACTATGGCCATCAGTCTGAGGATTATAAGCTGTACTCATGTCGAGGTCGGTTCCCAATACGTCCTGGAGCGACTTCCAGAAGTTAGACGTGAACCGGCTGTCTCGATCAGAGATGATAGAGACAGGCACACCATGCCTTGCGACAATTTCCTTCACATACAGTCGCGCAAGTTTGTCCATGCTATCATTCTCCTTTATAGGAAGGAAATGAGCTGATTTCGTGAGACGGTCAACGATCACCCAGATCGTGTCGTAACCGCTCGACGTCTTAGGCAGCTTGGTGATAAAATCCATAGTGATGCGCTCCCATTTCCATTCTGGAATTTCAGGTTGAACAAGAACGTTAAACATTTACTGACGTACTCAGCTATATCGGCCTTCATGTTTGGCCACCAATATAACTTCTTCAAATCCAAGTACATCTTGTCGGATCCTGGATGGATGGAGTATTTGGATTTATGGGATTCGTGCATGATCAAATCACGAATTCCTCCGTATAGCGGGATCCAACTCCTGTCCCCATAATACAAAACTCCATCGGATCTTTTTACGAAGCCATTCTCACTTTCTGGCATTCCGTAAATCTTCTCACGTGGTCAGTTTTCTTCCTTGAGTGCCTCGACCTGAGCCTCAAGAATTTTCGCTGGAAGCGGCGAACTGATCGTCATCCCTAACGATCTGACTCTGAGGGGTTTAATCCGCTCTTTTCTGCTGAGGGCATCGGCAACCACATTTGCCTTGCCTGGGTGGTAACGGATCTTACAATCGTAGTCGCTAAGCAATTCTAACCATCAGCGCTGTCTCATGTTCATCTCCTTCTGGTTCAAGATGTATTGTAGGCTTTTGTGGTCAGTATACACCACACACTTAGTGCCATAAAGATAGTGCCGCCAAATTCTAAGTGCAAACATGACTGATCCTAACTCTAGGTCATGGGTTGTGTAGTTTTTCTCATGGGTTTTCAGCTGACGAGAAGCGTATGCTATCACATTCTCTCTCTGCATTAGCACGGCTCCCAAACCTTTGTGTGAAGCATCACAATAAACAACAAAGTCTTCACTACCCTCAGGTAAGGCCAAAATAGGTGCACTACTCAATCTTTCCTTAAGGAGTTGAAAAGCTTCTTCCTCCTTATCTCCCTAGTCATATTTAACATTCTTTTGTGTCAGTTTAGTCAAAAGGCTTAGCTATCTTGGAGAAACCTTCAATGAACCTTCGGTAATAACCTGCAAGTCCTAAGAATTAGCGTATTTCGGTGGGTGTTGTGGGTGTCGCCCAATCCTTTATCGATTCGATCTTGGCGGGATCTACGTGAATGCCTTGACTATCGATCACGTGACCCAGAAATTACACAGTTGATATCCAGAATTCACACTTCGAAAACTTAGCATATAACTATTTCTTTTTCAATAATTACAAAATTAGGTTGAGGTGTTCCTCATGCTCTTTCTCATTCTTGGAATATATCAGAATGTCGTCAATGAATACTATAACGAATTTATCCAAATACGGCTTACACACCCGATTCAAGAGGTCCATGAATACAGCTGGTGCATTAGTCAAGCCAAATGGCATAACTTGGAATTCGTAATGGCCATATCGGGTTCGGAATACGGTCTTTGGGATATCCTCATCCCGGACTCGGAGTTGGTGATAACCTGATCTCAGGTCTATCTTGGAATAAACCGATGAACCCTGTAGTTGATCAAATAGATCGTCGATTCTCGGGAGTGGGTATTGATTCTTGATGGTTAGCTTATTCAGCTCCCGATAGTCGATACACATCCTGAAGGATCCATCCTTCTTCTTAACAAACAAGACCGGAGCTCCCCTAGGCAAAGAACTCGGTTTGATGAAACCTTTTCCTGACAGTTCAGCTAACTCATCAGACAACTCCTAGAACTCTGTCGGTGCTAGCCGGTAGGGTGCTCGCACTACAGGAGCGGCTCCTGGCACCAAATCGATTTGAAATTCGATCTGTCTGGCCGGTAGGAGTCCAGGTAGGTCTTCTAGAAAAACTTCCGAGAAATCCCTCACGATTGGCACGTCTTCCAATCGTTTCTCTCCGAGCTCTTTTTCTTTCTTCTCAGTAACATGAGCTAGAAAGAGGTGGCATCCTTTCTCAATGCATTTATGTACCTTCGTACACGAGATAATGCTTAGTCTTGACGAATGCGCACGATCGCTCCGATCTCCTTCAATTATCAGAAACTCGTTCCCGTAGGGTACTCCGACGATCTTTTCATCACAGATAATGATGACATGATATTTCGACAGCTAATCCATCCCTATGATGACGTCAAAACTACCTAATTCTACTGGCATGAGATCGATGTTGAATGGGTGGTTTAATAAGTTTAGAGTGCAACCCCTTATAATGGTATCTACTCTTTCTAAGTTACCGTTAGCAAATTCTATGTCGAAGACATTGTCTAAGGTGGTTGGAGTAATATCAATTAAAGAACTAAAAGCAGTCGACACAAAACTTCTATCTGCTCTCGTATCGAATAATACTGAAGCATAACGATTATTTAAAAGAAACGTACCCGTCACCACGTTCGGGTCGTCCTGGGCTTCCCTTCTGCCCACATCATAAACTCTTCCACGAGCTCCTCCTCCATTGCCCTGGTTTCAAATGTTGATTACCACTCCCTGGTTACCATGACCACTACCATTTCCCTGATTTCGGGGTTTGTTGCACTCATTTTGGTAATGACCCTTTTCACCGCACCCAAACCAGGTAACTTACGCCCTACGGTTGTTGGGTGGTGCTGCTTGAGCGGTGGCTAGGGGTCTTGACCTACAGTTCTTTGCCAAATGTCCCACTCTCTGGCAGTTGTGGCAGCTTACCGTGCACTGTCCCTTGTGGTGTAGCTTACATTGGTTAAAAAGAGGTGCATTCTTGTCATACCCCCTCTTATCACCTCAACCAGCTGCATAAGCTTTAGCTACTTCTTGCCTTTCATTTTGAGAGTTGCTGTTACTACTCTTCGAGTGGTCTTCCCACTTCCTCTTGTTGTCAGCACTCTTTTCTGGAACATGCTCCAGTTCCTGTCCATCAACTTGTTTGCTATTTCTATGGTTTCATGAAGATCTGAAGCCCTTGAGTTAGTCACATCTCCTCTTATGGACTTCGGCAAACCTCTGATATACCTCTCAATCAACCTGGTCTCAGTCTGAACCATTTCAGGACATGGCAAAGCTAGCTCCTGAAATCTCTGGTTGTAAGCAGCCATGTTGTTGTCTGCACCTTCAAATTCCAAAATTCTCTCTCCAACTTCTTGACCTCATTTCCTGGGCAATATTTCCTAAGCACTAATTCCTTAAAGTCATCCCACGACATAGCATAAGCAACATCCATGTTGGCAGATTTTATGTAGTTGTTCCACCAGGTCAAAGCGGCATCCATGAAAGTGAAAGATGCGTACTTGACCCTGTCGTCATCGTTACAACCACTGATGCGAAACATGGTTTCCAGCTTTTTAATCCACCTAGTCAAGCCAACAGCACCCTCTGTTCCTCCGAAACCTCGAACCATGATCTTTCAGAATTCAGAGTAAGTGCAACCACGGCTGTTGGTCACTGGCCTTGACGTTCCAGTATTGGTGGTTGAATTGTTTGCGGCTGCGAGAGCGGCGGCTATACGATCATTAATGAGCTGATCTAGAGTTGCTTAATTCACCACAGGTGGATTTGCCGCGGCCCTAGTTGGGGTGGCATTTTCAGCAACTCGGCCCTGTGCGGCTCTTGCCGGGGCGGTATTCTCAGCAGTCCTTCCTCGCACTGCCCTTGCTGGGGTAGGTGTGTTAGCAGTTTGTCCTCGTGTGACTCTGGTTGACTTTCGCTTAGGTGCCATTTATCTGCATCACAAGAAGATGACGATAAATGAGATCTCGATTATAGCAGGAAAGTGTCATATAAATATATGGGTATTGCAAACAGAATGCAAGAATAAAGTCAACCACAGAGGAAAAAAAAACAATCGAATAGAAAACCAAGCTTGTTATATATATATCGAGTGAATAGAGGTTTACAAAATTACAAGCATGGCTAAAAGTTAGTGATGGAATACTAAGTGATAACTAATCAATCTAATCGGATACATCATCAACTACAACTACTCTAGGCTCGGTCACTATCTAGGCGTAACTGCTCAAATGCTGCAATCATCCCTCCAATGGTAGTCTCTAACTGATCAACACGATCTCTCAACTCCTGGTTCTCTCTCGTCACAGCACTAATCGTATACTCTGCAGTCATAATCCTCTGCCATTGAGCACGATCAGTACCTCTAGCTCTCCTCAACATTCTCTGGATCCTGGTCTGGCCTCTGCCTAAACCAATAGCCCTAAAATCCAAGTTCCTGAGCTCACTACCATGTAACCTCTCCAATGCATCCAATCTAGCTCTCAGTCCGATTATCACACGTCTGTCCGAATACATCTCCTCAAACAATACACAAGCAACCCTGTCAACTGTCCCAATCCTCCTCTCAACAATCTAAATACGGTCAGACTGCTCTAACCTCTCGATCTGGTCTGAGTGTACATCAAGTAGACTGGCCTGATTCACTAGCTGAATCCATATCTGCTCCATATCAGTGGGTTCCTGGAGCTCTGCTGGTGAAGCTGGTAACAGCGGAGAAACCACTGGTGATGGAAGCGGAGAAGGAATCAGAGATGGAGGTGGCACGAACGAAGGAGATGATGGAGTGTACTCCGGACTAGCTGCACGCACACCCGTGCTGGTATCACAAGCAATATGAATCCATTGACTATCGCTCACATCCTGTATTTGGGCAGCCCTAGAGCTCTGCCCTACCTCAAATATTCCCTACACATCCTCGATGATGCCCTTACCATCCCGTGGCATCGTCACCTGATCCAAATCCATCGGTGCATCCATGTCCCTGTCATCACCCGCACAAATAGGAGTGTGCTCAATGGGTGACGTCACTGCTGGTGTAGGATCTACCTGAACCTGCTCTGGATCCTCATCCTCATTTGAATAAGACTCAATAGATCTCCAAAGTCTCTTACTGGGAGGGGAACGGTCTGGAGATGACATGGGTGACTGAGATGGTAATGAAGTAGGGGTACCCTCATAATCTGATCGGGTCCTCCTCCGAGATGATGAACCTAGCAAATCTGAGAATCGCAGACGGTATCCAGAATATACCGACATATGAGCAGTGCACCAACTGATGGGTGGGGTAGCCTGAGCATGCTGGGTGAGAGTGTAAAGCTGGGCTGGAGATGAGCGGTGAGCTGTAGTGTAGCGGGGTAAGTATGGTGAGGTAGATACTGGAGTGGTGTGTGTATGCTGAGCTGGAATGTGTGGCTGAACAGCGGTTCTGACAACCTCCATCAACAGGTCATCCAAAAATGGAACTGGTCATCGCAGCGGGGAAGTGTGTCCAGCAGCAAGTACCTCATCATGTGCATCGAAAGGGAGAGACATAGTCTGCGACAAATATGGTGCGACATTTGTAAGTATATAGAAAATACTTATATCATATATGCTAAGCAAGGTTGTAAATATCGCTTTTCGGTATCGTCTCGATCGACCCCCGATAAGCGATATATCGGATATATCGGAGACCCTAAATTGTAAAGGAATTTATTTGTAAAAAATATATATATTCAAATAAACTTAATCTTTTTTGGAACGCCTCCTTGATTTCTTCGTGTGTGATTAAAATTTTGGGCTCAAAATTATAAACTGATTCAGTCCACCATGTCAGCCCAATGCAAATGACTTGTAACTCGGGTCCAACCTTCATTTAATAACCCTTTACACATCCACTTAACCCTAATCTCACTTAAACTCTCCGCCCCCCTCCATCTTATCTCTCCAAACGCATCTCCCAAAAAAAATTGTTCTAGATCTCATATCAAAAAGACAATCGATCTCATCTAATTCTTCAACCCACGAATACCAAATAAACCAAAAGAACACTAAACCAAACCCGAACAATAAACCTTTTTTCTCAGCTTTGTTCATTTGAAGCTTATAAAGACCACAAAGATTCAGCTAAGATCTTGATAACCAAGGTCACGGTTAGGTATTTGTTTTCTTTTTGTTTGTTTATAGATAACCAAAGATTCGATGATGATTATCTTTCTTGTGACGTGAGTTTAAATACAATGGATTCTCCGGAGGAGGGGAATCGCCGGAGGTAGAGTTAATTTTCGATGTTTGCTGAAGTAGTGAAGTTACAAACCCTAACTTTTAGTGTAAATACGCCTCATACCCGACCCGATCCGATCAATCACCGGCAATGGATACCCTCATACCCGACCCGATCGTTAAAAAAAAAAAGGTCAAACATTTTGACCCGATAAGTACCGATAATACCCGAGTTTGACCGAATTTTGACCCGGACGAGAAATACACACGATAACTGAAATCTCGTAGCGGTGGAAGGCCGAGACACGATTTCTCGCCGATAAATCGGCCGATATTTTCGATATTTACACCACTGATGCTAAGTAAAATACTCAAATAGCATAGTATAACACATAATCATATATAGCAAATAACGTTCAAATCATAGCAAGCTAGGCAGACAAGCATCTGGCGGTCATAAGGAAAAGTTTTTCATAAATCGGTTATAGTTTAGGGTTTTTATAAACCTAGTTCTCTACAACCTAGGCTCTGAATACCAATCTGTAACACCCCCAAAATCAAGAATTGCGGAAGCATACATATTTGGGTGCTACTAAATCGATAATCACGACACAAGATATAGAGAACGGATTAAAAATCCGTTTTAAAGTACATTACATATTCAAAGTCATATCGTCATACATCAAATTCAGTTCAAATAAAATGTAGCCCATTTAACAAGCGGTCCCAAATTCAGAGTTTAACGCGTCAATAAAAACATTTCCAACAAATTTTATGACTATCACCATGCCCTGCCTTCAGTAAACACATTCTCTATTTCCTGAGAAAAACATGCTAAAAGTCAACTAGCGCTGGTGAGTTCATAGGTTTAAAGTAAATAATCATATATGGACCATAGCAAATATTCAACAAACAATTCAGCTAACACACACTATCCTGCTATGCAAACGTTAAGCTCATCCAACCGAACTAGACAAACAATATGCCGAACTGGCATAGCAAATAAAGGGTGCCCGCGAGTGTTAATCCCCAGACACTCGGAAAATTCTGATAAGGTATACGTTCGCATTGACTATGCCGAGCCAACCGAACGGGGGAGTCACCCCCAATAGATCTATTTATATCACACGCGTTTCCCAGCAGGAATTGACGGTTGATGATAGTGGGCGCAATGGGATTCAGCTAACTTAGGTTTCCGCATACAAGTGTGTATAAAAGCAAAGTCATTTTGGTCCATGAAAACAGTTTTGCATGTTTCTCACCCCAAGGTTTATAAAAAGCAATACGTATAAAAATGGGGCTATAAACTCACCTTAAAACAATAGCAATCTGCTAATCAATCAACAATACAGTGCAACCGCTCCGACACGCGACCTAGATCAGTATGGTAAGTCTTAGCGAGATATTCGTATTTTAAATGTCTTAAATCAATTGAAAAGTTTACGTGTGACCGGTGCTCGTGTATTTCTTGCTTGCTGTGTGGTAAAGTATATTTCAAAATGGTTTATCATATATAACTCTTTGGTGATGGCTCATGGTGAAAGTGTACGGTGAATATACGTGCGACGGAACTTCCGTGCTTTCCTTGTAGCAAACTGCGTAAGTAATATATATATATATATATATATATATATATATATATATATATATATATATCAAACTGCGTAAGTAATATATATATATATTATCGTATATATATATTTAAAAATTAAATATTACTTAATTAAGACTTATAATTAATTAAATAATCATTGAATAATTAATATGATAATGGTGCTAGTGGAGTATTATTATATTATAAAATATTATAATTATTTATAATATAATAATATTTATAACGAAAGTTATAAGTATTTAGTTTTCGAGAAATTAATAAGTGCCAGTGTATAAATGCCAGAAATATATTTATAAGTCTTATAAGACCTAAAAGTATTAATTTAGGAAAATTAATATTTTCAATAATAGAAATAACCTGTTTCGTCTTTTAGTCGATTTCCGTCCGAAAATATTCTAAGTGTCAAAATTTTAGAAAAATCGGGCATGACCCATTCGTTTATTCAAGCTTTCCCATTTTTCTCAAGTATTGCAAATTTTCTCAATTAACTATAATTGCAAAAATAGTCCAAAGTTACATTTATCGTTATAACTATACTTTTCATTACAATTACTTTATAATTATAGTTTTCGATGCAGAAGGCAACGTTTAGTCAAAATTACTTCAAAAGTCAATAAAAAGTCAATATTCATAATTGTGGGCCGAAATCCCTTTTAATTGACTTATTGGGCTAAAAATGCCGAAATGAGCCCAAAATGTTTTTTTTATCGATGTATATCGTTTTATTTTACAAAAATAATTATAGCGAGTCTAAAAATGTTCCAAAATTCATTTTTGTCTCCCGAGATGTTCATTGGGCCGAGTAGGCCACATTGAGTCCAATAAACCATTTTTAGTCCGATAACTAATTAACCCTTTTTAGTTATGTTATATTTTACGTTAAATATCAAATAAGCCAATAAGTACTTCCAATCAGCACTTGGTTCAAAACAGCCCATGTAGACCGAGTATATGATGGGCTCGGCCCATTAATGTCAAAATAAATTTTAGTCCAATTCATGTAGTTTAAAATCAATAAGCTAGTGCTTATTACAATAAGCTAACTAAAATAAGCTAATAAGCATAATCTTCACCATTTAACCACTAGAACCAAAATTTTATGTTTTTCAAAACCCCAATAATTATTTATTTTAAAACATGGCTGATCCATATACATACACATAAAAGTGTATATTTCGTCTTAAATACGCGTAATTAGCACTAATCACTTTTGTATTATCAAACTAGTACCACAAGCAACAAGATTTACCACACAAGAAAGAAACATCATAATTTGTATGAAAAGTGAAAAAAAGCCGAGCACTACATATGTACACATCAAACCCTAACTTTTTCATTTTAGCAAATCATACACATTTAACACTTATTAACACTTTTAAACATCAAAACAACATGATATGAACATGATTTGAATAAATTTTTGGAAATCCTTACAATGCTATAAAGATTTCGAGAGTTTCAAGTGTCCAAGAACACACCAAATTGCACTAAATTTACCCAAGACACGTTCCAAATAACCCGAAACACTTGAAAGTACACCCCGATTACTTATAACATCAACAAATTTTTGTGGATCTATGAATTTAGAAGTGGCCATGAGTTTTGAGGGTGCAGAGAAAAGAGGAAATGTTAGATGATAGAAGTGAGTTTGTGTTTAAGTGTATTCTATGTATTAAGTAAGAAACAAACTCATTAGGTCATGCAAGGAGACAAAAATCCTCCACTAATCTTGTCTTGATGTGTATATGGGCGGCAAAACGAGTATAATGGGAGGGGGAAAAATATTTTGAATATCGTTGGTGTATCGTGTGTTGGTTTGAGCTTAAATGCTACCGTAAAGTCCCGGTTTGACCTTTTTGGACACGTATACGAAAAATAAAGTTTTTATTGACGTTTCCGTCAGAATAATAATAAAATATTGTTATTTGCTCAAAAATGCATTTATTTGACTGCTACCATATATACTGTGCTGTCGGTACATGTGTGGGGTTGTTTTTCACTAATTACGAGAAAGCAACCCCAGTAAATTACAAAACTTGTCAATAACTATCAGAAATGGAATAATTTACGCTTACTGACAAAAATAAACTTTTTTTGCAGTGACTGTAAGCTACAGTATGTGGGATAACCCAAAAATGCTCAAAAATATTCAGAAACATGCAATCTCGCATAGAAATGCTCAGCTTAAAATAATTAATAACCATTTATTATTAATTCAAAATGTGAAAATTACCATTTGTCACAGGGTTGAATAGTTTTATCAATTTAAACTTCGTTTTAAAACTTTTAAATCGACTTATGTCAATCTTGTTTTGACGTATTGGATATTGATAGTAGAAAAGGATGTAAAACTAAACTACGAGAAAGAGATAGAGAGACAGAACCATAACACAAGTATTTATAGTGGTTCGTCTACAAGGGCACCTTGATTGCCCTACTCCACTCCACGAGTACCCAATTTGAGAGTTCCGTAAACACTAGATAAGACAATCTCCTTTCATCGGCGGAAAAGCCTTCACAACGTCGCTTACACTTTATCCTGTATAAAGCTAAATACCGAGCTCTTCCACGAGGTAGAGCCAAACCTTCGTCGCCTACACTTTATCCGGTACAAGGCTAGATACTGGGTTCCATTACAAAGGAGGAACCGCTACCCGATCAACACAACTAGCACAACACAACTTTAGGGAACTAACGTCCCTTTTACACCTAACGACTCAACACATCTGCTACACCCTTGAGAAGAAGAAAGAACAACAAGATACACTTCTGTGATCTTGTGAAGAAGAAGAATCTTAGCAACTCATGTCACGAGCTTGCAAGTCTTTGAGAGGTCGTGATCTCGCCTTTAAGAGGAACCTAGAGAATCACAAAGAAAGACTACATAGAAAGATCCTTGGATATGAGGTTAGAGAGTTTAGAACATAGAGAGAAGATATGTCTAAAAGGTGTGAGAAACAAGAGAGAAATGACTCACTATCTATAGGCAAATTGAGCACTGTTCACCCGAATCCAGCGGATCCCTTCCCAAAGGGATCCGGCCAGTGTAAAGTGTAACACCCCCAAAATATCGCAGCGGAAGATTGTGTCACTGGGGTATTACTTCATAGCACACAGTACAAGTTACATAAAACGACTCTAAATGAGACGTTTTGAAATAAATTATCATTCGATTTAAAATAATATTAGAGTTAAAAAAGAGGTTCCACAAGTTTACAATATGTACAACATAAAAGTTGTAAAGTTTTTTGAATGATAATATATGCATCGTCTTCAAAATGTTTTCTGTGCGCCTTCACATGCCAGCTAATTCCTTTTGAACCTGAGATAAACATGCTAAAAAGTCAACACAAAGGTTGAGTGAATTCATAGGTTTGTAAATAGTAGTGGACAATAAAGTTCATACTATAATTGCAATGTGCGCAATCATCCTCCTGACAGTTATTATTGCTCTAAGCTCATGGCACTCAAAACTGACTGTATATATACCAATAAGTGATATATATAGAATAATAATGGCCCCGTGTAGGTAATTGCCATATACCTAGTATTTTAAATATAGTGCGTTTGGTTACCTATCTGGCTAACACAAACGTGATTCGTCAATCCCGATAGTCCTATCCACAATATTTGTGCTCACTCGCAAGTGATTAATGGTCCATGATGTGGGGGACTTTTGGCATAAACAACTTAGGCATGCAATAATCCAAATCAGGGCAAGCATTCAGTTTACAAGTAATTGTCCATAATAAAAACAGTATCATGTATCTCCCCCAAAGAAAACAGTCAAACAAAAGTTGGGGCTATGAACTCACCTCAGCGTATGGTGAATAAAGTAATACAAGTGAAGTCAAGTAAAGAACAACGGTATGAAATCGGCACGACCTAATGAATATGTAGTTTATCTCAGAATATGTTACGTAAGAATAGTACGATACATATGAGTTTCAAAAGACAGAACGTTTTAGTTTTCGTAGAAGATTTGTATCATTGTTTGTAAAAAGTTTAGTATCATCGTTCGTGTGGTGGTATAAAATTATAGACTCAAGACAAAACGCACGCCAAAGTATAATATATATAAAGCACATATATATTATACTTAATAGCCCAATAATAGTACCATGGGCGATCGCCCAATATATTAAGTTCAAATAGTCCAAGTCAAATTCCGTATATTTTATAGTCCGTTAATCATCCGTAATTTAGTCCAAAGTGAGTCCAATGTCCAATTTATATATATACATAGTCCGTTGAGTATGAGCATAGCCCGATATTGAGTGTTAGTCCCAAGATATATCCGAAATGTGCCAATAGCATAAGGTCATATTAAGTTTATTACGTTAATTGGATGTTTAATAATCGTAAATATTAATATGAGTTATATATATTTAGTCCAAGTCCGTTATGTTCGAATGTCCAATCTTTTTCCAATTTTGTTATATCCGATATCTTGAGTTGGAGTCTAATATTAGCATAGTCAGATATCGTTATATAATTATACCGAAAAATATTAATTACAAGTTGAAATATACTTTTAACAAAATATAAAACTAAACCTATTTAATTTAGTAGACTTTGGCCTCATCAAACCAAATACACACCTGTTTTGAATGTTTTGGGCTTGTGAGCCCATGACCAAATTTCAATCCAAACGCACCCTCTATTTACTAGGCTCAACCCATTACCAACTCCAACAAAAATAGACGCACCCTAAGTAAAGCATCAGTAGGCCAATCCAAATCTCACCCACTGTGAATACACGAAGCTATCTTAAACAATGACCGAGCTACTTGAAACTTGAGAATACTTCAAATGAGAACGAATACTGGGCGTGTGTGCATGCAAGGCTGCAAGAGATGGTTGTTCAGAGATTCATAATTATAACCTTTTAAGATGTATAGTTGAACAAACAAACACCCTTAGAGTCGTGGCTTGTTAAGCTGGAAGAAACAAAATGCACCCCATGCGACTGATATCAAACGAACAGTCTCAATAGTCTGAAAACAAGCTGGAACTTAAGCTCTAACAAACGTACCCTATATGGTCTTTGGTGGTTGACCTATAACCGTGAGCAAAGCAAACACCCCTTGGGTATGGCTGAAACTAACAAGCCAAACGCACCCTCTTGGGCTCGCGTTGATGGTCCAAAGTGAGCAAAACAAACACCACTTGTGGTGGTGTGTTGTTGGGGTTTGTGGTTAAACCGAGAGCAACAAACACCGTCTTGGGTCGTTGCTGTGAACCGAGTACACACACACCCTATACGGGTTTGACCACAACTAAAACCAACATCATAATCAATCAAATAAGCTAAATCAATCACCTCTGTTGGGATTTAAAGCTTCTTCATGATACTGCTGCTCATTATCAAGTTACTACTGCTCTAAGGTTTTAAGACTGCTCATGAAAAAATGCTAAGTGTGTTTCTGCTGCTGTTGTAATATTAAGACTACTTGTGCAAAGTGAGTACTGCTGAAGAATTACAAGGAATATACACTAAGTGTGTTAGTGCTGCTAGTACAAAGTTAGTGCTGCTCATGCAAAGATAATGCTGCTGATGAGTTAATGCTGCTGCTTCAAGAGTTAAAACTGTTAGGTTATTTAGTTGGTTATGTTACAACTGTTAATTAGATATACATGTAAAGTCGTTTAGATAAATATAGAAAAGATTTAGAAAAGATTATTCTTGTAGAACAAGTAATTGTAAGCCGACTAGGCCTCCTTTGTCTATAAAAGGAGGTTATAGGGCATAGAGTTAGATACGAGTTGATTATATACTAATACGTGAATTATATAAAGTCAATTAGCTTCAAGGTTGTAAACCCTAATACTGTTGAGTATTCGTATTATTCTTAATAATATTGAAGCTTTGTTTGTTTGTTAAATACTGTGTTCTTGTGTTACTATTACATTAAAGAGTTCTTCTTAAGATTAAAGTTTAGATTCCGCATAAACTTTAATACGTTCCAAGATAGTTTCTATATTAATTGTGTTAGATTTATCTAGCATAGCTAAACCTTTACAAGCTAAGGGAATTCGATCAAGTGTTCAACTGGGATCAACAAGTGGTATCAGAGCTTGTGATCTAGAAGTTGTGATCAAGAAGAATCTGTTTTAACACACAAGAATTTGCTAGAAGGCATGAATCAAGATTCTGCACATATAGTGGCTGCCTCCAAGGTTCTTATGCTCAAACCCAATGAGTTTGAGATATGGAGAATGAGAATCGAACAGTATATCCAGATGATCGACTATGTACTTTGGAAAGTCATTGAGAATGGTAACACCTTACCAAAAACAACAACATCTGCTGAAGGTGTTACAACTTTGGTGTCTATTACATTTGCTGATGACAAGGCTCAGAGACGACTTGAGATGAAATCCAGAAGTAGGTTAATGATGGCCATTCCTAATGAACATCAGTTAACATTTAATTCAATAAAAGATGCCAAGTCATTGATGGAAGCTATTGAGAAGAGGTTTGGAGGGAATGCTACAACAAGGAAGACCAAGAAAAATCTTTTAAAGCAGCAGTATGAGAACTTTGCTGCTCCAAGTTCTGAGATGCTGGATCAAACCTTTGACAGGCTTCAAAAGCTTGTTAGTCAACTGGAGATTTTGGGTGAAAAGCTGTCCCAAGAAGATGTCAATCAGAAGTTACTAAGAAGTTTGTCACCAGAGTGGAACACACATGCTGTTGTGTGGAGGAACAAATCTGATTGAGACACTATGAGCATGGATGACCTCTACAACAATCTCAAGGTATATGAACCAGAGGTCAAAGGGATGTCTAGCTCCAGTACAAACACCCAAAACATGGCTTTTGTGTCCTCATCAAACAATAACACTAGCAGTACTGATGGAGTAGTTAATACTGCTCATAGAGTTTCTACTGCTAGCACTCAAGTTAATGCTGCTAATTTAACAACTGTTGATAACTTGAGTGATGCTGTTATTTATGCATTCCTGGCTGGTTATTCAAACAGTCCTCAGCTTATACAAGAGGATTTGCAACAAATTCATCCAGATAATATTAAAGAGATGGATTTGAGATGGCAGATGGCTATGTTAACTATTAGGGCAAGAAGGTTCGTTTAGAATACTGGAAGGAAGCTAACTGTTAATAGTAATGAGAAAATTGGGTTTGATAAGTCCAAAGTGGAGTGCTACAACTGCCATAGGAAGGGACATTTTGCTAGAGAGTGCAGAGCTCCAAGGAACCAAGACAACAGGAACAAGGAAGGCTCAAGGAGAACTGTGCCTGTGGAAACATCTAATTCTATAGCTTTGGTGTCTTGTGATGGTCTTGGTGGCTATGAATGGAGTGATCAGGCTGAAGAAGGACCCAACTATGCACTTATGGCATACCCATCTTCATCTTCAAGTTCTGACTCTGAGGTATCTAATGATTCTGGTTGTTCTTATAAATCTTGTTTAGAAAATGTTGAGTCATTTAAATCTCAAAACAGTAAACTGTTAGAAGATTTAAGGAAGTTTGAGTTAATAGTTTTAGGTTATAAGAAAGGTTTAGAGTCAGTTGAGGAAAAACTTGAATTTTTTAAGAAGCAAGAGTTTGAGTATATAGATAATATTAATGTCTTAAAAGGTGAACGAACTCTTTGTAAAAGAAAGCATTCAACTTACAGTAAATAGGTTTGAACGTGCATATGAAGTGTGAACAAGATTATTGTTGGGAATTAATGTATTCATACTTAGTGCTACCAAGCAAAGACTTAAGACTGTTCAAGCTTAACACTACTAGTACTAACCAGTTAGTACTGCTAGAAGGAAAGTTAGTACTACCAGAGTATTAACTTAAGACTGCAGAAGGAGGATTGTACTACTATAGTGATAAAGACGTGTGAAGAGATATGTATTGAGTTATTCTGTGTATATTCTATTTAGTTAGAAAGTGTTGGGAATTAAATATTCTGAAGTTAGAGTATAGGAAAATACTTTAAGAAGAAGGTACTGCTAGTTCATGATCAAGGTACTGCTAGAACAAGAAGGTACTGCTAGTTCAAGTAGAAGGTACTGCTGGTAGAAAATGGTACTGCTGATCAGTGAGTCATAGAGCTGCTACAAGGATAAGATCGAAGAAGATATTATTTGTATGAGTCTCTCTTATGCAAAAATAATATCTAGATATGTTCTCAGTCAACAAGTTGATGCATGTGCTTTCATTAATTCATTTGAACAACTTGAGAGATATAATCTTCCATACGCTAGCTCGACTTGATCTTTTGTAAGACAAGTGTTGATTAGACATAAAGCAATATTGTAAGAGATCTCTTGGACTATAAAAGAGATCTTAGACTAGTGATTATATTTGTGAATATTTGTTAAGACATAGAACAAACAAAAACATATATCACAAATCTAGAAACATAAGATTCAAGGTCTTTGTAACCCTAGTGATAAATTCAAGATCACTCGTATTATTTTGAATAATATTGAATCGTTTGGTGATAAACTTTCTTTGTTCATTGTTAAGTAACAAACATAATTCTTCCGTTTCCATAACATACATAACCTTCTAAGTGTGATTAAGTAAATTCCGCGTACTTAATCATATAAACTCAATATATCATTACACACAAAGTATACAAGGTTTAACCACCTTAACCGTGTGTCGAATCCTCTGAGTTGGTATCAGAGCACAGGATGATATAATTGAATTAGAAGAAACAGAAATGGATGCACATGATGCTCAAACAAATGTTGCTGCAAAGTTGCCCATGATCAAACCAAATGAGTTTGAGTTATGGAGGATGAGAATTGAGCAATATTTCATGGTCCAAGATTATACTATTTGGGATATCATTATATATGGTGATTCTTTTTCACCAAGCTATTCAGATGTTGTCCTAGAAGGTAAAACACTTAGGAGAAAGGAAGTTACTGTTGAAGAGCCAAAAGCTATGTTGGCTATTGATGGTATTGGTTATGATTGGAGCTCTATGGCTATTGAAGAGGAAGCACCACCAAATGCTGCTCTTGTGGCCAATGAATTTGCTCTAATGGCCTTTTCTGATTCAGAGGTAAATTCTATTCAAACTTGTACTGAATCATGTCCTAATCTTAAAGCTTATGAAGACCTTAGTAAGAGATTTGAGGCTCATAAAAAGGAGCTAATTGATGCTCTTTTTAATTTAGCTAATCACAAAAGAGGTCTAGGTGTTGTAGAAAAACAAGTCTTACATTTTAAAAGTAATGAATCTAATTTTACTAATGACATCAATATACTAAAAAATGACATTAAGATCAGAGATGAGTGTATTGTTGAGTTGAATGATTCATTAGCTAAACACAAAAATGAAAGAGAAAATGTTAAGGTATCTGTGGATGTTTTGGCTCATGCCTCAGATGGATTCAATAAGCTTTGGGAAGCTCAAGTAATTGATCAAGTTAATTCTGGTGTTGGATTTAAGTCTGTCCCCCCACCATACAGAGGTGTTCATTCACCTCCAGGTATTGATTTAGCACACACAGGATTAGCTGAGTTTCAAGAACCAATCATGGAATATGGTTATAAGGCCACTAAGAGTCCTAAGATAGTAAAGGTAAGTAAAAGTTTAGATAAAACTTTATCTTATCAGGACAAGGTGTCCCTTGTTAAGAAAGGAGATGCTATAGTTGTTGAGGATAGTACAACTGATAGTGATGATGATGATGAACAGGTTATGTCTAAACCTGAAGTGGTTAAGAAAGTAGGAACAAGTTTTCCTAAGGTAGTCAAACACAATACTGATAGGCCTAAATCAAACATTAAGCATGTTAGGCAACCAGTTAGATATTGTGAGCAATATAGAACTACAAACAAGCCCAAAGGTAACCAAAGGAATTGGAATGCCCTCAAGTCTCACCAACTAGGTGATGACTTTGCTTTTTACAACAAAGCTTGTTACACATGTGGTAGTTTTGACCATCTTGCAGCTTTCTGCAACCAAAGGGTAACTGGGTATGAAAAAAATAGAGTGAACCACAAAAGGAAAATTCCACAAACTCACTTTCACTCTAACACTCATAGAACAAAACCCAGAACAGTCTCAAACAAGTCTGGACCAAAAGGTCCTGATAGACAAAAAGGTCCTGCTAATACATACAAAAAGGTACTGCTAGACCTTTGATGACAGTTAACCCAAAATCAACAGCTAAGGATGCAAAAACAACTTTCAAACATGCATCTACAACTGTTCTAAGGCCCATTCAAACAAAGGCAGTGGTCCATAAACAAATTTGGAGACCAAAGAGTTCAACTACAAAGTTAGCAGACTCTGCTGATAAGCATGTGGTTCACTCTGCTGCTAAGGGAAATAGGGCAAATGCTGTTAAGGCCTCAGCATGTTGGATTCTTAAATCCAATGTTGCATCAACTGTCCTTAAAAGATTAAATTACATTGATGCAAGAGGCAGATCCAAGTCAGTAATGGCTTGGATCCCCAAAGAAAACTAACACTCTTATTTGTGTGCAGGAACATTCAACTGATAAACAAGAAGATCAAGGATACTCAGATAGTGGATGTTCAAGGCACATGACAGGCAACATGTCTTATCTTTTAGATTTTCAATCTTTCAATGGAGGATATGTTACCTTTGGAGGTGGTTTTCGTGGCAAAATTTCTGGTAAAGGTACAATCAAAACTAGAAATTTAGATTTTGAAGATGTGTACTATGTACAAGAGCTAAAGTATAATCTTTTTAGTGTCTCACAAATGTGTGACAAAAAGAACAATGTTCTCTTTACTGACACTGAATGTCTTGTTCTCTCTAAGGATTTTAAGATGCCTGATGAAAGTCAAGTGCTTCTTAGAATTCCTAGAAAAGCCAATATGTATAGTGTTGATATGAAGAACATTATTCCTAAAAATGATTTAACTTGTCTTGTTGCAAAAGCCACATTGGATGAATCAATGTTATGGCATAGAAGGCTTGGTCATATTAATTTCAAAACCATAAATAAAATTGTTAAGAATGGTTTGGTAAGAGGTTTACCTCACAAAAGATTTGAAAATGATCAAACATGCATTGCTTGTCTAAAAGGCAAACAACACAAAGCCACTTGTAAGCCCAAGATTTTTAACTCTATCAATCAGTCGTTGTTTATGCTTCATATGGACTTATTTGGACCTGTTTCAGTAAGGAGTATGCAACATAAGAAATATTGTCTTGTTATAACTGATGACTATAGCAGATTTACATGGGTTTTCTTCTTAGTTTCAAAGGATGAGACATCAAGCATCCTTAAGACTTTCATAACAGAAATAGAAAACCAAGTAAGCAAGAAAGTAAAAGTCATTAGGTGTGATAATGGGACAGAATTCAAAAATAGAGTTATGGATGATTTCTGCAAAGAAAAAGGTATTAGGAGAGAATATAGTGTTGCTAGAACTCCACAACAGAATGGAGTGGCTGAAAGAAAGAATAGAACACTAATTGAAGCTGCTAGAACAATGTTAGCTGATTCTAAGCTACCTATAATCTTTTGGGCAGAGGCAATCAACACTGCTTGCTATGTTCAAAATAGAGTTTTAGTTGTGCAGCCTCACAATAAGACATCATATGAACTCTTTAATGGTAGAACTCCTGCAATAAGATTTCTTTGACCTTTTGGATGTCATGTGTCAATTCTCAATACCTTAGACCATTTAGGAAAATTTGATGGTAAAGCAGATGAAGGTTTCTTAGTTGGATATTCTCTTGTTAGCAAAGCTTTTAGAGTTTACAACTTAAGAACTGAGAAAGTACAAGAAGAACTACATGTGGAGTTTCTGGAAAAAAAATCCAATGTAGTAGGCCAAGGACCAAAATGGATATTTGATCTTGAGTATCTAACAAATTCTATGAATTATATACCTTTTGTTGCAGAAACTAATGATTTTTCAGGTTCACAAGCAACAAATAAGGCAGAGTTAGAAAAGGATCAACATGATGGCACAATGCCAATATGGTCAAATGCAAGTGTGGAATCAACTTCAACAAATGATGTATCTTCTTCTAGTAAAGCTAAAAGAGATGTTGAAGATGACAACAAGGATGATGGAACAAAGGAACAACTCAATATTTCAAATTTTGATGGTACTGCTGACACAGAGTAAGGTACTACTAGTATCTATAAAGGTACTGTTAGTACATTTGGAGGTACGACTAGTTCATTTGAAGATACTGCTGGTCCTTCAAATTCAAGAGAAGCAGAGTTCCAAGAAGATGAAGTGGATTTGGGTAATCTTCCACCATCTTATCAAGTTCCTTCTACACCACACACAAGGATTCACAAAGTTCACTCCCTGGATAATGTGATTGGAGATGTACAATCAGGTGTGAAGACAAGGAAACAATTGATGTCTTCAGACCAACAAGGGCTTCTTGATGCCCTTTATGCTTCAAAACAGCATGAGGTTTCAAACTCTTGCTTATTTGTATGTTTTCTCTCACAAAAGGAACCAAAGAATATTCTTACAGCCCTAGATGATTCAAGCTGGGTAGAGGCTATGCAAGAAGAGCTTCTTCAGTTCAAGATTCAAAAGGTTTGGGTGCTAGTTGATTTACCTAGGAATGAAAAGGTGATTGGCACTAGATGGGTTTTTAAGAAAAAAATGGATGAAAGAGGGATAGTTATTAGAAATAAGGCTAGATTAGTAGCCTAAGGGTACACACAAGAAGAAGGGATAGATTATGATGAAGTTTATGCTCCAGTAGCAAGGATTGAGGCAATTAGGCTGTTTCTAGCTTATGCTTCATTTTTAGGCTTCACAGTCTATCAAATGGATGTCAAGAGTGCATTTTTGTATGGTACAATTGGAGAAGAGGTGTATGTTTCACAACCTCCAGGCTTCATTGAACCTGACCATCCAAACAAAGTGTACAGAGTAATGAAAGCTCTATATGGCCTACATCAGGCAACAAGAGCTTGGTATGCAACACTTGCTTCCTATTTATTAGAAAATGGATTTCAAAGAGGAAAGATTGATCAGACACTTTTCATCAAACAGCGCAAGAAGGATCTTCTGTTAGTACAGGTGTATGTGGATGACATTATCTTTGGATCTACAAGGAAGGAAATGTGTTTAGAGTTCGAGAAGCTTATGCATGATAAGTTTCAGATGAGTTCTATGGGAGAACTCACATTCTTTTTGGGTTTGCAAATTAAACAATCATCTGAAGGCATTTTTATCTCTCAAGATAAATATGTTGCAGAAATTCTTAGAAAATTTCAATTTGCTGATTCAAAAATGGCAAGCACACCAATGGACTCAGAGAAGCACCTTCTGAAAGATGAAGATGGAGAGAATGTAGATGTACACACTTACAGATCTATGATAGGCTCTTTGATGTACCTTACATCATCTAGACCTGACATCATGTTCCCTGTTTGTGTTTGTGCAAGATTTCAAGTTACTCCAAAGGTTTCTCATTTAACTGCAGTCAAGAGAATTTTTAGATATCTTAAAGGACAACCAAGGTTGGGTATATGGTATTCTAGAGACTCTCCTTTTGATTTAGTAGCATTTTCGGATAGTGATTATGCTGGTGCTAGCTTGGACAGAAAGTCAACAACTGGAGGATGTCAATTCCTTGGATGTAGACTTGTCTCATGGCAGAGTAAGAAGCAAACAAGTGTGGCAAATTCAACAACTGAAGCTGAATATATAGCTGCTGCAAGTTGCTGTGCTCAAGTCTTATGGCTTCAAAACCAACTTCTTGACTATGGGTACAATTTCTTAAACACTGTTATTCATATTGATAATAGTAGTACAATTTGTATTATTAGAAATCCAGTGCAACATTCTAAAACAAAACACATTGAAATTAGACATCACTTTATTAGAGATTGCAATGAGAAAAGATTAATTCAAGTAATGAAAATTGCTTCAGAATATAATTTTGCAGATCTACTTACAAAAGCTTTTGATGTTTCAAGGTTTTAGTACTTGGTAGCAAGTATTGGAATGCTTAATCTTTAAATCTTTTCAAATGATGTGTTTATGTACATAAATTTTTGTTGGTATTGCTAAATTTATAAGGTACTGCTAATATATCATAAGGTACTTCTAAGCACACAAGGTGCTGCCAGTGCAAAAATGTAAATTGTGTTATTTATACAGTTGGTCCTATGCTTATACTAATGCAAGACAAGTACTTTGTACATTGTTCTTTTGGCTTTAGACTAACTATTTCAGGTATGAATATGTGAACACAAAGGAGATTTCAAGTGAAATAGGAGCAGCAGAATGCTTATCCAGTTGCTAACATAGTAGGTTTATGATGGACTGAGTTTAGGATTTTAAACTCCTTAAAACTTCTTTCTTGAAACCTAGTTATGATATTTCACATTGAATTGATGACTTAGTTGATCAGATAGTAACTGATGCAACTCACTTTCTATCATTTTATACTTTCAAGTATAATGAGCTAGTCTAAGGACATCTGATAGAAAGAACAGCTAGTAAAAGTGAATCTAACACTTGTGTTAGAGGCAACAATTGCTATGAGCTGGAAACCCTGTCAAGAAAGCCTTTTGAATAGGTTTATCTTTACACAGGCAGTTATTTATAACTGAAAACATTGGTTCTCACACAACCAGAGGTCACTTTAAACCGAAATTTTGATTAAGTGTCTGTTACACACTTAATCCTTTCAAAATGATTGGAAGCAGTATGATTTTTCAATTCTAAAATCATGAACATACTGCTAAGTCAAATAATTTCTTAAACAAGGATTTTCAAGAGATTCACAAAAACCATCCATTGATGGATTATGAATCAAAATGTCCACTGATTCACCTCTCATAGGAGTTAACACACCTAGAAGTGATGAGGGCAACAACTTAAACTTTTAAAGAATTGATGGCTTCATATACAATATTGTCTGACAACAAGTTCACATTGATAGATCAGTCAAAGGTACATAGTGAGATCTTCCAAACAAGGGGAGGATGAAACAAAAGTTATTTGCTTCAGGGGAGGTTACAATCTCAGGGGAGGAAATGATAGCCCAGAATGGAAGTAAAACCAATATATGGAAGGAGAAGACAAGAGCATACAAGATGATGAAGAGGTTGAAAATAATTAGAATAGATCAAATATTCAGAAGGGATGAAGCATTCCTAAAAGAGAAAGTTCTATCTAGATCAAACGAAGAAAAGTTTCAATTTCTCTTCAAAGACATGCTGGTTAGATGATTTCACTTGTTGAAACAAGCATCCAAGATACACAACATCATTGTCTCTTAAATTTCATCCATCCAAGGAAATTGCACCATCTTTTGGTTCAATATTTTGATATTGCTGAAGTCAAAGAAGAACAAAGCAGATCAGTTCAGAATAAGAAGAATAGTTCAGATTCATGAAGTGTTTGAAAGATCTTCTCAAGTCCTCATTTAATTCAGAAAATATGTTTGAAATGATTCACATGTTTAGGGGAGGATTGTTGGGAATTAAATATTCTGAAGTTAGAGTATAGGAAAATACTTTAAGAAGAAGGTACTGCTAGTTCATGATCAAGGTACTGCTAGAACAAGAAGGTACTGCTAGTTCAAGTAGAAGGTACTGCTGGTAGAAAATGGTACTGCTGATCAGTGAGTCATAGAGCTGCTACAAGGATAAGATCGAAGAAGATATTATTTGTATGAGTCACTCTTATGCAAAAATAATATCTAGATATGTTCTCAGTCAACAAGTTGATGCATGTGCTTTCATTAATTCATTTGAACAACTTGAGAGATATAATCTTCCATACGCTAGCTCGACTTGATCTTTTGTAAGACAAGTGTTGATTAGACATAAAGCAATATTGTAAGAGATCTCTTGGACTATAAAAGAGATCTTAGACTAGTGATTATATTTGTGAATATTTGTTAAGACATAGAACAAACAAAAACATATATCACAAATCTAGAAACATAAGATTCAAGGTCTTTGTAACCCTAGTGATAAATTCAAGATCACTCGTATTATTTTGAATAATATTGAATCGTTTGGTGATAAACTTTCTTTGTTCATTGTTAAGTAACAAACATAATTCTTCCATTTCCATAACATACATAACCTTCTAAGTGTGATTAAGTAAATTCCGCGTACTTAATCATATAAACTCAATATATCATTACACACAAAGTATACAAGGTTTAACCACCTTAACCGTGTGTCGAATCCTCTCAGAAAGATACGTATAAGTTTAATATTTTAGAAAATTTGTAGTTATCTTGTAAAGGACTCCTTAGTGTATAAAAGGAGGTCCTAGGTTATGATGTTTGATACGTCTTTTTGTTATAGCTTCAAGGTTGTAAACCCTAGTACTACACAAAGTACTCGTATTATTGATATAATAATATTGGAGCGTTTTGGTGATATCATTTTTCATAAAAAGTTTACTGTTTCATTGATATTGTTTACATTCTTCTAAGTATTAAAGAGTAGATTCCGCATACTCTTTAGTATTCACAAAGTTTCTAATACAAAAGAAGAATGATGTGAAGGCAAGAAGTATGCTACTGATGGCACTTCCCAATGAACATCTGATGACCTTCAATCAGTACAAGGATGCTAAGACCTTGTTTGCTGCTATAACAACAAGGTTTGGAGGTAATGAAGCCACAAAGAAGACTCAGAAGACTCTTCTGAAGCAAATGTGTTGGGTTATATATTGAGTTGATAATACAAACCAATAAAAGAAGAATGAAGCAAATACGAAACTACAAGGACTTAAAAGACAAAGAAGGAATTCTACAAGCTATGGAAGATTATTGAAGATTCCTTAGAAGATATTGATAGAAGATTAGGAAAGTATTTGGTTCCTAATACAGTTATGAGTCTTTGTAAACCCTAATATCTCTATTATATAAAGAGACATAGGGCGTATGTATTAATGTGCACAGATGAAAGATGTAGACGTCTTGTAAAAGTGTGTGTGTCTAGGCGTTTGGTTCTTTGTGTAAACGCCTAGGTTAGTTTTAGTTTAGCCTCAAGGATCTTTGATCCCTGTTATTGTTAAGTAACCGTTCTACAATTGATCATGTAGAATTGGGGCTAGTCGTGTATGTTATAGAAGATAATGAAGAAAAACCTTGTTAACTATAACTTTGATGTCTTGTTTAATTCCGCTGCATATATTGTTAACCTTTGTTATTGTTATTCCTAGAGCTCAAAACGATCTAAGGAGTCATAACAAACTCACAATTGGTATCAGAGCTCAGGGAGCTCATGATCTAGGATCTACAAGGTTTTATTAGTCGAAGAATGAAGAACAAAATCGACTTTGGTTTTTATGTTCGTATTTTTCTGCAATGCCGTGGTAAAAAGGTGAAATCTCATTCGTTAACCGTTGGATCTTAACGAAATTTTTAATGAAGGTTCTCTATATATCAAGGCATATTCTCACCAGAGGGATCTTCAATCTAAGCCTTTGATTGAAAGATATAGATCGTCGAAGTCTGCTGCAGAAAGGTTTTTCAGAAATTTGATTTTTAGGGTTTGTTCAGAAATTTGATTTCGTTTTCTGACTTGTTGATGTTGTTGTTGCTCGCTCTATTTACCCTACACAATGATCTTGAAAGTCTTGTTATCTACTTTAGAAACTAAACCCTTAGTTTTCATGAAGATCGGATTTTAGGGTTTCTAAATAAACTGTTTAACAAGGTTTTGTAAGGTTTTCTGCTTCAATTGTTCGACCAGTTACAAACTCACTAAGTGTTTCAGTCAATTAACTACAGCTCATCAAAAGGTTTTGATTTGATTCTTTTGAGATTGATCGTATATCAGAAACCACAAGGTTCTGTTTGATCCTAAATATTGATCTAGTATTCTTTTGGTTTCTGATTGATGCTTTAAGGGATGATTGTAGATTGGTTTTCTCGATTTCAATTGCTGCACATATCTATCTTGATGATGCTTTGAAGCTGATGTATACGATGATATTCAATGTTTATTGCTGCTGCGATTGTTTTTGCTGATGTGGAAGAAGTATTGTAGTCGACTGCTGTTACTGGTGTTAGTAAGGTTATGATTTGTTGATAGTAGGAGTAAGGTGTAACTCTACTTTGTGTAGGAGTAAGGTTACGTTTTGTGCAAAGCTACAAGGAGAATGTGATTACTGAGGTTACTGGTCTTTGAAAGTAACCCTACTCCTTTGAAAGTAACTTTACTTCTAATATTACAAGTAATGCTGCTTATGCTACGTTTAATAAGGTTACTGATCTTAAAGCTGCTTGTTAAAATTTTTAGTACTGCTACTTATTTACTTAGTACTGCTACTAAAAGTTTTAGTACTGCTACTTACTTTGTTAATACTGCTATCGACATTAGTGCTGCTGTGCTTTGATTAATGCTGCTCGATATGATGGTTAGTACTGGTTTCACTAATGCTACCAGTTTGAACATTTGTGCTGCTACAAGAGATTAATGCTGCTGATTTCATGTTACTGCTGCTATGTTTATATTAATACTGCTGCCTATTAAGTTACTACTGCTAGGTTGTATGTTAAGAGTAATAAGCAGATTGTTTGGTTTTTTTAGATGAAGGTCCATGATTGAATCGTTTGTTACATCTGTTTTACAAAATGAAGGCCCATGTTTTGTGGAAAAGGAAGTTTACATAAGTTCAGGTTGTGTGTAAACTCTAGGTTTTGGGCTTCATGGTGTTTGTTGATACTAATAATTTTTATGGGATTCGGATAGTGAGTTTGAAAGTACATGGATTTAGTTTTGGAGGTATGGAGATGTCGGACGACACACACATCAGATGGATTTTGGTTTAATTATTCTTAAATGTTTAAAAGGACCGTGTTTGGATTACTTGGAATAATTGGTTACGAAGAAGGTTGATTATCACTTATTTGAATATTGAAGTGGAATTACGTGGATGCGTGTTCTTATCATATCTTAAACGGCTAACAACGTTTAGAGATAACTTGTTCATGCTTTAATGTTGTGACAAAGACTTGTCAAAATCTAGCAATAGGGATTTCCTATCACTTAAGGGAGTTACATTGTAGTGCTCAGTGTCTCATAGAAGATGAAGATTTTGTCAAGAGGTTGTGGTCTACTTATATTTTTGGTTTTTGGTATAAGTTCAAAGTCACGTGGATAGTGCAAGATATAAGACATAAGTTTGAGTTGTTCTACTTCAGCATCAAGTTCGATATATTTGGTTTTCTTCAATAGTAATCATTACAAGAAGCCTACAGAATTGGAGATTCAAGAAATGGTTAACACATGGATTTCAGGGGAAGCATATTATAGAGTGTTTAATCATTTACATGCACCATTTGAGGGGAAGGTTTTGACTACTGTAAGTCGTTATTACTACTGCTGGTTTAAGTTTCTACTCCCTCAAATTCATTTTTAGTAAGCGTTTTGGTGTTCTTCATGGAGGGTAATTTGAGACATTGGAAGGCTGGATTGGAAGTGTGATATTGGTTAGTGGTTGTCAAAATCAAAGTTGCATCTACTTAGCATTCCCTAGTGGATAATGACAAAAAGGGGAAGAAGAAGTACATAGAAGTTTTACAACTTGTAGATCCTTGGTGGTACAACATGTTATTTAAGTTCACACGAGTTGAGCTTAAGGGGAAGTGTGTTTCATTCATAGAAGATCCAAAAGAATGTTTTGTAATTATCAACTAGGGGAAGATTGTTGGGTTTTATATTGAGTTGATAATACAAAACAATAAAAGAAGAATGAAGCAAATACGAAACTACAAGGACTTAAAAGACAAAGAAGGAATTCTACAAGCTATGGAAGATTATAGAAGATTCCTTAAAAGATATTGATAAAAGATTAGGAAAGTATTTGTTTCCTAATACAGTTATGAGTCTTTGAAAACCCCAATATCTCTATTATATAAAGAGACATAGGGCGTATGTTTCAATGTGAACAGATAAAAGATGTAGACGTCTAGTAAAAGTGTGTGTGTCTAGGCGTTTGGTTGTTTGTGTAAACGCGTAGGTTAGTTTTAGTTTAGCCTCAAGGATCTTTGATCCCTGTTATTGTTGAGTAACCATTCTACAATTGATCATGTAAAATTGGGGCTAGTCGTGTATGTTATAGAAGATGATGAAGAAAAACCTTGTTAACAATAACATTGATGTCTTGTTTAATTCCGCTGCGTATATTGTTAACCTTTGTTATTGTTATTTCTAGAGCTCAAAATGATCTAAGGAGTCATAACAAACTCCACAAAATGTATGAGAACTTTAGTGCTCCAAGCACAGAGTCTCTTGATTCTATTTTTAACAGACTTCGGAAGATTGTAAGTCAACTGGCTGTCTTAGGTGAAAGTATTTCACAAGAAGATATCAATTTGAAATTTTTAAGAGGTCTACCTTCTGAGTGGAATACTCATGTTGTGGTCTGGATGAATAAACCTGATCTTGATACAATGAGCTTTGATGATCCTTACAACAATTTCAAGATTGTTGAACAAGAAGTTAAGAGAACTTCAAGCTCAAGTTCAATCACAGGTTCTCAAAACATGGCTTTTGTGTCATCTCCTAGCCCTAGCAGTACTGATGAAGTTAATACTGCTTGTGGAGTTAGTGCTGCTAGCCCTCCAGTTAGTACTGCTAGCAATCAAGCTAGTACTGCTACCTTAAGTAATGCTAATGTTTATGCATTTTTGGCCAATCAATCAAATGGGTCTCAAATTGTACATGAAGACCTTGAACAAATCCATGAAGATGACTTAGAAGAAATGGATTTGAAGTGGCAGTTAGCACTGTTGAGTATGAGGGCAAAAAGGTTTTTCCAGAAGACTGGTAAAATGATCACTATCAATGGGAGTGACACACCTGGATATGACAAGTCCAAGGTAGAGTGTTACAACTGGTATAAGTTGGGACACTTTGCAAGGGAGTGCAGAGGACCTAGGAACCAAGATAGCAGAAACATGAATCAAAAAAGAAAAGGACCTAGGAACTAAGAAAGCACTAGAAGGACTGTGAACATGGAAGAAACTTCTTCCAAAGCCATGGTGGCTATTGATGTGCTTGGTTTTGACTGGAGCTATATGGCAGAAGATGAGGTCCCTACAAACATGGCTCTTATGGCTCTTTCAGACTCTGAGGTATACACTAACAAAACTTGTTTAAAAAGCTTTGAAGCTCTTAAAACTCAGTATGATGATTTAAGAATAGAGTTTAACCAATCTGAGTTCAATTTAGCTAATTATAAAAGAGGGTTAGTAGTTGTAGAAGAGCAACTTGTCTTTTACAAAAAGAATGAGACTATTTTTACCGAGGATATTGCTGTTCAAAAAAGAGACATCTCATATAAAGACTCAAAAATTAGTGTGCTTAAAAATGAGTTAGAAAAGCTTAAGCTAGAAAAAGAAAGCATTCAAGTTGATATAGAGAGATTTGAAAATTCTTCAAAAAGTGTAGATAGGATCATACAATGTCAGGTTATTGACAAACTAAAGAAAGGTGTAGGATATAATGTTGTTCCACCTCCCTATACAGGGTTATTTGCACCCCCAAAGCTTGATTTGTCTGAGCCTGAGATTGAAAGCTATGGACCTAAGACTAGTCAAAGTGTTAGTGAAGTTAATTCTAATGAGGTTAGGGAATCTTCTGATACCCCATTGGTTAAGGAGATGGTGTCAGATGATAAGTTAGAGAAGAAAACTGCTTTTCTTAATATTGATAAGATAGATGTTGTTAGACCAATACAAAAAGAAAAACCAGTTAGGAAACCAGTTAAGTATGCTGAAATGTACAGGTCACAAGGCCATAGGAGAAACCAAAGAAACTGGAATAATCAGAAGTCCCAACATCTAGGAAGTGATTTTGTGATGTACAATAAAGCTTGTTTTGTCTGTGGAAGTTTTGACCATGCGCAGGCTGGCTGAAATTACCATCAAAGGGAAAGGATGGTATCTGGGAATACTTATACAAGGGTGAATTACAATTATTTTGCTAAAAAGACTCACCCTAGTGCTCACAGACACATGGCTCCAAGAGCAGTTTTAATGAAAATTGGCCTAAGACCACTTAATACTGTTAGGCCTGTTAATACTGGTCATCGTAAAACTACAGTTTATAGTGCTAGACCAATGTCACATTTTTCTAAATCAGCACAATCAACTATAGAGAGGACCTTTCAAAACAAAACAACATTAACTAACAAAAATTTCAGTCAAAAAGTTAATACTGCTAGGCCAAATTCAGCAGTAGTAAATGCTGTTAGGGAAAATGGGAATAATGTTGTTAAGGCCTCAACGTGTTGGGTTTGGAGACCTACCAAAATTGATAGTGCATCAATCACATTGAAGAGACATTATTATATTGATACACGAGGCAGATCCAAGTCAGTAATGGCTTGGGTCCCCAAAGGATACTAATTTCCTTATTTTTATGTGCAGGGTCATTCACAACAAGAAGATCAGGGATATGTTGACAATGGATGTTGTAACAATCCGTAAAATTCCCTAGTCATTAGTGAATGCTAATCTATTATTAATCCCTCGTTACTGTTCACTTAACCATTTTTACGAGCAAATTTGAAATTTTGTTTATTACATTCTTATAATTCAAACATTGTTACATTATTCACGATACGTTGGAACGAGCTCACACACGCGTCACGAAAGTCCAAAACACAATAAATAGCCAAACGGACCCTAAATTATAATTTGGCCTGTTACTATTCATGGCCCAACCAAATTTCAGCCCAACTTTTCTTTTCTTTCTTTTGTTTCATACGACTCAAACTCACTTTACTTGGCCTGTTTTAGTTCTTAATTCGACACACAAGGTACCATTTAATTTACATAACTCGATTCCTTACTATACCAAGAATCAGGATGGACAATGCTCAAAATTTGATTCGACCTTTGGCCTATAAACGAGACCCAAAGCTATTACCATTCGACCATATGAACAAACCCATTCAACATAACCAAACTCGACTAAACATTACTTTACCTATGTCTTTTCATTTTTTTGTGATCGTATATAGGTTCATAGGAATGTTCCTCACCCTCTCCATATCCTTGGTCACGTAGAATGTTGCATTAGCCTTTTTAACATGTCGAATTTATTTTGTAAACACCACTTGGTCGAATGAAAACTCAAACGCCCCTTGCTTACATAATACTCAAGTAACATCATCTAGAAACCTTATCACCTCCTGCCAACAATCGAATATTAACTTCCAACTTGTTTCCTTGTCCCCTTATCTTGCCAAGTAATCACCAACTTGTAACATTTAAAACTATATATCGAGTACATACATATACACAAACGTACACCCTCTTTTGTTCACATACAAACCCATTTCCTATACAGTTTCTAAGCTAATTCTCTCCTGTGAGAACCCTTCGAAAGAAACCAAGCCAAACTCTAGCCTTTCAAACCATTCTCCAAACATAAAGAGTCCATCTTGGTTCATTCGACATAGTTCTCTCAAGCTCATGCAATGACCATCGATTCCTAGATCATTCTAACGTATACTCACCACATTAAAAGGCATTGTAAGTCTTTATAACTCATTTCCTACTCTTAAAACATGTTCTAAATAATTCATGCATCATTACATATTTGTTCGTACGTATATTTACTTTCCTTTAATTATTACGAGTTCTTTTTATTTTTTTATACATATTATACATTGACCTCCTTCATGGATGGCTAGAATAACGAGTTTTACATTTTTTGACATTTACGTAATCATTTACATGCTTATCGAACCTCAATTCTTTTATGTATTGCATCGTTTAATTTTATATTTCTCACATATTTCATTTTGTACCATGTTAACTCGACTAAGAAACGACCACTTATAAAAAAATTCATGTACACGACATACTATTTTTATTATTCGACTTGATTCTCTAGATACTCAACTAATAAGCTACATTAATAAGCTCTCTTCATAAACTCATTTGACAGCTTTTTAAATCTCATTTTGATCGCTACTCAAAACTGTTTCAATAATTGTAACACCCCAACCCGATAAGGGTAGAAGCATTACGTTATGGTGACATATCAAAGCAAACACAAGCATATGACTTAAATAATACAAATGAATTTCAAAGGTTACAAAGGGAAAAACTGAAATACAAGGTTACAAATGAGAACAATAATAACTTCTAAGTCTAAAAATGTAAACACTTCTAGTCATCTCTAATCCAGAATAGCTATCAAAAGATAGTCTTCTAAGTCCAAAGTACTCTCCACTCATAACCCAGCTTCCAATTAAACCTGCCGCAGGAAAAGAAATGCGGCTGAGCTTAAAAAGCCCAGTGAACAGATATGTATACAAACGAAGCAAATGATAAAGAACAAAGAATATAGTATGGTACATTGGGGATAATATCATAAGGTATAAATAAGTGAAAGGATAAAGTGAGAGACATGACAGTAATCCACCACGAGCCCAGAAACATAACATATCATATCATATCGTATCATAATCCATAAGTATCCATAAGTAACCATAAGTAACCATAATTAACCATAATTAACCATAGAGGAGCGACCTCTCAGATATGTGAAGGGCATGTATTGCACACAGTACTAATCACCAGACATATATCAAATCATATAACAGATAATCCACTAACAGATAACAGATCTAGGATGCATCCATACGCCCCCGCAGAAATCATAGTGGCCATAATAACATATTGCGCATATCATATAACATAAAGGGGACGGTGTGGAACATCACTCAACCACACTAGAGTCATGCCATTGGTGCATCAATGACACGGACATGGAACCCCCATGCCTAGTGAAAAATGGCTCGGGTATCAAACTGGGAGTCAAATATCACATCATAATCAGAGTGTCCTATCAAAAGGTTCATATCTTAAGGTTCATATCAAATATTTCAGAAGTGCATATCAAAGGTTCATAATCAGAGGTTCATATCAGAGTTTCAATATCAAAGGGATCATAGCAAAGGTATCATATCAGAAACTATCAGATCAAAGGTGTATAAGAGGTCATGAGAAACCTTAAGAGAAAGGTCAGAATATTTGTACCTTAGACCGCAAGTGCAAACATAACCGAAAACATAAGGATTGGAAACAACTCCTTCTTCAGCGGATCTACACGAATTAATGATCGTCTTAATAATAACTCATTTTAAATCAGATTACTCATTTTAGTCGGCTTTCCATTTTTTTAGTAACTTTCCTTTTATAGTAGCTTTCCGAAAATAGTAACTTTCCAAAAATAGTAAGTTTCCTCTTTAAGTTGTTTAACCATTTTAAGTAACTTTCTATTTTTAGCAGGTTTCCCGAATTAGTAAGTTTCCATATTTAGTAAGTTCCCCGATTTAATAAGTTTCCACATTTAGTATCTTAGGGTTACTTTCATCACAATTAGGGTTTACAAATAATTATAACTTAGTTTACTTACTAATTATGGCTATCAACGCATTCATAGGGTTTCCTTACCAAAATTAGAAATTTAGGGTTTATAACTTAAAGTTAACATTCAATACATATACTAATCATGTCATATATCAATTTAGGTTATGAAATACATTCAATACACTCCTTTAATCAATTTCAGCTTTTAATACATAAACAGGTTGCACTTTCTCTAATTTTTCAAGCATACTTATGCATTTTCTGGAGCTTCCACAAAATTACCCCAGGTTCACATATGTCTTAAGTACTTAATGTAATTTTTTACAGAATTTATTTCAAAGTGCACCTATAGTAGAAAAATTCATTTAGTTAACTAGTCCAGATTCAGTAACAGATTTGAGACTCAAAAAGTAAGAAATTATGGGACCATGTTGTGTTATTCTAAAAATTCCACCAAAAATCACAGAGGCCAAACACATCCTATATTTAAGTCCTGCCAAATTATAGTTCCTGATTCCTTACTAATTTCAAAACAAAAATCATATACCAAGGTTGAAATTTGGATTTCTAAATGACAGTTTTGACACTTGAACTTGTAAAATCAGAAATGACCTTCTCCCGACCTCCAAAAATTATGAGGCTTACATATTCAGAAAGCTCTTTTCCAGAACTTGATTTTAGACTCAAGAATCACTCAAAAATACGTTCGTCTCATTAAAATAGACCCCTTTGAAACCGACTCAAATTCATGACAGCAACTGATAGGACAGAAACAATATAACTATTAAACCCGATTCAAACATATTCAATTTAGTCGATTCTTTTCCATTTACAAACAGGATTTAGGGTTGTGTTTCATTAGGTTTCATCTTCATATAACACATGTCAGCAACACATTTTATGGAACGATTATAAGGTTCTTGGATCGTTATCTTATGTGAAGAATGTTATGATTTTATGCAAGATTTCATTCGTATACATGTATAATATTTTGAGCCGATTCATATTAGTTTCTTGGTGACATATTACACGTTATTGAAAGGATCAAACATGAAGGAAAACAAAACAAAATGATATTCGTTACCCTTGGAGATCAAATCGAAAGAACCAAGATCAAGACGCCACAAAACCCACACAGATCGAACCTCCTCGAGACAGAAACAATGACCACGATCGCACCCACGCTTAACACCTTCGTCTGAAAACCAAGTAAAACCCACCCGAATCTCCTGCTTGCTTTGATTCGAACAAGGAAGAACAAGGATAGGGGCAGCCGAACTTTTTAGGCTTTTAGGTTTTCCTTTTTTTTTTTTGTCGAATGGAATGGGGAGGAGGAGAAAAAACCGGTCCTTGTGGTTTTTGAATTGGGCCAAGAGGGCCGAACTTGGTGTGTGGGCTAAGTTCATAGGGTCCTTGGCTGGGTTGTTGTAGCATAACAAAAGATACACGGCCCGAAACAATAATTCATGTAACGCAATTGGTGCCTCGTATTTATTTTATGTTTCAGAAATATTTTGGATTTCAAATATGTTCAAAAATTCCATGATGATGTTTTGTTCTAATTATTTGGATTAACAGTTAATTCGTTTCATTTCTTTCGGTTTTATAATTAATCGTATCCATAACTTAGGAAATTTTCAAATTAGACGTAAAATTAGGTATTTAAAATTTAGGGTTTTACAACTCTTCCCCTCTAAAAAGAAAATTTTTGTCCTCGAAAATTGAAGTGAAACGAAACGGAAACACAATGGACCGTGAACGGAAATGTGAATGACTTGTTTCTCATGACTCTATCTTGTTGATCAAAATAGCTTCGGCTTCCTCAGAAAAGACATACCATACTGAATCCAGATCAAAAGAATAATATACCAACGTAACAGATGATAATCATCTTCTCTCCGAAGAGATACAGGGAATACGTAGGATTTGACGGATATATCGTCTGTGGAATTTGATTAGACAAATCAGATGAGGACATACCGAATTGCAGAAATATAAGGGTGATATATATGCTTAACTCTTCAGATTTTCAAATAGCCTCGTCTTCAATATAACCTTTCAAAGGTATTCTCATAAACAGACAGGTCTTGTTTTCTCAGAATCCAAAATCTCATATCTTAATTCATAACAGATCATCATGAACAGATTCATCGAATGTGAGACGTATACATAGCAAAACATAGGTGTACTCCTTCATAGTAACAGATCGAATCCATACAGACAGAAAACAAATTGTTTGATAACATCAACAGGCAGAAAGCTCTACAGCAGGACCTAAGATTCTTATCGGGAGTACAGAGGTCAGCAAACACATGTCGAGTATCCAAACGTATCAAATCGTATAACGGTGAAGGCAGATTAAGCGTATAGGTGGAATGAACCTAAAGCCTTACTAAACGCAGATAATCTCAAACAGATATCAGGTTTCTAAGGCACTCCTCGAAATATCCTATGATCACAATAAGTGCACGTTATATGATGTAAGTATTATCACGTTGGCCAGGCGTCATAATACTAGCATCATATAAATATGCCCTCATGATGACCATACTTTATTTCAAGTCATGAAATAAGCAACTGTTGGGAATTATGATACGAATCAAGAGAAGACAACTTAGGTCTGGTAGTATGTCAGAGTTAGGTCTGTCTTTGTAATTAGGTCTGGTAATGCAAAGTTAAGTCTGGTAGTATGTTTAAGTCTGGTTGACTTATAATGTTAAGTCTGGTCGTGAAGTTAGGAAAGTCTGTTAGAGATAAGTTAGGAAAAGATACAAAACGTGTAAGTATCTTTATAGAAGATTTGTGAATATCTTCTGAGTCGGTTAGTATTAGGGTTTCCTTGTGTTATAAAAGGATCCCTAGAGATTGTTAGTTCTGTGTGTGACTTGTACGAGTTCACTATTGTGATTAAAATCAATATACGAAGTTAGTGATATCTCTGTGTGTGTTCTTCATTGTTCTTGTTAAGATTCCGCATTAACATCAACAATCACCTAGGGTTTCTCACTTAGATTGGTTTGGATTTATCCTAACCATCTACTAGGTATTCAAGACTACTTAGAGATCCACTTACAATTTGTGGACCAACAAGTGGTATCAGAGCGAGGCGAGAGACTCTGAATTCGAAGAACACTAAATCTCAAAAACCTAATTCTCACTCAAATCACCCTACACAATGTCTGAATTCGATAAGCCTGAAACTTTATCAATCCATAACAGTGAGGGTGAGAAGTCAAACCATGAAGATGAAGGAAAAACCGAAACCAGTAACTCCCAAACACAACAACAACCCATCCCTTTCACAACCACAATCTCAAACATAAAACTTCCATTACTTAAAAGAGAAGAGTATGATATATGGGCCATGGAGATGGAACATTATCTGGAGTACATTGATAGTGATGTATGGAAGGTTATTCAAAAGGGAAATTCTAAGAAAAGAATTTCACAAGGGAATGATGGGCAGATCAGAATAATGCCACCAGTATCTGCTGAAGAGATTAGGGCTGTGGAGAAGGAAAAGAAGGCCAGAACCTTGCTTCTTATGGCTATTCCTAAGGAGCATCTACAAAGGTTTCATGGCATCCTTGATGCTAAGGAGATGTGGGAGGCTATCAAGAAACGATTTGGAGGCAATGCAAACTCCAAGAAGATGCAAAAGGCTGTTCTTAAACAGCAATTTGAGACATTCAGTGTTTCAAAGACTGAAGGTTTGGAGAAGGGCTATGATAGATTTCAACATCTGTTGACACAACTGGAAGTTCATGGTGCAGCAGTTTCAAATGAGGATGCAAACCACAAGTTCCTTAGATCTTTACCATCAGAATGGGGCAATGTATCTGTGGCGATGAGGATTAAGGAGGAAGTAGATTCAATGACACCTGATGACCTATACAATAATCTCAGGATGTTTGAAAGGGACATCAGTAACAACACTCAGGCTTCAACCAGTTCATTAAATGTTGCTTTTGTGTCACAAAACAAAAGCAGTACTTACAAGGTTAAATCTGGTAGTGTTAGGTCTGGTATCTATGAAACTCCTTCAAGTGAAAGGTCTGCTTCAAGTTTTACTGATGAGGTGATACATTCTTTCTTTGCCAACTAAACGAAAGATGAAAGCTTTATTAGTGAAGACCTAGAACAGATTAATGATGCTGAAGTTGAGGAGATGGACATAAAATGGCACATTGCCATGGTTGCTTTGAGGGTCAAACGATTTCAGAAGCAATATGGGAGGACCATCAACTTCAACAACAAATAACCAGTGGGATACACAAAGAGGACAGTTGAATGCTATAACTGTCACAAACATGGACATTTTTCAAGAGATTGTCCAGAGAAGAAGCCTGCTGACGGGAAAAGAGATGATGATGGGAAGATGGAAAAGAATCAGATGAGCCTGCTGACAATGGAAGCTGGAGGAGTCAACTGGGGTGAGCATCCAAGAGTGAATGAGGAGTCTGATCATGCTCTCATGGCCATTGGTAATGAGGTATCATTATGCTCTAAATTATGCACTGACTCATATAATCATGTTAAGGCTTTGTGTGATGAGCAGCTAGAACAAATAGGTGACCTAGAAGTAAATCTATTAGCACATAAAAATGCTGTAAAAACATTAGAGGCACAAAAGGTCACCCTTCAAAACCAACATGCTGCTTTAAATGAAAAAACTATACTTTCAAGCTAATAAAATATATGAACAAGATGAAAAGCTTAAAAGGTATAGACAATTGGGCCTTAAAATTCAGAAGGAGAGGGATGAGTTGAGAAAAAGGGTAGATCAGTGGAACAATTCAAATAATAACTTGTTTAAGTGTTGGGATTCTCAAATTAAGTCAAATAAAAAATGTGGCTTAGGATATGAGGAAAATGAGAATAAGGCTATATTTAAGAATAAAGAAGAGGACTATACTGATAAGCCTTTGTATAATAGGTTTGTTAAGACTGGTGACTTTAAGGGAGTACCACCACCTTTGAGTGATGACTATACTCCTCTTGAAAAAGAAGAGTTGGATGATTCACTCTTTGTGTATGGTAAGAAAGGTTCTCAAGTGCCTGAACCAACCACCTCAGAGGACAAATCCAGTAGGTATTCTTCTTGTCAATCCAATGACTCTGAAGGATCTATTGATGGTTCCTCTGATCACTCTAAGTCTGAGTCAAAAAGTGAGGTAAAAGAGAATCCTGAACCTAAGGTTGTTAACATGTGTGAATCTGTTGTTACTAAACCTGTAGTGACTGAACCAAAGGCTAAGACCGTCAAACCTAGTTGTGTTAATCACATAAAAACTCCTAGGGAATCTGTTAAAATGAGTGAGTCACCTAGAAGCAATAGTGTTCACAGAGAAAGTAGGAGTAGTTATACTTATGCTCCTAAAAGATGCTTTGTGTGTGGAAGTTTGAGTCATTTAATAAGAGATTGTGACTTCCATGAAAAGAGAATGAAGAGAGAGGCTGAGCAAAAGAGAATGAATGTTAATATGGGTCATGGTTCAAATAAACTAGTTTGGAATAATGCTAGTAGAATTAATCATGCCAACCAGTTTGTTCCCAGACCTGTCCAACTCAATAACTCTACCAGACCTAATTCTTATGTTAATTCTGGTAGACAAAATCTTAGGTCGGGCTACAGGAACTTTAATGTGAATAGGCAAAATGTTAATTTTATGAGGCCTAATGTGAATACTTGTTATGTTAATTCTGTGAGGCCTAATGTGAACACTGGATTTGTAAGACCCAAACAACCTTTTCAAAAACCTCAGGTGAATGCAAATTTTCAAAGAAATAATTTTTATAAAACTCATTCACCTGTGAGAAGACAAGCTATAAAGTAAACAGCAAAACCTTTAAAGGGGAATGGGGGGTCTGCTGTTAAGACCTCAACATGTATGTCTTGGGATTCAAACAAAAATAAATCCATGTATAAATCCCAAAACAACAGTGGATCAGGTTCAATTAAGAAATTTAAGCATGTTGATCCACAAGGCGGACCCAAGCCTACTCAGGCCTGGGTTCCTAAGAGAAACTAATTTCTCTTCTTTTTGTGTAGGATCATCCACTTTGCTATATGAATGATAGAGGAATTCTTGACAGTGGATGCTCTGGGCACATGACTGTTAACAAGAACTATCTAAATGATTTTCATGAATTCGAAGGAGGTTCTGTTACTTTTGGAGGAAGCAAGGGACAGATAACTAGTAAAGAAAGAATTATTGTGGGCAACATAGAATTTGACAATGTATCCTTTGTGAAAGAACTTGGGCAGTTCAACCTTTTCTCAATATCACAAATTTGTGATACTCAGCATAAGGTGCTTTTTACTGAAATTGATTGTCTTGTGTTGACTCCGGACTTTAAGATGCCTGAAGAACATCAGATTCTTCTTAAAGTTCCCAGACAACACAAAATGTACAGTTTTGATATGAAAGCATCTAATCCTGCAAAAGGTGCTACCTGTTTGATTGCAAAAGCTACTTTGGATGAATCTAAGTTGTGGCACAGAAGGTTAGGCCATGTGAATTTCAAAAACATGAATAAACTTGTGAAAAATAATCTTGTGAGAGGTTTGCCTTCAAAATTGTTTAAAAATGATCATACTTGTGTGGCTTGCAACAAGGGAAAACAACATAGGGCATCCTGTAAGGTTAAATTAGAAAGATTAATCACTGAGCCTTTACATACCTTACATATGGATCTTTTTGGCCCTACATCTGTCCATAGTATAAATCATGCATGCTATTGCCTTGTCATTACAGATGATTGTACTAGATATTGTTGGGTGTTCTTTATGTCTAGGAAGGATGAAGCTACTCCTTTGATTCAAACTTTCATTAGGCAGATTGAAAACCTTCTTGATAAAAGAGTTAAAATCATTAGGAGTGATAATGGCACTGAGTTTAAAAACAAAAGCATGCTAGACTTCTGTGGTAATAAAGTAATTAAGCAACAATTCAGTAATGCAAGAACTCCTCAGCAAAATGGAGTTGCTGAGAGAATGAACAGGACACTTATTGAGGCAGCTAGGACTATGCTAGCAGATTCACTTTTACCTACAATATTTTGGGCTGAAGCAGTCAGCAATGCCTGTTACATCTTTAATAGGGTTAGAGTGACCAAGCCTCAAAATAAAACCCCTTATGAACTTATGTTTGGCCATAAACCAGTTGTTAGCCATATAAGACCTTTTGGGTGTCATGTTACCATTCTTGATACTTTAAGTGTTCTTGGAAAATTTGAAGGAAAGACTGATGAAGGGTTTTTAGTTGGGTATGCATTAAACAGTAAAGCCTTCAGGGTTTACAATCTAGTATCCAAGAAAGTAGAAGAAAATCTGCATGTAAACTTTCTTGAAGAAAAACCCAATGTCAAGGGAATTGGTCATAGATGGATGTTTGATATTGATTATTTAACTGATTCTATGAATTATATTCCTGTCTCCAAGGAGAATCAAATTAACCCTATTGCAGGTACCAAAGAAGTTACTAACAATGCAGGTACCAAAGATCCTTCTAATACAGGGAACACTGATGATGTGGCTGAGCTTATTGTGATTCCATCTACAGAGACCAAGTCTGTTGCAGCTGAAGCAGAAATCAAAACTTCTTCCTCTCAAGAAAAGGATTCTGAATACAAATCTCAAGTTTCTGGCAAAGTAGTATCCCCTAACATTACCAGTACTTCTCATTTTAAGTCTGGTAGTGGTGCTCAACCAGACCTTTCTTCAAGTACTGCTTGTGCTGATTCTGAGATGCCAGAACTTGAAGTATTTCCAAATCCTAATGAAGGTATCTTTGAAGGGGCTTCATATGATGAAGGAGGTATTGTTACTGATTTCAACAACTTACCCACTGAAGTGGAGGTAAGTCCAACTCCCACTCTCAGGATTCACACCATTCATCCCAAGAGTCAAATAATTGGTAATCCCAAATCTGTTGTTCAAACAAGAAGTAGGGTGCAACATCAGTCTGATTCACTTGCACTCATTAGCCTGATTAAGCAACAACAAAGGGTCAATCATAAGCACCAGCAACATTGCTTATTTGCTTGCTTTCTTTCTCAAAGTGAACCCACTATAGTTTCTGAAGCTTTAGGGGAGGAAAGTTGGGTAGAAGCTATGCAAGAAGAGTTGTTGCAGTTCAAGCTACAGAAAGTATGGGTTCTTGTAGACCTACCTAATCGAGCTAAAGTTATTGGTACTAAATGGGTCTTCAGGAATAAAAGGGATGAAAGAGGGGTAGTTGTAAGGAATAAAGCAAGGCTGGTAGCACAAGGATACAAACAGGAGGAGGGCATAGATTTTGATGAGGTTTTTGCTCCTGTAGCAAGAATTGAGGCTATTAGATTATTTTTGGCCTATGCATCATACATGGGATTCAAGGTGTATCAGATGGATGTCAAAATTGCTTTCCTTTATGGCACTATTGAAGAAGATGTGTATGTACATCAACCTCCTGGTTTTGAGGATCCTGCTAACCCCAATCAAGTGTATAAGGTTATTAAAGCTTTATATGGTCTTCATCAAGATCCTAGAGCTTGGTATGAAACTCTTTCACAGTTTCTTGAAGAACATGGATACATCAGGGGTGTAATTGACAAGACTTTATTCATTAAGAGAGACCAGAAGGATATCATTCTTGTTCAGATTTATGTGGATGATATCATTTTTGGATCAACAAGAAAGTCTTGGTGTGATGAATTTGAAGGTTTAATGAAGAGCAGGTTTGAAATGAGCTCAATGGGAGAACTTACATTTTTCTTGGGACTGCAAGTTAAACAAAAGGATGATGGACTTTTTATTTCTCAAGACAAGTATGTTGCAGAAATTTTGAGAAAGTTTGAGTTCTCAAATGTGAAGACAGCAGTCACTCCCATGGAGAACAAGGTGCCTTTAACAAAGGATGAAGATGCTGCTGATGTGAATGTGCATCTCTACAGATCCATGATAGGTTCCCTCATGTATCTTACTGCTTCTAGACCTGACATTATGTATGCAGTTTGTGTCTGTTCACGTTTTCAGGTACAACCAAAGACTTCACATCTTCATGCTGTGAAGAGAATCTTTAGGTACTTAAAGGGCAAACCAAATTTGGGCCTTTGGTATCCTAAGGAGTCATCTTTTGACCTGACAGCTTATTCAAACAGTGACTATGCTGGTGCAAGCCTGGATAGGAAATCCACAACAGGAGGTTGTCAATTCCTTGGAAGGAGGTTGATATCTTGGCAATGTGATGAAGCGAAAAGTGTACCGCTTTTAGGGGGTCATTTAAGCCCTAAATCGTATTTATTTGATCAAATATTGCCCTAAATCGTTCCTTTTGTCATTTTAGGTACTTTGGAGAAGAAATCTGGAAAAGGAAGCATTTTGGACGTTTTTGGAGCATAAAAGTGAAGAAAACGACAAAGTCTCAAAATCGGCTGAAAAGTACCTTTGACGGCGTCAGGGATTGCCCTGGACGGCGTCATGGCTTGGCAAGAAAAAGGTGGATATGAAAATTACTCATGATAAGCCAGAGAATTTTGCATGAAAAATCTGACGGCGTCACCCTTTGAAGTGATCAAGGTCGTCACGGCTTAATTTAAAGAGGGACGGCGTCAAGCCATAATCTGACGGCGTCAAGACTTGATAAGCCAGAACGGATTTTGGAGGTCTAAAGAGGGACGGTGTCAGGAAGGCCATCCGGGAACCCTAAAAGCGGCGAGGTGACGGCGTCAGAATATACAACGTGACGCCGTCAGCCCTTAATCTCTATATATAGTTTTCCAATTTTTTGTCATTAGTGTGGAACTTTGTGTGTGAAAAACCCTAAGACGATTTTAGCAGCTTTTTCAAGGCTTTTTGCCTTGAGATCTTCCATGTTACATTGAAGATAAGTTATCAATTAATCATTCAATATGTCTATGTGTTGTTTGATTCTATCTTGTTCTTGTCTTTTGTTTAACATGCTAGGCTAGGTTTTCTTTGTGTTTGCTTAGATCTAATGAAACCTAGCTATTGATTGTTGGTTATTAGTGTGTTATTAATTGTATTGGATGAATGTTAATCGATGTTAGGCTTAAGAAAACTGGCTAACTTCCTATTCGGTAACTTGCTTGAACGTCTTAAGAAGCATGAACCAATGCGTACTAAGGTTTTTATGGTTGTATTTAATGCATGAGCGAATTCTAGTGATCCCATGTTAGGAGCTTCCTAGCCGGATCGACATAGGAGTGAAGTAGGAGCTTATAGAGTTGGGGAAGTACGTACGCCACCCCACGATTGGTATTAAGGAATACACCCGTCATCCACGCAATTAATACACACTAATCAACCGGTAAAAGATAGTTAGGGAGTAAGGAAATCTAAGTAAACACATTTCTCTCCACATAAATTTCACCACATTTTTATTTTTTGTTACTTTATTTTATTTGCATTCGTAGTAATTTGGGTTAGTTGACTAGCAACTAATTCCGCCCACTCTTTCATACCCGAGATTTTACTTGCTTTCATAAAAAATATAAAAACATAAAAAGAATCTTCTCTCACCCTTAGACCTATTTGAGTAGTTTTTCGTACCTAACGAACACTATTCCCTGTGAAGAACGATCAATCCCCCGTACTTACCACTACACTATACTACATCGGTCAGGTACACTGCCTGGTGGGGTTGTAAGCCTCTTGAGATCCCTCGAGAGGTAAAACCTGTTGTAAGGTTGCAAAACCACGCATCAAGTTTTTGGCGCCGCTGCCGGGGAATAGTTATTGTTTAGGTTGAATTTTTTATTTTGTAGGTCTACTCACTAGATTCCTTTCTAGTGAGATTTTTTTTTTTTTTTTTTTTTAGGTTTTTTTTTTTTTTTTTTTTTTTTTTTTAGGTTTTCTTTAGTCTATCTTTTTTCTTCGTTTCTTTGTTCGTAACCATTACCATCCGACATCATGGAAGGTGGTAATATCCTCGATCCCAACATCCCACCACCACAACAACCACCACCTCCTAGAGCCCGTACTTTAGGAGAGTACTCTCGTCCTAGCCACCATGGCTATCGAAACACCATTGAGCTCACTCAAGGAGCCAATGTCACTCCCTTGCGATCCGACACCATCCGGTTGGTGCAAAGCGGATGCGCATTCCATGGACTTCGTTCTGAAGATCCTAATCAACATCTCAAGGACTTTCTCAAAATCGTTGATTCTATAGACCTTGATGTTGCCACGCGAGAGACGACCCGACTGCGTCTCTTTCAATTCTCTTTGCGGGACCAAGCTAGTCAATGGCTAGAGCGTCAACCCGCAGGATCCATCACCTCTTGGGATGATCTCACTACTCGTTTCCTTGCTCAGTTTTTCCCACCGGGAAGAACTACCAAGCTAAGGAAGGATATCTTGATGTTTGAACAACGTCGAGGCGAAACCCTCTACGGGGCATGGATTCGATTCAAGGACTTACTCCAAAAAGTCCCTCATCATGGCATAAATCTCTGGCTTCAAATCCAAATCTTCTATGACCATGTTGATTACCACACCAAGCGTGCCATCGATCGAGCCGCCGGGGGCAGATTGCGCGACAAAAGCGCCGAGGAATCATGGGAGATCATTGATGAGCTTGCATCCGACGATGATGAATTGTGGCAAGTTTCCCACGACGTACGCTCTGCGGTCAAGACATATTCATCGCCCGATACAGCTAATCAAATCACTGAGGAAAGCGTTAGTGAACTTGAGAAAAGGGTTGCATATCTTATGGAAAAGCAAAAGAGACCCTTAAGTCCACAAAAAGCAACAATTAACTCGGTCTCAAGCGTTAAGCAAATACCATTGTCCGAATCACCCCGTAGGGAAAATACTAAACCCTTCCATAAGCACGCTTAACCCAACTCACCACCTCAGGAACTTAGTCCAACATTCGAAGCTCGAATGAGAGAATACATGTCAAAACACTCCGAACGGTTGGCAAAATTTGAGGAAGCCGTCTACAAACAAAAGGAGGAAATGGAGGAGAAGATGGCGGAGATGATGAACCTTTTGAAAGAATACACAAATACAAAAGCTCCTAAAAATGTGCTAGTGCGAAAAGATGTTGAAGTTCCCAACACTAAATGTATTAATGCCGTCTCCGTCGTCCAAGAGGGCGAAAATGATGGAAGAGGGAAGTTGATAACTATGGAAGTTAACAAAATTGACCTCGTCCCACTTAATGACGGAAACACCAATGCCTACACATGCGATTCCGACAAGGGAAAAGAGGCACCCACTGAGAAGCGCCAATTGGAAGAACCACCAAAGCCACAACAAGTGAGGCATTACTTGAAGCATGAAATAAATAAGGAAACCATAAACGATTGGGTGGGAAACTATCGAAGTACTCATCCACCCAACAAGGAGTCCAAGAGGATGGAACCGGATGATGAATCCGACACATTACCCGGAGGGCAATTGTATGAGTGCCTCATAAGACAAAAGTTAGTGGAAAAGCAGGAATTCTACGGGGTCTGATAACGCTCAAATCTAACATGTTTTTAGGAGCGTTATTGTGGATTTTATGCATATATATTGGTCACTTTTATGAACTTTTGGTACTTAATGGAGTATAATTGCTATTTTAGGTTCATGGAAGCTCAAGTACAAGAAAACGGAGAAAAAGACGAAGAAATGATCAATAAACGAAGATTTATGCATGTACGAAGAATTCCCGACAAAAGCGAGTCTCTTGGAGAATATTCGAGAAGATAAAGTCATGAAGTTGTCACTCCAAAGACTCAAGAATAAAGCACAAGAGGGAAAACGAGGAAAGAAATGAAGAAAAGAAGCTCAAACGAAGAAATAATGGAAGACTCGTTGTTCCCGACACACCTCCACCATTTTGGCCATAACTTGAGCATACGAACTCGGATTTAGTTGATTCAAGCGCCCACGGAAAGCTAAGAGAAAAATCTACAAATTTTGTTTTCATCACTTCTGGCCAGGAGGCTCCATCCGATCGGTAGGAGCCCGCATCCGATTCGGATGGAGCAAACTTGACTTTTACGAGAGCTCCAACCGATCGGTATTGCCCCGTATCCGATCGGATGGCTGAAACTGCCTTCTCCAAGTTATTTTTAATGCTTATTTAAGTGCCATTAAGCCTCATGTCCGATCATATGTCCCTAATAACTCATTTCCCTGCATTTTTATGACCCTTTGTGCCCAAGTAACTTACTTGTTGGCTAAGGGTAGCTTCTACCTATTAATAAGACCATTTTGACATGGTTTTGGGTGTGATATTCTAGCCTCCACCCTTAAGGACGAATTTCCACAAACTATTATCAACCCCAAAAGGCCACAAACCTCTGCCATTTTCAGAAGTAGTGCTCAAGTGCTTGACGAAGTGTTCGGGTGTGATTTTTCGGCTTGGTTAGAAGTTGTAGTTGATTGGAGGCTTGAAGGTTGCTATAATCCTTCACCTTTGCCTATTGTAATCCATACTTTGGGTAAACTTTGTTACTTTTATATTTCAAGATGTTTGTTATTGATATGATTTATGAGTTTATGTCTTTGGTTGACATGAGTGGTTAGTTTTATTTATACTTGTTTGGAATCATGTGAATATTGATACGGAGTGTTTGGTATTTTGCAATATAGAATTATGGTTTTGCTTATAAGTTTGTTTGAATATTAACATGTCTAAATAACTTGTTGATGAATCATAACCGGGTTTATAAGGTCGAAAGAACTTCTTGTTATGATTTGTTCCAAATGTTAATGCGCATATATGTTTGGTATTTCATAATTGACAACTATGAATAAACATGTTAAATGGATTTGTTTAGGTCGAAAGGGTTCTTATGAACAAATTGGTAAAACTAATATTTCTAACAAATGGTTTATAATGAATTGGTTTATAATAACAGGCCGAAAGGGTTAGACTAAACCATGATGTATGCAATTTCATGATATCACCCATTGAATTGGAATTGTATGAATTTTGATTTTGTTTGCTATTGCTTAAATATCTACCCGATACTCCATACACTCCATTGAGATAGACACTAATTCCAAACAAGTATTGTTTTTAATCTTATTGAATTCACATAATCATCATTCTTAGTGTTACTTGTTGCTTATATGGTATTTTTGGTCGTGACAACCAATTACCACCTTTTAATTGCTTATTGTTACATAGATTCTTCACAACTGAAAACACCCAAATCCCAGTGAACGACCTCGGCTTACCAAACAAAACTAGCTACATACGAAAGGGTCATACTTGCCCGTGTGTTCTTAGCTTTATTCGGTAATTCGTGTTATAAATTTAAAACTAGTAGTCGCGAGACACATCAAGTTTTTGGCGCCGCTGCCAGGGATTTGTTTCTGTTTTTTTTTGTGCTTTGAATCTGTGTTTTAATCATTCCCTAGTTGTGCCTCCTTTGCTGTTAAAAAAAAATCCGAGCCAACCAACCGATCGGAAGTCCATCCATCCGATCGGTTTCCTTTCAAAAAAGTTTTACCGAGCCTTCTATCCGATCGGTTTCTCATCTAACCGATCGGTTGTCCCCAAATCATTTTTACCGAGAAGACCATCCGATCGGTACAACCTGCTATCCGATCGGATAACCCAAAATTTCATCTAACCGATCAGTACGAGCCCGTATCCGATTCGGCTAGACCGTTTTCGCCCAACAAAAATCCTCCAACCGATCGGCTAGAAGCCTATGCCGATCGGTTGAACCGTCCTGTTCAGAAACCAACAAAAATTTTTCTTGCTTTCTTAGTTTTGTTTTTTTTCAGTAGATTTCTTTTACAAGTTTTATTTAGTTATATTTGTTTAAACATCTTTAAAAAAAAAAAAAAGTCATAACTAGTTTATTTTTCAAAGTTTTCTTGTAGTAACTAGTAATAATAAATAATAGTCGCCTTTTTCTAAAAGTAGATAGTTTATTTTTTGTTTACGTCATCTTAAAAAAAAAACAAAAAAATCACAAAAAGATTTTCTTAATGTTCATTTTAATTATGTTTTTATTTTTCACTTTTTATTCGTAATTCTCAATGACCTTTTGCAAATCGCTCCGGGTTTGTATAAACCCGCGTTCTTGGGGTAAACAAATCGTTGGTCCACTTCACGAACTTAAACGTAAGTTCAAAAAGAAGACTCGTAAACCCGATAATACACCAAATGTACCCCTCGAGATCGAGTCATCCGAGCCGTTTTCTGAGATCGATTCATTTGAACCCTTTATCGAAATCAAGTCACCCGAACCTTACACCAAACAACCGTTCATCGAGGAACTTGTCGTTGTAACAAAACTCAACATATTTGAGGAGAAAGTCGAAACTCCACCCGATTCCCCAACCATAATCGTCATTGATCCCGATGACCAACCCATGTGGTCAAGCACTAGGACCGTTGCACCAACACCTAGTTCCGCTATTATCCAACGCCCTCTTTCCAACAATTTCCATATCAAGGGTACCCACATACAAATGATTCGCGAGAATCAATTTGATGGGAGAATCCGGTCCGATCCTCACCAACACATCACTGATTTTCTTGAGATTAGTAACCTATTCCAATATGGTGAAAATCAAGAGGAAGCGATTAAATTGAGGACTTTTCCTTTCTCATTAACTGGAGAAGCCAAGATTTGGTTGAACGAATTAAATGAAGGAACAATTACTACGTGGGAAGACATGAGAAAAGCTTTTATTAGCCGATACTTTTCTCCCGCTAAGTTTAAACGTCTCCTGAATGAAATTCACAACTTTCACCAACTCGATCATGAAACTCTCGTTGATGCTTGGCTTCGAATGAAAAATATGCTTCGCACTTGTTATGGACATGGTCTAACCAAAGGAGCGATAATTCAAACATTCTATCATGGTTTAGATGATCCAACTCAAGGAATTCTCGACGCTGGAGTAATTTTCCTCTACAAAACCCCCAACGAAGCATTCAAACTCCTCGAGGACAAGGTCCAACTCAAGCTCAATTTCTCGAAAAATTCTCTAATCGTGCCAAAACCAAAAACCGTTGTTTCCGCCAGTGGAAGCAACGTCAATTCCGATCATTCCTTATTGATGGAGAAATTGGAAGCTCTAGCTAGACATATGGACAATGAATTCAAGAACATAAGGAAAGAGCTCAAGGAGATACGAGATGCTCGTAGATACGATGAAGATGACAATGCTTCAGATTACCACACAGATGATGACATGCTGATGTTTGAACCTAATGAAGCAAGATATCACGACGGATATCACAATCAAAATTCCAGAAAATCGTACTCCTATTCAAGCCAAAACCCGAACCATGACCATCCTCACTTCCTACCCCAAGATGAAATGCCACATCCATCACAATATTCCAAAACCTCACCGGAGGAGATGATAGAATGGATGGAGGCAAATGAGAGTATGAAGAACCATGTGGTGGAAAAGAAGTTGGGTGATAAGCAAGAAGTCCATTGTACCGAATCACTTCCTCATACAACAGATTCCAATCCAAGACATGAATTTGTCTACAAACCACCATCAATCCGAAACGAGAATGATAAGGGTGATGTTGAAGTTATTGAGGAACCCATTCCAACCGTGCCTAACCCAAACCAAATCATGTCTAATTCACCAACCGTGTCACCTTTTCTTGAGGATTGCACCGAGCATATCCCAACCACTGAACCCTTAGTAAGAGAGAAGATGTTTACACATGATGAATTCAATGCAACTGGAGGCGTTGGAAATGAAGTCTTGAAAGAGAAAGAGATTGAAAAGGATGAAAAAGGAGTGTCAAAGATACCCTACAGGAGTGGAGAATTGGAAAGAAAGCTAGTCAAGTGGTCTAATCAACAAAATCCAATTTCTTCAAAACAAAACGGTAGGACTGATCCACCTCCTCCAAATCCTATTGAAAACGTGAATGACATATTCACGAGGAGTGGAAAGTCCGATGACCCTCTGAAAAATCAAAAAGATTCGCCACATGACTTCGTTTTTAATAAAATCGATCAAGCGTTCAAGATAACGAAAAGGGATTATCACGTGGTCAAATCAAAAGAATTCCCGTCACTTGAGAAGTACATACCAAAGATCCCATACCCTCAACGTTTAAGAACCGAAATTCCCCATTTGAACCGTATCGTCAAAGAATCCTAATCCGGGGAAGAGTCTAGCTAATGACTCAGTAATAAATTAAGCGCTTCTCGGGAGGCAACCCGAGCTTTTACTTGTTTGTTTGCTTATTCCTGTTTTAAATAAACATGTACACCCTTTTTGCAGAAATTCTTTTCAAAACTTGGAAAATCTTAAGTGTGGGGGTGTTACATGCTAATATATTATTGTGTACATATGTGTTTGCGTGTTTTATTTACTTGTGTTTATTTTCGTGCTCATTACGTTATGGGTTCTTGTTTTGTCATTAAAAAGTTTTAAGTAAAATTATTTTGTTTAAAAAAAAAAAAAAAAATGTTTTGAACTTTGTTGGTATGTTCACTGGAAACCCTCACGAGACTTCACTCGTCCACTCGGGCCACCGAGGGGTTTAAAAGGCTTGTTGCATACGCTAAATGCAACCGTGATGCCTACGAAAGTGAGTTTTAGGATTTTACGCGTTTTTTGTAGTTTAGTTTATTTTGCAGATTTAATAAGCTCTTGGAGATTGGATTATTGGTGATATTATACTTGGTGTGGAGATTTTTTGTTGAATGAGAAATTGATTGATCTCACAAGCTTATGCTAGCATTTGCTTAGCACCTTATCATATGGAGTTCGATCACGATTTCTTGGCCCGGGAAGTTTCGTTTCTCTTGGACTATTTATTTATTTATTTTCCCTATTTATAATCATTACATGCTTTGAAGTTTATTTTTTATAATGCGTAACTTAAGTGTGGGGGAACTAAAATAGTGAAAAACGAAACTAGTTTTAAATTTTTCATATTTTTGGGCCAATTTAAAAAAAAAATTGTATGCTTGTTTGCCCTTGTGATCTAATTGTTTTCACGCTTTTAGGATAATATATTAGAATAACTGGATAATCCCACTAGTGAAATCTGTAATTTTGAAAAATTGAGATGTGTCCCGATTAATATTGCAATCCATTATGGGATCGATAACATTTGCTAGCACATATTATAGCCCTTTCCACTAAAAATATGTGAGGAATTGAGCCTATTCCTATATAGCATATATCATTTGTGCTTGGATCTTTTGCTATGAGTGTGCCGGTGATTTTATTTATTCTAGAACTTGTACTTGTAAATCATTACGAGACCGCAGTAAGATCGCATTCGTGTGATATAAGTGTATTTGTGTGATAAAGAGGCACCTTAGGAATAAAACCAAATGGCCTTCATTTTACATCTAAAAGATATATTAGCTAGCTACACTGGTTAGTTAACCACTCATATGAACCCATTTGTTAGCGTTTATCTTTAGCGCTAGATACCCCTAGTTAAACCCTCCGAGCCATCCTTTTCATTTTTGATTAAATCCAGAAAAATACAAAAAGATTTTACACTTTAAACCTTAGCCTAACCCCTTGTCCAAGTCTAAATGGTTGGTTGCTAGTTGCTTGGTACGTTGGATTGTTTTTGATGATTAATAGTTAGCCACACTTTGTCATTCGTGTGTGCCATTCCGACAAAGATGAAGACTGCAGCTTCTTATTTGTATTTTTGTGGTGTGCTTATGCGAAGTGTGGGGGAGATGTGATGTATGGAAGAAAGGTGTTGAAAAAAAAAATGTGAAAAGAAAAAAAAAATGAATAAGTCATCGAAAAAAAAAAAGAAAGAAAGAAAAAAATATGTGTGATGACAATTATAGCCAATGTGCTATATTATTATGAAGTTGAAGGAAGATGAAGTATGTTTGAGATATCGATTAGCCAATGTGCTAAGACGTGATATACATATATATGTGGTGATCGATATGTGAAGAAGAGGAAGTTGTTAACTATAATCATTTACGGGTTTGCGGTTTGTTTAGTAACTAGCAACATGGGTATTAGACTTGACTTTATTTTTCTTTTAAAACCAATTTCATAAATACCCTCATGCCTTATCCTTACCCTTTTGACTTTGTGAAATTATCAAGTGTATTGACATGTAGTGACCATCCGATTTCTTGAGGAATTAGGTAGCGTCGTTAGCGATCTAAGGTTATCCTTAGTGACCATCCGTTATTTGGTGACGCAAGAATTCGTTGTTAGCGAGCTATTATGTTTTGCACAAGATAGTTGCACGTAAGTCTGATATAACCCTTTAAGCCTTGAAGCCGAATAAAAGACCTCTTTAGATGTTTACACTTTGTGCTTACGCCTCGTCGGTGGAGTTTTGTTTCTTGTACAAGCCTATGGTAATAAACGAATCATGACTGAGCGATGAGTGTGATTTCTCTTATATATACTCCACTACCTAAATAAATGAGTGATTGAGTGAATTATACTTCGTTTCTTTTTCGTGAGGTGTTTAGAAATGTTACTCAAGCAAGAAAATCTTCATACATCTCGGTTTTTCACCTTAAAGCTTAAAAACGATGAATCGTATCTTGTACTTGTACTTGGTAAATTTGCATCATATTTTTTATAATCATTTTTTATGCACCATGTGGGATTTATTTTTCTTAATATTTGCTTGAGGGCAAGCAAACCCTTAAGTGTGGGGGAGTTTGCGCTCATTTTTCGCTTATTTTCTCTTTTATTATTAAATATATATAAAAAAAAAAAAAAAAAATTCTCTGTCCAACCGATTCGGTTGGCATGCTGCATGTTTCTACGAATTGTCCATCCGATCGGATGGAAGTGCAAACCGATCGGATGGATGCCTCGTTAAAGTTTTTTTTTTTTTTAATTTTTAAAATTTTCTTTTCGTTTTTGTCATTTAGGTTTGAATTTTAATTTTTCTTTTCTTAGATTTGCTTGAGGGCAAGCAAAGTTCAAGTGTGGGGGATTTGATAACGCTCAAATCTAACATGTTTTTAGGAGCGTTATTGTGGATTTTATGCATATATATTGGTCACTTTTATGAACTTTTGGTACTTAATGGAGTATAATTGCTATTTTAGGTTCATGGAAGCTCAAGTACAAGAAAACGGAGAAAAAGACGAAGAAATGATCAATAAACGAAGATTTATGCATGTACGAAGAATTCCCGACAAAAGCGAGTCTCTTGGAGAATATTCGAGAAGATAAAGTCATGAAGTTGTCACTCCAAAGACTCAAGAATAAAGCACAAGAGGGAAAACGAGGAAAGAAATGAAGAAAAGAAGCTCAAACGAAGAAATAATGGAAGACTCGTTGTTCCCGACACACCTCCACCATTTTGGCCATAACTTGAGCATACGAACTCGGATTTAGTTGATTCAAGCGCCCACGGAAAGCTAAGAGAAAAATCTACAAATTTTGTTTTCATCACTTCTGGCCAGGAGGCTCCATCCGATCGGTAGGAGCCCACATCCGATTCAGATGGAGCAAACTTGACTTTTACGAGAGCTCCAACCGATCGGTATTGCCCCGTATCCGATCGGATGGCTGAAAACTGCCTTCTCCAAGTTATTTTTAATGCTTATTTAAGTGCCATTAAGCCTCATGTCCGATCATATGTCCCTAATAACTCATTTCCCTGCATTTTTATGACCCTTTGTGCCCAAGTAACTTACTTGTTGGCTAAGGGTAGCTTCTACCTATTAATAAGACCATTTTGACATGGTTTTGGGTGTGATATTCTAGCCTCCACCCTTAAGGACGAATTTCCACAAACTATTATCAACCCCAAAAGGCCACAAACCTCTGCCATTTTCAGAAGTAGTGCTCAAGTGCTTGACGAAGTGTTCGGGTGTGATTTTTCGGCTTGGTTAGAAGTTGTAGTTGATTGGAGGCTTGAAGGTTGCTATAATCCTTCACCTTTGCCTATTGTAATCCATACTTTGGGTAAACTTTGTTACTTTTATATTTCAAGATGTTTGTTATTGATATGATTTATGAGTTTATGTCTTTGGTTGACATGAGTGGTTAGTTTTATTTATACTGTTTGGAATCATGTGAATATTGATACGGAGTGTTTGGTATTTTGCAATATAGAATTATGGTTTTGCTTATAAGTTTGTTTGAATATTAACATGTCTAAATAACTTGTTGATGAATCATAACCGGGTTTATAAGGTCGAAAGAACTTCTTGTTATGATTTGTTCCAAATGTTAATGCACATATATGTTTGGTATTTCATAATTGACAACTATGAATAAACATGTTAAATGGATTTGTTTAGGTCGAAAGGGTTCTTATGAACAAATTGGTAAAACTAATATTTCTAACAAATGGTTTATAATGAATTGGTTTATAATAACAGGCCGAAAGGGTTAGACTAAACCATGATGTATGCAATTTCATGATATCACCCATTGAATTGGAATTGTATGAATTTTGATTTTGTTTGCTATTGCTTAAATATCTACCCGATACTCCATACACTCCATTGAGATAGACACTAATTCCAAACAAGTATTGTTTTTAATCTTATTGAATTCACATAATCATCATTCTTAGTGTTACTTGTTGCTTATATGGTATTTTTGGTCGTGACAACCAATTACCACCTTTTAATTGCTTATTGTTACATAGATTCTTCACAACTGAAAACACCCAAATCCCAGTGAACGACCTCGGCTTACCAAACAAAACTAGCTACATACGAAAGGGTCATACTTGCCCGTGTGTTCTTAGCTTTATTCGGTAATTCGTGTTATAAATTTAAAACTAGTAGTCGCGAGACACATCAGGGTCTTCGAAATACCATGCAGCATTGGAAAACTCAAGTATCTGGATGCGGTAGCTGACCAAGGTTCCGACGTAAATTTGATGCCTTTATCCGTTTATGTCCAGTTAACTGACGAACTGCCATCCATCACCCGTACTAAACTCTCCTTTGCAAAACATTCTTATGAGTACCCGTTAGGAATTGCGGAAGATGTGTTGGTCAACGTTGCCGGATTCCTGTATCCGGCCGACTTCATGATTATTGAAAGAAATGACATGAATATGCCAATAATCCTTGGGGCACCCTTTCTCGCGACCACTAGGGCACAAATCAATTACGAAAAAAGTACCATCCAAATGAAGAAGGGGAAGAAAACAATAAACTTCCCAACGATCCCACGACATATACGAGATGTTGCTCTACAAAAGAAGATGGAGGCGAACCCCAATATAATCTGTGGTAAGGTTCGAGAGAAAATCCATGCATAGGAGGCAAGGATTAAGAATTACAAGGAAAATGAGATTAGAGAATGTAAGGGCGGAAATGACGATTATATTGAGGCTGATAAGCAGACCAATAACCCTGTGGAATTTACAAAAGGAGACTCAGTACTCCTAAGGCATTCAGAAACAAAAGCACCTACCGATGAGCCAAGTCCCTGGTGGTACGGACCATTCACAATTAAAAATCTACACCAAGATGGGGTAGTACGCTTGACCAGCAAGGGAGGAGGTGAAGTGACAGCGAATGTCGAGCGATTGAGACACCACCACCCTGATAACAAGGATTATATCTATCAGGGATACGTCATTATGAATGATGGAATCACGTAATGTACGTGACTTTGAGTCTAGCTACAAGACTCGTTAATAAAGAAAAGCGCTTCTTGGGAGGCAACCCAAGCTTTATTTGCTTTGTGTGTTTATTTGTTTGTTTGATTTTATTTGTTTCCGTATGTATGTTTAAATTTTATTATTATTGATTCATGTTCAAAAACTAATTTGTGAAAATGCGTTATCTTGTTTTTAACTTCGTCTTAACTACATATAAAGGTAGTTTGCAAATGTTAAGTGTAAGGGATATCCGAACCAGTTTATTAGAACAAATGAACATGAATCGTAATAATATTAAATGAACATACATATTAGTATTTGTTTGAGTCAAATGCTTGTATCGAGTCATAATGATGTTTTGCAGGATTTCCAGGAAGTAAGGTATAGGTTTTTCCAAAAATTTTCCGGAAACGTAACATGAGAATTCTGTCAGATCATTTCTGACGGCGTCAGGATTTACAACCTGACGGCGTCAGGTTTAATTTTCTGAAATTTTTTTTGAAAGTTTTGTTTTCATAAAAAGTTTTTATTAAATCTCTAACTTATAATCTCCAGGAATCTGCAAAATTATCATTCCACAAGCATTATATCCTTATATATAGAGTTTATCCCGCCGATGTTATGCAGGTTTTCGTGTTTGTTTTCTCAGGTTTAACAGGTTATTTTGGACAAGGAAATGTTTGTTGGATCAAGCTTTTGGCGATGCATTAGTCATGGAGCTTCAACATTACTTTGGAAGAAGATCTAACCGTGTTACCACATTATCCACCGAACGAATCAGGGGAGTATTTGATTTCATTCTTTTACTTTTTTCTTTTACATCTTGTTATTTGAACATTGGGGACAATGTTCATCTTAAGTGTAAGGGGGGTAAAAGTACGATTAGAGAATGCTATTACGCTTGATTTTTGTTTGTTTGATGGTAGATGTGTAATAAAACTGAGATAAATACCTGTTAGGGCAATTTTAGTGCCAAATTTAAAATTTTTTACAACATTTAGGAGTGAAACTTTGATCTTAATGAGCGTCTCACGGATAGGAGTTATATGACTAGCACAAAAACCGTACCACTAAAAAATTTTCCACCCCCAAATATGTGAGGTTCGCCCCTAGAATTGGTAGGAAAAGCATTTATGCTATGATGTGTGTACCGGTAGCACTTAGATTCTAGAACTTGCGTTAGGACCATTCCGAGGCCACAAGTGAGACTACATTCGTGTAGTTAGATTTACTACATGATAAGAGGCATTAGGATTAACCCATTGTTTTACACCTGTGTTTTTGTTATAAGAGGCATTATTAGTACACGATACCCCTAGTACACCCCTCAGAGCCTATCTTTTCGTTTCGACCTTTAAGCATTTTACTTAAAGGAAGAATTTGTTACACCCCACTAAAATGTACACCCAAATCGCCTTAGCCTACCTTGTATGCACTCATTTTTAGTGCATTATTGTGACAACATTTGTTTAAACCCAAGTTAATTATCTAGTTGATTACATGGTTGCTAAGTCGAGTCATATCCTTGTACATATTGTTTTGGGACGATTGGGACTCATGGGTAAAGTACTAGTGTAATGGAGTAATGGGGAAGAACATCATTTATTACCCCCATATGTGCTAAATATTTTAAAAGTACTCCAAGTTTTTCAATTATCTAAATCCGAGTCATTAGATTAGTTGTTTGTAAAGTTATGTAAAAGTTCAAGTGTAAGGGGAATGCAATGCCCCTATGATGTATTATTTTGGATGGTAGGGCAAGAGTGTATGCAAAAAAAAAAAAAAAAAAAAAAAAAAAAAAAATCAAAAAAATCAAGAAAAAAAAAAATGAGAAAAAGAAAATAGAAAAAACATACGGACTACCATCCCGTTTCATTTTATGTTTATTTTATGTTTTTGTTATTTTGTTTTTAGCTTAAGATTGAGTCGAGTCTTGGCTTAGCAACATTGTATAGTACATGTAATTGATCAAGATCTTTAACTCGCCACCAGTAAAATATCCTTTATCCAACAAAACCGTGTTTTCCTTTTCCCTACACCTAACGTTATAACCCATGTAAAAGCCCTCTTTGATAGTTTATCTTTGGTGCTTACGCCTAGTGGAGGAGGTTTTTGATCCTTTCCCCAGCCTATGGTAATCTATTTGCTATGACAGGTAGTGAGAGATATTATCCGTTTTCATTTATGAGATTTATTTTGATGACACTTGAGAGATGTGAGTATCTAAACACTACTTGTGAGGTGCTAGTTTGTAATCTTCGTGCTTATTATGATTAAAGTGGAACGACTATTTATTGTAATTACTTTTATATTTGCATTAAATGACCCCTAACTTGTATTTTGATTAGAATAAAAGCGCATTTGCTTGAGGACAAGCAAATCTCAAGTGTAAGGGTATTTGATGAAGCGAAAAGTGTACCGCTTTTAGGGGGTCATTTAAGCCCTAAATCGTATTTATTTGATCAAATATTGCCCTAAATCGTTCCTTTTGTCATTTTAGGTACTTTGGAGAAGAAATCTGGAAAAGGAAGCATTTTGGACGTTTTTGGAGCATAAAAGTGAAGAAAACGACAAAGTCTCAAAATCGGCTGAAAAGTACCTTTGACGGCGTCAGGGATTGCCCTGGACGGCGTCATGGCTTGCAAGAAAAAGGTGGATATGAAAATTACTCATGATAAGCCAGAGAATTTTGCATGAAAAATCTGATGGCGTCACCCTTTGAAGTGATCAAGGTCGTCACGGCTTAATTTAAAGAGGGACGGCGTCAAGCCATAATCTGACGGCGTCAAGACTTGATAAGCCAGAACGGATTTTGGAGGTCTAAAGAGGGACGGCGTCAGGAAGGCCATCCGGGAACCCTAAAAGCGGCGAGGTGACGGCGTCAGAATATACAACGTGACGCCGTCAGCCCTTAATCTCTATATATAGTTTTGCAATTTTTTGTCATTAGTGTGGAACTTTGTGTGTGAAAAACCCTAAGACGATTTTAGCAGCTTTTTCAAGGCTTTTTGCCTTGAGATCTTCCAAGTTACATTAAAGATAAGTTATCAATTAATCATTCAATATGTCTATGTGTTGTTTGATTCTATCTTGTTCTTGTCTTTTGTTTAACATGCTAGGCTAGGTTTTCTTTGTGTTTGCTTAGATCTAATGAAACCTAGCTATTGATTGTTGGTTATTAGTGTGTTATTAATTGTATTGGATGAATGTTAATCGATGTTAGGCTTAAGAAAACTGGCTAACTTCCTATTCGGTAACTTGCTTGAACGTCTTAAGAAGCATGAACCAATGCGTACTAAGGTTTTTATGGTTGTATTTAATGCATGAGCGAATTCTAGTGATCCCATGTTAGGAGCTTCCTAGCCGGCTCGACATAGGAGTGAAGTAGGAGCTTATAGAGTTGGGGAAGTACGTACGCCACCCCACGATTGGTATTAAGGAATACACCCGTCATCCACACAATTAATACACACTAATCAACCGGTAAAAGATAGTTAGGGAGTAAGGAAATCTAAGTAAACACATTTCTCTCCACATAAATTTCACCACATTTTCATTTTCTGTTACTTTATTTTATTTGCATTCGTAGTAATTTGGGTTAGTTGACTAGCAACTAATTCCGCCCACTCTTTCATACCCGAGATTTTACTTGCTTTCATAAAAAATATAAAAACATAAAAAGAATCTTCTCTCACCCTTAGACCTATTTGAGTAGTTTTTCATACCTAACGAACACTATTCCGTGTGGAGAACGATCAATCCCCCGTACTTACCACTACACTATACTACATTGGTCAGGTACACTGCCTGGTGGGGTTGTAAGCCTCTTGAGATCCCTCGAGAGGTAAAACCTGTTGTAAGGTTGCAAAACCACGCATCACAATGCAAGAAGCAGACAATTGTGGCCAATTCAACTACTGAGGCTGAGTATGTAGCAGCTGCACATTGCTGTGGACAAGTTTTGTAGATTCAGAATCAGATGCTGGACTATGGTTTGAATTTTATGAATACTGTTATCCACATAGATAATAAGAGTACTATTTGTATTGTTAAGAATCCAGTATATCACTCTAAAACTAAGCATATAGAAATCAGGCATCACTTCATTAGAGATTGCTTTGAAAAGAAGTTGATTAGAGTGGAGTAAATTCATACAGATTTTAATGTTGCTGACCTGTTAACTAAGGAATTTGATGGTCCTAGATTCAATTATCTGGTAGTTAACATTGGTATGATGAACCTCTAGTTTGAGTTAAGGGGAGGTTTGGCTTAAGGGGAGGTCAAACTGTAAAGTATGTTAAGTGTGAGTACTTACCAGCATTTAGGTTATCTTTAAGTCTTGTAGTTTTGTTTTTATTTCTGTTAGAGTTAAAAAAAAAAAAAAAAAAAAAATAAAAAAAAATTGTCTTCTATTTCTTTTATAGATAATGCTGGATTAAGTAAATTTTCACAAGTTGTTGAGTGGGACTATTGGAACTTCTCACTTGGTGGAGGTGCTTTGCACTAACACATCAAAAGGTTATCAGTCCACCTTCTCTCATCAACACAAGGACTAGCTAATCCTGAGCAAACGGCTAACAGGTAAAGATTGCTCAAATCCGTTTATGGCTGACAATTTGCCAAAAATTGTATGGTATTCAACTCACCATATCTAAGATAAGTGAAGAGTTGGCTAGCCTACAAGGTTATGGCTTGTGGTAAAGGCTGTGGAAAACCATAAATGGTAATCAATTCACCATGATGAGGTGCTTTTCCATTAAAGAATTGACTAGTCCAGAAGCAAACGGCTTTTGGTAAAGACTTAACAAATCCGTTGATAAGCTGATGATTTGCTAAAAATCATATGGTTATTAATGTACCATGGTCTTACACACCAAAACATTGGCTACTCCAGTGGTAATGGCTATTGGTAAAGAGATTTCAAATCCATTACATTTTCAATGATTCACCTCTCACAGATGGTAACACATTTGGAAGTGATGAGAATAGTCTGGAACTTAAATGAATTGGATGTACATATAGTCAATGTTGCTGCAAAGACCATATCAGAAGAGCTTATTATGATTCAAGCTGCTAGAAAGGATCAAGACCTAAATACAATTCAAAGTATTCAAGATTCAATCCTCAGAAGGCTTAATCAGAAGAACTTGAAGTTCATGGAGCATGAAGATCAAGTTAGGGGAGGATTGTTGGGAATTATGATATGAATCAAGAGAAGACAACTTAGGTCTGGTAGTATGTCAGAGTTAGGTATGTCTTTGTAATTAGGTCTGGTAATGCAAAGTTAAGTCTGGTAGTATGTTTAAGTCTGGTTGACTTATAATGTTAAGTCTGGTCGTGAAGTTAGGAAAGTCTGTTAGAGATAAGTTAGGAAAAGATACAAAACGTGTAAGTATCCTTATAGAAGATTTGTGAATATCTTCTGAGTCGGTTAGTATTAGGGTTTCCTTGTGTTATAAAAGGATCCCTAGAGATTGTTAGTTCTGTGTGTGAGTTGTACGAATTCACTATTGTGATTAAAATCAATATACGAAGTTAGTGATATCTCTGTGTGTGTTCTTCATTGTTCTTGTTAAGATTCCGCATTAACATCAACAATCACCTAGGGTTTCTCACTTAGATTGGTTCGGATTTATCCTAACTATCTACTAGGTATTCAAGACTACTTAGAGATCCACTTACAATTTGTGGACCAACAGCAACTTATCTTAATCACCTAACAGTCCTTCTACCTCCTAGGGTTGGTCCGAATCAAATCATCACTACTGATTCGAAATCAAAGAAACAGATCGCATAGATAACGTAACGGAACTTAAGAAGTATCATCAAATGAAGCACGTTGTCAAAAGCGTCAGGTCTTCCAAAATTTATCAAAATTCTCATATCAAAACCGTCATCCAACATACACAAAAAGAACACAGAACGGAAATACTTACAGAGGACCGGAATCATTCAAAGGATCTTATCATCAGGTAACGGAAACTTAAGTGGGTTAAGAAAAAGTGAATTTCGTCATCAATAACTTCTTCCCTCACAGAATCAACTCATCCCAACATGAATGTTTGCTTCAAAATCCGTCCATTCAAATACATGATTTCAAATCTCTTCCAAGTCTAAGTAGTCTGTCTACGTTTTCCCATCTGATCATAGGGTGAAAAGGAATTATAAACTTGAGTCTGGTTCCTCAAGCCTTCGTCGACTCTTCTCGGAATTGCGGTATAGTGACGCGAATCTCTGACATGATCGATGTGCATCCTTCCATCCGCAAGTCTGCTTCTTCTTTCAATTCATCTTAGTATAACTAAAATGAATAGAGAAGCAAGACTGCGTGTCTTCGACAGGTCTTCTAGCACAGCTCAAAATTCGCCAACCCGATTACATTCTCCTTCTATGTCCACCACCACCTTCGTCTTGCAAGAAATGTTTTCCAATCTTCAAGGTGAACACCGTTGCTGTAACTGTGAGTTATGTGTTGAATAGTTCGTCCCCTACAATCTGATTGTCCTGATGCCCAACTGAAATCTCTTCGTGTTGCATGAAATATAATTGAGTCCTTTCTCAGTTTCTCTCTTCTTCTTATATGCTTCTTCCATGGTAACGCCTGTCGCGAACATCTCCTACTACTCTTTTACCAGATCTCTAGTTTTGATAACTGTCTTCAATCTAGGCCCTTTTGTGGGAAACTCTGTCTCCACAGGTTACATGATAGTGTTGTCTGCTACAATCTCTGAACACCAATCAAATCTACTCTTTCAGAACAAAGGGTCATTCTACTTAATACGAAAATGATCTACATGTTCCTCTTTCGTCTCTGAACACAAACACATTGTCTTACTATGACAATTTGTCCAAATACTTGCGAAAAACATGATTCTATTAGCCAATACAATTGGCATCATTAAAACTCATAATGATCACAACGAGTACGAACGCAGCTTCAGGAATCGTCTTAGGGAAACTTCATATCTACTTTACATCACCTATCTTCTTCTTCACGAATAAAACTGAAATGCTTCACGGAGGTTACTCTCAGTTAGTCAACTCCCTTCTTAGAAGTTCTTGTGGTTGCTTCTTCAGTCCTTCAAACCTAAATGAGGCCGTCTGATACGGAGTTTCAAAGATAAACCTAATCAATCATTGACACGCGGAAATGGATAATGATTACGGATAGTGATACGGTTAAGTTCACGATAGTCGATACGCCGCCGCATACTTCCCTCTTTCTTCTTCATAAACCAACAGGAGCATCCCAAGAGGAGCACTAGGGTGAACAAAATCATATTCCATCAGCTCCTTCAATCTCTCAACTTCTATGGCATCATGGTTTCGTCAACTGAGATCAGTTCAATGCCAACTCTACCTCCCAAGCAGGAGGGAATACCAAGAGGTTCATCAGAGAACATCAAAAGAATTTTGTACAACAAAATACTTCCAATATCAGAGCTTCCAACGGTGGATACTAATAGGTGTCAGGAGAAACTTGACAATCAAATGAGATTGGGGTCTGTGCTTCCATAGCAACATTATTCTTAACAGATTTAAGCGGTTGAGAGTCATCAAAACAAAAGTAGAATGAAGTAGATTGTTAAAGGTCACATATCGGATACGATAGTCTATGGTAGCTTTATGAGGGCCAGCCAATCCATAACCAAAAGACTTCAAAATCAAATATATCAAAAGTAAACGGATTCATAGCATGAACACGGTCGTCAACCAGATGGATAGTTCATATATCAGAGTCAAGTACATGGTTTATCAAAGTGTTGAGATAGATAAGTGAACTGTTCAAGGTGTTGTAATCTTGTTAGCTCCTTAGCACAAGTGATAGGTAGAGTGTGTATCATCGGTAATACGAACATCGTAAGGTTGTCAAAAGTGAGACGTATGGGATATCAGTTGTCAACATCATCCTGCTCAGTTAACAAATCCATACTAGAGATATTATTTTCATCATATCCTTCCAAAGGAACTGATCGGCAAACAAAGTTCATCATTCGAAGGGAGGGAACAATTCTTCATATATTCATGGTTAATAATTACCAGAGTTCTCATAGGAGTGGTAGTGGATTATGCAGAGTTGAGTATTATCAGATGATACATTTATATCCAGCATATGCAATGAATTCATAGAATGTGTCAATCACATTATGGTTGAATGACCTTCGGGATGGTCGGAAAGGTATGAAACTGTTTATCAAACAGATCTTAATTGGAGATCAAAATCAAAAGGTGAAACTTAAATGGTGTAAGGTATCCATGTAGTTCCCGAGGTATTCCAAACTTACTTAGTTACTAAACTTAGGTTGAACATAACTTTCCAACTTCTGAAACAAATGTTCTTATAAGGCATAGCTAAAGGCAGAGGCACGAATCAGAGTGATGCGGAAGCAATGCTACTTACATAGATGTCCTAGTCTACCCATTCCTCACCGGTTATAACTTATGTTCCTATGGGGAGATCCTAAAGCAAATTCTCAAAGGTTGTCTTATGAGCGCCTACAGTGGAAACTTAAGGGTCCAAACTTCACAGGCCAAGGTTTAATGTACTACAAGTCGCAGCCTGGGCTCTGATACCATAATTGTAACACCCCAACCCGATAAGGGTAGAAGCATTACGTTATGGTGACATATCAAAGCAAACACAAGCATATGACTTAAATAATACAAATGAATTTCAAAGGTTACAAAGGGAAAAATTGAAATACAAGGTTACAAATGAGAACAACAATAACTTCTAAGTCTAAAAATGTAAACACTTCTAGTCATCTCTAATCCAGAATAGCTATCAAAATATAGTCTTCCAAGTCCAAAGTACTCTCCACTCATAACCCAGCTTCCAACTAAAACCTGCCGCAGGAAAAGAAATGCGGCTGAGCTTAAAAAGCCCATTGAACATATATGTATACAAAAGAAGCAAATGATAAAGAACAAAAAATATAGTATGGTACATTGGGGATAATATCATAAGGTATAAATGAGTGAAAGGATAAATTGAGAGATAAGACAGTAATCCACCACGAGCCCAGAAACATAACATATCATATCATATCGTATCATAATCCATAAGTATCCATAAGTAACCATAAGTAACCATAATTAACCATAGTTAACCATAGATGAGCGACCTCTCAGATATGTGAAGGGCATGTATTGCACACAGTACCAATCACCAGACATATATCAAATCATATAACAGATAATCCACTAACAGATAACAGATCTAGGATTCATCCATACGCCCCCGCAGAAATCATAGTGGCCATAATAACATAGTGCGCATATCATATAACATAAAGGGGACGATGTGGAACATCACTCAACCACACTAGAGTCATGCCATTGGTGCATCAATGACACGAACATGGAACCCCCATGCCTTGTGAAAAATGGCTCGGGTATCAAACTAGGAGTCAAATATCACATCATAATCAGAGTGTCATATCAAATGGTTCATATCATAAGGTTCATATCAAATATTACAGAAGTGCATATCAAAGGTTCATAATCAGAGGTTCATATCAGAGTTTCAATATCAAAGGGATCATAGCAAAGGTATCATATCAGAAACTATCAGATCAAAGGTGTATAAGAGGTCATGAGAAACCTTAAGAGATAGGTCAGAATATATGTACCATAGACCGCAAGTGCAAAAATAACCGAAAACATAAGGATAGGAAGCAACTCCTTCTTCAGCGGATCTACACGAATTCATGATCGTCTTAATAATAACTCTTTTTAAATCAGATTACTCATTTTAGTCGGCTTTCCATTTTTTTAGTAACTTTCCTTTTATAGTAGCTTTTCGAAAATAGTAACTTTCCAAAAATAGTAAGTTTCCTCTTTAAGTTGTTTAACCATTTTAAGTAACTTTCTATTTTTAGCATGTTTCTTGAATTAGTAAGTTTCCATATTTAGTAAGTTCCCCGATTTAGTAAGTTTCCACATTTAGTATCTTAGGGTTACTTTCATCAAAATTAGGGTTTACAAATAATTATAACTTAGTTTACTTACTAATTATGGCTATCAACGTATTCATAGGGTTTCTTTACCAAATTTAGAAATTTAGGATTTATAACTTAAAGTTAACATTCAATACATATACTAATCATGTCATATATCAATTTAGGTTATGAAATGCATTTAAGTATCTTAATTACCTCTTTAAATGTTATAATAATGATTAAACATAGTTAGGTTTAAGGATTTTAATGACAATTAGGTTTTAAGCACATATTACACTCCTTTAATCAATTTCAGCTTTTAATACATAAACAGGTTGCACTTTCTCTAATTTTTCAAGCATACTTATGCATTTTCTGGAGCTTCCACAAAATTAACCTAGGTTCACATATGTCTTAAGTACTTAATGTAATTTTTTTATAGAATTTATTTCAAAGTGCACCTATAGTAGAAAAATTCATTTAATTAACTAGTCAAGTTTCAGTAACAGATTTGAGACTCAAAAAGTAAGAAATTATGGGACCATGTTGTGATATTCTAAAATTCCACCAAAAATCACAGAGGCCAAACACATCCTATATTTAAGTCCTGCCAAATTATAGTTCCTGATTCCTTACTGATTTCAAAAAAAAAAAAAATCATATACCAAGGTTGAAATTCGGATTTCTAAATGACAGTTTTGAAACTTGAACTTGTAAAATCAGAAATGACCTTCTCCCGACCTCCAAAAATTATGAGGCTTACATATTCAGAAAGCTCTTTTCCAGAACTTGATTTTAGACTTAAGAATCACTCAAAAATACGTTCGTATCATTAAAATAGACCCCTTTGAAACCGACTCAAATTCCTGACAGCAACTGATAGGACAGAAACAATATAACTATTAAACCCGATTCAAACATATTCAATTTAGTCGATTCTTTTCCATTTACAAACAGGATTTAGGGTTGTGTTTCATTAGGTTTCATCTTCATATAACACATGTCAGCAACACATTTTATGGAACGATTATAAGGTTCTTGGATCGTTATCTTATGTGAAGAATGTTATGATTTTATGCAAGATTTCATTCGTATACATGTATAATATTTTGAGCCGATTCATATTAGTTTCTTGGTGACATATTACACGTTATTGAAAGGATCAAACATGAAGGAAAACAAAACAAAATGATATTCGTTACCCTTGGAGATCAAATCGAAAGAACCAAGATCAAGACGCCACAAAACCCACACGGATCGAACCTCCTCGAGCCAGAAACAATGACCACGATCGCACCCACGCTTAACACCTTTGTCTGAACACCAAGTAGAACCCACCCGAATCTCCTGCTTGCTTTGATTCAAACAAGGAAGAACAAGGATAGGGGCGGCCGAACTTTTTAGGCTTTTAGGGTTTTCCTTTTTTTTTTTTGTCGAATGGAATGGGGAGGAGGAGACAAACCGGTCCTTGTGGTTTTTGAATTGGGCCAAGAGGGCCGAACTTGGTGTGTGGGCTATGTTCATAGGGTCCTTGGCTGGGTTGTTGTGGCATAACAAAAGATACACGGCCCGAAACAATAATTCATGTAACGCAATTGGTGCCTCGCATTTATTTTATGTTTCAGAAATATTTTGTATTTCAAATATGTTCAAAAATTCCATGATGATGTTTTGTTCTAATTATTTGGATTATCAGTTAATTCGTTTCATTTCTTTCGGTTTTATAGTTAATCGTATCCATAACTTAGGAAAGTTTCAAATTAGACGTAAAATTAGGTCTTTAAAATTTTGGGTTTTACAATAATATACATGTGTATCGATTGGGCTTTTAAAAGCCCAATAAGCACAATCATATAAGCTGTGGAATAAGCACCTTAGAAACATTTTTAAGACCATAATATTAGCCCAAATCCAGGCCCAAAACTGTTTGAAACCCCTCGCTTCTTAATCTCTTAATGGGCCTTGATCTATTTCGAATAAAAGCCCATTAAGCTTAAAAATAAGCTTTTTGACTAATAAGCAGTTTTTATAAGTTGGAATAAGCTATTTAAAATTGTTAAAACTCTCGGAATATGTTTCACATTATTTTTGTACAATTTGGACTAAAAATGCAACGCATATTTACTATTAGGGTTTAAATGGTAACTTTTGTAAAAATAAGTACAAAACTGTCATTTCTGAAAATATTGGGTAAAAAAGGTTAAGACATTAATTAGAAACCATAAAATGACAAATTGGAACCTTTACGGACTTAAAATGTAATATTATATACTAACCAAGGACTAACGGTGCAAAACCTACACCGTTAGGGTAAAAAGTGTAAATTCTGTTAAAGTTAAGGTCTGAACAGTAACATTATTGATAATCATTTCTATTTCATGTTTTACTCATTTCATATGCATTTTGTCATTCGTTTCAGTATATTATTTTTCGTTACAGTTATATCTACATAACAAAATTCTGTATCATCCACCAACTTTTGAAGAGACGATATTACTGATTTAATAAACATAAAAACATGATAATAATATACATAATATTACCTCCGTCCCATTTTAGTTGTCCGTTGACCAAATTTTGACCGTAAATATTTTTGTTTGTATTATATAATACTTGATGAAAGTTATATCATTAAAAAGTTCGTTAAACGAACTTTTCAATGATATAACTTTCATCAAGTATTATATAATACAAACAAAAATATTTACGGTCAAAATTTGGTCAACGGACAACTAAAATGGGACGGAGGGAGTATATAATATTATTTTTGAACTTTAATCATTTTAAGCATATCATTCACTCACGTCACAATCCAATTTGTTATCCGATATTCTTTCACAATCACTATTCACAACATGTCAATCTTAAACCATCGAATTCTCAGACTTCCCTATTATTCAGGTCATGTGTTGGACCCGTTACCGCGGTACTTTTGACATAACTTTACTTTAACCTTTATAGCTAAGGTGAGTCGTAGCCCTACTCTTTTAATGCTTGTTTTGATTTACTATTTGGGGGAGATACATGCTCAAAAATACTTTACACGTTTATCAACTACATGATTTGCTTTGTGATACAATTACTCAAAACATTTATACTATATGATACTTTAGCCTAACATTTCCATGTTGGAAGGCCATTTATTTGGATGATACATTAGCCTAACATTTCCGTGTTGGAAGGCCATTTATTTGGATGATACATTAGCCTCACATTTCCGTGTTGGAAGGCCATTTATTTGGATGATACTTAGCCTAACATTTCCATGTTGGAAGGCCATTTATTGATACTTTAGCCTAACATTTCCGTGTTGGAAGGCCATTTAATTGGATGATACATGATTTATATTCTATGTTAGCAGTGGATTGTAAACACACAGGTTGCGAGTCTTGTATGGGCGGGGCTTGAGACTGAGTGGATTTACAATGCCTTTGCAGGAAAATCTTTATTCAAATGCTTTACAGTTAAACTAAACTCTATGAACTCACCAACCTTTGGTTGACACTTTTTAGCATGTTTATCTTAGGTTATTAAGGCGATAGTGGATGCATGGATTCTATAGTCATTGCATACTTGGAGACTCATATCATTATCTTTTACCATTCGAAATATCTATGTAACTTTACTTTGGAACTTATTTTCATAACTCTGATTTAAATAATTCGAATGGTAACATTTTGAAACGTCTCATTTAGAGGTCGTTTTCTATACCTTGATCTATATTATGAAGTAATACTCCCTTGACTCTACTTTTCCGCTGCGGTAATTTGGGGGTGTTACAGATTGGTATCAGAGACTTGGTTATAGAGAACTATGTTGCATTTAGGAGCCTAGACTATAACTACTATATACATTGAGACTCTCATCCTTATCGCCTTGCGTACGTGGAACTTTTTCCGTTATTATCCACCCTTCGGATGTTATAGTATTTGCACCAATAAGGGAATCTCAGAATTTAGTCGAGTCATCAAAGGTGTGGAGCTCAGTGATAACTGGCTATTTAACTTAATCTTGTGACAGTTCTTGTTTGATGAGACATGAGATTAAGTTAAATACAGGTTATCACTTAGCCTCAGAGAAATTTGATGATTTTGCTCAAAAATAGGATTTCTCTTGAGGATACTATTTAGGAAAAAATCTCAGAATTATTCGAGACATCAAAAGAGTGGAGCTTAGTGATAACTGCCTATTTAACTTGATCTTGTGACAGTTCTTGTTTGATGAGACATGGGATTAAGTTAAATAAAGGTTATCACTCGGCCGCAAAAATTTGATGAGTTCACTCGAGGATTTTTGAGAGATAATCACCCTACTCTTTTAAGTAACGTCGAGATATGTGTGCTTGGTGATATGTACACGTATGAAAGGAGGCAATTATAATTATGGTGGCCAACATAATTATAAATGCATCACGACACACGTGGACGTATGTAATCATGCGTACGTTAATCGGCATTGACACCCCTTTAAGATAACAGCTAGTAACGGGGTTTTGTAAGAACGTTAAGTATAAATCGATAAATCAACGACTTTTACCTCATCTCTGACGTTCGCTAAATGTCCTTCATTGCAGAGAGGCAATGGCAACAAGGAGATCAGCTCGCAACGCTAACCGAGGAAATGCCACACTAAGAGGTGGAAGGACTAGTGAACGTGGAGGTCGAGGAGGTGGCCGCGGCATTAGTAACAACGACAACAACGATGGTGGAAACCCTGATTTTACTGCCATCATCTCTCAACGGCTCCAAACCTTGCTTCCAACTATTATCACCCAAATCGGCAATCACATCAACAACTCGGGAAACCACGGAAGCAGAAATGACGACACCAATGGTGTAGGTGGGAATGATACTAACAACCGCGCAACTGGATGCACGTATAAGGAATTTACGGCATGCAAGCCAATGGAGTTTAATGGTAAAGGAGGTGCATTGGAGTATACCCGCTGGATTGAAAAGATGGAGTCAGTAATCGACATTAGTAGTTGTGGAACGCATCAGAAGGTGAAGTATTCGGCGTGCTCACTGTCAGGAAAGGCACTAACATGGTAGAACATGCAGATTCAAGCTAGAGGCAGAGAAGCAGCTGTATGTATGACATGGGACGACTTGAAGGCACTACTAAAAGAGCAATACTGTCTGGACAATGAGATGCAGAAGCTGGAAAGTGAACTTTGGAATCACGCTATGATAGGGGCTGGTCATGCAGCCTACACAGATCGATTTCATGAATTAACTAAACTAGTTCCCCACTTGGTTACCCCCGAGTCAAAGAGGATCGAGAGGTACATCTACGGTCTTATCCCCAAAATTCGTGGAACTGTAAAAGCGACTGAGCCGGCTACAATTCAGAGTGCAATACTGAGAGCTGGAACTCTAACAGACGAGATGATTAGGACTGGAGTTTTATGGAACGGTGACAAAAGGAAGGGAACGAATGAGTCAGACAAGCAAACGGTCCCCATGATCGACAAAAAGAAAGCCAGGACCTTTATGGCCACTGGAACAGGTAAGAAAGGATATACAGGTCCACACCCTAAGTGTCCTAGGTGTGCTTATCATCACCCGGTGTCTGCGCTTTGCCATGAGTGTACAAACTGCCATCAGTTCAGTCATTAGTGTAGAGCACCAAGAAATCCAGGCAACAAGTGTAGAGCACCAAGAAATCCAGGCAACATAATGAATAATTGAAGGGCATGCTATGAATGTAAAAGCCCAGATCACCTCAAGAATGCGTGTCCTAGGTTGAATAGAGCACCTAGACAAAGACAAGGAAATCTAGCTCAAGCAATTGAAGGAAATAACCCAACCCCTGGAGTCCATATTAGTCTAGCCCGTGGTAGAGCATACTATGTGGGTCATTGGAATGCAACAAACAAATAATGTGTACGTTTTCCCTAGACAAGTAGTATTCTACCCTAGATACGTAAGTTTTTACTTAAACTCTCCACATCAACTATCTACTAGCATCTTTTAACAGATAACACAGACGGAATCTCGGGACGAGATTCAAAAATAAGGGGTAGGTACTGCAACAATCCGTAAAATTCCCTATTCATTAGTGAACGCTATTCTATTATTAATCCCTCGGTACTGTTCACTTAACTATTTTTACGAGCAAATTTGAAAATTTTTTTATTACATTCTTATAATTCAAACATTGTTACATTATTCACGATACGTTGGAACGAGCTCACACACGCGTCACGAAAGTCTAAAACACAATAAATAGCCAAACGGACCCTAAATTATAATTTGGCCGATTACTATTCATGGCCCAACCAAATTTCAGCCCAACTTTTCTTTTCTTTCTTTTGTTTCATACGACTCAAACTCACTTTACTTGGCCTGTTTTAGTTCTTAATTTGACACACAAGGTACCATTTAATTTACATAACTCGATTCCTTACTATACCAAGAATCAGGATGGACAATGCTCAAAATTTGATTCAAACCTTTGGCCTATAAACGAGACCCAAAGCTATTGCCATTCGACCATATGAACAAACCCATTCAACATAACCAAACTCGACAAAACATGACTTCACCTATGTATTTTCATTTTTCTGTGATCGTATATAGGTTCATAGGAATGTTCCTCACCCTCTCCATATCCTTGGTCACGTAGAATGTTGCATTAGCCTTTTTAACATGTCGAATTTATTTTGTAAGCACCACTTGGTCGAATGAAAACTCAAACGCCCCCTTGCTTACATAATACTCAAGTAACATCATCTAGAAACCTTATCACCTCCTGCCAACAATCGAATATTAACTTCCAACTTGTTTCCTTGTCCCCTTATCTTGCCAAGTAATCACCAACTTGTAAGATTTAAAACTATATATCGAGTACATACACATACACAAACGTACACCCTCTTTTGTTCACATACAAACACATTTCCTATACAGTTTCTAAGCTAATTCTCTCCTGCGAGAACCCTTCAAAAGAAACCGAGCCAAACTCTAGCCTTTCAAACCATTCTCCAAACATAAAGAGTCCATCTTGGTTCATTCGACATAGTTCTCTCAAGCTCATGCAATGACCATCGATTCCTAGATCATTCTAACGTATACTCACCACATTAAAAGGCGTTGTAAGTATTTATAACTCATTTCCTACTCTTAAAACATGTTCTAAATAACTCATGCATCATTACATATTTGTTCGTACCTATATTTACTTTCCTTTAATTATTACGAGTTCTTTTTATTTATTTATACGTATTATATATTGACCTCCTTCATGGATGGCTAGAATAACGAGTTTTACATTTTTCGACATTTACATAATCATTTACATGCTTATCTAACCTCAATTCTTTTATGTATTGCATCGTTTAATTTTATATATCTCACATATTTCATTTTGTACCATGTTAACTCGACTAAGAAACGACCACTTATAAACAAATTCATGTACAGGACATACTGTTTTTATTATTCGACTTGATTCTCTAGATACTCAACTAATAAGCTACATTAATAAGCTCTCTTCATAAACTCATTTGATAGCTTTTTAAATCTCATTTTGATCACTGCTCAAAACTGTTTCAATAATATACATGTGTATCGATTGGGCTTTTAAAAGCCCAATAAGCACAATCGTATAAACTATGGAATAAGCACTTTAGATACATTTTTAAGACGATAATATTAGCCCAAATCCAGGCCCAAAACTGTTTGAAACCCCTCGCCTCTAAATCTCTTAATGGGCCTTGATCTATTTCGAATAAAAGCCCATTAAGCTTAAAAATAAGCTTTTTGACTAATAAGTAGTTTTTATAAGTTGGAATAAGCTATTTAAAATAGTTAAAACTCTCGGAATATGTTTCATAATATTTTTGTACAATTTGGACTAAAAATGCAACACATATTTACTATTAGGGTTTAAATTGTATCTTTTGTAAAAATAAGTACAAAACTGTCATTTCTGAAAATATTGTGTAGAAAAGGTTAAGAAATTATTTAGAAACCATAAAATGACAAATTGGAACCTTTACGGACTTAAAATGTAATATTATATACTAACCAAGGACTAACGGTGCAAAAGCTACACCGTTAGGGTAAAAAGTGCAAATTCTGTAAAAGACCAAGGGCTGAATAGTAACATTATTTATAATCATTTCTATTTCATGTTTTACTCATTTCATATGCATTTTATCATTCGTGTTAGGAATATAAATATTCATATGAAGGTTCGGTCACCCCGAGCATCTAATTAGCATTTATATAGCTCGTAGGCTTATATATATTTGTTTAGTATTATTAGTAATATTAGTATTAGCTTAGTCGTATTTATATTCATGGAGTGGATCGGGGCTTTCCCCACTGTCAGCTCACTCCACAGCCCACTAGGGGCACAAATATTAGGACTATATATATAACCCTTCCCACACAAGGGAAGGGTGGAACTCTTGTCACAATTAATCTAATTTCCAGATTTTCACATAGTTCCCTCTCTCTAAAACCTCTCTCTACAAACTAACTCCATGGAGTTCTTGATCTTTCAAGATCCAAGGCCACCCGAATAGATCCACACAATCAAGAAGGTTATTTCCTACAATTGGTATCAAGAGCCATGGTTTCATCTTGGTCAGATCTGTGGTCCATGGTTAGGTTCGAGTGATTTGATTGTGTGTCGGTTTTGTTGTCCTTAGTTCGAAATTTTTTTTGTTGTTGGCTTAAACTGTTTGCAACTAATTGTTTCTTTATATTATTCTTGTTGCCAACTGTCCACGTTTTAATCTACTTAAAGTGTTTGCAACTAAGTGTTTCTTGATATTAGTTTTGTTGCCAACTGTCCACTTGCCTCATCATTTTCTTCTAATACTAAAAACAAAAACCCATCTCACTTTGCATTATCATTTTCTTCAAATACTAAAAACAAGAACCCATCTCACTGATTAAAAAAAAAAAAAAAAAAAAAAAAAAAAAAAAAAAAAACCATCTCTAAAATCTCACAAGAACAAAGAGTTTGACGGCGCGTGAGAGGTCTACGAGGCGCACGAGATGGTTTTCTCGGGGGTTTTGAAGGTCAAGTTGCTCGGATCTGCTGACGGTATCGCTTGTCTCTTCGTTTTTGATGAATCGTAAGATGCTGATGAAGCTCCGTATGAGTTCATGGTGATTCAGTGCGTGTGTTTTGTGGTGGTTTTTTTGTTGGTTCGAGCAGTTATTGTGAATAACAGCTCATGGATTTCTTTTGCTGGTTTTTTTTTTGGTGTTTGAAGCTGGTTGTGTACTTGTTGGAAGGGTGTTCACTGATGCGGTTTGTGTCAAAGGTTGTGTTCTATGACTCGGTTTGTGTCCAATGGAATTTGTGTTTGGCAGTTTGCCAAAAATAGATAATGGGGACAAAAGGGTGAGAGTGACGTCAAACATGCGGTTTGTCCTGGACTCGGTTTGTCCTGGACTCGGTTTGTCCATACAGTCATGAACTCGATTTGTCTATTGGCTCACAGACTCGGTTTGTCTGTTTAACCCTGGACTCGGTTTGTCCATACAGTCAAGAACTCGGTTTGTCCATCTTATCGAGAATGCGGTTTGTCTATTCATTCATAGGTGCGGTTTGTCTATCCGTTGAGAATGCGGTTTGTCTATCCATTCATGAGGGCGGTTTGACTTTTCAGCGGGTTGACTTTTCAGCTGTTTGATTAATAGCGATTTGTGGTTTCACTATATGAATTAATCAAAGGCAGTCAAACTCGTTTGTCATTTTCAAAGTCAGACCCACATGCTTGTCAGTTTGTGGCGTGTATACTAATGCAATATCACGTGAAAGGGAGGTGTTAAACTTACCACCACATTTGATGAATCTACAACATACATGCGTTACATAATTATACACTCTGCTGTAACACTTGTATAGTGTGGTAAGTTTATCAATTTATGTTGTAAATTTATCAATTCCCCACGTGAAATGTTGTCGTGTTGTAGCATGAAAAGCAAATGGCAGACAATCACGTGTTGTAGCATGAAAAGCAATGGACGGCATGCATTCTCGGGATAAATAACCGAATGAACACTCACGTGAAACAAGTTAATGAACCTAAACTTTATTATCAGTATTACATCTTTATTATCCTTATTACATGAACACTCACGTGACGTGAAACAAAACACTTCACATGCTTACATGAAAATATATGTATAAATTATAATATTGATGTTACCACTATCTATTATCAATAATTTTACGTGACATCAATATATTTGAGTAGATTTGCTTTATACTGAATATGTCAACATGTGTTAAGTGATTTCGATGAAGTGGTCCATGTTGATAAATTCACGTGGGGTAGATGTAATGGAATGGACTAACTTTTTGGTTTTTGGGCCGAGAATAATGGTACAAGGATGAATTTGGTTGGGCTTGAACATAATGGACTTATGGTTTAGTAAGTGTGGTTACAAGGATGATTGAGAATGGTGTTGGCTTGGACCGGATGATGCAAGAATCTGAAATTGGAATGGTATTTCTGCCACTATTCTCACGAGGTTTCACACATCACGGCTGGTTATCGGGGTTTATAAATGTCGATGTGAATTTTAGAATTGCGGATTTGTCAGCATTGTCCTATTAGTGCCTACGACTTGAGTGAGCCTGCAATTTAATCTTTGTGAGTTGAGTTATAGTTGACAAATTGCAATTTGATTAATTGTGATTTGTCAAGTTGCGTGTTGACTTGTTTCAACTTGATGGGTTGCAATTTGACCAGTGGCAATATGACGTTGCAAGTTGACATTTGTGATTCGACTAATTGTGATTTGGTTGATTGCAATCTGACTTGTTGCAAGTTGACAACCTGTGACTTGACTTGTGGCGATCTGATCAAGTTGTGATTTGACTTCTTTGACTTGAATTTTAAAGATTAGTATTGCAATTAACTCTTAGTTGTTCTTGTTGATTCCACGGTTTCTCTTGAAGATTTTAGAAAATCCCGCGAAAGATTCGATTTCTCGGTTTAAATCTCAAGAGCTGTAAAATCCCGTGAAATCAATTTTGGACAAGTAGGCGGGACATGGACTTAGACATAATAATACTTACGGGGTTCGACTATTCTTTGGGGGTAAGTTGGTGCTTCAAGATCGGCAGGATTTGGGAAATTATGATAGCTTGGTTGGTTTGTTAAATTTACGGGTTGGTGTACTTAGTGTCACAAACATCTCGGGGTGGATGGATGCACGATGTTTGATGACCCTTGCTCGAGCGTATTTAGGGTGATTAGACTTGGATGTTCAAGAAGTGGATATGTACAATAAAGGATGGAAGGTTGGGTACATATCACTACCTATATTTAAAGGAGTTACGTTGTTGTGCTCAATATAGGTTCTAAATCACAAATAGGGTGATTAGACTTTGATGTTCAAGAAATGGATATATACAATAAAAGATGGAAGGTTGGGTATATATCACTACCTATATTTAAAGGAGTTACTTTGTTGTGCTCAATATAGGTTCTAAATCACAAATTTAGTGCAAGTATAAGTCGCGAACTTGTCTTTTATCAAGCTTCATCAAGTGATTGTTGTCTCTCAAGCTTCTAATGGGATTGTAGTACAAGATCTTCTCAAGAGGTGGTCAGACTCAAAGACGGGATGTGGTTGGTTCAGACACGCGTTTTAACCCGTTACACACTCTATAGTTAAATATATTTCATCAAGCGGTGTTGGCATATTATGAGCTTCAGGGAATTTTTCATTTGCTAAACCATTGATGAGGAGACAAACGAGGGGTTACTACAAGAGAGTCTTTATCACTATCTTCGTTGCTGTAGCTTTATTTGTCTTTTTCCATGTATTGTGTGCCTGTCAAATTCACATACATCACGGACTCTCAGCTTTGGCAAAAAGGTCATTTCATGTCCTTTTTGAGGGGGAGAATTATCGCAAGTTTCCTAGAAGTTCCGTCCCCAGCGATGTGAATTTTAGCGGTTCCGGTTACAGCGGGTCAGATCGTATCGGTTCAGTCTCCAGCGGTTTGAATCTTAGCAGTGTCGGTTACAGCGGGTCAGATCGTAGCGATTCAGGATTCAGTGGTTCAGTCTACAGCAGTTTGATACTTACTGTTGTGCAGTTAGTTCTTGAATTTATTTCTCAGATAAATCTCAAGAACTGTAAAATCCTGTACACAGTACGACAACTATTCTGGATCAGACAGCTTTGTTTGATAGGACTGACTATGAGTCATGGGCTCTTCTAAGAATTTGCGCATGTTTCTTTTCCTTTCTGGCTAGTCAACAGCACAAGATGACCACGAAGTTAATCTGGTATTCTTTATTTGTGATTGAAGTTGTAGTTCTCGAAGGCGTCTACTTATTTTATCTTGAAGTCGGGGTTGGTTGGATGCATGACTTTCAATGATAACTTGCTCGTGCGAAAAATTTAAGTTGAAGACTTGGGTTATCTAGTTACCAGCAGTCGGGGTAACTATCACTTAAGAGTTACTGATGTACTCAGTGTCACACGTCATTGACGTTGTCGATAATCGCAAGAGGTGTTAATGTTTCATACTTTGGTTGGGTATTGAGCACTTAGAGATCTGCTTGGAGCATTAATTCTATACACCGTTCTTCCAACATTAGTGCAAGCTTAAGTAACAAATTTGGGGTCTCCTACTTCAGTTTTCAGTATTGGTATATCGGATTCTTTTCATCGAGTGGTCTCTAATCTATGTTCAAGGTTGGTTAGTTGGCCAAAAGTTTTTAAAAGGTTGTGATGTGATCTGTAATTCTCACATAATACTCTTAACCCAAACTGATGATCACCAAAACCAATTCAGTCACGCCACATTCAATCGGTTACTGTCTCACGGTTTCTTCTTGATTTTGTAAAATCCCGCGAAAGAACTTATTTCTCGGTTTAAATCATAGATTTGTAAAATTCCGTGATGATGGACTATGCGCTCTTTACCATGATCGGGTTAAAACCATTATCAAAGTTCAGTTAAAGCATCATAAAGGGCTAGATTTGGGCATTAACCACAAGATGTGACTACGGCGTTAGTTCGGTATTATTTATTTGAGGCTGAAGTGAAATTTCATGGGTGCGTGTACTTAGCATCTGAAGATATCGGGGAGGTTGGATGAAGATACTTCGAGATCCTTGTTCGAGCTTTCAATACAATGACAAGGACTTGGATATCTAGTTATTTTTTCTTTCTCCCTATTACAAAATAACTATCACTTTAAGGAGTTACGTTGTAGTGCTCAGTGTCACACGAAGTTGTGGATATCCAAGAGGTGATGTACGTCTTATACTTGATGGTTGGTTGGTTGAAGAGTATAGAGTACTTAGGGATTCGATGTTGCACGAAGTCTCTACACCGCTCTTTGTCACGCATTAGTACAAGTTTAAGTCACAAGTTCGGGTTATATTACTTCAGTTTCAAGTTCATCATATTGGGTTTCTCCATCAGTGGTCACGATTTCAAGCCGACAAAATGATAATGGGGTTGGTAACGAGTTAGATGAGAGAAGTTATAAAGAGAGAGATAATGACGTTTGAACACAGCAGTTCAAGCCTCGTTCTTCATTAAATGACGTCTGTACAAGTCAGTGCAGGCCTCGCTCTTCAACATGATGACGTCTGTACACTTCAGTGCAGGCCTCGTTCTTCATCAAATGACGTCTGTACAAGTCAGTGCAGGCCTCGTTCTTCATCTAATGACGTTTGAACACAGCAGTTCAAGCCTCGTTCTTCATCATATGACGTCTGTACAAGTCAGTGCAGGCCTCGTTCTTCATCATGTGATGTCTGTTCATATCAGTTCAGGCCTCGTTCTTCAAAGAAAAGAAAAGTGTACGCTTGAGTGCATTTTATCTTCAAAAGAAGAGGAGTCTTCTTATTAATGGCCATTCTCATCAACAAGATTCATGCTCTTTCCGTGCTTATTCAGTCTTCAAGTGGATCGGCGCATATTGGAGTATATTGTTATTCACGTATTCAACCAAAAATTGCAGTTGACAGGCATATGCAATTTTTGAGGGGGGGAAAGGGTGAATAAACAACGTGTTAGTCTTCAAGAACCGTCAAGCGGAGCCACTTATCGTTGATGGTATTCATATTCACGAGTTCAATCATCAAAAAGTTGCAGTTGCCAGGCATATGCAATTTTTGAGGGGGGGAAAGGGTGAATATTAATCTACATGTTGGTTGATGATTGAGAAATGGTCATACGACTCCTGAATACGTCAGTTCAGGAGTCGTGCAAACCATGGTTCTCCAACACATCTTCTTCCTCTATCAAGGTGTTGAAGAACATGGTCATGGAATGCTAATCGAGTCTCACGGGTTGGTATAATCAGCAACAATGGGCTTCCAGTCAATGCTTCAAGTACACGTCATCAGGCTACATGTACACATCATGATGATGATTCCGATTAATCGTAACCATCATGGGGGAGAGAAATGTGTACACCAAGGACGCACAACAGGTTCACGTGATCAGGGCTTAATATCCAGAATGGATAAATACTATAGATGATCAGTGGTTCAACTTGTTACCTGGGTATTATCGTTTCACTGCTACGTTATGTGCTGATTAATCGTAACCATCAGGGGAGAGAGAATGTGTACATCAAGGACGCACAACAGGTTCACGTGATCAGGGCTTAATATCCAAATATGGATACATTCTATAGATGGTCAGTGGTTCAACTTGTTACTTTGGTGTTATACTCAAGACTGAAGAAGGTCGAGTCGTCAGTCTACTCTACATTCTCTGTTGGGTGTTATCATCTCATGTGTATGCTGCGGGCTGATGGGTTATATGTAAGGGTACTGGAAGACATTTGGTGAGATGAAAATGATTGGTATTCTATTCCTCCACATTGGGCAATCTTGAAGAAGGTCGAGTCTTCAGTCTTCTCTACATTCAAGAATGTTGAGCTCTTTTCTTACAACTTGATATTTAACTTAATCCCATGACAGTTCTTGTTTGATGAGTTGTGGAGTTAAGTTAGGTTCAAGTTGTTCCGTAGTTGAAGGTTAAGTCCAACTTGATGTTAACCTAATCTCATAACAGTTCTTGTTTGATGAGTTGTGAGGTTAAGCTAGATTTCAGTTGAGGCTCAACTTAAACTACCGAAAAGTTGCCTAAGGTTTTTGACGGAGTCACTCTAGGACGGGAGTGTTAGAAGATTAAAGACGGCATGCATTTGGTTATCAAAAGACTTCTTCATATTTCGGGCGTTCATCCAAAGTCTTCTTCCTATTATGGGTGATCGTCAGAGGTTGTCAGAGTGGGGGAGAGCACTAATTAGGGGAGAGTGTTGAGCCAGAATCATTCCCTGATTGAAAGTGCTCACATTGCTCTTCAGCAAGTCAAGTGATGAATGCGGAGAAGATTCAGAATGCTGAGGAGTAATGGTTTCTGGTTCGTATCCTTGTATATATATACTTGTTCATATCTTATACCATCTTGTAAATAGATATATAGAAAATCTTGCTAATTGTAAATAGAGAAACGTAAAACCAGAAAAACCATAAAAAATTGAAAAATAGAAAATACCAAAAATAGTTTCACCTAGGCATGTCTTCTGTTTATCGATAACATTTACGGACTTAGAAATGTCATTCAATAATGGCACGGGTCTTTAAATGAAGCTCGAGCAGAAGTTAAAATGGAGGATTAAAACATGTCTAAATGGCTTGCTATTACTTTAGATAGCAACCCGCGCTTCAAACTGGGGAAAGCACGTCGCCAAAAAGACGGCTGTTCCTCCAACTGGGTGATGTTCACCTGGGCATGGATTACTTTATATCCATGTTTCTTCGATTTGATGTACGTTTCAGTGCATCATTTCTTGAAAAAGAAGAGAAGTCTTCTTTGCATACAAATAGTTTTCATTCTATGATTCTTCTGAAAATTATTTGTGAGACACTTGGTGAATATGTGTTGTATGAAATTTGTTTATACTTGGATTATGCATAAAATTTGTCACTCAATCAACGACTACAAAACCTCATGACAGTTCTTGTTTGATGAGTTGTGGGGTTAAGTGTGATTTTAGTTGAGGTTCAACTAGAATACGGGTCATTGATTGAGGGGGAGAGTGAATTCAAATTTTATATCATCAAACGGATTTATTGGTTAAATCACACTTGTTAGAAATGGTTTTGTAGTTAATGGGGAATTAGTTGAAGAGGATCTTGCTTAAATATATCAAATGACCAAGTGTGTTAGTTGCTAGAAAGTATAGGACATTATGTGCAATTTGCTTATAGTTTCCTAGCTTTATGTATCTAGAAGGTTCATTTGTGTTACTTTGGAATCCTCGTATAATCCCCAAAATGCTTTAAGACTCAAAACCTAAAAGAAGTTAGAAAACCAGTTGTGTTTGATGTTTTTGAATACTCCACTGACATTTGTATGAACTAAGTGAATGAGTTTCAAATGTTGTTTGTCTCTGCTGCTTAATTGTTGTTGATATTGTGCATATGTTCTCAGGATTCGCTTAGGTAGATTGCTATTATGTTAGAATCATGTTCCTAAGATCCTGAATGAAATATTGAAATCTGTGTGAATTGCCATGTTCATGATTGCTATTTGCTCTTCATGCTAGATAGTGGTTTGACGTAGTTCCTGATTGGGGTTTGATTATAAGATGAACTTGGTATTATAATGTGGCATGCTGCTGAAGGGTAGCTATCTAGGAATAGTGTATCTGTATGTACGTATATCTGTGTTGATATTCTTATGCAGATTCCATTGCCAAAATGAATGTACCAGTTCCCATTCTAACCATTTGATCAGACGTTCAAACTCTATTGATTGGCTCGGAATTCACCACAACAACAACATCGGCAACAACAACAACAACAACACCTTCACCTCCACCACCATCATTTTAACAAAGAAGTACTTACTCAGATCTCGCCAAGTGGGGATCGACAATACTTGAGAAGATATGTTGGTGGATGGATAATCGATGTTGACCACTGACTCACTCAGAAAAGTGGGTGATTACATCATTTGAGCAAAAAGGTCAATATCACTTGTGTCATAATAATCAATTGTGCATAATGAGCACTGAATCTCCCTCTTAGATTAAGGGGGAGCAAAGTATGTTTCATCATCAGAACATGTTAAACCTGACCACATTTTCTCCCATGTTTTTTCTAAATTATTTAAATCAATTGGGATCACAAATCTCAAAAGGTTTGAAATTTTTGATCGGGGGAGAGAATGTGATTTAAATATGAAACCTGATGAAAATGTGATGTTTTGGACATAAAAGTAAGCTCTCCCATATGTGCTAAACTCTTTTGTATACCAAGGCACATATTGAGGGGGAGCAAAATGTTTTGGATGTGAAAGTAAGCTCTCCAGTAAGTGCTAAACTCTTTTGTATACCAATGCACTTATTGAGGGGGAGCAAAGGATTTGGCATGCATCTTGTAAGCAAGGCTCAGACTTCACCAATGAATTGACGATAGCTAAAGTCAGTAGTCGAAAGGACATGTCCTGGACGGGTAATAATTTCAAGCCAGTTTATCTGGTGATGTAAGCGTGTCTCGCAAAGGACGTGTCTGAGTAGAATGTACCGATTTCGAGCGATCTTCCTTGAATGTGATCTGGACGGGTAATAATTTCAAGCTAGTTTACTAGTGATGTAAGCGTGTCTCGCGATGATCATGTTCTTGGAAAATCAATCAATTCAAAAGTGCGAGCTTCACCTGACATGTGCAAATTTATAAAACAATCATTTGAGCACATGTTGAGGGGGAGCATTTGAAAAATATAAAACTCTCAAGTGTTTGCAAAAATGTGTTTCAGAATCATGAACACTTTGAGAGATTTTTCAATGATTTGGTTTTTGGCAATCATGGATGAATATCAAAGACCGACCATTTTAATTAACACATGGAGTTATAAGGATGGTTAGGTTAGGTTCAAGCTCCCATGATCCCGCCAGAGCCGGAGGGATCTACCCAGGGATAATCCACTAGTTAGTGTAGAAGTCCTTAGGTATGATTAAAAAGGAGAAAAGTGAATGAGGGAAGAGTGCCGACTGAGATGGAGCTAACACTGGAACAAACCCAACAAGGTGTTAGTTATGAAGTCTCGGTAAGCACTGAAGGGGTTGAAGAATGAAAAAGAATTGTAAAGATAAAGGGTGAAAAGTAATAGCCCTCCTTACAACTTAGGCAGAAACCGGGTCAATACATATGCTGTCAGAATCACTTAGTTGATTGCTGGCATTGAAGACAAAGTATCATGGACCCAGTGATACGCTGCACAACCCTCCCTAGCCACTCAAGGTCCCTCAAAGGATTCTTGTTTCAATTGTCACGGAGTTCAATACATTCCTATCGTCTCTCTCACTCCGAGTTAGATGATATTGAATAGGTGGCAGTTCTCTCCAGCCTCCGCTCACTAAATCAAAACGCACTATAGAGTCTAGAGCCACGAGATGCATAATAAGATCTCATAGGGACACGAATTACTTCTACACTGGGTGTTCAACATTAAGGACACCAGTTGTAAACTTATGAGTCCTACGCAGATCTTAGCAATCTGCCAGAACATTCATGAGAGAATTTACAAATGTAATTCTCAATGATTGAATGGAAATTCCTGCCAGGGCCAACATCAAGCAGCCCTGAAAGCAGGTCACTTCGGTAATTCTTTATGGATTACGCTTAGTGATCACGGCAGTTTCTAACGGTCTACAGTCGTGGAGTGATCTCCAGCGACTCACCTAATCGTTGATGTGCTACGGTTCGATCTTAAAAAGCCCTCTGTGGGTTTTCGATTAGGAACGGTCTTGGTAAGAATTAGAGAGAGTTTTCACACTATGCTGTTAACAATCTCGAAGTTCGAACCTGTAAGTACCGGACGTTTTATTGCTAACTGTCGTATGCAGGAACATCTGGCGATTGTAGCTGATTGCTGTTGCAGCTGTTTGCGGTTGTAGCTGATTGAAGTTGCTGCTGAATGCGGTTGTAGCTGATTGCAGTAAAGATGCCAATCCTCTACCACATGTTCACACTACATCATCATTGTATCTCAAGATTGTCATGATCAACCTAAAAGACCTTTTACACGGCTTCTGCAAACTCTGATGCTAAAGATCATGACACCAAATAGTGTGAGCATGTCGGCTCAAAGAATAACACATCACATGGAAACATACTCCTGAAAGATGACTTGGAAACAAATGTTGGATGATAAAGTCGAAGAATACTCAAAGATCATCCAAGACAAAGAAAGGTCATCACAAGATCACTGCTGAATGCATGATGTTTCAAGACAATGAAGAATCAAAGACTACGAGCTATGAAGACATCTTCAGAAGACAAAATGCTAGAATTCAAGATATTATTTCCGGGGTGACCTCCCTTAGGGGGAGATTGTTAGGAATATAAATATTCATATGAAGGTTCGGTCACCCCGAGCATCTAATTAGCATTTATATAGCTCGTAGGCTTATATATATTTGTTTAGTATTATTAGTAATATTAGTATTAGCTTAGTCGTATTTATATTCGTGGAGTGGGTCGGGGCTTTCCCCACTGTCAGCTCACTCCACAGCCCACTAGGGGCACAAATATTAGGACTATATATATAACCCTTCCCACACAAGGGAAGGGTGGAACTCTTGTCACAATTAATCTAATTTCCAGATTTTCACATAGTTCCCTCTCTCTAATACCTCTCTCTACAAACTAACTCCATGGAGTTCTTGATCTTTCAAGATCCAAGGCCACCCGAATAGATCCACACAATCAAGAAGGTTATTTCCTACAATTCGTTTCAGTATATTATTTTTCGTTACAGTTATATCTACATAACGAAACTTTTTAACGAATAAACATAACTTATCATCTACCAACTTTTGAAGAGACGATATTACTGATTTAATAAACATAAAAACATGATAATAATATTTATGTAATATTATTTTTGAACTTTAAGCATTTTAAGCATATCATTTAAACACGTCACAATCCAATTCGTTATCCGATATTCTTTCACAATCACTATTCACAACATGTCAATCTTAAACCATCGAATTCTCAGACTTCCCTATTATTCAGGTCGTGTGTTGGAGCCGTTACCTTGGTACTTTTGACATAACTTTACTTTGACCTTTACAGCTAAGGTGAGTCGTAGCCCCTACTCTTTTAATGCTTGTTTTGATTTACTATTTGGGGGAGATACATGCTCAAAAATACTTTACACGTTTATCAACTACATGATTTGCTTTATGATACAATTACTCAAAATATTTATACTTTATGATACTTTAGCCTAACATTTCCATGTTGGAAGGTCATTTATTTGGATGATACATTAGCCTAACATTTCCATGTTGGAAGGCCATTTATTTGGATGATACATTAGCCTAACATTTCCATGTTGGAAGACCATTTATTTGGATGATACTTAGCCTAAGATTTCCATGTTGGAAGGCCATTTATTTGGATGATACTTTAGCCTAACATTTCCGTGTTGGAAGGCCATTTAATTGGATGATACATGATTTATATTCTATGTTAGCAGTGGATTGTAAACACACAGGTTGCAAGTTTTGTATGGGCGGGGCTTGGGACTGAGTGGATTTACAATGCCTTTGCTGAGAAATCTTTATTCAAATGCTTTACAGTTAAACTAAACTCTATGAACTCACCAACCTTTGGTTGACACTTTTTAGCATGTTTATCTCAGGTTATTAAGGCGATAGTGGATGCATAGATTCTAGAGTCATTGCATACTTGGAGACTCATATCATTATCTTTTACCATTCGAAATATCTATGTAACTTTACTTTGGAACTTATTGTAATAACTCTGATTTAAATAATTCGAATGGTAACATTTTAAAACGTCTCATTTAGAGGTCATTTTTTATACCTTGATCTATATTATGAAGTAATACTCCCTTGACTCTACTGTTCCGCTGCAGTAATTTGGGGGTGTTACAGATGTTCCAGGCACATGACAAGGAACATGTCATATCTCTCAAATTTCAAGGAATTTGATGGAGGATATGTTGCCTTTGGAGGAGGAACAAGAGGAGGAAGAATTGCTGGTAAAGGAACTATTAAGACTGGTAAGCTTGACTTGAAGATGTGTACTTTGTCCAAGAGTTAAAGTTTAACCTTTTCAGTGTAATACCCCTATCCGAGAATGGGTCAAATGTCACATTTGTGGCGTCAAACAGAACATACGCAAGCGGAAGACTTTAATAATACAATGTTTACAAAGGATTCGAATGAAAAGATAAAGTACTAAATCTGAACATTACAACTTCCATACTAAAATACAAACTAAGTCCAAAAGAAAAGCTCTAAATGCGTCTCTAATCCATGGGAAGCTATCAAGGTTTTCCACTAAGAGCTCATAAGCACTTATCACTCGAATCCCAACCTCCTTCTTAGAACTTGGCGCAGGAAAAGAAAATGCGGCTGAGCTTAAAAAGCCCAGTGAACAGGTATATACAAATGGATAACTAAAGCAAAAGAATAACTGAAATGAAATCATAAGGATCTGCTGGATAAAATGATATAAGTCACAATAAGTAGTAAAATGAACGGATAAGTGAAACGGAACGACGAGAACCTGCAGAACAAGATATCAATGAAATATGGCATATATGATAATGGAATCAAAGCATAACAAGGAATATAAAATGGATGACAATCATAACAAGGAAATGCCCAAGTAACAAACATATATCATACCATAGCAAATTGTACATAGGAGCTGCAGACTCCAGTAGTACTATTGTGAAATGGGGTGTACGGCACACATACAATCCATTCACTAAATAACTGAACTAAACAAAGTACCTAGGATGTATCCATACGCTCCCTGCAAAACAAATATACATATACAAGTTCGAGACTGTGCATACGTACGTTAATATAATAATAATAAATATGGCGGCCATGGTTGCTATATAGCATAAGTGGGAACGCTGTGGACAAAAACCCACCTCTACAGATAGTGTCAATACCATTGGTGCATCAATGGCAAGGCCATGGGCTCCCCATGACTGGCTACAAATATGGGCAACATAATAGGCAAAGAACATACAATATAATGATGTGGGACAATTATAAATTGTCCAACTAAGATAATAGCTATATGAAATGAATATAGCATGAAACGGATAATCAAATGAATAACTAAACAAATATGTATCAAAGCATAACAATTAACAAATATCAGGAAATCAATGAGTCATGAGAATCCTTAAGGATAGAGTACTACCAGATTATGTAGTTGTGAAAATCATTTAAATGTTGTTTTCATGAAAGTATTCTTTTAGAAGTCGTTTTCATAATAGTCATTAAACCTTCATATAAAAAGTGGTGTTACCTCGTATTCATAGAAATCATTTTAAAAATAGTATTTCTCAAAACCATCATTAAAATATATATTCAAAAAGGTTTTTCATACATGTCATAATATCTAATGGATTACAAAATATCAAAGGATTCGAATACTGAAGTCATAGGAGATAACGAACGAATCATATCACACAAAACAACTAAACGAATATCAAATGGATCATAATCAGAATATTAAACATCTAGGAATCAAGTCATGAGATACCCTTACTGAGAAAGGGCGGAATATCTGTACCTTAACGCGAATGAAAGGAAAGCAAACGACTGAATGAACACAAGGAAACAACGTCGCGCCTCTTCAAATGATCTACACGAATTAGGGATCATTTAATACTTATATGTTTATTTCATAAGTTACAAATGGTTTTCTTGGTTAATACTTATAGTTATACTCATAACTTATTTTAGGTTTAGAATGCAAATCTGACTCAGTTTCTTATGAATTTTAAGACACATTAAATCAACTCCAAAGACCCTCCCAATTTTTCCTGAGTTTCCCACATGAGTTAAGTAATCATTCAAATTTTTTCAGATTTTATTAATAAGTGAAAGTACCCTTTTAAAATTAATCTTTCCAGACCTACCCAGAAAAATAACAGCACAGACACCCAGAAAGTTTGCATTTTCTTAACCCATTAGAACCCTTCAGAAAAATCTACAAAAATTCTAGTAAGTCCTATACATCCTAAATATTCTCTAAGAAGTTGTAAAAACTTTGGATATATGTAATATTTATTTGAAGAACTATCCAAGCCCTTAACCACACTATCAAAAATTAATTTTGAAAAATTGAATCTTTGATTTTGAGCCAAGCAGATAATGGCAGAAACCATATTACTACTAAACTCATTCCAACTAGTAATCTTTGGACTAAGACACTGTAAGATAGTGTGTATTAAGAATTTCCACTGTGGAGAGAAGGTACCTTTTGAAAATTTTTAAGAATTATTTTGTCTTTTATACCCCATCAGTGTAAGGTTTTCAAAAATTATAGAGTTTGAAAGATTTTCAATACCTTCTGCATCTGCTAGATGAAGAACATCCCTAACAAGAGCCTCAGTAATGATAATATTCTGCCCATCCACAAGGGCATGTATCTGTACTTTCCCATCAATAGTTTTGACCTTAGCAGTAGCCCAAAACTGTTTGATGTTGGAAATATATATGGTAGGATTTACTGTTAATGCATACTTGATATGAGTAGCATTAAGAAAATCAATGATTTCAGTAAAACCTTTACTTTCATTTGGTTTTTGCAAAAATGCAATCATGTTATGTTGATTTGCAAAAGACAGAGTCGGCATTGTGAATTTTGAAAATTTTTGGTAGGGTTTTGTTGGGATATGCAATTAATGGAAAAAAAGGAATTAGGGTTTATGTTTGAGAGAGTTTTAATCGAATAAAAACACTTGTGTGAATGATTGAAGGATATTAACCCTTAATCATTCATATTTATAAAACAGTACCCTGTACTCTCAAACATAGCAGCAGAAACCTAGCAGCACTAAGTTAGGCTTAGCGGCACTAACTTATGCCTAGCAGCACAAAGTCAGTTTCCACTCCAAACAGCTTAATATTCATCATTCCATCACATTTCTCAGCTTATCCTGCAAAAGATTAGTCCCAAAACACAAAACCACAAACATAACACAATGGACAATAATCACATCATCAATTATACTTAGCAGTACTAAGTATAACTGGCAGTATTAACACAACAGTTTTAAGTAAACTAGCAACACTAACTATACTTAGCAACATAAACAATTTATTGACCTAATAACAGTATTAATCCTAACAAGACTTTACAAAATCACAATGAGATAAGAATTTTCAAAGATTTATCATTCCAATACTGACAACCAAAAATTGAAATCTACCCACATCAAAAGTTTTTGTGGGCAAATCTGCAACATTATTATCAGTATAAATTTTAACAATTTGAATTAACTTATTGTCATAACAATCTCTTATAAAATGATGTCTTATCTCAATATGTTTTGTTTTTGAGTGATAAACAGGATTTTTTATAATGCACATAGTACTGCTATTATCAATATATATTTTTGTATGCATAAAATTGTACCCATAATCCAGCAATTGATTCTGAATCCAGAGCACTTGTCCACAGCAACTTGAAGCAGCCACATACTCAGCTTCTGTTGTGGAATTTGCAACCACAGTTTGTTTCTTGCACTGCCATGAAATTAATCTGCGTCCTTGAAATTGACAACCTACTATTTTTGATTTTCTATCCAAGCTAGCTCCAGCATAAGCACTATCAGTGTATGCAACCAAGTCAAAAGGTGAATCTTTTGGATACCAAAGGCCTAATTTGGGTTAACCTTTCAAGTATCTAAAAATTCTCTTCACAGCATTAAGATGTGAAACTTTTTGTGTGACTTGATATCTTGCATAGTCACATACTGCAAACATAATGTCAGGCCTTGAAGCTGTAGGATACATCAATGAGGCAATCATTGATCTATATAAATGAACATCAACTTATTCACTATCTTCATCTTTGAGCAGGGGATTGGAAGTTTCCATAGTTGTCTTTGCAGGCTTTACATCAGTAAACCCAAACTTCTTCAAAATTTCAGCTACATACTTATCTTGATTGATAAATATGCCATCCTCCTTTTGCTTGACTTGTAACCCTAAGAAGAATATAAGTTGACCCATTGAACTCATCTGAAATCGTTCATGCATTAGCGTATCAAATTCAAAACATAACACCTTGTTTATTGATCCAAAGATAATATCATCAACATAAACTTGAACTATCAAGATATCATCTTTGTGCCTTATGATAAACAAAGTTTTATCAATCTTCCCTTTACGAAAACCATTGTCCATCAGATATTTTGACAATGTGTCATACCAAGCTCTAGGAGCTTGAGGTAAACCATAAAGTGCTTTTTCTACCTTGTAAACCTTGTCAGGAAAATTAAGATCTTCAAAACCAGGTGGTTGAGAGACATAAAGTTCTTCATCAATTGTCCCATATAGAAAAGCACTTTTCACATCCATTTGATGTAGTACAAAGCCTTTTTATGAAGCATAAGCCAAGAATAATCTTATAGCTTCAATTCTTGCAACTGGAGCAAATACTTCATCATAATCAATACCTTCTGTAACAATTCGCATTTTAAGGTTACTACCCATTCTCGAATTTTTACTATTCATTTTTTTACTATTCACTCCCGAAATTTTTATTTCACATTCTCATAAGTTAACCAATTTTCATGATAACCCTAGAGTTTGACACTCGTTGGATCATTTTTGCAAATTTCACGATGCCGTGTCTGAGATTTACATTTAGGTTTAAACATCATTCAAGCATCCTGATATGTCCATTCAACATTATAAACAATTGAAATATGTGTTTCTCACATCTTATGACAATTCCACAAGTTTTGGAATTTTAAGTTTTTCTAGTTCTGCGTTTTACGCGATTTACGTGTTTTAAACATACGTTTTCAGTTTTAACAGCGTTTAAGCAACCCGATGAAACTTATCACTCATTTTATATATTAATATGGAGTAACTTATCACCCAATTTTAACAGCGTTTAATACGTTTCATATTTTTACGATACCCTGTTTTACGTTTCATAACTTAATGACTTACAGATATTACCGGGACAAAACTCACTCCGTAAAAGCAAGATATTATCAAAACTCATATCTAGTCATCCAAGATAGACCTTGAACGAAATTTTATGCTAAGTCACAAGCCTTGTTGGCTTGTGATAAGCCTTGATCACTTATGATGAGTCCATGTGTTGAAACTTACTTACTAAGTCTTGAAAATATCTCAACACTTAACCTCCTCAACTAGCTATAAAACCAAGCTCATTCTCTGTTCCTTTCTCATCATAAAAACCAGCCATACATATATTCAAGAAGCAATTCATAGTTGATTTTCAAGTAACAAGTCCTATATCAATTCCAAAGCTCTTGTCAAGCTTTGTTTGATCCAAGTTCTAGTTTCTTCTTTCCTTTGGTGATTTCCAAGCTACACAAGAATGTTTCTAGTAGAAGACTTCAAGTGTTCTCCCAAGTGATCATAAGTTAGTATCAAGAGGTTTAAGGATTTGGAAGCTAGGGTTTCTAGTCCTTGTTCTAGTTCTTTGATCCTTGATTTCCCTTTTTAAAGGCCAAAAGTTGTAAGCTAGAATCATCATCATCATTCTCATTTCTATGATTTTATGCTTTTTAGATTATGTTATTCTATTTTATATATGTTATTTGTATTGATCATGATGTACAAGTTGATAAAAACAAGACTAAAACTTATAAACCATTCTATGTTATATTATGTTAACTAGTGTAAACTAATGAACTTATGTACAAATTTGCCACAAAACTGACCACATCTAGACTTTATACTTTATATATTATTGTAGACAAGGTTAAAATAAAAACATGTCAATTTGAATCACCCAAAACGAGTACACGAATCAAAAGATACGGCCAAATGAAGTTACCAAAACCCAAAAATTGAAAGCTGGAAACTTTCTGTGACAGAATAAAAGAACACAAATTACGAGGGACTTATGTTCCGATTCATCGAAAAGTTAAAACACGAAAGTTGTCCGCAACGACGTTTTCTTCAAAAACTAAGGTGTACGGGTCCATAAAACACATAACTAAGGCTGTTTTTTTTTCAAAATCTTAACAGCCCTATATAGCCGCACGGCCATACACTTTGTCACACGACTAAGGAAAACCAAACGGCCTAAAGGCCTTAGGCCGAGACCACAGCCGCCGCTAAGGCCAAGGCTGAGGTCTCAAGGCCATGGTAGCCGAGACCAAAGCTACGGCAAGGCCACGGCTAAGGCCTCAAGGCTTTCTAAGCCGAGACCATTAGCCAAGGCCTTAGCCTTAGCAAAAAAACACAAAACGATTTCATTAAAGGACCTATTCCCGACCTCGATAACCCATGAAACTTCACAAATATAATCACATACTAACAAATATTGAGTTCATCAAATAACATCATATACTCATACTATGGAATGACTAGTTTTGTAATTGACGAAAACATATAAACAAACCAAAAATTTATATTTTCCATATTGAGCACTGCAATAGTAGGGAGCTTCATGTGAGGGGGTTCATTTGGGTAAATCGTATCGACGAGTTGCTGAATTTATGAATTAAAGTGTTCCAGCTCCTCGAACGTTTACTATTATGATGGCCCGAACGGTAGTACGAGATATATAAACTATAAATGTTTCATAAAACATTTTTATAAAACGACATACACAAAATACCATATGAAGCATTATGATCAATATAGATGATATATATAGACTCATTTATGCTTTCGCATCATTATTCCATGAACTAAGACACGATATCGTATTATAGGTTGCTCGTAGAGACTTTCACGACTCGACTACCATTTTCCCTACTCACTACACATCAATAACTCACGGTGAGTTCGTAGCCCTACTTTCTATTGTTTAACTATTTTACAAACCCGTGGGGGGGATACATGCTACTATTTTTCTACTCGAACACAATGCTTTCTACTATATGCTTACCCGACTATGTTTTATTGTCACTAAGTAGCGATTGCCATGTTCAAAGTCCTTATATCATGAACCATTAGTCACTAGCTTAGTGAGCGCGAATATTGTGAATAGGCCTATTAGGATTGACGAATCCTGTTTGTATTGACCGGTTAGGCAATCGAACACACTATATTTGAGATTTAGAGGTATAATGGCAAATTACCTTGGTAGGGCTTCTATGTTACTAATATACCAATTTTTGTTGGTTTGATATTAATGTTTTGGTTGTCATGAGCTTAGTGAAATAATAATTTTTTTTGTTTTCTATCTATGAATGTGAGATTAATTACCTCACATTACGATTATTGTGTTCAAATGACTTAACTAAACCTACGAATTCCACTCAACCTTTGTGTTGACAGTTTTAAGCATGTATTTCAGGTCCATAAGGTACGAAGATGGCACGGAGGAGCATGGAAATTTAGAAGGCTATGAAACTTTTATTATCATTCGAAACTTTGTATTATGTAATCCACAAAACTACTAGGACCTCTATATTTTGTAAACTCTGATGTTTGAATAAATCGAATGATAAGTATTTTAAAACAACTTAGTTAGAGTTCGTTTTCTATTATTATAACTGTTATACCATGAGGTAACACCCAGTTGGAATTCCGTTGCATTCACGAAATTGGGGGTGTTACACCTTCTTCTTGAGTGTATCCCTGAGCTACTAACCTTGCCTTGTTTCTAATCACAATGCCTCTTTCATCCTTTTCGCATCTGAAAACCCACTTAGTACCAATTACCATCTTCCCATTAGGCAAATCTACCAGAGTCCAAACTTCTTGAAGCTTGAATTGTAAAAGCTCTTCTTGCATAGCCTCCACCCAGCTTGGATCCTATAATGCTCTATGAGCATTCTTGGGTTCTATTTGTGATAGAAAACAAGCAAATAAATAGTTTTGAAGGTCTTTGTGACTGTTTCTTTGATGAAGGGATTTAGCAAAGAAACCTTGTTCCTTCAAATTCTTTATCATTCTTCTTGTTTGAACAGCAGATTGTGGCTCTCCAATGATTTGTTCTTTGGGATGATCATTGTGAATTATTGTAGTTAGAATAGGACTGACAGGAACTTCATTTTCCATATTGGTTAAGTCAGCCTCTGCACCAAGTACATCATCATCAATATCAGGATATATTTCTTCCAATGGAGCCATGTTTGGATCATCTGGATAGTCATTATCATTAAAAGATATACCTTCCTTGTCAGCAACATTAACACTTGGCTAAGTCGTATTAAAAGAGTTAGTACTGCTAGTGTTAATTTCTTCATTGGCAACATTATCTGATACATCATCCTTTTCTTGTTCATCAGTCTGCATTCCTTCATCAACCACTTTATCATTATCAGAAGATTTTACACCATCTTCTTTAGCATCTTTTAGATCTCCATCAAGATCATCTTCTTGTGACTTCTTTGACTCTTGGGTTGAGAAAGGTGGATCAACAGTCCAAATAGGCAGCAAAATATAATCTTTTCCAGGTCTTGTCTCCTTACCAGCTTGACCTGCATCATTACTTGCTTTTGTACCTGCAAAATTGTTAGAATCTGTACCTGCAACAACTGGTTCATAATTCATTGTCTTGTTTAGTGAATCAATATCAAACAGCCAGTTTGGTCCATTCCCTGCAACATTAGATGTACTCTCACTAAACCTAACATGCAAGTTCTCTTCTACTTTTCTGGTCCTACTATTGAACACTCTAAAAGCTTTGTTATTCGTTGAGTATCCAACAAAGAATCCCTCATTAGCCTTGCCATCAAACTTGCCTAAGTGATCTATCGTATTTAAGATAGTAACAGGACACCCAAATGGTCTTAAGAAATCTAGCAATGGTTTTCTATCATGTAAAAGTTCATAAGGGGTCTTGTTGTGAGGCTTAACTACTTTACTTCTATTCTGCACATAGCAAGCAGTATTAACTGCTTCAGCCCCAAAAGTAGTAGGTAATTTAGAATCAGCTAACATTGTTCTAGCAGCCTCAATTAGTGTCTTATTCCTCTTCTCAGCAACACTATTTTGTTGAGGAGTTCTAGCTACGCTATACTGTCTCTCAATACCTTTCAATTCACAAAATTGGTTCATATCCCTATTCTTGAACTCAGTTACATTGTCACATCTTATCACTTTAACCTTATGATTAGCTAGGTTTTCTATCTTGGTTATGAAAACCTTAAGAATTCTACTGGTTTCATCCTTAGTTGCTAAAAAGAAAACCCAAGTAAACCTACTATAATCATTTGTGACAACTAGACAATACATCTTTTTCATCAAACTTTTCACAAAAGTTGTTCCAAATAAATCCATGTGCAACATATGTAAAGGCTGACTTATAGAGTTCACTGCTTTGGTCTTACAAGAAGCTCTGTGTTGTTTTCCCTTCTGACAAGCAACACAGATTTCAGTATTTTCAGAAACTTTTGAAGGTAACCCTCTTACAAGGTTTCCCTTAACCAATTTATTCATTGTTTTGAAATTTAAATGTCCAAGCCTTCTATGCCAAAGCTTAGATTCAGCAGATGTGGCCTTTGCAAAGATACAAGTCAAACCTCCTTTGGGAACCATATTCTTTAAATCAATATAGTATATGTTGTCTGTTCTGGAAACTTTAAGCAAAACATGACTTTCATCAGTCAAATTAAAGTCAGGAGACAAGACAAAACATTCAGAATCAGTAAAAAGAACACTCTTCTTTTTGTCACACATTTGTAAGATACTAAAGAGATTAAACTTAAGCTCATTTACAAAGTACACATTATCAAAATCTAATTTACCAGTTTTTATTTTACCTTTGCCTGTGATTTTCCCTCCTTTGGGATTACTTCCAAAAGCAACATATCCTCCATCAATTGCTTCAAACTCTGTGAGATAGGACATGTTTCCAGTCATGTGCCTTGAGCATCCACTGTCAAATACTCCTTTTTCTTCTAATTCCACCTGTGGATTGCCCTGCACATAAAGTAAGAACATCGGTTCATTTTGGTGACCCAAGCCATTACTGACTTGGATCTGCCTTGTGCATCAACATAATCATAAAAATGGATGCACTATTGTGTCTGGAAACATGATCTAAAACTTTAACTTTTGGTTTCTAGGCCCAACAAGCTGAGGCCTTAACAACATAAAAATGATTTCCCAAAACAATATCAATTATTGCTTTTGGCTTAGCAGTAGTAACCACTGCTTTTGCCTTAGCAGCACTAAATGTTGTATTCTTTTGAATGAGACTTTTCACAGTTGAATGTGCTTTATTTGAAAACTTTTTCAATTGTTTAACACCATTCACTGTCCTTTTAGAGTTAGCAGTACTAACTGATCTAGCAGTATTAGTTAATATTTCTGGTTTAGAAACATTTTGCTTGGCAGTTTTAAGTGACACTAAACCAGATCTCATTTGTACTTCTGTTGGAACCATGTTTCTTTTAGTATGTGGGTGAGAATTTTTAGAAAAACTTTGATGATTCACCCTCCTTGCATAGTTCAAAACAGGCTTTTGATAGTAAAAATAATTTTCCTATAAATGCTCAAAACAACCTAAGTGATAACAAGCCTTGTTAAACATCAAAAAGTCACTTCCTAATCTTTGTGACATCATGTTATTCCAATTTCTCTGGTTACCTCTAGGCCTGTTATTGTACTCCCTAGGTTGCTCAGTGTATTCAACAATTTTCCTAGACAACTTCTCACCAAACCTAGGTTTGACAAACTTAATCTGTTCAACACTAGACTTAACTGTTTTACCTTCTAACTTAGGTGTAGACTCCACTTGTTCCACATCATCATTAGACACCCAATCTTTAATGATAGGTGCATCAGTATATGTCTTTTCAACCTTAGGTTTCTCCTCATTAGACTTACTATTCTCAACTAAAGGCTTAGCATTAGACTCAACTAAACAAGACAATTCAGATATAAGAGGTACATACTTTCCTGTTATTGAAGGAGGAACTTCATTATAACCTATACCACTACCTCTCCTCATAAGTTGACACTCAATTGTCTTATTTACACTTTCAGATGCAAATTCAAGCTTATTTACTTTAACTTGATGTTTTTCTTTTTCCTGATAAGCTGCATCTTCTTCTTTTTGAGCCTTTTCCAACCTTCTCAACATACTTAACTCATTATGTTTAAAGAATTCAAGTCTTTGTTCAAAAGATTGTAAGCCTACTTTATAGCCTAGGTTATCTAACTTTAACTTCCTTACATCTTCTATTAGTTTTTCATTCCTAGCCTTAAGTTCCTCAATAGTATCTAAACAAGATTTATAAGAACAACCAGAATCATTAGATACCTCAGAATCAGAACTTGATGAAGAAGAGTAAGCCATAAGTGCAAAGTTTGGTCCTTCAGCAGCTTGATCACTCCAGTCATATCCACCTAAACCATCACAAGACAACAAAGCTGTAGAAGTCTTAGGTTCCTCAGACACAACTTTCCTTGAGCTCTCTCCATTCTTGTAGTCTTGGCTCCTTAGTGCCCTGCATTCCCTTGCAAAGTGTCTCTTTCTGTGACAATTGTAGCATTCAATCTTGGATTTATCAAAACCCATGTTATCCTGCCCATTGACCTTGAGGTTCCTTCTAGTCTTCTTAAAAAATCTCCTTGCACTCATTGTCAACATTGCTATCTGCCGCTTCAAGTCCATCTCTTCAAGATCATCTGGATGAATCTGTTCCAAATCTTCATGCGTAATCTGAGGACTAGTAGATTGACCAGCTAAGAAAGCATAGATAACAACATCACTCAAGTTATCAAGGGTTGCAGACCCAGCAGCATTAACTTGTGTGCCAGCAGTACTAACTCCATGAGCAGTATTAACTGCTTCATTAGTACTGCCATAACTGTTATTGGAGGAGGACACAAAGGCTAAGTTTTGTGTGCTTGAGGATGAGCTAGATGGCCCTTTGACTTCTGGTTCATACACTTTTAGATTGTTATACAGATCATCTAAACTCATTGTATCAAGATCAGCCTTGTTTCTCCACACCACAGTATGTGTGTTCCACTCTGGTGACAAGCTTCTCAAAAACTTCTGATTTATATATTCTTGAGGAATTGTTACTTCCACAAGTGCTAGTTGACTAATAAGTTTCTGAAGTCTGTCAAAGGTCTAATCAAGATTCTCAGAACTTGGAGCAGAAAATTCTCATATTGTTGCTTCAAAACGTTCTTCCTGGTCTTCTTGGTAGCAGCATTCCCTCCAAACCTTTTCTCAATTGCTTCTAACAATAATTTAGCATCCTTGATGTGATTGAAAGTCAACTGATGGTGATTAGGAATGCCCATCATGAGAGTGCTTCTTGCCTTAACTTCCAGTCTTCTTTGTGCCTTGTCTTCAGCAGTTTTAATAGGCAAGATAGTTATAACACCAGCATCAGAAGTTTCTGTTTTAGGTAAAGAATTGCCAGCCTCTATTACCTCCCACAGAGAATAATCAACCATTTAAATATACTGCTCTATTCTCATTCTCCATAGCTCATACTCTCCAGACTTGAGCATTGGCACCTTTGATGCAGTACTCATATGTGTAGATTTTGACTCCATGTCTTCAGTAAGATTAGAACTGTCTTGAGTCTAAACAGGTTCTTTTTTATCACAACTTCTAGATCACAAGCTCTGATACCACTTGTTGATCCCAGCAATATACTTGATCGAATCCTTTAGCTTGTAAAGGTTTAGTTATCTTAGATAAATCTAAAACAACTAAGTATAGAAACTTTCTTGAAGTATATCAAATACAATGTAGAATCTTGTATTTGATCTTAAGAAGAACTTTATATTGAATGAAACAGTAAACAATGAATATCAAACAAAACACTTCAATATTATTAATAATACAAATACTCAAAAGTATTAGGGTTTACAACCTTGAAGTTCTATAAAGAATCGTATGTGTAATCTCTATTCATATTCGGTATCTATCTCTATGCCCTAGGACCTCCTTTTATAGACTAATGAGTCCTAGCCGGCTTACAATGACTTTCTATACAAGATAAATCTTTATAGAATCTTTTCTATACTTATCTAGACATACTATACATAATAACCGACTCTAATACTCTAGCAACATTAATAATGCATCAGCAGCAGTGACTCTTTATTCTAGCAGCATTAACTTAGTACTAGCAGTACTAACTTTCCTTCTAGCAGCATTAACTACTTAGAGTATTTTTCCTTGAAGTCTATCAGCAGTCTTAACTTTGATAAACAACATTAACCATCATAACTAGCAGTAGTAATGAGTTGTAATATTTTTCTTGTAATCCCTGAGCAGTCTTAACATCATGAGCAGCATTAACAAAACAACTTGAGCACTTGAAGCATCTTGATCTTTTACCTCTTCAAATCTGAGCTTCCCCTTAACTTAAGATCTCCATAAACACGTTTCTTGTTTCCTTTGTAACATCTTCTTCCCCTTTTTTCAATTATCCATTAGGGGACAGTGAACACAAACAAATTTGATCTTTACAGCAACAAACCACATATTACACTTCTAATCCAAGCTTTCCAATATCTTAAATTACCCTCCATGAAGATTTCCGCACTAAAAATGAATTTAAGGCAGTAGAAACTTAAACTAGCAGCAGTAATAATGACATAGCAGTAGTAAAAACCTTCCCCTCAAATGGTTAAACACTCTATCATATTCTTCCCCTGAAACCAATATGCTAACCATTAATAGTAACCATAAGAACTGTACAAATAACTAACCACCATAGTAACGAATACCATGTAGTACCATCCATGAAGAACACCAAAACGCCTACTAAAAATGACTACAATAGTAATCGATACCAAGCAGTAGTAACAATGAAGAATAGTTATAAGGTTTAGCAGTAGAAACAATGTAGCAATAGTAATCTTCCCCTTAGCATGAACATGATGACTACTTTACCAATCTTTCCAATCCTCATCAAAGTCCAAACAATAAGTGTAACAATATCTGAGATCTTGAACTTTGAAATCAAAAACAAACTTCTGTGTGTGTTGTCCAACATCTCTATATCAATCAATCAATCTTTAACTTTTCTTGTCACATAAATCTGGGCAGAAAAATTGAATCTTGAAGCTTCTTCCCATTTTCATTCAATCTTGACAAATCGAAGCATTTAAGAAAACCTTCTATGTCGACACAAACTACTCCTTCTTCTTATCGTTGAACAATGATCAGCTTTAACGAGTAGAATCAACAAGTAGTTGTACCTCTTAATGAGCAGCCTTAATTCTTATCTAAACTAGTAACCTCATTCGACATATCATGAGTACCCTTACTCCTAGAAGTAACCTTACTTACAAATACAATAACCTCAGTCCTTCCACAAGTAAATCCGTTCGACCAATAACTGTTCCTCATGGGCTTAAACACAGCAGTACTAACTCGTTAACTAGCAGCACTAACTATCGAAAGCAACATAAACGGATAGCAGCAGTAATAATCAAAGCTCAGCAGCATTAACATCAAAACACATCAGCAATAACACATAGGTAACAACACAAACTTTGAACGTACCAGCATTAATAACTTAGTTACAACAAGCAGCAGTAACTTACTTTATATGGAGCAGCAGTAATATTCTTAACTGGCAGCATTAAACACCTTTGAGCAACAATAATTAGATAGCCAGTAGTATTAATCGTGGAAGTAGCAGTATTAACTTATTAGAAGTAGCAGCAGTAAGTCAAACAGTTTAACCAAACATGTCACACCCCCAAATACCTGATTTGCAGCGGAATGAAAGACTTGGGGGCATGACTGTTATAGCATCACAGTTACAGTTATATTGAACGACCTAAAATGTCGTTTTAAAAATACATCGTTTGATTGATTAAAACATTCAGAGTTACAAAAGTTAGGTCCCAAAAGGTGTTTCAAGTTTTCGGAAATAAGTCATTACAAACCAAACGATAATTTAAAGTGCATATAATACAGTGAGACGCGTCGACACCGCGACTCTATGAAATGTCCAAAAGTATACCATGATGCTCATGCCTTAATTACCTGAAAATACATTGCTAAAAATGGTCAACAATAATGTTGGTGAGTTCATAGGTTTATGTAAATGAAATGTTTCTACGGTAACCACAAGTATAAAGTGAATGACATAAATGCCACATAAAAATAATACATTAGCTCTTAAGCTCATGACCCTGAAGCTAGACTGAAATGAAATGCCCCATCTGAGTGTTTTGCCAGTCACTCTAATATGATTCAAATGAAATGCGTCCGTTTAACAAGTTGGAGCGACCAACCCGGACGGAGGAGTCACCCTCAATAGATCTATTCACTCACCCTCGCTTGCTCACAATTAACGGTTCATGATATTAATAGGGGACTTTAATCTAGGCAATGATGTAACTTAAGCAATGTAAATGAGTTTTGATACTTTGGTCCGTATGAAAAATGGTGCAATGTATTCTCCCCCGAGAGTTTAGAAATTAAATAATTAATTAAAAACGGGGCTATGAAAACTCACCTGATGCGATAGCAACAATGACAATAATGGATATGCTGAAATGAGGCTGGGTCTCTAACCGCAACCTAATATGAATGATATGATTTAATGTAAGTCATGAATTTATGCTACACATGCAATTACGTATGTTATCGATACCACTCGTGAATTTTGGAAATAACGTTTATCGTCGAAAAATATATTTTTGACGTCTCGTTAAGTTATAAAACACTTTTTGTATAAATACGTTGTAATGATACCCCACGATCGTCATCTGGTGATCTATCGATAAATATAGAGTTTACGTCGTAATTTAATATTTTTCACAACTTGTTAAAATGGCTAAATGGCCTAGCAAAACTAGTCGCGAAATAGTGTACATTAAGTGTTGGGAAATAAGCTCGACGTTTTTGGAAACCTTGTAACAATATTTAAAATTCGTATCATTGTCATTTTGTCCATACGTGTCTCGATCAATAAGAAAAATGGCTCTCAATATGGTGTCTTGCAAAAACAGTTTTTTTAGACTTAGAAATATTTTAGTGAAAAGCTGATGGAAATATGTTGTAATCGTCGGGTTTCAAACGCGTGTATCTCGGTCGTTATAAGCTCGTTTTCTACGTTCTTTATATCCACGGCTTCGTATTACTTCTAACTAATAGATTCTTGGCACGTCGGCTCGTCTAGATCACGTCTAACACCTCGTTTTACTTGTTGAAATTCGTGTAACAGCACGTAATTTTCAGAAAAATAGTTTTCGTCGTCAAACTTAGAATTAGCGTATCTTTCTCATCGTAAGCTCGTTTTTGCTCATTCCAGCGGCCACGGTTTCGTTTTCGAAAGTATTTTATAAATATTTAGGCCAAAATAGTCCATGACCTACTGAGTTTTCCAGATTTCATAAAAATGGACAGCACCTCATTTACACTTTGTTAAAACCAAATTTTCTAGTTCAAGGCTTGAATATATCACTTCCAATCAACACCACAACTAGTCTAAGCCTACCATACACCTTCTTAGGGTGTCACGGGTTCCTAATCTTCACCAAAAGTGAGGGAGTTCATAAGGTTACTAATAAAAATTCATTAACTCCATTTTAGTAAGTAAATAAATATTAAGTGGTATGTAACATGTATATATTTGCATGATTTGCTACTAGAACTTGAAAATATAACAAATGAAAGTATAAAAGAATGGAAAATATATGTAGACACTTACTTGAAGATTTGATGAGTTTTGGAGGAAAATGCTTAACTATCCTTGGGGTTTTTATTTCAAAACCCTAACTAGGAATACAAATGAGACTTGAAATACTAGATCTTGTAAAATTTGGTGAACTCTTCTTGTTCTTGTGTTCTTGGCCGAACCATATAATGAGGGAGGAAGATGAGATAATTTTGTTTAGTTATTGGAAGAGTTTATGTGTTGAATAGGAAGTAAAAATGATGTATACTAGCTAGTATTAATTATAGTCATTACAAACAAGTGTATATGGACTTAGGGGGCTAAGGGGAGGGGGGGGGGGGGGGATGGCAAACATGGAAGAAAAAGGGAGTGTGTGTGCTAATTAATGAAGTTGTCTCCAAGTGTGTAAGACTTAGTTTAATTTGTGCATTGGGTGTTACCGAGTACCGAGTTAGCTAGAAATAAATCTTGACGAACTAAAATAAAGTATGACAAAGTTGTACAAATTATAAAATCACATTCCTTGCAAGAATCGGGTGTTCAAATAGTTGTCGTGTTGAAATTTCGCAAATCGTCGCAGTTATAAGATTTTAACGGAAAATATAGTAAACGATTTAAAAACACCGGGTAAACTAATAATATAATTTTTATATCATTATAATGAGTGTGAAAATATATTAGGACCATAGTCTGAAGTGTCGGGTATATTATTCGTAGTAATGACTGAGTGGTAACGTTTATTAAATAAATAAACATACGTTAATTGAAATTATGCAAACCCGTGCATGACCTGACATGCAGATGATGTTACTGATGATATGTAGACTACTCTAGTCTATATGATATGTCCTTACTGATTATGCATGAATACGCAGCTAAACCATAATGGTTACGCAAATTTGAATACCTGTAAACCTAGTTTACGGAATGATGAATGATAATCATGAATAGTGATTTCCTTCCGGGAATGAATAGTGTTTCATGAATAGTAAATTTTTTGAAAACATCTCAAAGTCTCAAACTGACATAAAAATTGATGAATAGTGAAATGATGAATAGTAAATGATGAATAATAATTCATGAAAAGTAAATTGTCGAGATTTGGAAAATGACCTGAAATTACGATTTGTCACAGTCGGCCACCCTAAAAGGAATTCAGTCCCTGAGTCGCATCTGGTCTTCCCGCTCCCAAGTAAACTCGGGACCTCTGCGAGAATTCCAGTGAACTTTCACGATAGGAATTCGACTCAGCTTCAACTGTTTGACCTCGCGGTCCATGATTTCTGCTGGTTCCTCCACAAAATTAAGCTTATCGTCAAGTTGAATTTCTTCTAATGGAATTACGAGCGATTCGTCCGAAAGACACTTCTTGAGGATTGAAACCTGAAAGGTGTTATGTACGCTGCTGAGCTCTGACGGAAGCTTAAGTCTGTATGCCACCAGACCAATTCTTTCCAGAATCTTAAATGGCCCAATGTACCTCGGGTTTAATTTCCCGCGCTTTCCGAATCGTATCACGCCTTTCCAAGGCGAGACCTTCAACATGACTTTGTCTCCAACCTGGAATTCTAATGGTTGGCGTCGAACATCGGCGTAACTTTTCTGTCGACTTCTGGCTGTTCGGAGTCTTTCTTGGATCTGGATTATCTATTTTGTTGTTTCGCGAACCATGTCAGGACCAGTGAGTTGTGCTTCACCAACTTCGGCCCAACAGACTGGGGACCGGCACTTTCGACCATAGAGTGCCTCGAATGGTGCTGCCTTTATGCTGGTGTGATAGCTGTTGTTGTAAGAGAACTCGATCAATGGCAAATGGTTAGCCCAACCATTTCCAAAGTCAATCACACATGCCCTGAGCATGTCTTCCAATGTCTGAATCGTTCTCTCGCTCTGACCATCGGTCTGGGAATGATAGGCAGTGCTCATGTCTAATTTGGTTCCAAATGAATCTTGCAATGACTGCCAAAAGTTTGAAGTAAAGCGACTATCTCTGTCGAAAATGATGGAAATTGGTGCACCGTGCTTTGAGACTATTTCCTTGACGTAAAGTCTGGTAAGTTGATCCATAGAATAAGTCTCTCTGATTGGGATGAAATGGGTTGATTTAGTGAGACGATCTACGATTACCCAAATGGCATCGAAACCGCCTGATGTCTTGGGAAGTTTAGTGACAAAGTCCATTGTAATGCGTTCCCATTTCCACTGGGGAATCTCTGGTTGCTGAAGTAATCCTGATGGTTTCTGGTACTCGGCTTTTACCTTAGAGCAAGTAAGGCATTTGCTAACATACGTAGCTATTTCTGCTTTCATATTCGGCCACCAATAAAGTCTCTTGAGATCCTGATACATCTTATCAGAACCTGGGTGAATGGAGTACTTCTACTTGTGTGACTCGTGCATAATCAACTCTCGTATCCCGCCATAGAGAGGTATCCAGCTTTTGTCCTTGAAGCATAATACTCCGTCTACCCTCTTTACAAAGCCATTTGCATTCTTTGGCATTCCATAGAGTTTCTCATTCGGTCGGTTTTCTTCCTTGAGTGCATCTATCTGAGCCTAGAGGATTTTTGATGGTAAAGGTGAACTGATCGTCAATCCCAATGATCTGACTCTCAAAGGCTTAAGTCGTTCTTTCCGGCTAAGGGCATCTGCCACAACATTGGCTTTTCCCGGGTGATATCGAATCTCACAATCATAATCACTAAGCAATTCCAACCAATGACACTGCCTCATATTGAGTTCTTTCTGATTAAGTATATACTGTAAGCTCTTGTGGTCGGTAAACACTACGCACTTAGTTCCGTAAAGGTAGTGCCTCCAAATCTTGAGTGCAAAAACCACGACACCCAACTCTAAGTCGTGAGTGGTGTAATTCTTCTCACGCGTCTTGAGTTGTCGAGAAGCGTAAGCTATCAACTTCTCGTTCTGCATTAATACAGCTCCAAGTCCTTTATGTGATGCGTCACAGTATACCATGAAGTTTTCAATCCCTTCGGGTAGTGCCAAAATCGGTGCGCTGCAAAGCTTCTGCTTCAATAACTGAAATGCGGACTCCTGTTTCTTCCCCACTCGTATTTCTGATTCTTCTGTGTCAACTTGGTCAAAGGTTTAGCTATCTTGGAAAACCCTTCTATGAACCTTCTATAATATCCGGCAAGTCCTAAGAATTGACAAATTTCTGTAGGAGTCTTGGGTGTCGCCCAATCTTTAACTGCCTCGATCTTTGTAGGATCAACCTGTAACCCTTGGCTATCAATAACATGACCAAGAAATTGTACTCTTCGGATCCAAAAATCACACTTCAAAATTTTGGCATACAATTTCTCCTTCTTGAGCAGTTCTAAGATCGTTCTGAGGTGTTCTCTGTGCTCTTCTTCGCTCTTCGAATAAATCAAGATGTCGTCGATGAATACAATTATGAACTTATCCAGAAATGGCTTGCACACCCTATTTATGAGATCCATGAATACCGCGGGTGCGTTGGTTAATCCGAACGGCATTACTTGAAAATCATAATGACCATAACGAGTTCTGAATGCTGTCTTCGGGATATCTTCCTCCCGAACTCTAAGCTGATGGTAACCTGATCTCAAGTCGATCTTTGAGTAAAAACTAGAGCCTTGCAATTGGTCGAACAAATCATCGATTCTGGGCAGTGAGTAACGATTCTTCACCGTTAGCTTGTTCAGCTCTCGATAGTCTATACACATCCTGAAAGATCCATCCTTCTTTTTCACAAACAAGACTGGTGCTCCCCAAGGCGAGGAACTTGGCCTAATGAATCCTCTGTCTAAGAGTTCTTGCAACTGGTTAGACAACTCTTGCATTTCTGATGGTGCTAGTCGATAAGGTGCTCGCGCGACTGGTGCAGCTCCTGACACTAAGTCAATCTGAAATTCTACTTGGCGAGTGGGTGGAATTCCAGGCAAGTCTTCAGGAAAGACTTCTGGAAATCTTTAACAGTTGGTACATCTTCAAGTCGTTTCTCATCCGACTTCTTTTCTGTTATATGTGCCAAGAAAGCATAACAACCCTTCTTTATGTACTTCTCAGTTTTAATGCATGATATGATACTGAGTCTAGTTCCGCTTTGTTCACCACGAACGATCAAGGTTTCGCCATCGTAAGGAAGATGAACAACTTTTTCATCACAAATGATTCTTGCATGATGCCGGGATAACCAATCCATACCGATAACGATGTCAAAACTTCCAAGTTCTACGGGCATGAGGTCTATATTGAATGGGTGATTTAGAAAATTAAGAGTGCAACCACGAACAATGGTGTTGGTGCCAACTAAACTAACGTTAGCTAATTCAATGTGGTAAGGAGTGTCTAGTGTGGTTGGTTCGATATTGAGTAAAGGTGCAAATGCAGTAGAAACAAAACTTCTATCGGCTCCTGAATCAAATAAAATGGATGCATAACGATTATTGATGAGGAACGTACCCGTGACAACATTCGGGTCCTCCTTGACGCCTTCACCTCCTATAACATACACTCTGCCTCTAGCTATTCCACCTTGGTTCCCGTTTCCTTGATTCTTCCCTTTTGGACATTTATTCTTGAAGTGTACTACTTCTCCACAGCTAAAACATGTCACTGGGGGTCTCTGATTATCAGCTACAATTGGAATCTTGCAATCTCTGGTCGAATGACCAACCTTCTTACAGTTACCACACGGATTAGGACAATTTCCAGGGTTATGATGGCTTTGACACTTGTTGCACTTGGGTAAGATACCATTGTAACCTTTCCTTTCAGCTTGGCCTGCAGCATAGGCTTTGGCAGTTTCTTGTCTCTTTGGTGGCTGTTGAGTAGCATTGCTACTCTGATTGTTGTCCCAACTCCTCTTGTTGTTGTTGTTGTTGTTGTTGTTGTTGTTGTTGTTAGTGTTGGAATTGTTTCGGTTGCTGTTATAGTTGTTGTTGTTTCGGTAGTTGTTGGAGTTGCTGTTGTAGTTACGGTTATTGTTGTTGTTGACAGTAGTTTCTTTCTTTACTACCTGAGCCACAAGCTTTTGAGACATTCTGATAGCCTCGTCCAATGTTTGTGGGTCAAAAGAAGTCACATCCTCACTGATGCTGTGTGGTAGCCCTCCAATGAAGTTTTCTATCAACTTCTCATTATCTGGAACCATAGTTGGACATAACGCGGCCAACTCTTGAAATATCCTAATGTACACTTCAATCTTATTACCTGTAGTCACCAACTCATAAAATTCTGTTTCTAACTTCTTCACCTCGGTGCGTGGGCAAAACTTCTTAGACAGTAACTTCTTGAATTCTTCCCACGTGAGCTTGTAAGCTTTTTTCATTCCCATGGGCTTTGCATAAGAATTCCACCATGACATGGCTTCCTCAATTAGTGTACTAGTAGCGAACTTTACCTTGTACTCCTCTGGACAATTGCATAGAAGAAATACAGATTCTATCTTCTCGAACCAACGAATCATAGCAGTGGCTCCTTCAGTGCCTTTGAATTTTGTGGGATCACCACTCTTGAAGTCCTTGTACGTACATTTACGACCATTAGTACCATTAGCAGCCATCCCGGCAGCTTCTGCTGTTTCTGCCCGAGAAGCGGCTTTAGCAGCGGCTGTAGCCACGGCCTCTCTTTCAGCAACTAGTGCTGCCTCTATACTGTCGGCAACAAGCTTTCTGATCTCAGTTGGTGTCATCGTTGAAGTGGTTTTCTTTGGCGGCATGGTTCTTCATAATCACAAAAGATAATAACAATGAGAACTCACAATAGAAACGATCATCATGAACAATATATACAACCACAACATGTATAAAAATAACCACAACATGTATAAATACAATGAAATCATAACGAGAAACAACCACGAAATATCATAAATATAATCACAACTCACATGAAAATTTCGGCCTTCATGGACCGATATCATAGGTAGCACAACCATTCCTACATAGTAGAGTGACACTTGATACATTTTGTTTGTACAACAACCAAAAGACATACAAGTTCTTTAAACTATGTCCCACACCCCGGGACTAGGAAAATAATAGTACAAGCTAACATGATACAAGTCAAATCTATGCATCTCCTGGTGCTCCGCCTAATCGACGTCGAAGCTCTCGAATCTCCCTATCCATAGCGACCATAATCTCCTCCAGATGCTGAATCCTAAGCTGAGTAGCAGCGTCCCTGCTCTCCAAACCCTGATATGATACATCGATGGAAACCCTGCCTAACACCAATCCCTCAATCTCCTCTTCCATAGCCTCAACTCGGGTCACTAGAATCTCCTCCAACTGACCTAATGCTCTGTCGATCTGCTCCTGCTGCTGGTCTAACCGTGTCTCAAGTGTAGAAGCAGTAGGCTGTCTAGCGGCAGCAGCTATGGAACTCTCACCAACCTCAAACCTCCTAGGTGGTGCAGTCTCTGATGTCTCTGTAGTAGCTGGTGATGATGGGTCAAGTCGTGCACGCTACTTGAGCGGCAATTCAGATATGGGTCTGGGATGCGATGGTGCTGATGGCGCTCCAGATGGTGGTAAGGATGGTAAGGATGGGGATAATGATGATAGAGATGGTAGTGATAATGATGGTGATGGTGTACGAAATTCCACACTCCTTCGCTTGATAGCGCGGCGTCTGAGTGGATAAGATGGAGTAAATGCTCTGGAACGAACACTGGTGGTAAGGGTAAGGGATGATGGTGGTGGTAATGATACATATGCAGCTGGTGATCTAACAATAGGACGAACTCTCTTCGCAGCAGTGCGCTTCATGCGCGGTCCATCCGAACATAGTCGGTATACCCGACCAAGAAGTATCTGCTGTCCTGGCTGAATGATAGGAACAACTCTAGGCCCATGGTGGATCACTGGTGACAAGGGTGGTGTGGGTGCGACTTCGCCCTCCTCAAAGGGTTCGGTCTCAGCCTCAGATGGTACAGGTGATGAGTTAGGTGTAGGGTCTACTGATGATAAGATAATGGTAGGTGGTGATGAGACAACTGACTCTAGTACTATGGTGGGTGGTGATGAGACCTCGTCTGTTTCAGAGTCTGAGGAAATAATGATGGGGTGGGTGACTGAACACATCTCTGTGACAATCGACGTGAAATGAAAGTAAATAACCAGCATAATGTATGTATGAAACTACATGTATAATGAATATGCACTTATGATTAAATGATAAGATGCTATGATGATGTGGTTATAGTCTAGGGTATCATGGACAACCTAGTTCGCTATAACTTTAGCTCTGATGCCAATCTGTCACACCCCCAAATACCTGATTTGCAGCGGAATGGAAGACTTGGGGGCATGACTGTCATAGCATCACAGTTACAGTTATTTTGAACGACCTAAAGTGTCGTTTTAAAAATACATCGTTTGACTGATTAAAACATTCAGAGTTACAAAAGTTAGGTCCCAAAAGGTGTTTCAAGTTTGTGGAAATAAGTCATTACAAACCAAACGATAATTTAAAGTGCATATTGATGAGTGTGTAAATACTCATCATTTTTATACCCATTTAGACTAGAAAATGACCAAAAACACCCAAATAGACCATATTATACTACAAATATTCTTGGTTTGTGTTTTTATGTGTTTCAGGTACAAAAGGATCGAAAACAGGGCAAATATGGACAAAACCGAGCACAAAATTGGAAAATCGTGAAAAGCCGAGGACGGGAAAGGAAATTACGAGTTTGGACCGGGATTATGCTCAAATTGTCAAAGTCAACCCTCAGAAATATCAAAAGGGTCAATATTGGTCCTTGGAATATTTTTCAGAAGTTGGCATAAAAAGTCCCTCAACTTTCAGATTTTACATATTTGGTCCCTAACATTTAACCTAATCCCTAAACTAATAAAACCTAAAACCTTAAACCAACCCAACCCTTTCTATCCTAATTAAACCCAACACTAAACACAAGCCCACAAATCCAAAGCCCAAATAAAACCTTGAAAAGCTCTCTGTTCTCTTTTGTTTTAGTTTATCCTTGCTCATTTTAGCTTATTGGTTAATTCCCTAGTGTTCAATCAGTTTCAATTTCCAATTAATTCAAAAAGTCAAAAAGTCAACTGTGAAAGTCAAATAAGCTCAATTTGAAGGATAAGCTGACTTGATCAGCTTATTTGGGTATTTTCTAGCTTATTGGATAAGCATGGGTTGTTATTAGTTCTTGTCATCATTCAGGATCAGCAGGATCATTTTGTGAGTTAATCCATTTTTTTAGCTTATTTAATGCTTATTTGTATTCAGCTTAATTTACTGCTTCTTTGTTTGTGCTTTCTGCTTATTATGATTGTTAGTAGCTTAGATAATAATAGTGTAGATTTAATTATGGCTAAAATTAGTAGGACATAGTGTAAAATTGCAAGTTCATACAGTTAAGGAGTGTTTGGTTTAGTGTTATTCTGAGTAATATAAGCTTCTGTACTGTTCATGTACCATTTTATTAAGTTTGGTTAAGCTTATTTTAGGTTAGTTTAGCTGTTAATGTTAGGTGTTAAGCTGATTTAATATGAATTAAGGTTTTGTGTTTCTAGGTCCAAGCTTAGAACCCAAAACTGCCAAAATAAGCTCAGATAAGCTGAGCTTATTTGGATTCATATTCTTAGCATTTTTAATGTTCCATTTGGTGTTTTAAGTTGGATATAGAAGTTGGTTCTGTTTCATGTAGTTTCAATAGAGTTAGGTGCAAATTCCCCTTTCTGCACAATTTCTCTTTTTTGTCTGTTCAGGCCCTTTTCTATCTTAATTTTAAGCCAGTAATAGTTGTCCTTAAGTTCTAATTTGTGTTTTACAGGTAGTTTGTAGGATGATGTTAATCTGTTTTAGCTTATTTGACCCTTTTGAACTTATTCAGTAGCTTATTTCCACTCTGCAAATAGCCCCTAGGAACCTGTTCTGATCCTGCATCAAACCTGCTCAGCTTTTTGCTTTCTTATCCCACCTGATCTAGGACTCAATTAGGGTAGCAATTGATCTCACAAATTGGGCATTTTTGGTTTGTAGATACCCAGTAGTACTAGGAGGCTTTTGCCCCCCCCCCCCCTTAGTTTCCATTTTCCAGCTTATTAGAATGCCTAATTTTAGTCTGCAAGTAGGGAGGTTTCACTGCTTTTTCTGTCCTCATTTTGAATCTGTCCAATTGCTTATTTAGCTTATTCTGTTAGTTTAGATGTTTCATTTAAGTTGATTTATGCTTATTTAAGTTGTTTGAACTAGTTCTGATCCTTTGGTAATTTTTAGTTAACGTTAGCTTATTTTTAGCTTATTTGTAAACTGCTTATTTGTCCCATTCTGTTTATTAGGTTTAGATAAGCTCTGCTCTTATTTTTCCTAGCTTTTAAATTTAATTTTAGATTTACTCAGAATTTTCCAGATTTTTCTGTTTTCATTTTCTATTTTTAAATCATTTAAATAGTTTAATTTAGTTTTTAATTCATAATAAATAATTAAAAAGTCAAAAAAATATATATCTTTTTTCTAAAATTTTTTTTATCATTTAGGACGTAGAAAAATTGTTTTCATGCCCGTAGGATTTGTTGTGTTTCAATTTCACTTTTTATTTTGCGCGTTTACGTTTATCTTTATTCAAACTCTCGTTTTTAGTTTTTCTTTTACATTTTTAATCACGTTTGTTTTTCTTAAATTGTTTTTCTCGCCTTTTAAATCATTTTTATTTTATCTTCACTTATCGTAGCTTAGAAACCCAAAATCCCACTTTTATTCACCATTCAGCACACGTAATCACGAATCGAGATCACGAATTCCATTCATGCCTTCGTTGGGGATAACGACCCGGGAATACAACTTCCATTGTATTCCTTGGAAATAAATACGACTTGATTCCAGCGAATCAATTTTTGGCGCCGTTGCCGGGGAGGGCTGACGCGAATTTTGAATTCTCGTTTATCGTTGCGTGTTTTGAATCTTCGTAAATATTTTCTCATAAAAAATAAAAAAAAATAAATAAAAAAAACCCCAAAAAGATTTTTATTTCAAAATTTATTTTCCTCTTTCCCTTTGTATTTTTCAAATGTTTTTAAAAATCCAAAAAGATTCTTCTTATCCATCTTATCCGTTTAATTCTTTTTCTCATCCTCTTAAACCGTTTGATTCTATCTTCTTAACCCTCATTAATGTTTAATTCTTATGTCGTCACTCGGCTATCACTGTTTTCATTGTAAAAGCCCATTGATTGACAGTCTTCGTTGTTCAAAGTGTGCGTGTGAGCAGTGTGGAAAACATGCACCAAAAGGATCACCTTGTTATTGGTGTGAAGTAGCCCTCGAAAGTGAGCTTAATTCCATTGATGATTCTCAAAGTTTTTCCGAACACCCTCCACAACCCCAGCTATCTTCATTTCAGCATAACTGCTTTAAATGTGGAGATCCGTTGGGGGATGATTCACTTTGTGAACGATGTTTTTGCAAAGGATGTGGGTTTACCCGTGGACTTTGCACGTGTTACACTTCTGAAATCGAAAATACACTTAATTATCCAGATTTTCAAAAAGATTTCAGCCCTCATCAAAATTCATTTTGGCAAGAACCGTGCTATCAAAACTTCAATGATACATCATTTCAAAATATGCCAAATGATCTTTGTGAGTTTTGTGGAGGTTGTCCTCATCCGGGATTTGATTGTCGAACGGGAGACATGCTTGTCTATGAGCAGAACCCTTATAACAATCAGACATCGTCCGGATTCGACACATCTTCATATTATACACCACCACAACAGTATTACTGTTGTGAATTCTGTGGAGGTCCGCACTATAATTCCGATTGTCAAACGAGGAACTCGCTTATCTATGAGCATGGTCCTTGTAACAATTATGATTATTCTTATCATGACCAACCTCCACAGTATCAAACGATTCAACCTCAGCCTCAGCCATCTCCTCAAGATTTGGTTTTCGAAGATTTATTCCAAAAACTTCAAGATGTGAGGAATGAACTTAATAATTTGGCTGTTAGGCATACCCAAGATAATCGTCATGGTGAATCTATGGAAGATTTACTCGCCATAGAATGAGCTGCACACAACCGTTTCTTGTTTAATCAGGCTTGCATGCTCGATGACGATGATGAGGAAGAAGAAGACGAAGAGGAGAGTGTTACTCCTTTAAATGATACCATTTCTCAACCCTCTCAGTCTAGACCCGAGGACTCTCTCATTATGGGGGATGAGCATCTTAGCACTATTCCTGAAAAGGAATCGAACGAATTCATAAAGTCTAGTGCTAAGAACCTTGTCCCAACCCCAAGTGAGTCTGAGGAGATATTCGACAGAGAATGTGATTCTCCAATTTATGGAGAATCTCTTGACATCTCTGAGGTTACTTCCGGGATTTTCTCTAACACTCTTTTTGAATTTGATGACGATTGCTTTTCAAGCAATGTTAATCCTCTGTTTGTGGAAGTGTTAGAGAACGATGAGGTCAAAGACTCTAATGTTTTTGATGATATGACCTCAATTCCTAATCCCGAGATTCATACGGACATTCTTTCTCCGACATATGTGACGTTGCCCTTTGAGGATCGCCACTATATTGATTTCACATATGTCGTCCGAGTTTTTCTACCTTTCTTCTCCTATAAGGTAGATTGTCCTCTCATTCTCTCGTTTGGGAATGAGGAAAAAGTTTTTGATCCCGGCATCTTAATTTATCATTCTTTTGAGCCGGTTGTATCTCATCAGAGTGGAACTTTCATGTACTTCAATGTTTATCCAAACATTTCGAATGAAAATCCGATGGAGATTTTCTTTTCCACATGCTTCCCCAAGAACAAATGAATTCGGGGTCGAGTCAAGCTAGTGACTCGGTTAACAAAAACATTAGCACCTCATGGGTGACAACCCATGTTTCTGACTTCTTTCTATTTTCTGACACTAAGTGTGGGGGGATTCCTCTACTGTGCTTTGTTTGTGTGTTGTTTGCCCTTGTTTGCAGGTTTCCCTTGGATTGTGTTGATTGTCGCGCCTGTTTTCAATCCAGCCGCCCAATATCCTATCCTTTTGCTAACGTTTATCTAGGGATATCTTTTCAACCTTTTTTGTGAAAAATGGAGATTTCTGTTCCACACTTGGCTATTAATATTACCTTTTTACGTTCTAAGTGTCGGCATAATAGCCGGTACTTTGAATATTGAGGGCAATATTCAATTCTAAGTGTGGGGGGGAATTCTCTCGAATTTTGTCACATATGTACCTTCTAGTGCCCTAGTACCCCCGTTTTGGACAAAATTTTAAATTTTTTTTTTTCGTTTTTAGATAAGAAATTGCAATAAAAAATAAAAGTGTTTAGTCTTGATTAGGTTAGAACAAAGGGAATCCCGACTCTGCCAGAGTGTTGATCTGGCTGCTTCCTTAACGATTAGACTAAGGTTTTGCGATTTGTGCAAATGAAAATGCTAAGCGTAGAGTAGTTGGTTCTCTTTAGAGCTTATACAAGTAATCTATGGCTTTTCCTCCCAGAAGATAACTAATCTGATTAAATACGTGCTGTTTTCAAACGTTTGAACGTTAAAATCATGTTGTTATGAAAAACAAATTTTTATACAATTTTGATATAGAGCCCGAGTTCAACTTTTTATTTTAATTTTTGAGAAAGCATATATGTAAATATATATATAAGTAAAAAAAAAATGAAAAATAAAAAAAATGAGAAAGAAAAAAAAAAGAAATGGAATGATATTGCAAAATGCAAAAATGAAATGATATTGCAAAATGCAATAAGTTTTGATGTTGTGAAAATAAAGATGTGTATGTTAATAAATATGGTAAACTTGCTTTCTCTTAAATTTAAATCGGAAGTTGAACTTGGATTCGTCAATTTTGTATAAAAGTTAAACGGTAATTTAGTAGATTGTTGATTTCAAAGACCCGAAAGCTCCGGTATTATTCTCTGTGAGGTGTCAAAAGCCTGGTCACCTAAAACCAACTGGTTTGGGATGTGCCGAGAAGAAAGCCGTTACATGGAGTGATCTCGTCTTTGAGTCTCTAATCTCTAAATGATCGTTTGTTGTTATCTATTTAAGTATTTAATACTAGCTTAGTGGGAATATCCTAAATATTTGAAATCGAAATTCCGCTGATTCCGGTACTATTCTCTGTGGGGTGTCAAAAGCTTGGTCACCTAAAACCAAATGGTTTGGGATGTGCCGAGAAGAAAGCCGCTACATGAAAAATGCCCTTTTTGATCCTTAGATTTTCGAGGTTCCCAGTAAATTAGTATTTGACTTAAACAAAAAACAACCATAATAAATGTCGATTTTTGCGGTCAAAATTTTGAAAATTAGCACAGTCACCTAACTTGAATAAATTGTGGGAGTGAAAACTTAAGTTTCGGCTTACATAGATTATTAGTATAAGTAGTGTTAGCATTTTACAAAAACATTTGCACAATAAGTTTAAGCTTAGTTGGTAGTATAGAAAGAGGATGACGAATACAATTCCCTGGAGACACCCATTTTGTGTGAATCCCGTTCCATGATACCATTTTTGATAATCAAGCATTTATGTATTTTTGTTTTAGTTTAAATTTCTCGCATTTAATAAAAAGTCGAAACGGGGTATACTTGATTCCTTTCATTACTTCATATGATCGGATTGCTAGGGACTAGCAATAGTTTAGTGTGGGGGATTGATGAGTGTGTAAATACTCATCATTTTTATACCCATTTAGACTAGAAAACGACCAAAAACACCCAAATAGACCATATTATACTGCAAATATTATTGGTTTGTGTTTTTATGTGTTTCAGGTACAAAAGGATCGAAAACAGGGCAAATATGGACAAAACCGAGCACAAAATTGGAAAATCGTGAAAAGCCGAGGACGGGAAAGGAAATTACGAGTTTGGACCGGGATTATGCTCAAATTGTCAAAGTCAACCCTCAGAAATATCAAAAGGGTCAATATTGGTCCTTGGGATATTTTTTAGAAGTTGGCATAAAAAGTCCCTCAACTTTCAGATTTTACATATTTGGTCCCTAACATTTAACCTAATCCCTAAACTAATAAAACCTAAAACCTTAAACCAACCCAACCCTTTCTATCCTAATTATACCCAACACTAAACACAAGCCCACAAATCCAAAGCCCAAATAAAACCCAACCCTATCCCGTTTTTAGTTAACACCCAGGTCAAACCTTCGGTCAATACCTCCTTCTCTCCCCAAACCCGCCAAAAATAAACGCAAAACCAGGATACCACTTATCCCACCTTCTCCCTGACTTCCACGATACTTTTCCCTGAAACACTCAACCCCCCTCCTCACTTTTCCCTGATACACACCAACTATCCCACGTGTGCAGAAAAAGTTAAATCCCACTATCTCAGTTTTCCCGCCATTTTTGTAATTGAACGATGGAGATTAATTCAACCCAATCCAACGGGTGGGAATGAATCAGAAGAGAGAGATGAAGCTTTTGGGTTGATATTTAAAGAAGAAGAAGACACAGAGAACAATTGTCACAGTTTTTAGACCAAAATTTCGTAGTGTAGTTTTTAGGTTAAATTTAGTTAAGTGTTCTTGTCAATTTAATTTAAGTCAAATGTAACTTTCAATTCAGTTTAAGTTTAAATTCAAGAATCTTGTTTCAATTTCAGTGTAATTTCAGTTTAATGTTAATTCAAAAAATTCAGTTGTTGTTTAAAACCTTGAAAAGCTCTCTGTTCTCTTTTGTTTTAGTTTATCCTTGCTCATTTTAGCTTATTGGTTAACTCCCTAGTGTTCAATCAGTTTCAATTTCCAATTAATTCAAAAAGTCAAAAAGTCAACCGTGAAAGTCAAATAAGCTCAATTTGAAGGATAAGCTGACTTGATCAGCTTATTTGGGTATTTTCTAGCTTATTGGATAAGCATGGGTTGTTATTAGTTCTTGTCATCATTCAGGATCAGCAGGATCATTTTGTGAGTTAATCCATTTTTTTTAGCTTATTTAATGCTTATCTGTATTTAGCTTAATTTACTGCTTCTTTGTTTGTGCTTTCTGCTTATTATGATTGTTAGTAGCTTAGATAATAATAGTGTAGATTTAATTATGGCTAAAATTAGTAGGACATAGTGTAAAATTGCAAGTTCATACAGTTAAGGAGTGTTTGGTTTAGTGTGATTCTGAGTAATATAAGCTTCTGTACTGTTCATGTACCATTTTATTGAGTTTGGTTAAGCTTATTTTAGGTTAGTTTAGCTGTTAATGTTAGGTGTTAAGCTGATTTAATATGAATTAAGGTTTTGTGTTTCTAGGTCCAAGCTTAGAACCCAAAACAACCAAAATAAGCTCAGATAAGCTGAGCTTATTTGGACTCATATTTTTAGCATTTTTAATGTTCCCTTTGGTGTTTTAAGTTGGATATAGAAGTTGGTTCTGTTTCATGTAGTTTCAATGGAGTTAGGTGCAAATTCCCCTTTCTGCACAATTTCTCTTTTTTGTCTGTTCAAGCCCTTTTCTATCTTAATTTTAAGCCAGTAATAGTTGTCCTTAAGTTCTAATTTGTGTTTTACAGGTAGTTTGTAGGATGATGTTAATCTGTTTTAGCTTATTTGACCCTTTTGAACTTATTCAGTAGCTTATTTCCACTTTGCAAATAGCCCCTAGGAACCTGTTCTGATCCTGCATCAAACCTGCTCAGCTTTTTGCTTTCTTATCCCACCTGATCTAGGACTCAATTAGGGTAGCAATTGATCTCACAAATTGGGCATTTTTGGTTTGTAGATACCCAGTAGTACTAGGAGTCTTTTGCCCCCCCCACCCCTTAGTTTCCATTTTCCAGCTTATTAGAATGCCTAATTTTAGTCTGCAAGTAGGGAAGTTTCACTGCTTTTTCTGTCCTCATTTTGAATCTGTCCAATTGCTTATTTAGCTTATTCTGTCAGTTTAGATGTTTGATTTAAGTTGATTTATGCTTATTTAAGTTATTTGAACTAGTTATGATCCTTTGGTAATTTTTAGTTAACATTAGCTTATTTTTAGCTTATTTGTAAACTGCTTATTTGTCCCTTTCTGTTTATTAGGTTTAGATAAGCTCTGCTCTTATTTTTCCTAGCCTTTAAATTTAATTTTAGATTTACTCAGAATTTTCCAGATTTTTCTGTTTTAATTTTCTATTTTTAAATCATTTAAATATTTTAATTTAGTTTTTAATTCATAATAAATAATTAGAAAGTCAAAAAAATATATTTCTTTTTTGTAAAATTTTCTTTTATCATTTAGGACGTAGGAAAATTGTTTTCATGCCCGTAGGATTTGTTGTGTTTCAATTTCACTTTTTATTTTGCGCGTTTACGTTTATCTTTATTCAAACTCTCGTTTTTTGTTTTTCTTTTACATTTTTAATCACGTTTGTTTTTCTTAAATTGTTTTTCTCGCCTTTTAAATCGTTTTTATTTTATGTTCACTTATCGTAGCTTAGAAACCCAAAATCCCACTTTTATTCACCATTCAGCACACGCAATCACGAATCGAGATAACGAATTCCATTCATGCCTTCGTTGGGGATAACGACCCGGGAATACAACTTCCATTGTATTCCTTGGAAATAAATATGACTTGATTCCAGCGAATCACATATAATACAGTGAGACGCGTCGACACCGCGACTCTATGAAATGCCCAAAAGCAGACCATGATGCTCATGCCTTAATTACCTGAAAATACATTGCTAAAAATGGTCAACAATAATGTTGGTGAGTTCATAGGTTTATGTAAATGAAATGTTTCTACGGTAACCACAAGTATAAAGTGAATGACATAAATGCCACATAAAAATAATACATTAGCTCTTAAGCTCATGACCCCGAAGCTAGACTGAAATGAAATGCCCCATCTGAGTGTTTTTCCAGTCACTCTAATATGATTCAAATGAAATGCGTCCGTTTAACAAGTTGGAGCGACCAACCCGGACGGAGGAGTCACCCTCAATAGATCTATTCACTCACCCTCGCTTGCTCACAATTAACGGTTCATGATAATAATAGGGGACTTTAATCTAGGCAATGATGTAACTTAAGCAATGTAAATGAGTTTTGATACTTTGGTCCGTATGAAAAATGGTGCAATGTATTCTCCCCCGAGAGTTTAGAAAATAAATAATTAATTAAAAACGGGGCTATGAAAACTCACCTGATGCGATAGCAACAATGACAATAATGGATATGCTGAAATGAGGCTCGGTCTCTAACCGCAACCTAATATGAATGATATGATTTAATGTAAGTCATGAATTTATGCTACACATGCAATTACGTATGTTATCGATACCACTCGTGAATTTTGGAAATAACGTTTATCGTCGAAAAATATATTTTTGGCGTCTCGTTAAGTTATAAAACACTTTTCGTATAAATACGTTGTAATGATACCCCACGATTGTCATCTGGTGATCTATCGATAAATATAGAGTTTACGTCGTAATTTAATATTCTTCACAACTTGTAAAAATGGCTAAATGGCCTCGCAAAACTAGCCGCGAAATAGTGTACGTTAAGTGTTAGGAAATAAGCTCGACGTTTTTGGAAACCTTGTAACAATATCTCAAATATGTATCATTGTCATTTTGTCCATACGCGTCTCGATCAATAAGAAAAACGGCTCTCAATATGGTGTCTTGCAAAAACAGTTTTTCTAGACTTAGAAATATTTTAGTGAAAAGCTGATGGAAATATGTTGTAATCGTCGGGTTTCAAATGCGTGTATCTCGGTCGTTATAAGCTCGTTTTCTACGTTCTTTATATCCACGGCTTCGTATTACTTCTAAATAGTAGATTCTTGGCACGTTGGCTTGTCTAGATCACGTCTAATGCCTCGTTTTACTCGTTGAAATTCGTGTAACAGCATGTAATTTTCAGAAAAATAGTTTTCGTCGTCAAACTTAGAATTAGCGTATCTTTCTCGTCGTAAGCTCGTTTTTGCTCATTCCAGCGGCCACGGTTTCGTTTACGAAAGTATTTTATAAATATTTAGGCCAAAATAGTCCATGACCTACTGAGTTTTCCAGATTTAACAAAAATGGACAGCACCTCATTTACAGTTTGTTAAAACCAAATTTTCTAGTTCAAGGCTTGAATATATCACTTCCAATCAACACCACAACTAGTCTAAGCCTACCATACACCTTCTTAGGGTGTCATGGGTTCCTAATATTCACCAAAAGTGAGGGAGTTCATGAGGTTACTAATAAAAATTCATTAACCCCATTTTAGTAAGTAAATAAATATTAAGTGGTATGTAACATGTATATATTTGCATGATTTGCTACTAGAACTTGAAAATATAACAAACGAAAGTATAAAAGATTGGAAAATATATGTAGACACTTACTTGAAGATTTGATGAGTTTTAGAGGAAACTACTTAACTATCCTTGGGGTTTTTATTTCAAAACCCTAACTAGGAATACAAATGAGACTTGAAATACTAGATCTTGTAAAATTTGGTGAACTCTTCTTGTTCTTGTGTCCTTGGCCGAACCATATAATGAGGGAGGAAGATGAGAGAATTTTGTTTAGTTATTGGAAGAGTTTATGTGTTGAATGAGAAGTAAAAATGATGTATACTAGTTAGTATTAATTATAGTCAATACAATCAAGTGTATATGGACTAAGGGGGCTAGGGGGTGGGGGGGGGGGGGGGGGGCGGCTGTAACACCCCAACCCGATAAGGGTAAAGATATCACAATAATGGTTTCATATCAGATCAAAACAAATCATACATCTATAGTAATACAAGAATTTTCAAAGGTTACAAATGAAATACAGAAACTACAAGGCTACAAAGCGAATTCCAATAAACTCTAATTCTAACATAATAATAACTTCTAATCATTTCTAATCCAGAATGGCTATCAAGTCTTCTACGTCCAAGGTACTCTCCAATCATTCCCAGCTTCCCACTAAAACCTGCCGCAGGAAAAGAAATGCGGCTGAGCTACGAGAGCTCAGTGAACAGATATAACGGAAACAAAGCAGTAATACAGAATAATGAACAGTAATTGAAGTACGAAATTAGTCAGAGATAAGGTATAAGTAAATGGTAACAGTAATGAAGAGTACAAGTGTATAAGGTGTAGGAAAACAGCAATCCACTACGAGCCCAGTAACAGTAACAGTATCAGTATAATCATGTAACCATATAATCATATAGAGGGGAGACCTCTCAGTAAACCAGTAATTATGAGGGGAGTCCTCAATCAGTAAATGGAGTGATCAGCTCTCAGTATGTGAAAGACGTGTATCGCACACACCATCAGTCACCAGTAATACAGTAATCAGTAATCAGTAACAGTAACAGTTCTAGGATGCATCCATACGCCCCAGGTGGCCATAAACCTCCCAACACACCAAATAAAATACAGTCAGGGACGGAATAGGTCATCACTCTCCTGCCCTAGAGTCATGCCATCGGTGCATCAATGACATGGTCATGAAACCCTCATGACTAGTTATGGCTCGTAGTATCAAACTGTGGGTCAGTGGTCAAGTATCAGTATTCAATATTCAGTTTAGTTTCATAGGTCAATATCCATTTCAGTATATCAGAAAGTTCATATCAGATGGTTCAGTAACAGAAGGGTCGATATCAGTAGGTTCAATATAAGAAAGGTTCAGTATCAGTAGGTCAATGTCAAAAGTTCACAGAAACAAGGAACATGGCAGTGAATCAGAAATCAGAAATGAGACAAAGGCACCTTACTAAAGAAGGGCAGAATATCTGTACCTTATGACGAAAGCAAAACAGAAACAAGCACAGAATATGGAAAACGGCTCAAGGTCTCTCCTTCTTCACACCTAAAGGAGTAGAAGGGAATTACAATCCATTCTTAATTAATTGCCTTTCCATTTTAAGTAACTTTCTATTTTTAGCAGGTTTCCATATTTAGCAAGTTTCCATAATTAGCAATATTCAAAATATAACTTAGGTTAATTCATTAATTAGGTTATTATGGAAATCACATTTATTTTAAATAAGTTATACAAGTTTAAGGTTAAATATGACAAGTTTTCATAACTTAGGGTTCAAAATGTAATTTATACCAAAGATGAAGGTTCAAAGTGAAAATATCATAAGTAATTCATTTTACTTCTTAAGTTATCCAGAGTTACACATTTAGTCCTTTAGTTTACACAATTTACACTATATACCCTTAAATTGATATGTGGTACGAATCACACCTTCAAGATTATAAGAATTTCACAACAGTCCCTCAATTTACAAAGTTTACAATTTTAACCCTATAGTTTCCATTTTCAATCTTTAATTGATAATAATTACACAATGGTCCAATAATTCTCCAAATTTACACATTATCCCCTGAATATAATTTATTACATGAATCAACGTTAACTTTCCAGAAATTACATATTTAGTCCCTCTATTTTAATTATTTTATAAACCGAATTACATATTAATTAATAAATCAAAATAACCCTTTTAAATACAAAATTAACACATGAGACCACCCTTTATATTTTACACAATTTCCAGCAGGTATAAAGTAATTTACAAAATTATCCCTTAAGTTTTTAGAAATTACAAAACGCACCCTTCTATTTGATTTATACAATCGGTATACATTTTTATATCAAAATCAAAACCCTAATTTTCACCAATCATTAGATCATCATGACCACATCATTAAAACACATTAAATTTCAAGATTTGATCATATAAACCCTAGGTCGATTTGGGTATTAGGGTTTTCACACTTTTTCTTTTATTTTCCCTTTATACGGTTTTAACAATAATTCGACATGGATGATTTTAGGCCTCAAAAATTCGAAGGAACATTTTTATGATGTTATATGATGATTATAGAAACCACGAAAATTAATAACCTGGTCCAGAAAAGTCGCATACATGATTTATAGATTTAATTCGATTTTAGGGTTTCAAAACACATAATTTCCATACGATCAATATATGGTGCATGGCCTGAGTTTATCATTTTTACCACGTTGTATATGATCAGTATAAGCTTAGAAAAATATCAGATTGATTATAGAACGATCGGATGAACGATTTTGGATTTTTGACACACGGCTAGAACAACTCGACGCCAATAATTCACCACGACTTCAAACGCGACCAAACCACCTTGTAGAAATTTTTCATAGAGTTTATATGATGTGAGGATCTTGAGAAAAATATAAAACGAATTTTACAGTGATCGAATGAATTGTTTGTGAATTTACCTTACGATTGGATTATGCGAAAAGAAATAAAGCTAACGATCAAAAAAGGGCTTCCCACGACCTAAACAAAATTTTCTTAGCTTCCTTATTACGCGTACAACACCAAAAAAATGTGCTATGAACTCCAGAAATTCGTATGAGCACTAGAGAGAATTGTTTGTGTGTTTTTGTTTATGCGGCTAGGGTTTTTGGTTGTAATTGTGATTTATCAATTATGATGGAATTAAGGCCGAGTCAAAGGGGGAGGGAGACCAGAAAAATGTCCCACATAATGACCCATTCAATGAGTATAATTGCCATACTTAAATTTGTATTTAATTCTATTTTTAAAATTCAATTAATAATCATAATACTAAATAAAGTATCCATTCGGTTGAAAGAGGGGTATTTTGGTCATTTTGTAACTTGTAAAAATGTTAATCGCGATTGTCAAAATTATTTGGTATTATATCTTGTCCATTTCCAGAAGTTCGGGATCGATTCGGTACTTTATAAGTTAAATATTAAAATTTTAAGATCATAGGGGCAATTTGGTCTTTTTACCATGTTTTAGAATTTCGGGTTTTACAACTCTTCCCCTCTAATAGAAAAATTTTCGTCCTCGAAAATTGAAATGAGCGAAATGGAAACCAAAAGATCGTAAACGGAAATGTGAATGACTTGTTTCCCATGACTCTATCTTGTTGATCAAAGTAGCTTCGGTTTCTTCAGAAAGGACAAACCATACTGAATCCAAATCAAAAGATTAATATATCAATGCAATAGGTGATAATCATATTCTCTCGGGAGAGATACAGGAAATACGTAGGATTTTTGTCGGATATGCCGTCCAATAGAATTTGATTAGATAAATCAGATGAGAACGTACAGAAAACAGATGGTTTGATATCATCAAATGGCAGAAAGCTCTACAACAGAACTTAAGATTCTTGTCGGAAGCATGGAGGTCAGAAAAACGCGTGTCGAGAATCCACACGTATCAAATCGCATAATGGTGAAAGCAAATTAAACGCACCGGTAGAATGAACCTAAAGTCTCACTAATACAGACAATCTCTAGTAGCTATCAGAATTCTAAGGCTTCTAAGGCACTTCTCGGAATATCCTATGCCCACAACAAGTGCACGTTATATGATGTAAGTATTATCACGTTGGCCAGGCGTCATAATACTAGCATCATATAAATATGCCCTCATGATGGTCATACTTTATCTCAAGTCGTGAACAAATAACCTATCTTAAATCCACCTAATCCAACTACAGTCTCAGAGGTCATCAAAAATCAAACACCATAACTAAGAGGAGAACGAACTACTCGAAGAGTAACGTAAAAATTGTAGAACGTCTATCAGAAATGGATACATCGCCCGCAGCGTCAATCCTTCATCACTCACCAGAATTAACTCAGACAACATCAGTGGTTACTTCAAAATTCTCATAACAAACCATCATCCCACATGCGCGCAGTTTACACAAAAAGGAATTTCTAGCGGGAAACCTAAATCATTCAGAGGATCTTATCATCAGGTAACGGAAATTTTAGTAGGTCAAGCGGAAATGAATTACGTCATCCATAGTTTTATTCTTTACAGAATCAACTCTTTCACACACAAACATTCGCTTCAGAATCATCGTCCATTCAAATACATGATCCTAAACTTCTTCCAAGTCCATGCAGTCTGTCATATGATCATAGGGTGGAAAGGAATTACAACTCGAGTCTGGTCCTTCAAGCCTTCGGCACTTCTTCTTGGAACTGTGGTGTAGTAACGTGGATTTCTGGCACGATCTTTAAATCTCTTCATCATCCAGTCTGTTTCCGCTCTCAATTCATCTTAGTACAACCAAGGTGAATAGGGAAGTTAGACTGCATGTCTTCATCAGCTCCAGGTTCGCCATCTTGACTGGATTTCCTTTCTGCATCGCCAACACTCCTGCCTTGTAAGGAATGTCTTCATTCTTCAAGGTAGTCTTTGTTGTCGTCAACTCCAGGTCAGGCAAAGAACATCGTTGTCTCAAACAAATATCCATCTCCCTTCTCAGAAGTTCGTGTGGTTGCTTCTTCAGTCCTTCAAACATTTAATGAGGTCGTCTGGTACGGAATTTACAAAGATAGAACGAATCAATCACTGGCATGCGGAAATGGAAAAATGATTACGGGTAGTGATACGGTTAGGTTTACGATAGTTGATACGCTAACGCAGAATTTTCTCTTTCTTCTTCATAAACTAATAGGGGTATTCAAAGTAATCACTGAGGTGAACCAGGTCATATTCCATCAGCTTCTTCAATCTCTCAACTTCTATAGCATCATGGTTCGTCAACTGAGATCGGTTCAAATTCAATTCCACTTCTTAAACAGGAGGGAAACATAAGAGTTTCATCAGAACCACCAGAATATTTGCACAACAAAACTTCCAATGCCAAGTTTTCTAAGAGCGGATACTAGTAGGTGTCAGGAGACAATCAATAATCAAGTGAGATCGAGGTAAATGTTTCCATAACAGCGTTAAGCTTAACAGATTGGAACGGTTGAAGGTTATCATAACAAAGTAGGATGAAAATAGATTTCCAAAAGTCGCCTATCAGATATGGTACTCCCTGGCAGCTTATGAAGGCCAGCCAATACATAACTTAAGGACCTCAAAATCAAATATATCAAGAGTAAGCGGATTCGTAGGATGAGTACAGTCGTAAAACAGATAGGTAGTTCATATATCAAGGTCAATTACATGGTTCATCAAAGTGTTGAGATAGATAAGTGAACGATTCAAGGTGTTGGAATCTTGTTTAGTTATTTAACAAAAGTGGCAGGTAGGTTGGAAATCATCGAACATCGCATAACTGTCAAAAGTCAGGGGTACAGAATATCAGTTATCAGCATCATCATGCTCAGTTACCAATTTCGCATCGGGACAAAATTATCGTCATATCCTTCCAAAGGGAACTAATTGATGGCAAGATTCATTATTCAAGGGGAGGGAATAAACTTCCTATATCCATGGTTAAAAATCACCAGAGTCTTCATAGGAGTAGTTATGGATTTTGCAAGACAGAGTAGTATCAGATGATACATTTATATCCAGCACTGAAAATGAATTAATAGCATGTGTCAAACACATTGGGGTTAAATGACCTTTGGGATGGTCAGAGAGGTATCAAACTGTTTGTCAAACAGATCGGAAATGAAGATCAAAATCAGGTAGTGAAACACTCTCAGAAGATATACTTAAGCAAACTCACTTCCTGGTCTTCGGTTGCTGCTCTTTCTGGTCGCTCAAATCAATTGGTATGATCCGAAAGACATCTTCGCTTGGCGGCTAGACAATCTCTCGGTATCATGTCAAATCCTACTTCACATTCCGGAGGAAAACTTGGTGGTTCAACCAGGAATCATATTTGGAAAACTCAGGGTGCCAATTAATTCTCAAGATAAGGTTCATTCATTGGTGTACGAAATGGTTTCTAGGAAAACTTCATAACCGCGAAAGTAACACACGAGTCTCCAGAGTAATAGTGATAGCAAGGAGTTTAACAATCGGTAATCATGGTAGGTAGTTCAAAATTTGTTTCAGACGCCAAAGGTGAGACATAGGAGGATAGTTGTTAATATTGAATGATCAATCAACCAATCCTTATCAAAATAAAATTAAAGTTAACTATCCAAGGAAAAACAGATCAACAAGCAAGTCTTATCGTTCAAAAGTGAAAGGAAACATTCTTACACTCGTGGTTAAGTACCACAAGGCTTCTCATGGGAACAGAGATGGTTAAGGCGAAATCAATTTGTGTCAGAAAATTCATAGATGATTATCAAAAGCAAGAGAGAAATAACAGAATATATCAAGTATATCATCGTCATGGAGATTCTCAGAATGCCCAAAGAGGCATCAAAATGATTAACAAAAGGATCAAAGGTCGGAGTCGAAATCTGAAGAAAAGGATCAAATAGTGCCAGGCAATTACTATGCAATTCTCAAAGCTTTCAAGATTTATTTAGGTTTCAAATCTTAGGTGGTGCCAGGCATGAGCTTTCAATTTCCAAAAGTGATCTCAACAAGCTTTAACCAAAAGCAAGGCATGAATCAGAGTGATGCGGAAGCAATGCTACTTAAACAATTGTCTTATAGTCTACCCATTCCTCACCGGTCAGAACTTAAGTTCCTATAATAAAATCCTAAAGCAAATTCTTACAGGTTATCTTATGAGCGCCTACAGTGGAAACTTAGTGGTCCAACTTCACAGGTCAAGGGTAAATGTATTACGAGTCGCAGCCTGTCGCTCTGATACCATAAATTGTAACACCCCAACCCGATAAGGGTAAAGATATCACAATAATGGTTTCATATCAGATCAAAACAAAGCATACATCTATAGTAATACAAGAATTTTCAAAGGTTACAAATGAAATACAGAAACTACAAGGCTACAAAGCGAATTCCAATAAACTCTAATTCTAAGATAATAATAACTTCTAATCATTTCTAATCCAGAATGGCTATCAAGTCTTCTAAGTCCAAGGTACTCTCCAATCATTCCCAGCTTCCCACTAAAACCTACCGCAGGAAAAGAAATGCGGTTAAGCTACGAGAGTTCAGTGAACAGATATAACGGAAACAAAGCAGTAATACAGAATAATGAACAGTAATTGAAGTACGAAATCAGTCAGAGATAAGGTATAAGTAAATGGTAACAGTAATGAAGAGTACAAGTGTATAAGGTGTAGGAAAACAGCAATCCACTACGAGCCCAGTAACAGTAACAGTATCAGTATAATCATGTAACCATATAATCATATAGAGGGGAGACCTCTCAGTAAACCAGAAATTATGAGGGGAGTCCTCAATCAGTAAATGGAGTGATCAGCTCCCAGTATGTGAAAGACGTGTATCGCACACACCATCAGTCACCAGTAATACACTAATCAGTAATCAGTAACAGTAACAGTTCTAGGATGCATCCATACGCCCCAGGTGGCCATAAACCTCCCAACACACCAAATAAAATACAGTCAGGGACGGAATAGGTCATCACTCTCCTGACCTAGAGTCATGCCATCGGTGCATCAATGACATGGTCATGAAACCCTCATGACTAGTTATGGCTCGTAGTATCAAACTGTGGGTCAGTGGTCAAGTATCAGTATTCACTATTCAGTTTAGTTTCATAGGTCAATATCCATTTCAGTATATCAGAAAGTTCATATCAGATGGTTCAGTAACAGAAGGGTCGATATCAGTAGGTTCAATATAAGAAAGGTTCAGTATCAGTAGGTCAATGTCAAAAGTTCACAGAAACAAGGAACATGGCAGTGAATCAGAAATCAGAAATGAGACAAAGGCACCTTACTAAAGAAGGGCAGAATATCTGTACCTTATGACGAAAGCAAAACAGAAACAAGCACAGAATATGGAAAACGGCTCAAGGTCTCTCCTTCTTCACACCTAAAGGAGTAGAAGGGAATTACAATCCATTCTTAATTAATTGCCTTTCCATTTTAAGTAACTTTCTATTTTTAGCAGGTTTCCATATTTAGCAAGTTTCCATAATTAGCAATATTCAAAATATAACTTAGGTTAATTCATTAATTAGGTTATTATGGAAATCACATTTATTTTAAATAAGTTATACAAGTTTAAGGTTAAATATGACAAGTTTTCATAACTTAGGGTTCAAAATGTAATTTATACCAAAGATGAAGGTTCAAAGTGAAAATATCATAAGTAATTCATTTTACTTCTTAAGTTATCCAGAGTTACACATTTAGTCCTTTAGTTTACACAATTTACACTATATACCCTTAAATTGATATGTGGTACGAATCACACCTTCAAGATTATAAGAATTTCACAACAGTCCCTCAATTTACAAAGTTTACAATTTTAACCCTATAGTTTCCATTTTCAATCTTTAATTAATAATAATTACACAATGGTCCAATAATTCTCCAAATTTACACATTATCCCCTGAATATAATTTATTACATGAATCAACGTTAACTTTCCAGAAATTACATATTTAGTCCCTCTATTTTAATTATTTTATAAACCGAATTACATATTAATTAATAAATCAAAATAACCCTTTTAAATACAAAATTAACACATGAGACCACCCTTTATATTTTACACAATTTCCAGCAGGTATAAAGTAATTTACAAAATTATCCCTTAAGTTTTTAGAAATTACAAAACGCACCCTTCTATTTGATTTATACAATCGGTATACATTTTTATATCAAAATCAAAACCCTAATTTTCACCAATCATTAGATCATCATGACCACATCATTAAAACACATTAAATTTCCAGATTTGATCATATAAACCCTAGGTCAATTTGGGTATTAGGGTTTTCACACTTTTTCTTTTATTTTCCCTTTATACGGTTTTAACAATAATTCGACATGGATGATTTTAGGCCTCAAAAATTCAAAGGAACATTTTTATGATGTTATATGATGATTATAGAAACCACGAAAATTAATAACCTGGTCCAGAAAAGTCGCATACATGATTTATAGATTTAATTCGATTTTAGGGTTTCAAAACACATAATTTCCATACGATCAATATATGGTGCATGGCCTGAGTTTATCATTTTTCCCACGTTGTATATGATCATTATAAGCTTAGAAAAATATCAGATTGATTATAGAACGATCGGATGAACGATTTTGGATTTTTGACACACGGCTAGAACAACTCGACGCCAATAATTCACCACGACTTCAAACGCGACCAAACCACCTTGTAGAAATTTTTCATAGAGTTTATATGATGTGAGGATCTTGAGAAAAATATAAAACGAATTTTACAGTGATCGAATGAATTGTTTGTGAATTTACCTTACGATTGGATTATGCGAAAAGAAATAAAGCTAACGATCAAAAAAGGGCTTCCCACGACCTAAACAAAATTTTCTTAGCTTCCTTATAACGCGTACAACACCAGAAAAATGTGCTATGAACTCCAGAAATTCGTATGAGCACTAGAGAGAATTGTTTGTGTGTTTTTGTTTATGCGGCTAGGGTTTTTGGTTGTAATTGTGATTTATCAATTATGATGGAATTAAGGCTGAGTCAAAGGGGGAGGGAGACGTGAAAAATGTCCCACATAATGACCCATTCAATGAGTATAATTGCCATACTTAAATTTGTATTAAAATGTATTTAATTCTATTTTTAAAATTCAATTAATAATCATAATACTAAATAAAGTATCCATTCGGTTGAAAGAGGGGTATTTTGGTCATTTTGTAACTTGTAAAAATGTTAATCGCGATTGTCAAAATTATTTGGTATTATATCTTGTCCATTTCCAGAAGTTCGGGATCGATTCGGTACTTTATAAGTTAAATATTAAAATTTTAAGATCATAGGGGCAATTTGGTCTTTTTACCATGTTTTAGAATTTCGGGTTTTACAGCGGCAAACATGGAAGAAAAAGGGAGTGTGTGCGTTAATTAATGAAGTTGTCTTCAAGTGTGTAAGACTTAGTTTAAGTGTGACGAACTAAAATAAAGTATGACGAAGTTGTAAAAATTGTAAAATCACATTCCTTGCAAGAATCAGGTGTTTAAATAGTTGTCGTGTTGAAATTTCGCAAATCGTCGCAGTTATAAGATTTTAACGGAAAATATAGTAAACGATTTAAAAACACCTGGTAAACTAATAATATAATTTTTATATCATTATAATGAGTGTGAAAATATATTAGGACCATAGTCTGAAGTGTCGGGTATATTATTCGTAGTAATGACTGAGTGGTAACGTTTATTAAATAAATAAACATACGTTAATTGAAATTATGCAAACCTGTGCATGACCTGACATGCAGATGATGTTACTGATGATATGTAGACTACTCTAGTCTATATGATGTGTCCTTACTGATGATGCATGAATACGCAGCTAAACCACAATGGTTACGCGAATTTGAATACTTGTAAACCTAGTTTACGGAATGATGAATGATAATCATGAATAGTGATTTCCCTCCGGGAATGAATAGTATTTCATGAATAGTAAATTTTTTGAAAACATCTCAAAGTCTCAAACTGACATAAAAAATGATGAATAGTAATTCATGAATAGTAAATTGTCGAGATTTGGAAAATGATATGAAATTACGATTTGTCACAAAACACTATGTTAGGGTTTGCACTATTCACATCACGTTAGGGTTTACAGTAGTCACAAAAGTTTTGCAAAGTTTGTATTCTTGATTAACTTCCCATTATCACCATCATTTTGTTGTCATGAACCTTCAGCAGTAACGAATTTATCAACAGCATCAGAGTGCTTCAACTTGAATCCGTGAAACCCTATGGATCAATCTCTCACAACCCTTCATTCGAATGCATAATAACTTCTGCTAGGGTTTCATCCCCACAAACCAATCAGCTTCTTATTTTTCTTTACCAAATCAACATCTTCTAATCGACTTTCATACGAATTTAATTCACCAGATTAGAAGAAGTTAAGACCATTAGAAACCCTAAATTCAATTACTTCAGGAAAACCCTAAAGGAATCGATCATCATTACTAAAATATCTAGGGTTAGAGTGATCAACAGCATCCACAATAAATCAGTTAAACCAAATTGATCTTAAAAACGTTTAAGAACAAACCCAAAAATTTGACCAACATCAACTTTTCTACAGTTTTCAAAAATTTATATCTTTCCAATAAAAAATTCAGATTGAAGATCCCTCCGGTGAGAATACACCTTGATGTATAGGGAACCTTTAGTAAAAATTTCATTAAGATCCACCGGTTAACGAATGAGATATCTCCTTTTTACCACAACACTGCAGGAAGTTACGAAAATAAAACCCAAAGTCGATTTTTTTTTCTTCTTTTTTCAACTAATAAAACACTATAGATCCTAGATCAAGAGCCCTCAGGCTCTGATACCAATTGATAAGATCGTTGTAAGCTCAACTAGGATATAATAACACAGATAATAAAGATTGCACAACGGAATAAACATAAACATCAGTGTTAGTAACAAGATTTTACATCATACGCGCCCCAATTCTACTTGATCAAAGTGGAACGTGTTACTCAACAATAACAGGGATTAAGAAAATTGACCTTGAGAAGTTTGGACGATCTCAAATGGGGAGATCGTCACTGTGTTTCTAAATCATGAATAAACACATACACTAAAACAATGTCTAGGGATCTCTTTATATATAGAGTCCATCTAGACTTACAAAGGAAACCTAATTGTATTAGGAAACTAAATCTTTCCTAATCTATATCTTTTTCTTTTTCAACAAGTCTTCTAGAATCCTCCATATTTTCTAGAATTTCATATTGGCGATCTTGGTCCTTTTGTTATCATCAAATCTATAAATCCCAACAAAACTTGTACAATTTTGCAAAAACAGACTCTTGATCTCACAAAGACTGTTAGCTCTCAACAAGATGAAATTACTAGTTTGAAGAAAAGAGTAAAGCAACTTGAGAAGAGAAAAAGATCAAGAACCTCTGGGCTCAAAAGATTGTTCAAAATTGGTGCTAAGGCAAGAGTTAAATCTTCTTCTAATACTGAGAGTTTTGGGGAGGATGTCTCCAAACAGGGGGGAGGGGATCAGGACAAGGTTTCAGGGGAGGTTGCGGATGAAGAGTTGGTTAATAAAGATAATGAGTTTGTTGTTCAAGATCAACAAAGAAATGTTGTTGAGTTAGATAATGCTGTTAAGCTAAAGGTTGATGTTGTGGTTGATGATCTTGAAGCAAGTACTGTCAATAAAGAAGTTAGTACTGCTAGGCTTAAAGTTAGTACTGCTGAACCCGAAACAGATGTTAATGCGGCTGCAACAATAACTAAAGATGAACTGACTTTGGCTCAAACTCTTACTGCTTTGACGAGCACAAAACCACCATTCAAAGGAGTTGTCATCAAAGAACCATCTTCTACAACAACTGTTCTAACACAACCACGGGGAAAGGGCAAAGGGATTTTGATAGAAGAACCTGTGGAAAAACCTTTGTCCGAGAAAGCTCAACTCATATAAAATGAAGAGTTAGCAAGAAAAGTGCAAGCTAAACTTGATGCTGAGGATGAAAGAATCAGAAAAGAAAGAGCTCAGAAAGATGAAGCAGCCAACATTACACTTATTCAAGAATAGGATGATGTACAGGCTCAGTGTGATGCTGACTTTGAATTGGCTCAAAAACTGACACAAGAAGAGCAAGCAAAATTAACTGTTGATGAGAAGGCTAAGCTACTGGCTGAATTCTTTGAAAAAAGAAGAAAGTTCTATGCAACAAAAAGAGTAGAAGCAAAGAGAAACAAACCACCTACAAAGCTCAACAAAGAAGTATAATGTGTGCTTACTTAAAAAACATGGATCAATGGAAGCCTAATCAATTGAAGCGTATAAGTTTTGAAAGGATTCAAGGATTGTTTGACAAAGCAAGAAGGAAAGTAAACACATTTGTTCCTATGGACACAGAGCAAGTAGAAAGCAGTGCTGAAAGAGCAGGTGAAGAGTTAGAACAAGATATGGCCAAGAAATAAAAGTTATATGAAGAGCAGACGGTGGATAATAGAGGGGATAAAGATACAGCTGAAGCTAAGAGTTATATGGTAGTTGTTTCTGATGAAGAAGAAGTACCTATAGATGTTGTACCTTTAGCTACTAAGCCCCCAGGGATTGTTGGTTGGAGAATATACAATGAGAGCATAAGGAAAGTAATTTATGAGATCAAGAGAGCTAATCGAAAGACTCGGATATTCTCAAGGTTTAATCAAATGCTCAAAAGTTTTGACAGGGAGGATTTGGAGACTCTGTGGAAGCTTGTCAAAGACAAATATGGACCAACAAGACCACTGAAGCAGCCAGCGTCAGATCATGATTATGTATTGTGGAATGATTTGAAGACCATTTTTGAACCTCATGTAGAAGATGGAGTGTAGAAGAGACCGTTCTATAACCAGAAGTTGATAAGCTATAGGTTGATAGACACTTGTGGAGTTCATGAGTTGACAATGGATGCCATGCATGACTACATGTTGGATGAAAAGAAGTATCCACCAACAAAGACTACATTGGGAATGATGCTGGAAAGTAAGCTTCAACTGGAGTATGACAGTAATATGGCAAATGAGCTTATTTGGTTTATCATACGACTGAAGAATCAACAATGAAGTGTTTGGAAGCATCCTCCTGGCGATGGCTAAAGCTTTGAATAAAACTTGATGATTTTGGAAAAAATATCAAGTTTAGGGGAGGATTGTTGGGATTTAAAGCTTCTACATGATACTGCTGCTCTATGATGTTAAGACTGCTCTTGGACTTCAAAGATAAATGTTCTAAGTGTTTAAGACTGCTGGTGTAAAGATAAGACTGCTAGTAGAAGTTACTACTACTGAAGAACTTCAAGTGATATACACTAATTAGTTAGTTCTGCTAGTACAAAGTTAGTACTGCTAGTACTAAGTTACAACTGCTGAAGAGTTAATGCTGCCAGAGCAAAGATTAAGACTATTAGAGTTAAAGTTAAGACTGCTGAAGTGTTAGAGTCGGTTTGTTATGTATAGTATGTTTAGATAAATATAGAAAAGATATAGAAAAGATTTATCTTGTAGAGAAAGTTATTGTGAGCCGACTAGGACTCCCTAGTCTATAAAAGGAGGTCCTAGGGCATTGAGATAGATACGTAATTTTTATAGAATCGATTAGCTTCTAGTTTGTAAACCCTAATACTTTTGAGTATTCGTATTAGTAATAATATTGAAGCTTTGTTTGATAAAACTCTTTTGTTCTTGTGATACTGTTTCCTTAAACTTCTTCTTAAGATTAAGGTTTAGATTCCGCATAAACTTTAATATATTCCAAGACAGTTTCTATACTAGTTGTGTTAGATTTATCTAGCATAGCTAAACCTTTACAAGCTAAGGGAATTCGATCAAGTGCATAACTGGGATCAACAGAGTTTAGCAGCAGTATGGCATCTGCTATAATCTGCCTGGCTACAGGACAAAAGTTTAATTTTTCTAAATTAATTTTTGATAGTATGGTTAAGAACTTGGATACTTACTCAAACAAATTTTATATCTATCCAAGGTTTTTACAAGTGTTTTTGAACAAACAATTTTCTGAGAAGGTACCTCATAAGAGAACATATATTTCCCTTTCTCATACCAAAAAGATTTTCAGTAACATGAAAAGAATAGGTAAAGGTTTTTCAGGGAATGTCACACCATTGTTTCAAACAATGCTTGTGCAGAACCAACAACAAAACCAGGGTGAAGGTTCAGAAATCCCCATTGAAACCCAACACACACCCACGATTTTACCATCATCCTCTCAACCTCAAAAGACCTACAAATCTAGGAAAAGCAGAAAGAACACTGAGCTACCTTAGGCTAGTGCTTCTACTCATATTGTAGCAAATGAGGCTGCCCATAAAGAGAGGAGAGGCAGATTGGTGAGGGTTGCTACTACTGCTACTAGCTTAGATGCAGATCAGGACAGTAGTAGCATATCTAAGACCTAATCCAAGGCAACACTTAATGAGTCAAGTTCCCATGAAACTAGCTCAGGTAGTGGTCCCAGGCGCCAAGAGACCATGGGGGGCACAGATGCTCAAACTAGATTTGAGACTGTGTCTAACATACCCAATGATTCACCACTCGAGAGAGGTAACACACTCCGAAGTGATGAGGGTAGTCTGCAACTCAATGAATTGATGATTTTATGTACAAATTTACAAAAAGAAGTTCTTGATCTAAAGAAGACCACTTCTTCATAACAGAAGGAGATTACAAGTTTAAAGAAGAGGGGCAGGCAACTAGAAAAGAAGAAAAGATCAAGAACCTCTGGGCTTAAGAGATTGTTTAAGGTTGGTACTACTGCATGAGTAGAGTCCTCAGAAGAAGATGATCAACATTTGGGGAAGGATGCCTCCAAACAGTGGGAGGAGTGATACCATGGGTACAGGGTAGGATCAAGAGATGGTTGATGAGGGAATTACATTGGTTGTTAAATAGGTTAATGCTGCTGAAAATGTTGTTGAGGAAATGGATAGTACTGAAGTTGAGTTGGTTACTAATGCTGAAGAGAATGTTAATGCTGCTCAGGTTAAAGTTGTTGGTGATCAAGTAAATACTGCTAGTGTTGAAGTTAGTACTACTGAGCCAGAAGTTACTACGGCTACAAATACAACAACTGTTGAAGAAATCACAATAGCTCAGGCATTAAAAGAGTTAAAGAGCACAAGACCCAAGGCAAAAGGGGTAGTCATCAGTGAACCAACTCAATCAACAACAACAACAAAAACAACCACAACAATCACTTCACAACAATATCAGGGAAAGGGAAAGAGTGTATTGATGGAAGAGCCTGTGTGTAACTCCCCCAAAACTCTGACTTTGCGGAAGCATTAATATCATGGGGTGCTACGGAAATGGAAATCATAGCACAAGGTATCGAGAAACCAATTACACATTTTATAAAATGTACTCTTTAGCATGGTTCAATATATATAACAATCATTTGATTTCAAAATCATTTACAAGTTACTGGTCCCTCAAAAACAAGTCTTATTTATCGTTTAAAAACGCATTGGTCAAGTATAAATCTGCCGCCTTGTCGTTCCTTGCCACGTTTTGCACGAACCTAGATACCTGAGAAAAACATGCTAAAAAGTCAGCAAAAAGCTGGTGAGTTCATAGGTTTCAGTTAAAACAAGTATAACATCTTAGGACCAACAGTTTTTGGTTTAAGTATTGAAATGTCATATATATGTTTTATTACGCTAGCACTAAATTCATGCAACTGAAGCTTTAACAGGTCTGCATGCTCTAGAAGTTTGTAAATCATAAAATCCTTGGCAAGTGTTTATCCCAAACACTTGTACATTGATATGGTATACGCTCGTTTTCCTATCCGGTCAAATCGAACGGGGACGTTACTCCTAATAGATCTATTTATAACATTCACGCTTCCTGACCGAAATTAACGGTTCATGAAATTCGGGCAGTAGGGGACATATCAGGACTTAGGCTAACTGCGCAATAACTTTGGTATAATAGTATTAATAACCACAAAATTTGGTTTATGCATGTTTCTCACCCCAAAACAAGTAAAAGTAAAAATGGAGCTATAAAATCACCTTTAATGGTCTGAACAGTGAATGCTGTGAAATTAGGGAGTGCACGGCACCAACACGCAACCTAGATTAAATAACCATGTCTTAGTTTCAAGTATTAAATTTCAAGTCCTTTCAGCTTTTAGTTTCAAAGTTTTGGAGTATATATGTTGTTGTCACTTGTGTGGCGACAAGTGTGGTTACTAGGTCTCTCCTAAGGAATGGTGAGGTGTAACTCTACAAAAGACCTAAAGGTACGGTAATGAGGGGTTAGGTATCTTATACCATCTAAAGTGTGAATGGATTAAATCTAGTTGTGATGAATATATATATATATATATATATATATATATATATATATATTGTAATTTATTCGTTATGTCCGTTTATGTTGATTTTAAAAGTAAGACTTAACGTATGTGATGTTTATTACCTATTACTTGGTATGATTTGAGAAGTTGAATATATAACGTTTGTTTTATTTAACTAAGTTTTCGTTACTCATTCAATATGGTTTATTTTTACACAATATTAGCTTAGAAGTTTATGTTTCATCAAATTTGTTCGAGTTAAGTTTGATATATTATTACTGACGTTCATTTTTATTTAGTTTTAACAATAACAATGTAAGCGTTAACATATATATATATATATATCCCGTTGTGTTTTATGGTCTACACCTATTGTGAATTTGATTTGTCATTCCTTTGAGTGCCACCCTTTTATTACCCAAGTATATGTCAATATACATTTCTATTTTTCCGAGTGTTTGTAATATCACCTGTATAACCATGTATATATACTTAGTCTAGAAATTTTAATCATTTTCGTCGCGTTTGACATTTTGGCGATTCAAGTTTTTAACGTACATGTATATTATTGTAAATGAAATTCCATTTTGGTACTCGGCTATAGTAGCTTTCACTTGTCTATTTGTTAATTGATTTAATTTATTTTTGTGCACTTCTATTATCTATTGGGCTGTAGCCCATTTCTCTCTAGGAGGGGGAAATATAAGTCGTTAATGGGTTGGGTTTTACCGTTTTTCTGGTGGGCCGAATGGGTTATACACAGGCCCATATGTGGGCTGGATTAAGGGTTGTTGAGTGGGTTTTTCAACCTTGGTTCTAGTTGGGCCTGGTCATTGGGCTTTTCGGCCTGGTATTCCTAGCAATGCAACACATAACACACCTAAGCTCAACAGCTTGGTGTGTATCTCCTGGAATTCACTTTCTCGGCCGAGGATGGCCTTTGGCTTTGCTTTTTACTACCCAATTTGCTGGCTAGGTTCGAGTACTACTCGACCCTTGTCTTGAGGACCTAGCTGGTAACAAAGTTTTGGTGTTCTTGACTCACCTATAGGTCGACAAGAGGAGAAATTTTCCCTTGCATAAGCCTAATTACTTGGTTCCTAGTTGTTAGCACTTTTGCTAGTTTTCTTGGGGTGTATTTCCCACAAGGTTTCTAGTCTCCTATTCGACTACTAACCATCCCCATTGGGTTTGTTTCGGGCGAAATGATGCTATTCTTTATGGGGTTTGGGTTGGAGGTTCGAGTGAGCCTTCCAAGGCTTGAACCGAGGTATCACCCTCAAGGTTTGGGTCTAATCCTTCCACGAATCTACTTGACCAAGACCTCCCCTACGTGAGGTAGTCTTTCAGCCAATAGCTTCTACCAAAGCGACTTGTTCTTTGGTGTCCTTATACGGCTAAAATTAGCCATGGTACCTATTCAGTTTTGCACATTCTACTAGAAAAATGCATCATTTTTCTTTTCCTATTCGAGTCCTAATATCAACTATCTCTAACTCCGAATTCACCATTTGAGTCTATAGTTCCTGGAGTCATTTTGAATTGCCCTACTGTCATAACGACCAACAAGGTTCTCAACCTATTAGTCAAACTCTAGTCCTACAACACTTCAAAGCATTCGAATCATTCATATAACTAACAATTTCATTAACCAGTAATCACTTCTAGTTCTTTAACTTTTCTACGCCACATAAAATAAATAACAACAACACTTAACCACATTTTTCTCAAAGACTAATCATCATTCTTATTCGACCCAAATTAATCATTACATTACCTAAGTTTTTCCTCAAAATCTATTATGGTTTCTGGGAATCATTTCGACAGAAGTAACAAAAATCAATACTCGATCTTAATTTCATCCATTCGACCTATAACTAATTATCATGAACTAATCTAATTAAATAATAAAATTGAATCAAATGTCAAATCTTACAATGATTTTTGAGAGATGAACACTTGAGTGAACTTCAAATCCGAGAACCCACAGCTCCTCCAAATTGAATCACAACACTCCACTTTTATCCCTTCTTGAGAACTTCTCAGATCTTTGATGGTGTTTTGGTGATTTGTGATTCGATATCCCCTTGGAGGCGCGGATTTATGGAGGATCTTGGAGAGTGGCTCCATAAGAGCTTTTGGGTTTGGGAGATATAATCTCCCCTTTTTCGTGCTATATCTATTTCAATGAATTGTTTAGCCTAGTTGACTTGTGTGGGTTTTCCTAGGTCAGTGAAGAAGAGAAGATCCTGGGTCAAAGAGATAAGGTGTTGGTGATGGTGGAAAGGGATGGTGGAAAAGGATGGTTCGAAGGATTTTGGGAAGAAGAAAAGGGGCGGACAAACTATTGAAGATACCTAGGGTTACAGGTCTTTGTTTTTGGGGTTTGTGTGAGTGGGTGAGGGCATGATTTAATTTTAGTATTGAGTGGATAGTGTGGTATTTTTAGTTTAAGTGTGTATTGAATACTTAGTCAAGGAGTGGTATCTTTATTCCCGTGCCTCGTTAAACTATGTCAAATTCGGATCCTTCCTGAAACCGTCACAAATATGGGACATTATATCTTTAAAGTCGTTATGTAATACTTGAATATATTTTTGAGTCCTTAAGTATTCACTAATATTCCTAAGTCTCAAATTTAATTTCGGTTTGCGTGTGGTGTCAGTCTAAGTGAGACTGGGATAACCTCCCGTTCTTACTACAATAAAATGAGTAAATTATAATATGTGCTTATTTCACTGTTCTTTGGTGAGGTTTCCGGGTGACAATATGTGCATGTCTGTTTTCCGTGATAATCACATAATGGACTAATCTGATCTTTTAGTCATAATAAATGAATTAAATATTAGGGCAAATTTACCATTTTTCACACTGTGGTAAAGCCTCTGAGCAAGAAAGAACAACTCTTAGCTGATGAAGAAGCTACTAGAATATTACAAGAACAATTTGATGAAGAAGATAGAATAACCAAAGAGAAAGCAGCTAAAGAAGAAGAAGCCAGCCTTGCATTATTAAACACTTGGGATGATATTGAAGCAAAGTGTGAGGCTGATCATCTGTTAGCTCAGAGGATGTTACAAGAAGAGCAGGAAGAGTTGTCCATGGAGGAAAAAGCTAAACTATTTATAGGACTCTTTGAGAAACAAAGGATGTTCTTTGCATAGAAGAAGGCAGAAGCAAAGAGGAACAAACCACCCACCAAAGCTTAACAAAGATCAATAATGTGTACTTACTTGAAGAATATGGATAACTAGAAGCCGGGTCAATTGAAGAATATGAGCTTTGAAAAGGTTAAGGAAGTGTTTGACAAGGTTTTCAAAAGAGTGAACACTTTTATTGATTTGGATACAGAGGTGGTGGGAAGTTCTAAGAGACCAGGAGAAGAGTTAGAGAAAGAGGTCAGTAAGAAGCAGAAGGTAGAGGAAGACAAAGGTACAGCTGAGCTAAAACAATATATGGTAGTCAAATCAGATGATGAAGAAATACCTATAGATGCTGAACCTTTGGCTACAAAGCTCCCTAGCATTGTTGATTGGAGAATTCAAAAAGAGGGCAAAAAAGCATATTGGGAGATAGTGAGAGCTGATGGAAAGTCTCAGAAGTTTATCACTTTTGGTCATATGCTCAAAAGCTTTGATAGAGAGAATTTAGAAACTCTGTGGAAGTTGGTTAAGGTTAAATATGGATCTACAAGGCCAACTGAGATCATGGATAGAGTTTATGGGGAGATTTGAAAGTTATGTTTGAACCACACTGTGAAGATGAAGTCTGGAGAGCTCAGTTTTGAAATGAAGTATTAGTTTGGAAGTTCTATGACTCTTGTAGAGTTCATACTCTGGCAATGCAAGGACTTCAGATTTACATGTTGGTTGAAAAGAAGTACCCATTATCACTCTTTACAATGACAATGATGCTGAATGAGAAGCTTACAGTTGAATATGACAGTCACATGTCTTTGGATCTTATTTGGTTTGTCATACAACTGAAGAATAAAAAATGAAGTGTTTGGAAGCATCCTCCTAGTGAATAAGAAGCTTTGATTGAAGAAACTTGATGATTTTAGGAGAAAATATCAAGTTTAGGGTAGGATTGTTGGGATTTAAAGATTCTTCATGATACTGCTGCTCATTATCAAGATACTGCTGCTCTAAGGTTTTAAGACTGCTCATGAAAAAAATGCTAAGACTGTGTTTCTTGCTGCTGGTGTAATATTAAGAATGCTTGTGTAAAGTTAGTACTATTGAATAATTACAAGGAATATACGCTAAGTGTGTTAGTGCTGCTAGTACAAAGTTAGTGCTGCTCATGCCAAGATTATGCTGCTAATGAGTTAATGCTGCTACTTCAAGAGTTAAGACTGTTAGCTTATTTAGACGGTTATGTTACAACTATTAATGAGATATACATGTAAAGTCGTTTAAATAAATATAGAAAAGATTATTCTTGTAGAACAAGTAATTATAAGCCGACTAGGACTCCTTAGTCTATAAAAGGAGGTCCTAGGGCATAGAGTTAGATACAATTCGATTATATAGTAATACGTGAATTACATAAATTCGATTAGCTTCAAGGTTGTAAACTCTAATAATGTTGAGTATTTGTATTATTCTTAATAATATTGAAGCTTTGTTTGTTTGTTAAATATTGTGTACTTGTGTTACTATTACATTAAAGAGTTCTTCTTAAGATTAAAGTTTAGATTCCGCATAAACTTTAATACATCCCAAGACAGTTTCTATACTAGTCGAGTTAGATTTATCTAGCATAGCTAAACCTTTACAAGCTAAGGGAATTCGATCAAGTGTTCAACTGGGATAAAAAAAAACACCCTCTTTGTGTTGTGGTTTCCAACCAAACCAATATAAACACAAACCAAACCCAACACCTTGCACTGTGGGCTGGGATCGGGCAAAACAAAACGTGTCCGAGTTGATGCTGTGATATGAGCCGCGCCAGCAGGTAACAAAAACACAACCACAATGACAACCCTAATGGGTTTGTTGTTAACCCAAAACAAAACACAAATAAAACAATAAGCTCAGAAGTTTATATTAAGTTCAAATAAGTTATCCAACCCAACCATGACCAATCGAGTCTAACCTAACCCGAAACCCTAAACGGATTTGACACCAAATCCGAGTACCAAATCAACAAAACACTATTTTTAATTAGATTTTAACCACACAGATTTAATCAAAAACATTTAATCCGATTCTTAATCCACGAAAACTTATATAACTTGATTTTTGTTCGAATCAAATAAATATAAGAAATGGTTTTGACATGAGTTTTGACATACCAATGAGGAGGAGAGGGATGGTGGTACGCGGTGGTGGTGAATCACGTTTCATAACCTCACGATCTAAACACAACAATCAAATCCTAGTTCTAAACCCGCAAATAACCACACCCTTAAACTCCTATCTTGAGCGACAGCGGTGTGGCGGTGGAACGGCGGTGGCATAGGTGGTGCAAAGAGAGACACCAAGTGAGATGTTGTTGACAGGATTTTATGATAAGCAAATCTTATCTCTTTGTCCTTTTATAGCACTAAAAACCATAGGGACCAATTATGACACATTTCAAAGTTTAGGAGGCGTCGGTGTGATAGATTTCGAGGAGCTAATGTTGTAATTTTTACTATCTTTGATATATTTGAGATGTGGGCCCCATTTAGGTTAGCAAATTTTCTATTCGGGTCGTGAAAATTACGTCGTTGCGTCCAAAATAATTTTTCCAGTCAAATCGAGTATTTATACTACTAGTTTCGGGTAATTAATATTGTAATTATGACCGGATCTAAACACACACCTTGTGTTGAAGATACTTTCAGTATATGCTAAGTAGCACGCAGAATTTACTACAAAGCACTTAGAAGATTATGTGTATGGTGATGTATGTAATTGTATGAATGTAACAGTGAAAGTATGAACACAATGTTTAACCAAACAAATAGCTTCAATATTAATAATATGAGTGATCTTTTATTTATCACTAGGGTTACAAAAACCTTGAAGCTCTATCAATAAATCGTACCTAACCTTTAACCTAGGATCTCCTTTTATAGCACAAGGAGTCCTGTACAAGTAAAACTAATATACGTATCAGTCTATAATTATAAGATATACACAATATCTATTCTATATATATATCCATACGCGTCTTTCATCTTCTGTCTTCATCTCATAATCAGTCCTAACCATCTGTACTAGCAGTACTAACTGTTTGTGTTAATCTTCAGCAGTTGTAACTTTGATCTGGCAGTACTAACTTTATACCTGACAGTACTAACTGTTGGTTTAATTCCCAACAATCCTCCCCTAAACTTATGATTTCTCTGCAAATCATTAAGTTTTTCGAATTAAACTCCAACTTTGATGATGGGGGGAATTCTTTCAAACACTTATCATCAATCTTTAATTACTTCAGAATTTTCTTCACATTTAATCTTTGAAGAAACTTTGATGTGTATCCTCCCCTGAAATTCATACTCATCTTGAATCAACTGAAAAACTTAATTCCTCCCCTGTTTGAAAGAATTTTCACCATCACTTGAACTTGAACCTATGATGCTTGATCTCAGCTTCCAATATGACAATGTGTACAAGTTTCCATCAATTCATTAAGTTTCAAATCTGCTCTCATCACTTCCAGATGTGTAACCTTCTGAGAGAGGTGAATCATAGAGCATAAACACATGTCAAAGCTAGTTTAAACTAGCAGTTCAAACTGTTTAGTAAAAAATTTCAAGAGCAGTATTGTTAGAGTTTTATTGGAAAAATATTATCGTGTATGACTAGATTCGAACTTGGGAGCGAGGGATTGCACACTTTACGTATGAATGACTAACGTAAATAATTAATATATATATAATAGTTATGTATTTTAATTATTTGGACACGAAATGAGACATAACGGACGTTAAGTGATTAACCGAATTGACTAACGGTCGTTAAGTTAATAGTTAAAGGACTATTAGTGAAAAAAAGAAGATTGGAAGGATCTAGAAACCCTTCTTATGGGTTAGGCCGGTTGGGTTTAAGGGTTTACAACCCTTGATCGACCCATATTACTTCTTGTTCTCCAAGTCTACAATTTCCTATAAATACAAAATATTGGTTCTTTACTTTCTTGACTTTTGAGGTGCAAAACACTGTGAAGAAAAAAGGAGACCAATAGTTGTTGTCCTTTTACTTTAAACAAAATAGCCGATTGACTTATCATACATATCAATCACTGTTTTTTTATTATTAAACAAAATATAGTTTTGGTTTAATCCGTGTTCAATCACTAGCATCATTCGTTAGCCGAGTAATAGTACGTGTGTTCGAGAACTCGTTAATAGCTTACTTTAGATATTAATCTTGGATTGTGGAACAAAATTGTAAGGGGTTCCACGTTAATCCATTTGATTGTTCAAGTAAAGAAAAGAGAAGTTTTGATCTTTGTTTTGCTAAGATCAAGGTACGTTTTCCTTTATGTTTTCGTTATTACTTTGTACATGTTAATTATCATCCTTACTTCCGCTGCTTATGTGCTTTGATGTTTATAGTTTATTATTTATTTGAATGTCAAATTATTTAATTCCAACAGTGGCATCACGTGCCGTTTAACATGTAATTGTAATTATCGAAACACATAATAAAAATCAAATCTTGATTTGGATTTACATGTTTTATTAGTCGATTTTTTTTAGGGTTTTATTCTAGATCTTAAAAATATAATTCGAACTATACAATTAGGGAGGGGGTTCAACCCTCTTTTGTTAAAAAGTTAGTTTTGTAACCCTAATTAGGAACATGTTTATGTGATTATTTGAATAAAGGGTTGCGTTCCTGTTTGATCCATGATTTTTTCATGCAAATAAATCATGGATTAGGGTTTATTTATGTGCTACATATTTTAGATAGATCTAAAATTAGGGAAGACCTTAATTAAATACATTAATCAATCAGTTATGTGCTATGTGGTATTTTATTAATTTAAACTTACGCGGTCAAGTTATTTGACGTCTGTGGACCATTGGGCACAATGAGCTCGAAAACCAATGGGAGTTTTATTAATTATATACATAATTATTCACATATAGATTATTAATAGGATTTATCAAAAGGGTTTGCATGTGGCTATATGTTTTAATAGTTAAGATCATATATGTGTTATTTGTGGTTATTTATTTTGTTAAAAATTACTTGTTCTTATTTGTTTAAATTATTTATTAATTGTAAGCAAAAAGAGGGTAGTTTTTGGAATAAAATAAATAGACCTAATAACTATGAAACCCTATTGTAGTAAATTTTTGATTGCCAAGTCTTATGTGCCGATAGTGGTTCGCTTCGCACGGTAATTTGCTCCCAGGCGAGACTAGCAATTTAATAATTTACTACATTAATTTTGAGCTTTTAAATCATAAATTGTTAATTGATTGATGCGACTGTACATAATGGTCGAAGCGGCGGACCTAGTTTTGACAAACTATAAAGTGGGTATAAGGAGGCTTGACATTAAATTGTCATCCGAAAGGGGCGCGTTTTTAATTGGCCTTCGGGCGGATGTTTGCCCATCCGCTCGCATGTGCGTCAAAATTAGACTTACCAAGTACACCATTAATATGTACGAAGCATCTTAAGGCAATGTTGTAAGTTTCTCAACGCCATCGATTAAAATTTTGTTGATTTAAGCTTATGAATTGGTAATAAAAATTGTTTTGTAAAACTTATGATACAAAGATGAGTGCATGCTTCTTTGTACATATTTTGATTGTCACATCAAAATAAATACCCTAAAAATTTAAGTCACGTGCTATCTAATTATAAGAGACACTTGGAATTAATATCTGGCGTAAGTGAGACCTTGACACATATATTAATGACAAGGTAAATTACATACTTTTATTGCCAGCAGATCAACTGAGTGTAATAAGAATATGTGAATTTACAAGTTTCTAAATTAGATGACTTAATTAAGTTATAAGTGAGACCTTGAGACTTAAAGCATGAGATGGGAAGAAACATGCTTACATTGCAAAATTGTTTGGCAAATGTAATTCCCATAAATTTAGGAGTCGGAAATTGTTTCGCGATTATTGTACGACAAGTTACCATCTTTTGTACTTTCACTGCTAGCAGATCAACTGATGTGGTGGAACTATGGAAAGTTGGATGTTTTCAAGAAAATTAAATGGATATATTGTATTTCCTGGGTAATTTTCTTTTCTTGAAAAATTATATTATTGAAAATACTAAAATTGAATTTTGTAAATTCTTTTAATGTATTAATGCAACGTTAAAAACCGTAAACGTGGGGCATTCTTTTAGTGGAAAATTGATCTACACCCGTAAGGGTTTAGGCTAGAGTCAACTTTGCTAAAAGAATAAACCAAGTCTACTTTCTTTGAGAAGAGTGAGACTTAAACCACATACCTTTTCATGATTGAGAAGGGTATAATGGAAAATTAGAATTGTCTAAATTCTAAGAAATAACTCATGGCAAAATTTTAATACTTAAGAAAAATTGCACATTTTATGAGTTATTAAATTAGAAGCTAGACTAGTTACCGCAAAATTGGTAAAAGGCAAACTAGCACACTTTGTCTAGTTGTTGTGATTTGACCACTTTTGATGCTACATACCATTGTGGGGATGGTAGTCAAATTAAGGAAGAAATTGCATGCCCAATTATTTCCAAGTTAATTGAATTGATGGATAGTCCATCATTTACAAAGTAGAATACATTCTTTAGTACCTAAGTAATTGTTACTTATGGGATTACTCAAAGGTGTAGGAAAGTAAATAGCACACTATTTGCTTTTACTGGTTATGAAACACTTATAATGTTGTCAAATCCAGTGGGAGCATAGTGTTGTAATTACTGAATAACATATATTAATGTAATGATATGTAATTCAGTGGGAGCTACAAGCTTGTTATCTTGGTAGTAACCCAGATTATCTCTAGAATCTCTTGAGATAATTACTTTCCAATTGTAGACACTTGTGGGTTTAAGGATAGTCATGTACGTTTCCTTACTTGACAAGGTGATTCTATATCTACTAATATCTATGACACAATCATATTGATCACATAAAGAAACGATTGACGTGTTGTTTATTTGATACATGATGTTGTTCCATGTACAAGTGGGAGTAATCTTAATTGTGTGCAAGCAACAACACAAAGAAATATGATTTAAAGGATTCTCTTGTCTACAAGGTAAGAGAATAATGTTCTGATATTCACAATCTAATTAATAGAACACTTGAAATTAATATCTAGCGTAAGTGAGACCTTGACATAGATATTAATGACAAGGTAAATTACATACTTTAATTACTAGCAGATCAACTGATGTAATAAAACTATGTTAATTTGCAAGTTCTAAATTAGATTCTTATTAGAACAAGTGTCAATATGAAAATGAGATTACTTCAAACTAAATATTTATGTATTATTGAAATGACATAAATAAATGAAGTAACCTAATACTACTTCAAATTTGAATGTTTATGTATTCTTGGAATGTCATAAATATATGAAGTAAATAAATTAACTTGAAATACTATTGAAACCAAATTGTGGTGTTCATGATTACTTTAGTTATGTATATTTAAATTTTACTGTAAAGATATAAATATAAAGTCTTTTAAATTGTTACAAGACTTATAATAAAGTAAGACGTTAAATTGTTATGTTTTTATTTAAACATATACAAGAAGTCATTGAGTTGATCAATGATTTATAACGTAAATTGGGAATATAACAAGTTTATGTCATCTTGTTAAGACATGAACATGAAGTGACTTAGTCAAAAAGCACTTATTTTATATAGCATGCATTGGCTTGGAAATTCTATTATACCATTAAGCTGATTTAGTTGGTAAATAGATAAACCAAACAAAATATATTTATCTTACATATTGTAAGATTGTCTTACAATATAATCCTAATGAAATACATAATGGTTATGGTACGTTCAGTTAGGAAAATCAAACTATTGTTTGATTAAAGATAACTATATTTTCTATTCTTCCAAAGTTATCAAGGTTAGAAAATTGAGTATGCATTGTATATACTCAAATAAGACTCCAACCTAGAAGATTGCTAAGACACCATTTATTATGGAAGGTGATGAATCACATTAAGTCTTAAAATTGACATTCAGAATTTGTTAAACTGCTTTTGAATAGGTTTTAACACATTTCATATAAGGAACTGTCAATATGTATTGTGTTGCTCCACTTGCTAAGTATTTATAAATAGTCTATAAATTGCTAAAGGCAAGTGGGAGTTTTATCTTGAAAAAGATAAAATTACAAGATACATGATCTTCTAATAATACACTAGTAAAGTCATGATAAGGATTAAACATGTAAATGTTAAATCTTTATATGATGGAATTATCATTCATAGATCCGCAAGGATGTCTCAAATATTTGTATAATATGTTGAGGATTATGAGTTACAGGATTATGGTAAACCTGTTGCAAATATTGAATTTGGCAAGTTACTCATACTATGAGTGATTAGATGCAGTCCATAAAGGTAAATTAGTTTTGGAAACTTAATTAATCTTGAGCTCTATAGTTACACTATAGAATGATGATGAGTTTCTACAAAGGAAATGAAAATGCTAGAGATTTAAATTTCCGAGTAGAAATCATAATGGACAAAGTTTGTATACATATTTAATGTATGGAAAGATTATCAAACACACTTAAGCAATTAATTGTGATTGGAATTCTTTCTAAAGAATATTAAATGTATAAAGATTATGATTCATTCTTAGTTTCATTTATATGAAATTGAGAATGGAAGATTAAAACTCTTTCTTGAGTAATTACTTGTGCGAGGACGATAAGTAATTGAAAGGAGTAATTGACTTCAAATAATCTTTAGAAGTATACAAAGTGCAATCATTTATGATTGGATTGATGCATGCATCTAGGAGATATAATTATGTTTAATTATTAAATCCTAGTTTTGATTTATGATTAAAATAAGACAGTCTCTTAATATTCCTCAAAGCTAGTGGGAGTGTTAAATTTATTTTCTTATTTCATATATGTTGCAAAACATATAGGAAGTAACATTCCATAAGCATTAAATGTTAAGCCTTAGTTTGGAATAAAACTTCATGTGAAGATTTAGAAAATAAACTCACAACCTTTGAATATATGTTTATTATAAACATAAGCGGTAAATAATTAAATTCTAATAAGAACATGATTATACTATTAGAAAGTCTAAATAGATACATATCTTTGAAAAGATATGACATGAACAAATCTAAGTTTGACACAGGGATTTTTCATGTACATCATGTTGTTTGTTGTATCATGCTTGATCAAAGATGATTTTACAACATTAATATCTAGTTGAATGTTATTAGATAACTTGGTGTAATGGATATGGTTGGATTTAGAATTAACATCCTCATCCTGGAATAGCTCCAAAATTCTAAGTATGAACCATATAGCAATTGTTGCGTAATTGATATAGCCAACAAATCTTGTAAGATTTGAAGGTATCAAACATTACACATTGGATATTAAAGTTTACGGGATTTTAAAGAGCATATTGTCGTTTTGCATACAATGATGCTAATAAGATTGAGATGACACTCAATGCTAGTCATGGTGGGATTTCATCCTAGTTAATGGCCATGTGTACTAGTTATGCTTAACTGTAAGCATAGTTGCATTTTACATTAAAGAATTAGGATACTTTAAACTAAAAAAGGTTTGATAGTTTGTTTGTCATAAATTCGTGGTTGAGGATGTCACGTATTTTATGAAATATTATGTGGAATTATCAAGATAATTGATAGCACACATACAAGAACTTCATTAATTGAATTCTTGAACTAAGTATTCTCAAAATTCCCATAGATCAAAATTAGTTGATTTATGCCTTGTCAACAAGTATGTTTGACATGACTTGAGGCATAATTCATTAATTAGAATTATCATGCATTGATCTATTTTAGTGTTTGGATAATGGGATGTTATTGAACAGTTATTATTTTAATGAAATAAAATAATGGTTATGTTTGTTTATCATTTTCTTAATAATATATCCTATATTTGCATGTTTATATCCTTGAATATATTTATATATTCTAAACTGTCTGTTGCCAGTTAATGATATGGGAATATCATTAAATTAAGGTAAATCTGAGTATTGGTATAATATACTTAAAAGTATATTGATGCGTTGTCATACCAATTTCACATGATATTCAAATTGTTTGAATATAGGACTAAATCCCGCCACATAAATTTACTTTATGGATCTTGTCATCAAGTAAGTCTTATGTATATAGTTATCCTCAGACTTGAGATACCAGATAACTGTCATGCATGTAGTGCATTTCTGTGATTCAATTTAACGCTATACGTAACTGGTAGTTATACGGATTGTTTTCAGAAGTGTTGCGAAGTGCATGAGTTATGCTCATAGTCAAGATAGAATTTGTTCCTTCAAATTGTTTGAAGTTTAATACTGCTGGGCCCCTCGTAGGATCGGTAAGATGTATGTGTGGCCACACCCAAGATCTCCACTGAATAGTTCAGAAGATTTGGTAATCTTATTTAATCATAAACAACGAGAAACAGAATTATTAATGAAGAATGAGTTAGATCCATATCTTTATTAATGTGGTATTAGAAACAAAAGGATGCCTATGATGATTTATCATCGAAGGGTTTTTTCCAGGAGAACCACCACCCGAGTTGTTCTGGGGGCATTGGCGTGTTGCTAGACGCTAACCAATGTCATTACACTTTTAATAGATTTCCAAGTGGGAGCTGTTAGAGTTTTATTGGAAAAATATTATCGTGTATGACTAGATTCGAACTCGGGAGCGAGGGATTGCACACTTTACATATGAATGACTAACGTAAATAATTAATATATATAATAGTTATGTATTTTAATTATTTGGACACGAAATGAGACATAACGGACGTTAAGTGATTAACCGAATTGACTAACGGTCGTTAAGTTAATAGTTAAAGGACTATTAGTGAAAAAAAGAAGATTGGAAGGATCTAGAAACCCTTCTTATGGGTTAGGCCGGTTGGGTTTAAGGGTTTACAACCCTTGATCGACCCATATTACTTCTTGTTCTCCAAGTCTACAATTTCCTATAAATACAAAATATTGGTTCTTTACTTTCTTGACTTTTGAGGTGCAAAACACTGTGAAGAAAAAAGGAGACCAATAGTTGTTGTCCTTTTACTTTAAACAAAACAGTCGATTGACTTATCATACATATCAATCACTGCTTTTTTTATTATTAAACAAAATATAGTTTTGGTTTAATGCGTGTTCAATCACTAGCATCATTCGTTAGCCGAGTAATAGTACGTGTGTTCGAGAACTCGTTAATATCTTACTTTAGATATTAATCTTGGATTGTGGAACAAAATTGTAAGGGGTTCCACGTTAATCCATTAAAGAAAAGAGAAGTTTTGATCTTTGTTTAGCTAAGATCAAGGTACGTTTTCCTTTATGTTTTCGTTATTACTTTGTACATATTAATTATCATCCTTACTTCCGCTGCTTATGTGCTTTGATGTTTATGGTTTATTATTTATTTGAATGTCAAATTATTTAATTCCAACAAGTATAAACTCAATGTGGACTTGAAAACATTTTTTCCCACTTATAGTTTTTAGCAAACTATCAGCTATCAACGGATTTGATATGTCTTTACCAGTAGCCGTTTGCTTTGGACTAGCCAACTCTTCACTGTGAAATATGGTGAGTTGATAACCATATAGTTTTTGTTAAACTATCAACCATAAACGGATTTGAAAAGTCTTTACCAGAAACCGTTTGCTCTGGACTAGTTGGTTCTTGATGTGGGTTAGACATGGTAAACCAATTATCATTTGTTGTATGCTAAGTTTACACACTTTAAACACCATATTCTCCGAAGCATAAGTCACAAATTCTAATTAATTTGCTTATTCAACTTGCAATTGTTAGTCCAAAACCATAGAAAACACAATACAAAGTATATCCTTTTTGACAATTATCAAAATTGACTAACACATTTATATAAGCAGTTTCAAAATTGAACAAACAGTACAAACTATACATAGCAGTTTCATCAGACACAACTAGCACAACTAGCAGTACAAAATCCTTTTTATCACAAAAGCACTTAGACATTGAATCTTTCAAGGATTAAGCATTCCAATACCTGTTACCAAGTACTGAAACCTTGTCACATCAAAACCTTTTGTTAATAAGTCAGCAAAGTTGTCATCAGTATTAATTTTGACAACTTGAACTAACTTCTTTTCATTACAATCTCTTATAAAGTGATGTCTAATTTCAATGTGTTTAGTTTTTGAATGTTGAACTGGATTTTTAATGATACACATTGTACTGCTATTGTCTATGTAAATGATTGTGTTTAAGAAATTGTACCCATAATCAAGTAACTGATTCTGAATCCAAAGAACTTGAGCACAACAACTAGCAGCAGCCACATATTCAGCTTCTGTTGTAGAAGTAGCCACCATAGTTTGCTTTTTGCACTGCCATGAAATAAGTCTGCATCCCAGAAACTGACAACCACCAGTTGTAGACTTTCTATCCATACTAGCACCAGCATAATCACTGTCTGAATATGCTACCAAATCAAATGGAGAGTCTTTAGGATACCACAGACCTAAGTTTGGTTGTCCTTTGAGATACCTAAATATCCTCTTCACTACAGTCAAATGAGACACCTTGGGATTCACTTGAAATCTTGCACAAGCACATACTGCAAACATAATATCAGTTCTGGATGATGTGAGATACATCAAAGACCCAATCATGGACCTATATGTGTGTACATCCACAGCTTCACCACTTTGATCTTTCAAGAGCAAATGTGTCTCCTTATCAATAGGTGTACTGGCAGCTTTAACATCTATAAATTGGAACTTCCTCAATATTTCAGCTACATATTTATCTTGAGAGATAAATATTCCATTTGGTTTCTGTTGTACTTGTAGTCCCAAAAAGAAAGTAAGCTCACCCATAGAGCTCATCTGAAACTGATCCTTCATAAGCTTTTCAAACTCTTTGCACATCTCCTTCTTGGTAGAACCAAAGATGATATCATCCACATATACTTGAACCAATAGGATATCACCCTTGTTCTTCTTGATAAAAAGAGTCTGATCAATCTTTCCCCTATGGAACCCATTCTTCAATAGATAAGTAGCCAGAGTTCCATACCAAGCTCTTGGTGCTTGATGTAAGTCATAGAGAGCTTTCACCACCTTGTATACTTTGTCAGGATGATCTGGGTCTATGAAACCTGGAGGTTGAGAAACATATACCTCCTCATCAATTGTACCATATAGAAAGGTACTCTTCACATCCATCTGGTAGACCATGAAACCCATAAATGAAGCATAAGCTAGAAAAAGCCTTATTGCTTCAATCCTGGCAACAGGAGCAAAAACCTCTTCATAATCAATCCTTTCTTCCTGAGTATAGCCTTGAGCTACAAGTCTTGCTTTGTTCTTTATCACTATACCTCTTTCATCCTTCTTGTTCCTGAATACCCACTTAGTACCAATCACTCTCATGCCCTTTGGCAAATCAACCAGAACCCAAACTTTCTGAATCTTGAATTGAAGCAGTTCTTCTTGCATTGCTTCAACCCAACTTGACTCCTCCAATTCCTTGAGCACATTCTTTGGTTCAATCTGTGATAGGAAGCATACAAACAAACATTCATTCTCATCTTCATGATGTTTTTCTTCATACACAACACTTAGAAAACCATGATGATCTGGATCTAGTGTTTGTCTTCTAGTCTTCACACCAGATTGTACATCTCCAATCACATTAGTAAGTGGATGATTCTTATGAACTGTAGTATGGGGAGTAGAAGGAACTTCATAATTCATTAGCATGTTGTACAGACCAGCTCCAAATAAATCAAAAGAATCCATTTGTGGAGCAGTAGTAGAACTTGAACCAGCAGTAGGACCATTTGGCTCAGCAGTACTAACTCCATTTGGCTTAGCAGTACTAACTCCATTGGTACTGCTTTCAGGAACTTCTTGTTCTTTACCATCTTGTCCACTGTTTTCACAAGTATTTTTCTCTTTATCAGCATCACATGATGATGGAGCATCACCATTCTTTGAAGAAGAATCATACAATGGACCATCCTTCAAAATAGGGATCAAGATATGATCTTCATTAGAATCTTTTGAACCTGCATTATCATTAGTATTTGTACCTGTAAAAGGCACATAATTCATAGAATTTGAAAGCATATCAAGATCAAACAACCAATCTGGACCACCACCTGCAACATTTTGTATATTCTTTTGAAACTCAATGTGCAGATTTTCCTCTACATGTCTAGTGCTCTTATTATACACCCTAAAAGCCTTACTATGCAAAGAATAACCAACAAAGAAACCCTCGTCAGATTTCCCATCAAACTTTCCTAATTGGTCTTTGGTATTAAGAATAGTGACATGGCAACCAAAAGGTCTCATAAAACTTAAGGCAGGGGTTCTACCTCTGAAAAGTTCATAAGCAGTCTTATTATGAGGTTGCACTACTAAAACCCTATTCTGAACATAACAAGCAGTACTAACTGCTTCAGCCCAAAATGAAATAGGTAACTTAGAGTCAGCCAACATTGTTCTAGCAGCCTCTATTAAAGTCCTATTCTTTCTTTTAGCTACTCCATTTTGCTGTGGGGTTCTAGCTACACTAAATTCCCTTTTAATACCCTTTTCTTTGCAAAACTCATCCATAACCCTGTTCTTAAACTCTGTCCCATTATCACATCTGATTATTTTTACCTTCTTATCAGCTATGTTTTCTACCTCAATAATGAATGACTTAAGGATCTCACTAGTTTCATCCTTAGTTCTCAAAAAAAAAAAAACCCATGTAAACCTGGATCTCACTAGTTTCATCCTTAGTTAACAGAAGTAGGACCAAAAAGGTCCATATGAAGCATGTATAAAGCTTGAGAATTAGAGTTATGAACCTTAGGCTTACAAGAGGCTCTGTGTTGCTTACCCTTAAGGCAAGAAACACATGTTTGGTCATTTTGAAAAATTTTGTTAGGTAAACCTCTTACCAAACCATATTTAGCAATCTTATTAATGGTTTTGAAATTGACATGACCAAGCCTTCTATGCCACAACATTGACTCATCCAATGTGGCTTTTGCAACAAGGCAAGTAAGACCTTCTTTGGGAACAAGCTTATTCATCTCAACACTGTATGTGTTACCCTTTCTGGGGATTTTAAGCAATACTTGACTTTCATCAGGTAGCTTAAAGTCAGGAGAAAGAATAAGACAATCAGTATCAGTGAATAACACCTTGTTCTGTTTATCACAAATTTGTGATACACTAAAAAGTTGTACTTAAGCTCTGGTACAAAATACACATTTTCAATGTCAAGATTACCAGTTTTAATAATACCTTTACCAGTAATCTTTCCACCAACACCACCACCAAAGATAACAGGTCCTCCATCCAGAGGTGTAAATTCTGAAAGGTATGACATGTTACCAGTCATGTGCCTTGAACATCCACTATCTGAGTATCCTCTATCTTCTTTATCATTTGTAGGATGTTCCTGCACACAAAATAAAGGATTTAGTTCCTTTTGGGGACCCAAGCCATCACTGACTTGGATCTGCCTCGTGCATCAATATAATGATATCTATTGAAAGTCATTGATGCATCATTGGGTTTGGTAGGTTTCCATTCCCAACGTGCTGAGGCCTTTAAAGCATTTGCCCCATTGACCCTTAACATTCATGTGCCTAGCAGTAGGAATTGCTGGCCTAGCAGTAGAAACTGCTGGCCTAGCAGTTGGAACTGCTGGTTTAACTTTATGCACCCATTTTTAATTATTCAAAGCTGTTTTCTTGTAAAAGGGCCTTTTAACTGTTTGTGCATGATTTGAAAATGGTTTTGCACTTGAAACAATTTGTTTGTTATTAAATCACTTGTTTTGTCTAGCAGTAGAAACTGATTTGATGCCAGACTTCAACATGACTGCTCTAGGTGTCATCTTATGATTTACATTAGGGTTAGTCAATCTAGTAGGACTGTTTTGATTTACCCTAGCATTGGTATTCCCATACACCCTTGAATTCCCAAAAACCTTCTTTTTCCATAGGTTTGAGTCACAATATGCAGCCAAATGATCAAAATTACCACACACAAAACATACTTTATTATGCATAACAAACTCATCACCAAGTTGTTGAGATTTTAAGTTATTCCAGTTCCTTTGATTGCCCCTAGGAACTGAAGATCTATGTGTAGACCTATACATCTCAGCATATCTAACATTTTTCCTAACTGGTTTTATGTTTTCATTTTTGACCACTTTAGGAACATGTTTCACTTCTACCTTAACAACATCAGGTTTAACCTTAACCTGATCATCCACATCTTCAGATGTCCAATCCTCTATGGTTCGTGCATCTGAGTCCCTACCAGAGGATACCTTATCCTCAGAAAGTGATGTATCACTTGCACTCACAAAAGAATCATCAGCCTTAACAAATTTAGTAGAACTCTCTTTTGTTTTAGGACCATATCCAGGAAATTCAATGTCCTTAAACTCTTCTAAACCAGTATGAGCTAAGTCAATTCCTGGAGGTACAAACATTCCTCTATTTGGGGGTGCAACAGACTTATATCCTAAACCAGATTATTAAGTACTTGACTCTTTATTATTTTCTGAACTCCTTTTGATGTATGTTCAAGAGTGTCAACACTTAACTGTATGTTTTCTTTTTCTTTCTTAATCTTCTCTAGTTCATATATAAGCCCACTCATCTTATCATCTCTCAGTTGCAAATCTCTTTTTAGAACAGCTATATCATCATTAAAGTTTGACTCATTCTTTCTATAAAAAACAAGTTTTTCTTCTAAAACAACTATTCCTCTTTTATGATTAGAAAGACTAAAGTTTACTTCATTAAATTCTGTCCTAAGATTATCATACTATTTCTTAAGAGACTCATAATCATTCAAAGCTTGACAAGAATTAGAACACTTTTTAACCTCATGTACCTCTGAGTCAGAGAAAGCTATCAATCCCAAGTTGGCTGGTTCGTCCTCTTCTTCCATGAAGCTCCAATCAAAGCCAGCTCCATCAACAGCTACCATTGCCTTGGAAGAAGTTTCTTCCACATTCACTGTTCTCCTATTTCCCTGCTGACTTCTATACCCTTTAGCCTTGTTGTCTTGTTGTCTGGGGCTTCTACACTCTTTGGCAAAGTGTCCCATCTTGTGACAATTATAACACTCCACCTTGGATTTGTCATAGCCAGCAACATCTCCTCCATTAAGAGTAAGCTTCTTTCCAGTCCTTTGAAAGTACTTCTTTGCCCCAATGCTTAACAAAGCCATTTGCCACTTCATGTCCATTGCATCCAAGTCATCATCATCAATTGGAAGTAGGTCTTCATTGTAGATTTGAGACCCACTGGATTGCTCAGATACAAAGGCATAGATAGTTTCATCACTTAAGCTAGCAGTACTAGTTTTTACACTAGCAGTACTAACTTTAGGGCTAGCAGTACAAACATCGGGATCATTCTTAGTATTGCTATTTCTGGGGGATGACAAAAATGCCATACTTCCAGACATAGAACTGGTGCTTCCTTCCTTTTTTCACCTTTTGTTCAACAATCTTAAGATTGTTGTACAATTCATTGAGTGTCATCTTCTCCAATTCAGGCTTGTTGCTCCAAACCACAACATGAGTGTTCCATTCAGCAGACAAACTATTGAGAAACTTTAAGTTTAGGTCTTCTTGTGGAATCACAATCTTCAAACCAGCAAGTTGACTCACAATTCTCTGTAGCCTATTAAAGATTTGATCAAGAGTTTCAGTGCTTGTGGCACTAAAATTCTCATAGCTCTACTTCAGTAATGTTCTCTGTGCCTTCTTAGTGGCTTCATTGCCAACAAATCTCTCTATAATAGTTGCAAAAAGTGTCTTTGCAGTCTCATAATGACTGAAGTTCAACACCTGATCATTGGGGATTGCCATGAGTAACAAACTCTTGGCTTTGAGGTCATTCTTCTTCTTGACCCTCTCATCATTTGTGACTGGTTCAATGTTGAGCTTTGTGGTTTTGGAACCATCAGCAAGTGTTTCCTCAGAAGTTGTTGGTTTAAACGAATCACCATTGATAATGATATCCCATAGTGCATAATCTTGCACCATGAAGTATTGCTCAATTCTGAGCCTCCAGAGATCATATTCGTTTTGTTTTAGCATTGGGAGTTTGGCAAGGATTGAGGTTTGAGGTGTTTCCATGTCCATCTTCTTGGTTGAAAGAGAATGAGTACTTCTGGATCTTCTAATTCAAAGTATCAGAACCTGTCTCTGATACCACTTGACCGGATCTAAACACACACCTTGTGTTGAAGATACTTTGAGTATATGCTAAGTAGCACGCGGAATTTACTACAAAGCACTTAGAAAATTATGTGTATGGTGATGTATGTGATTGTATGAATGTAACAGTGAAAGTATGAACACAATGTTTAACCAAACAAATAGCTTCAATATTAATAATACGAGTGATCTTTTGTTTATCACTAGGGTTACAAAAACCTTGAAGCTCTATCAATAAATCGTACCTAACCTTTAACCTAGGATCTCCTTTTATAGCACAAGGAGTCCTGTACAAGTAAAACTAATATACGTATCATTCTATAATTATAAGATATACACAATATCTAATATATATATATATATATATATATATATATATATATATATATATATATATATATATATCCATACGCGTCTTTCATATTCAGTCTTCATCTCATAATCAGTACTAACCATCTGTACTAGCAGTACTAACTGTTAGTGTTAATCTTCAGCAGTTGTAACTTTGATCTGGCAGTACTAACTTTATACTTGACAATACTAACTGTTGGTTTAATTCCCAACAAATTAGATTAAATTACTTATTGAATTTTTAGTTGTGCCGGTATGCATTATGTGCGGTTTTTACGTTTTACGCGATATCTTCTCGTTAAATAAATAGAGGTGAACGAAAACGTTCAGAGTGTAATAATTCGAAACAGAGTGAATTATTTATTTTGGAAAAATTATCGGTTAACCACCGATTACAGTAATTGCTTTTACGTTACAGTAAAAGTCAAATAGTCAACCAGTCAAAGTCAAAGTCAACTCTAAAAAAAAGTAAAAGGGCAAAATAGTCATTTTGCCTTATGAAAATTTTACGAGTTGGTGCAGTATCCACCCCTTAAGGGAACTTCGTCCCGAAGTTCAGTGAGTGTTATCTACTAACGATGTGTTTGAGAAAAGATGGGAGTACTTGCGAGACATCTGGTCTTCACGCACCCACTTGAATTCAAGTCCTTACTAGAGTTCAAAAGAATATTGATAATAGGAATGCGACATTACATAAGTCGTTTGACCTTATGGTCTATGATATCGATAGGTTCTTTGATAAAGTTTAGACATTTGTCAATGTGGATCTCTTCCAGATCCATAGTGAGTGTCTCATCAGTATGACAATTCTTCAGATTGCTCACATGAAAGGCGTTGTGTACACAGTTAAGTTCTGGTGGTAGCTCAAGTGTGCAAGCTACCGGACCAATCCTAATCAGGATCTTGAATAGTCTGATGTTGAGCTGTCTGAGAAAAATATGTGGGTATTTGTGGGGAATTCTGATATCACACTCCCAAGTGAAATCAGGAATTCTTTGAATGTTTTAATGGGTGAGCAAAAGTACTCTAGTTATTATTAGGGCTCAAACTAGTATTTTTAAGAAATAAGATAAAGATATAGATGATTGGAGGACTAACGCAACCGGAGAGTCAAATGTTGCAGGGCCAGTTGGAGGCGCCGCAGGAGTGTATGTTGTGTTGGGAATTATTGAAGAACAGACTTAAGTCTGCTAATGTATTCGTTAAGTCTGTTAGTTAGTTAAGTCTGTTAATACAAAGTTAAGTCTGGCAGAACATAGTTAAGTCTGGTGACTAGAAATAGTTAAGTCTGTTTATGTTTTATAGCAGAATTAGTTAGCTATATATTAGGAAAGGATATAGTCGTATTAGTTATCTTATTAGAAGATATGTTTATCCTTTCACACGTTTTGTAACTAGGGTTTTCCTTAGAGTATAAAAGGAACCCTACGGCATTGTGTTAAAATATACAAGTCAGTCGATTAGAAAAGTTTAATAGTAATACGAAGTTAGTTATCTTAATTGTGTTCTTCATACTCATTGCTTGTTAAGATTCCGCATTAACAATCAATACACAGTTAAGAGTTTCTCATATAGATTGATTTGGATTTATCCAAGTTGTCTATTGTCTTATACAAGGCTACTTAGATCCATAAACCGTGGACCTACAAGTGGAATCAGAGCCTATAGAGGGACTTTGAGTAAGAAGAAACACAAACCACAAACACTCATTCACTCAAAAATCCTGCATAATGTCTCAAAAGGATGGTGATGAATACTCAAACCATCTCAGTGATGATAATGTTTCAAATCACGAAGATGATGCATCAGACACCAGCAGACCAAAACAACAACAACAAAACATCCCTGCAACAACCACTATCTCAAACATCAAACTCCCTATTCTAAAAAAGGAGGAGTATGACATCTGGGCAATGGAGATGGAGCATTACCTTGAGTACATTGACAATGATGTATGGAAGGTGATTCAGAATGGAAACTCAAAGAAGAGGATCTCGGTTGGTAAGGATGGGGTTGTTAGAGTGCTTCCACCAGTATCTGCTGCAGAGATTCATGCTGTGGAGAAGGAAAGGAAGGTGAAAACCCTCTTGCTGATGGTGTTACACCCCAAAAATGGCGCAGCGGAATGACATTTACGGGGTATGACCTCATAGAAAAGAGCACAAGGTGTCACAACAGAGAAACACTAAATGCATAACACACGGTAGATAATAGTCGCAAACTCCCACAAACTCGATAAGTACAATATCCAAGGTAAACATAAGCCTCAAAGTTAAACAACGTCACTAAGGAAAGTAAAATGCAACTCCACGAGATATAACTCGGGAGGGTCTTGTCTTAAGTCTTGCTAAGCCAGTCAATACTCTACCTTCTATGCAGCTTCAATAACACCTGAAAATGGTACTAGAAAACGTCAACATAATGTTGGTAAGCTCGTAGGTTTAAAAGTAAAACCGCTGAGCTGTGATATATAACTTAGGACAATAGTGCACATGAATACCAATCACAAGCATGTTATGAAAATAGTAATAGTGTCGCGCCAACTAAACCTATAATTTCCATCATACACATAACCAATATCACGTGGGGAGCTACCCCGATAGATCTATCAACATGTAGGCTCTCAATAGAGAGTTAACAGTTACACCAACTGAACCTAAAACACGTAAGCTCTCAACAGAGAGTTAACAGTTACACAAACTGAACCTATAACACGTAGGCTCTCAACAGAGAGTTAACAGTTGCACCAACTGAACCTATAACATGTGGGCTCTCAGCAGAGAGTTAACAGTAGCGCAATCAAGTAATCACAAAACAAACACGTCACAGCATATAATTGCATCATTACACATAATGTCCAAAAACATGAAAACAGTATAATCACAGCATGAAAACAGTTAAAATATCATTTGAGTACCATTTTCCCCCAAGGAAAAAAATAATGAAAAAGGGGCTACGAGAACTCACCTTAGTCCCAGCAACGCAATATCACAATATCCGGAAGTAGAACCGCACAATAAACCAAACAGTAGCACAGCACAACAGAAATTAAGGACGTCACAGCACAACGGACTCGGCACAACCTAATAATATAAACTTGTATTAACATCTATTCCCAAAAAGTACAAATCTCCAAAAGTTAACTATTCCCAAGTATATCCCATTTCGATTCCAAAATCTCCTTGTTATATCCATTTATTTGTGTTTGGTATCATCGTGTGTGCAGTGGTGACACAACATGGACTCAAGTGAACTCACGCCAAAACAAATGACCAATCATAAACGACTCACAAAACAAGATCAAAGTATAAGTCGATAATGAAATCGATACTACTCTAAATAGTATTTCTCGTTTTGCATGCCCTCGAAACATTTTAATAACTCATATTAAATAAAATTTTCCATTTTAGAATTTCCCTTTTCCATTTGTTAAAATTTCTAAATATCCATGTTAATAACTCATATTAATATTCTAAACTTTCCATTTAATACCTCATATTAATAACTCATATGTCTAATATGTTCTAATTATCCATGTTAATAACTCATATTAATATTCTAAACTTTCCATTTAATAACTCATATTGTTAACTCATATGTCCAATATATTCTAATTATCCATGTTACGGCATTTTCGGGGCCAAGCCAAGACTAAAGAGTCATGGTGACACCGACGTAGCACAAATCATCACAATTATATATATATCAAGATCACATGTCAACGTCTCAGTTACCGGCCCTAATCCTACGGCTCGGCAACCAATGGTCCGCAGCAACATCCAAACCCAAACCACATCAACAACAATAACTACAACTACAACGTCTTGGCCTAATCTCCTCAACACCAAAACACAACCAAACGGGCCTAGTCCATTCTCGGCCTCAACCCACAACGACAACAACAACACCAACAATTTCTAATCCTAGTCTCTCGGCCACAACTCGTTGTCAACAACTAATCCAACTAAATCCTAATCCCAACTCTCGGCTACAACACAACCTCATCAAAATCAATCTGAATCAAAAATAAACACCAACTACAACATTATATACAACTCTAGTAGTACCAAAACTAAACAATAACAAACACAACCGTGAGCTTAGGCTCACGGCTTTGCTCGAATCAACACACAACACAACTCAGATACCAAACAATATGTTATTTCACATTTTTATTAATAAAGATTTAACCCACATGTTTATAAACCTATCCCGATCCCAAGATAATCAAGAACGTGAGTCGGTGAGTCACGAGTCAACTCACACCGGTCACCAACTGTAAACACAACGCAACAAGAATGATTATACCAACCTATTTTCTACTCGTTTTTAACTCTAAATTAGATTTACAATTCGTCTTTAACCCCAAACACATTTTTAGGCTTTGTTTTGACACACACCGATTCACACAAAGTGTGAATCGTTGTTTGTATACGATTTTTGAATTACCCATTTGTTTACTTACCAAAAAGGACAGAAAAGAAGAATAAAGAGAGACGGAGGTGGCGCGTGGTGAACGGATCTAGTGAGGCACGACTTCAATCAACACAAAAGCAACTAGAGGTGGTGGGGATGGTGGCGTTTATAGTGGTTCTAGGTGGTAAAACAGCGCGTACACCACAAATCGAAGACAAGGAGGGTTATATAAGGGTAGGTTTGTTTTTGTTTTGGTGTGGAAGACGGCGGTGGGTGGGTGGTGTCTTATTGTCAGCGGTGGTGACAGGCGGTGGGAGAAGGGTTTGGTAGGATTTTTTTGTGTGGTGTGTACCTCCTTATGCTGCTTCGACTTGATTAAAGAGAGAGGAAGAAATAGTTTTGACCAAACTTTCTTTGATGGACTCTTGTGATGAGGCTATTTTGCGCAAAGGTTGCCATCAACTCCACCTCCAAGAATGTCTCGTGACTTTGGGAAGAAGAGAAGCAGAGAAAAGAAAGATGGAAAGCAACCGGTCCAATAAAAGCTAATAAAAAGATAATAAAGGAAGTAGTGGACGGTTGTGGTTGGGAATAAAGGGATAAGTATTGTTTTATTATTACCCGTGTACCCCGTGTCCCGTTGAGCTAACTTTTAAATGTGATCCCTCGGTTTGGTAAAACTACAAAATTATATTTCTGGAAACGTTTTTATAAAACTAGTTTAGAACAAGGTCATTGACTCCGAACCTTAATTATAAAATTTAAGTCATTTCGTCGGGGTGTCGGTATTGTTTTTTTGTTAAGATTGACTATAAATATGTCCATATTCATTTTAATGCGTCAAAGTTCGTCATTTCTCATATTAATAAATTCTATTGTGCCGACTTACGTTGTGCGGTCTAGCTCACAAACACACCTAAAAGTGAACACATAACTAAATAAACATATCATCACGAACTCAAGGTCGCGCAAGGACCTGGAAAATTCACGGTTGCTACAGATGGCACTTCCCAAGGAGCACTTAAGAAGATTTCATGGAATGGATTATGCTAAGGAAATTTGGGAAGCAATCAAAACTAGGTTTGGAGGAAATGCTAATTCAAAGAAGATGAAGAAAGCTGTTCTCAAACAAGAGTTTGAAACATTCACTGTGACCAGTTCTGAAGGATTGGAGAAAGGGTATGACAGGTTCCAACATCTCCTCTCACAGTTGGAAGCTCATGGTGCTGCTGTATCTAATGAAGATGCAAATCATAAGTTTCTCAGATCTTTGCCAAAAGAATGGTCAAATGTGGCAATGAACATGAGAATGAAAGATGATGTTGACACTTTGTCAGTTGATGATTTGTACAACAACCTTAGGGTCTTTGAACATGATATCAAAGGTGTTTCAAAGGCATCTTCAAGTGCTGCTAATGTTGCTTTTGTCTCCCAAAGAAAGAGCAGTACTAGCAAGGTTAATTCTGGTGGCTTTAATTCTGGTGTCTATGAAACTTCTTCAAGCAATACGAGAGAAAGAGAAGTTCCTGCTGGTTTTGCTGATGAAGTCGTCTACTCACTCTTTGTTAAAAGGTCAGAAGAGAAGGACCTTATTAGTGAAGATCTTGAACAGATAAATGATGTAGACATTGAAGAGATGGACATAAAGTGGTAGATAGCAATGAATGCTCTTAGAGTGAAGAAGTTCTAGAAGCAAACTGGAAGGAATATAATATTTGATGGAAAGACAGCAGTTGGATTTAATAAGAAGAATGTTGAATGCTATAGGTGTCACAAAACTGGTCACTTTGCTAGGGAGTGCACATCAAAGGTGACTACTGATAAGAAGAAGAAGAAGGATTCAGACTTTCAAGAAGAAGACAAGCAGGAGAAGAATCAAATGGGCATGTTGACTTTGGAAGCTGGTGCTGTTAACTGGGGAGAATGTTGGGAATTATGATGCATATCAAGAACAGACTACTTAGGTCTGGTAGTTTACTACTTAGGTCTGGTCGTTTACTGAGTTAGGTCTGTTTGTGATTTAGGTCTGGTTATGTAAAGATAAGTCTGGTAGTACATGTTAAGTCTGGTTGACTTATAAAGTCTGGTCTGGTCGTGAAGATAGGAAAGTTTGTTAGAGTTATATTAGGAAAAGATACAATGCGTGTATGTATCTTTATAGAAGATTTGTGTATATCTTCTGTGTCATCTAGGGTTTCCTTGTGTTATAAAAGGATCCCTAAAGTTTGTTAGTAAACGTGTGTGAGTTGTACGAATTGATAATAGTGAATATCAATATACGAAGTTAGTGATATCCCTGCTTGTGTTCTTAATTGTTCTTGTTAAGATTCCGCATTAACATTAACAATCACTTAGGGTTTCTCACTTAGATTGGTTCGGATTTATCCTAACCATCTACTAGGTATTCAAAACTACTTAGTGATCCATATACAATTTGTGGACCAACAAGTGGTATCAGAGCAAGGAGAGAGACTCTGAATTCGTAGAACACTAAATCCCTAAAACCTAATTCTCACTCAAATCACCCTTCACAATGTCTGAACTCGATAAGCCTGAAACTTTCTCAATCCATAACAGTGAGGATGAGCAATCAAACCATGAAGATGAAGGAAAAACCGAAACCAGTAACTCCCAAACACAACAACAACCCATCCCTTCCACAACCACAATCTCAAACATAAAACTTCCACTTCTGAAGAGAGAAGAGTATGATATATGGGCCATGGAGATGGAACATTATCTGGAATACATTGATAGTGATGTATGGAAGGTGATTCAAAAGGGAAATTCTAAGAAGAGAATTTCACAAGGGAATGATGGGCAACTCAGAATAATGCCACCAGTATCTGCTGAGGAGATTAGGGCTGTGGAGAAGGAAAAGAAGGCCAGAACCTTGCTTCTTATGGCTATTCCTAAGGAGCATCTACAAAGGTTTCATGGCATTCTTGATGCTAAGGAGATGTGGGAAGCTATCAAGAAACGATTTGGAGGTAATGCTAACTCCAAAAAGATGCAAAAGGCTGTTCTTAAACAGCAATTTGAAACATTTAGTGTTTCAAAGACTGAAGGATTGGAGAAGGGCTATGACAGATTTCAACATCTGTTAACACAATTGGAAGTTCATGGTGCAGCAGTCTCGAATGAGGATGCAAATCACAAATTCCTTAGATCTTTACCATCAGAATGGGGCAATGTATCTGTGGCAATGAGGATTAAGGAGGAAGTAGACTCTATGACACCTGATGACCTTTACAATAATCTCAGGATGTTTGAAAGGGACATCAGTAACAACACTCAGGGTTCAACCAGTTCCTCAAATGTTGCTTTTGTATCTCAAAACAAAAGCAGTACTTACAAGGTTAGATCTGGTGTTAGGTCTGGTAACTATGAAACTCCTTCAAGTGAAAGGTCTGCTTCAAGTTTCACTGATGAGGTGATACATTCTTTCTTTGCCAATCAAACGGAAGATGAAAGCTTTATTAGTGAAGACCTTGAACAAATTAATGATGTTGAAGTTGAGGAGATGGATATAAAATGGCACATTGCCATGGTTGCTTTAAGGGTCAAACGATTTCAGAAGCAATATGGTAGGACTATCAACTTCAACAACAAATCGCCAGTGGGATACACAAAAAGGACTGTTGAATGCTACAACTGTCACAAGCATGGGCATTTTTCAAGAGATTGTCCAGAGAAGAAGCCTGCTGATGAGAAAAGAGTTGAAGATGGGAAGATGGAAAAGAATCAGATGAGCCTGCTGACAATGGAAGCTGGAGGAGTCAATTGGGGTGAGCATCCAAGAGTAAATGAGGAGTCTGATCATGCTCTCATGGCCATCGGTAATGAGGTATCATTATGCTCTAAATTATGTACTGACTCATATAATCATGTTAAAGCTTTGTGTGATGAGCAGCAAGAACAAATAGGTGATCTTGAAGTAAATTTATTAGCACATAAAAATGCTGTAAAAACTTTAGAGGCACAAAAGGTCACCCTTCAAAATCAACATGCTGCTTTAAATGAAAAACTATACTTTCAAGCTAATAAAATATATGAACAAGATGAGAAGCTTAAAAGGTATAGACAATTAGGGCTTAAAATTCAGAAGGAGAGGGATGAGCTGAGAAAAAGGGTAGATCAATGGAACAATTCAAATAAAAACCTGTTTAAGTGTTGGGATTCTCAAATTAAGTCAAATAAAAAATGTGGCTTAGGATATGAGGAAAATGAGAATAGGGATATATTTAAGACTAAAGAAGAGGACTATGCTGGTAAGCCTTTGTATAATAGGTTTGTTAAGACTGGTGACTTTAAAGGAGTACCACCACCTTGAGTGATGACTATACTCCTCTTGAAAAAGAAGAGTTAGATGATTCACTCTTTGTATATGGTAAGAAAGGTCCTCAAGTGCCTGAACCAACTACCTCAGAGGACAAATCCAGTAGATATTCTTCTTGTCAATCCAATGACTCTGAAGGATCTGTTGATGGTTCCTCTGATCACTCTAAGTCTGAGTCAATCAGTAAGGAAAAAGAGAATCCTGAACCTAAGAGTGTTAAGAAGTGTGAACCTGTTGTTACTAAACCTTTAGTGACTGAACAAAAGGCTGAGACAGTTAAACCTAGTTGTGTCAATCACATAAAAACTCCTAGGGAATCTGTTAAATTGAATGAGTCACCTAGAAGCAATAGTGTTCACAGAGAAAGTAGGAGTAGTTACACTTATGCTCCTAAAAGATGTTTTGTGTGTGGAAGTTTGAGTCATTTAATAAGAGATTGTGACTTCCATGAAAAGAGAATGAAAAGAGAGGCTGAGCAAAAGAGAATGAATGTTAATAAGGTTCAAGGGTTAAATAAACCAGTTTGGAACAATGCTAGTAGAGTTAATCATGCTAACCAGTTTGTCCCCAGACCTGTTCTACTAAATAACACTACCAGACCTAACTCTTTTGTTAGTTCTGGTAGACCAAATTTTGGGTCTGGCTACAGAAACTTTAATGTAAATAGGCAAAATGTTAATTTTATGAGGCCTAAAGCAAATACTGGTTATGTCAACTCTGTGAGACCAAATGTTAACACTGGTTTTGTAAGACCCAAGCAACCTTTTCAAAAATCTCAGGTGAAAGAAAATTTTAAAAGAACTAATTTTTACAAAGCTCATTCACCTGTGAGAAGACAAGTTGGAAAGCAAACAGCAAAACCTTTAAAGGGAAATGGGGGTTCTGCTGTTAAGACCTCAGCATGTATGTCTTGGGATTCAAACAAAAATAAATCCATGTATATATCCCAAAACAACAGTGGATCAGGTTCAATTAAGAAATTTAAGCATATTGATCCACAAGGCGGACCCAAGCCTACTCAGGCCTGGGTTCCTAAGAGAAACTAATTTCTCTTCTTTTTGTGCAGGATCATCCACTTTGCTATATGGAAGATAGAGGAATACTTGACAGTGGATGCTCTGGGCACATGACTGGTAACAAGAACTATCTTAATGATTTCCATGAATTCGAGGGAGGTTCTGTTACTTTTGGAGGAAGCAAGGGACAGATAACTGGTAAAGGAAGAATCATTGTGGGCAACATAGAATTTGACAATGTATCTTTTGTGAAAGAACTTGGGCAGTTCAACCTTTTCTCAATATCACAGATTTGTGATACTCAGCATAAGGTGCTTTTTACTGAAACTGATTGTCTTGTGTTGACTCCGGACTTTAAAATGCCTGAAGAACATCAAATTCTTCTTAAAGTTCCCAGACAACACAAAATGTACAGTTTTGATATGAAAGCATCTAATCCTGCAAAAGGTGCTACCTGTTTAATTGCAAAAGCTACATTGGATGAATCTAAGTTGTGGCACAGAAGGTTAGGCCATGTGAATTTCAAAAATATGAATAAACTTGTGAAGAATAACCTTGTGAGAGGTTTGCCTTCAAAATTGTTTAAAAATGATCATACCTGTGTGGCTTGCAACAAGGGAAAACAACATAGGGCATCTTGTAAGGTTAAATTAGAAAGATTAATCACTGAACCTTTGCATACCTTACATATGGATCTTTTTGGCCCTACATCTGTCCATAGTATAAATCATGCATGCTATTGCCTTGTCATTACAGATGATTGTACTAGATATTGTTGGGTGTTCTTTATGTCTAGGAAGGATGAAGCTACCCCTTTGATTCAAAATTTCATTAGACAGATTGAAAACCTTATTGATAAACGAGTCAAAATCATTAGGAGTGATAATGGCACTGAATTTAAAAACAAGAGCATGCTAGATTTTTGTGGTAATAAAGGAATTAAGCAACAATTCAGTAATGCAAGAACTCCTCAGCAAAATGGAGTTGCTGAGAGAATGAACAGGACACTTATTGAGGCTGCTAGGACTATGCTTGCAGATTCACTTTTACCTACTACATTTTGGGCTGAAGCAGTCAGCAATGCCTGCTACATCTTTAATAGGGTTAGAGTGACTAAGCCTCAAAATAGAACTCCTTATGAGCTTATGTTTGGCCACAAACCAGTTGTTAGCCATATAAGACCTTTTGGGTGTCATGTTACCATTCTTGATACTCTGAGTGTTCTTGGAAAATTTGAAGGAAAGTCTGATGAAGGGTTCTTACTTGGGTATGCATTAAACAGTAAAGCCTTTAGGGTTTACAATTTAGTATCCAAGAAAGTAGAAGAAAATCTGCATGTAAACTTTCTTAAGGAAAAACCCAATGTCAAGGGAATTGGTCATAGGTGGATGTTTGATATTGATTATTTGACTGATTCTATGAATTATGTTCCTGTCTCCAAGGAGAATCAAATTAACCCTATTGCAGGTACCCAAGAAGCTACTAACATTGCAGGTACCAAAGATTCTTCAAATTCAGGGAACATTGATGATATGGCTGAGCTTGTTGTGATTCCCTCTACAGAGAACAAGTCTGATGCAGGTGAAGCAGTAATCAAGGATTCTTCACCTCAGAAAACAGACTCTGAAGTTAAGTCTGGCAAAGTCAAATCCCCTAGCATTACCAGTACTTCACTTTTTAAGTCTGGTAGTGATGTTCTACCAGACCTTACTTCAAATGCTGAATGTGCTGATTCTAAGATGCCAGAACTTGAAGTATTTCCTAATCCTAATGAAGGTGTTTTTGATGGGGCTTCCTATGATGAAGGAGGTATTATTACTGATTTCAACAACTTACCCACTGTAGTGGAAGTAAGTCCAACCCCCACTCTCAGGATCCACACCATTCATCCCAAAAACCAAATAATTGGTAACCCCAAGTCTGCTGTTCAAACAAGAAGTAGAGTGCACCATCAGTCTGCTTCTCTTGCACTCATTAGCCTGATCAAGCAACAACAAAGGGTCAACCATAAGGACCAGCAACATTGCTTATTTGCTTGCTTTCTTTCTCAAAGTGAACCCACTACAGTTTCTGAAGCTTTAGGGGAGGAAAGTTGGGTAGAAGCCATGCAAGAAGAGTTGTTGCAGTTCAAGCTACAGAAAGTATGGGTTCTTGTAGACCTACCTTATGGAGCTAAAGTTATTGGTACTAAATGGGTCTTCAGGAATAAAAGGGATGAAAGAGGGGTAGTTGTAAGGAACAAAGCAAGGTTGGTAGCCCAAGGATACAAACAGGAGGAGGGCATAGATTATGATGAGGTTTTTGCTCCTGTGGCAAGGATTGAAGCTATCAGGTTATTTTTGGCCTATGCATCATACATGGGATTCAAGGTATATCAGATGGATGTCAAAAGTGCTTTTCTTTATGGCACTATTGAAGAAGATGTGTATGTACATCAACCTCCTGGCTTTGAGGATCCTGCTAATCCCAATCAAGTGTATAAGGTTATTAAAGCTCTGTATGGTCTTCATCAGGCTCCTAGAGCTTGGTATGAAACTCTTTCAGAGTTTCTTGAAGAACATGGATACATCAGGGGTGTAATTGACAAGACATTATTTATCAAGAGAGATCAGAAGGATATTATTCTTGTCCAAATTTATGTGGATGATATCATTTTTGGATCCACAAGAAAGTCTTGGTGTGATGAATTTGAAGGTTTAATGAAAAGCAGGTTTGAAATGAGCTCAATGGGAGAACTTACATTTTTCTTGGGACTGCAAGTTAAGCAAAAGGATGATGGACTTTTTATTTCTCAAGACAAGTATGTTGCAGAAATTTTGAAAAAGTTTGAATTCTCAAATGTAAAGGCAGCAGTCACTCCCATGGAGAACAAAGTGCCTTTAACAAAGGATGAAGATGCTGCTGATGTAAATGTGCATCTTTACAGATCCATGATAGGTTCCCTCATGTATCTTACTGCTTCTAGACCTGATATTATGTATGCAGTTTGTATTTGTTCACGTTTTCAGGTTCAACCAAAGACTTCACATCTTAATGCTGTGAAGAGAATCTTTAGGTACTTAAAGGGCAAACCAAATTTGGGTCTTTGGTATCCTAAGGAGTCAGCTTTTGATCTGACAGCTTATTCAGACAGTGACTATGCTGGTGCAAGTCTGGATAGGAAATCAACAACAGGAGGTTGTCAGTTCCTTGGAAGGAGGTTAATATCTTGGCAATGCAAGAAGCAGACGATTGTGGCTAATTCAACTACTGAGGCTGAGTATGTAGCAGCTGCTCATTGCTGTGGACAAGTTTTGTGGATTCAGAATCAGATGCTGGACTATGGTTTGAATTTTATGAATACTGTTATCCACATAGATAATAAGAGTACTATCTGTATTGTTAAGAATCCAGTATATCACTCTAAAACTAAGCATATAGAAATAAGGCATCACTTCATTAGGGATTGCTTTGAAAAGAAGTTGATTAGAGTGGAGAAAATACATACAGATTTTAATGTTGCTGACCTGTTAACTAAGGCATTTGATGGTCCTAGGTTCAATTACCTGGTAGTTAACATTGGTATGATGAACCCCTAGTTTGAATTAAGGGGAGGTTTGGCCTAAGGGGAGGTCAAACTGTGAAGTATGTAAAATATGAATACTTACCAGCATTTAGGTTATTTTTAAGTTTGTAGTTTTGATTTTAGTTTTGTTAATGATTTGAAAAAAAAAAAAAAAAAAAAAAAAAAAAAAATTAGTTTGTTTTATCTATATCTTTTATTTCTTTTATAGGCAATGCTGGTTTAAGTATATTTTCACAAGTTATTGAGTGAGATTATTGGAATTTCTCACTTGGTGAAGGTGCTTTGCACTAACACTTCAAAAGGTTATCAGTCCACCTTGTCTCATCAACACAAGGACTGGCTAATCCTGAGCAAACGGCTAACAGGTAAAGATTGCTCAAATCCGTTTATGGCTGACAATTTGCCAAAAATTGTATGGTATTCAACTCACCATATCTAAGATAAGTGAAGAGTTGGCTAGCCCACAAGGTTATGGCTTGTGGTAAAGGCTGTGGAAAACCATAAATGGTAATCAATTCACCATGATGAGGTGCTTTTCCATCAAAGAATTGACTAGTCCAGAAGCAAACGGCTTTTGGTAAAGACTTAACAAATCTGTTGATAAGCTGATGATTTGCTTAAAATCATATGGTTATCAGTGTACCATGGTCTTACACACCAAAACATTTGGCTACTCCAGTAGTAATGGCTATTGGTAAAGAGACATCAAATCCATTAAATTTCAATGATTCACCTCTCACAGGTGTTAACACACCTGGAAGTGATGAGAATAGCTATGAAACTTAATATGAATTGATGTACATATAGTCATTGTTGCTGCCAAGTCCATATCAGAAGAGCTTATCAAGATTCAAGTTGCTAGAAAGGAACAAGACCTAAATACATTTCAAAGTGTTCAAGATTCAATCCTCAGAAGGCTAAATCAGAAGAACTTGAAGTTCATGAAGCATGAAGATCAAGTTAGGGGAGGATTGTTGGGAATTATGATGCATATCAAGAACAGACTACTTAGGTCTGGTAGTTTACTACTTAGGTCTGGTCGTTTACTGAGTTAGGTCTGTTTGTGATTTAGGTCTGGTTATGTAAAGATAAGTCTGGTAGTACATGTTAAGTCTGGTTGACTTATAAAGTCTGGTCTGGTCGTGAAGATAGGAAAGTTTGTTAGAGTTATATTAGGAAAAGATACAATGCGTGTATGTATCTTTATAGAAGATTTGTGTATATCTTCTGTGTCATCTAGGGTTTCCTTGTGTTATAAAAGGATCCGTAAAGTTTGTTAGTAAACGTGTGTGAGTTGTACGAATTGATAATAGTGAATATCAAAATACGAAGTTAGTGATATCCCTGCTTGTGTTCTTAATTGTTCTTGTTAAGATTCCGCATTAACATTAACAATCACTTAGGGTTTCTCACTTAGATTGGTTCGGATTTATCCTAACCATCTACTAGGTATTCAAAACTACTTAGTGATCCATATACAATTTGTGGACCAACAGAGAACACACAGAGGAAGAAGAAGAACTAAATCATGCATTCATGGCTATTGGCTCTAGTACTAAGGTATCCTTGTGTTCCAAAACTTGCATTAAGTCATATAATAGTCTTAAAACATTGTGTGATGAACAATTGCAACAGATAGGTGATCAGGAAGCTAAAATACTTGCTTATACTAATGTTGTTAAAACTTTAGAAGCACAAATTGTCACTTATCAAAAACAGCAATCAGCCTTAAATGAAAATCTTACATTTCAAGCAAATGAAATCTATGAAAACGATGAAAAGCTTAAAAGATATAGGAGAATTGGAATGAAAGCTGTAAAAGATAGAGATGAATTGTAGAAAAGAATAGACTCATGAAAAAGTTCTTCTAAAAACCTGAATAAATTAATAGATTCTGGTATGAGCTCAACTTGTAAAATTGGTCTAGGATATGAGATAAAATCTGATAGTGAGATTTTAAGTTATGAAGAAGAAATGGAAAGAACTGTGTTCATTAGTAGAGATGATGACTTTGTTGGTAAACCTGTATACAATAGATTCACAAAAATTGACAACTTCAAAGGAGTTCCACCTCCATTAAATGGAGATTACACTCCTAAACCATCGAATGATCTTGATGATTCTTTGTTTGTTTACGGTAAGAAAGGACCTCAAAAGCCTGAAACAAGTAACTCAGATGATAAATCAAGTGAGTATTCTACCTGTCAATCTAATGACAGTGGAGGATCCATTGGAAATATCTCTGAGCATTCTGAATCAGAACCAAAAAGTGAACCAAAAGAGGTGTTAAAGTCTAAACCTGTTAAGAATAGTGAACCAGTGATGTCTGCACCAAAACTTAAAACAGTTGAACCTAGTTGTATCTCACACATAAAATCTCCTAGGCAACATGTTAAAAGTCAAGAGTCACCCAAGGTTGATAGAAAGAAAAGAGAATTAGGTAAAAGTCACTCTTTTGCCCCTAAAAGATGTTTTGTGTGTGGTAGCCTTAGTCATTTAATTAAAGATTGTGACTTTCATGAAAAGAGAATGGCTAGAGAAGCTGAGATTAAGAAACAAAGAAGTGTTAATACTGGCAATGTGATGGCCAAACCAGTGTGGAATAATGTAAACAGAGTTAACCATGCAAATCAATTTGTTCCTAGACCAGTACAAATTAATTCTGGTAGGTCATATGTTAATTCTGGTAGGCCAAATGTTAATGCTGGTAGGCAAAATTTTAATTTTGGGCAAAAAGATAATTCTGTTATGCCCAGAGTTAATTCTGGGTACGTTAATGCTGTTAGACCCAGCCAACCAATTACACATAGACCACAGGTGAACAAATTTAATCAAAGAAACAATTTTGCTAAATCACACTCACCTGTGAGGAGACCCGTTGTTAATAATACAGCAAAAATATCAAATTCTTATGCTGTAAAGGGAAATGGGGGGTCTGCTATTAAGACCTCAGCATGTTGGTCTTGGGATCCATTTCAGAATGAACTTACCTATAAATCCCAAAGCAATAGTGGATCATGTTCATATAAGACTTACAAATATGCTGATCCACAAGGCAGACCCAAGCCTGCTCAGGCCTGGGTCCTTAAAAGAAACTAATTTCTCTTCTTTATGTGCAGGATCATCCACTCAAGAACATGGGAGATAGAGGCATATTTGATAGTGGGTGCTCTGGGCACATGTCTGGTAACAAGGATCACCTAAAGGATTTTGAAGAATTCAAAGGAGGTTCTGTTACTTTTAGAGGTAGCAAAGGCTACATTACTGGTAAAGGTAGAATAGTAGTGGGCAATTTAGAATTTGATAATGTGTCTTTTGTGAAAGAACTTGGGCAATTTAATCTTTTCTCAATATCACAAATTTGTAATAAGCAGCATAAGGTGCTTTTTACTGAAATTGAATGTTTTGTGTTGACTTCTGACTTTAAGATGCCTGATGAAAATCAGATACTTCTAAAAGTCCCTAGACAACACAATATGTACAGCTTTGATATGAAGACACCAGATCCTGCAAAAGGTTTTTCCTGTTTGATTGCAAAAGCCACTATTGATGAATCTAAATTGTGGCACAGAAGGCTTGGTCATATAAACTTTAAGAATCTAAACAAACTTGTGAAGCATAATCTTGTTAGAGGGTTACCTTCAAAGGTTTTCAAAAATAACCATTCATGTGTTGCATGTCATAAGGGTAAACAGCGTAGGGCTTCATGTAAGGCTAAATTAGAAAGGTCAATCACTCAGCCTTTACACACCTTGCATATGGATCTTTTTGGCCCTACTTCTGTGCAAAGCATAAATTATGCTAGCTATTGCCTTGTCATTACTGATGATTGCACTAGGTTTTGTTGGGTATTCTCTATGTCTAAAAAGGATGAAACCACTAGCTTGCTTCAAACTTTCATTAGGCAGATAGAAAACCAGCTTAATCATAGGGTTAAGATTATTAGATCAGACAATGGCACAGAGTTTAAGAATAGAAGTATGCTTGAATTTTGTGGGAACAAGGGAATAAAACAAGAGTATAGCAGTGCTAGAACTCCACAACAAAATGGAGTTGCTGAAAGAATGAACAGGACCCTTATTGAGGCAGCTAGGACTATGCTAGCAGACTCACTTTTACCAACCACTTTTTGGGCTGAAGCAGTTAATACTGCTTGCTACATATTTAATAGGGTAAGAGTGATTAAACCTCAGAACAAAACTCCTTATGAGCTTTTATTTGGCCATAAACCAGTTATTAGTTACATAAGACCATTTGGGTGCCATGTTACCATTCTAGATACTCTTAGTGTGCTTGGCAAGTTTGAAGGAAAATCTGATGAGGGGTTCTTAGTAGGATATTCACTGAGTAGTAAAGCCTTTAGGGTATACAACTTAGTGACAAAAAGGGTAGAAGAGACTCTACATGTTGACTTTCTTGAGGAGAAACCTAATGTGAAAGGAATAGGTTATAGATGGATGTTTGATATTGATTATCTGACTGATTCTATGAATTATATTCCTGTTTCTATGGAGAATCAAGCTAACCCTGATGCAGGTTCCCAAGAAGTAACTAACAATGCAGGTATTCATGTTGATTCTGATGCAAGTGCTTCTAAGCAAGAAGAGGAAACTGAGGAACTCATTGTTGTTCCCACACCATTAGTCAAGTCTGATGCAGCTCAAGGTGGGACAAAGAAATCTTCTGTAATTTCAAAGAAGAAGGAGTCTGTTACCAAAACTCAAGTACAAGGGAAAGAGGCTTCTCCTACAAATGTTTCAGAAGATATTCTATCTTTCAGAGATAAATTGAATGCATTGGCTGACAAGCATCTTGGAAAGAAGACTACCAGTACTAACTCAGTTAATTCTGGTAGTGCTTCAGTTAATTCTGTTGAGTTTGATCCCACTCAAGTTGATGTTTTTGATGATTCTGAGATGCCAGAGCTTGAAATCTTTGATAAGCCAAGTGAAGAGATCTTTGATGAAGCTTCTTATGATGATGATGGAGTAATTACTGATTTCAACAACTTACCCACAGCAGTGGATGTAAGTCCAACTCCTACACTTAGGATTCACAACATTCATCCAAAGAGTCAAATACTTGGTGATCCTAAGTCAGCTGTTCAAACTAGAAGCAAAGTGCAAAAACAATCAGAAGCTCATGCACTTTTAAGTTTTGTCAAGAAGCAGCAAAGGAATAATCACAAAGATCAACAACATTGTATGTTTGCATGCTTCCTTTCTCAAAAGAACCTACCAAGGTTTCTGAAGCTTTAGAAGATGAGAGTTGGGTGGAAGCAATGCAAGAAGAGCTCTTGCAGTTTAAGTTGCAAAAGGTATGGGTTCTTGTAGATCAACCAAGTGGAGCAAAAGTAATTGGCACAAAGTGGGTCTTCAGGAACAAGAAGGATGAAAGAGGAGTAGTGGTCAGAAATAAGGCAAGGTTGGTGGCCCAAGGGTACAGACAAGAGGAGGGGATAGATTATGATGAGGTTTTTGCTCCTGTAGCTAGAATTGAAGCTATCAGGTTATTTTTGGCCTTTGCATCCTACATGGGATTCATAGTTTATCAAATGGATGTCAAGAGTGCTTTTCTGTATGGCACTATAGAAGAAGAAGTGTATGTTCATCAGCCTCCTGGTTTTGTTGATCCTGCTCATCCCAAGAAGGTGTACAAAGTCATCAAAGCTTTGTATGGATTACATCAAGCTCCCAGAGCTTGGTATGCTACACTCTCCAAATTTCTAGAGGAGCATGGATACAAGAGGGGTGTCATTGACAAGACCTTATTCATTAAAAGGAACAAGAAGGATATCATTCTAGTGCAAGTGTATGTAGATGATATCATTTTTGGTTCCACAAAAAGGTCTTGGTGTGAAGAATTTGAGGCATTGATGAAAGGAAGATTTCAGATGAGTTCAATGGGTGAGCTCACATTCTTTCTTGGACTGCAAGTGAAGCAAAAGGAAGATGGACTTTTCATTTCTCAAGACAAGTATGTTGCTGAGATGCTGAAGAAGTTTGATCTTGCAAAAGTGAAGGCAGCAGTCACTCCAATGGAGAACAAGGTGCCATTAACCAAAGATGAGGATGCTGATGATGTGGATGTGCACCTATACAGATCCATGATAGGTTCCCTTATGTATCTAACTGCCTCTAGGCCTCATATTATGTATGCAGTTTATGCTTGTTCTCGTTTTTAGGTTACTCCCAAGACTTTACATGTGAAGAGGATCTTTAGGTATCTAAAGGGCAAACCCAATTTGGGACTTTGGTATCCTAGAGAGTCATCTTTTGACCTGGAAGCCTATTCAGATAGTGACTATGCTGGAGCAAGTCTTGACAGGAAATCCACAACTGGAGGTTGTCAATTTTTTGGTAGAAGATTGATTTCCTGGCAATGCAAGAAGCAGACCATTGTGGCTACATCAACCACTGAAGCTGAATATTTAGCTGCTGCAAATTGCTGTAGACAAGTCTTGTAGATTCAGAATCAGATGCTGGATTATGGTTTGAATTTCATGAATACTATAATTCACATTGATAATGAAAGCACTATCTGTATAGTTAAGAACCCAGTGTATCACTCTAAGACTAAACACATAGAAATAAGGCATCACTTTATAAGGGATTGCTTTGAAAAGAAGTTAATTAGGGTGGAAAAGATACACACAGACTTTAATGTAGCTGACCTATTGACCAAAGCTTTTGATGGACCTAGGTTCAATTTCTTAGTGGTTAATATAGGAATGGTAAACCCATAGCTACATTTAAGGGGAGGTTACATTTAAGGGGAGGTTAAATGTATAGTTTGTAAAATAGTACAAGTATTAAGTAGATTTAATTCTGGTAGTAGTTAGATCTGGTGGCTTTAGAGTTAATTCTGGTAGTTAGTATGTGTTAGTTCTGCTTACAATATGCATATTTTCTTGGTTTTAGACTAATTTTTCCAGGAAAAGAATGGATTGATGGTGATTGGAAGCCTTGCTAGTGAATTTTATTTGTGGTTATCTGGTATTTCTGTTAAATTTGGTGAATTGTTGGTTAAGTTTGGTTGACCAAAGTAAATTCTGGTAGTGTTAAAACGTAATTAATTCTTTTTACCATTAGGTCTGGTCGTACATTTAATGATTTTCCTATTTAAATAATACCGTTGATATTTTTTTAGGAAAAAGGAGTATATATGGATAATATTTGATCACTTTTTCATCTTTATCCATTATTTACTTCTAATTTTGAAATCTTTATTATCGGCCAAGATCACTCTATTTTATCAACCAGTATTAAACCCTAATTTGAAAGTCAACCAGTACTTACCAATCATCTATGGCGCAACTAAAATATTGTGATAAACATAATCAAGTGGGTTTCTTAAAGAAACCAACCAAAGGCGCAGGCTTTGAGCAGATAGTGGACTTTTTGAAAGGCTCTCACATAAGGTATGCCTTGACTCATTCTCCCACTATCTATGATTCCCTAGTCAAACAGTTTTGGGAGACTGCTACTTCCGAAACTCTTACTGATGGGACTCTAAATTTAAGGGCAACCATTGATGGCACTGACTATTCAATCACTGAAGCATCCATTCGAAGTAGTCTTCATTTGGATGATGCTTCAGGGGAAGTTATGCTATCAAATAATATGATTTTAGAGGGTATGAATAACATAGGATATCCCACTGATGGTACATTCACTTTTTGGAAAAGCCATTTTTCACCTCAGTGGAGATTTTTCATTCATCATTTGCTACATTGTCTGAGTCCCAAGAGTGGAGGATGGGATCAATTTGGAAGCAATATTGCTTCTGCTTTGGTCTGTCTTTCACTTGGAAAGACTTTTAACTTTTTCAAATTATTTTTTGATGGCATGGTAGCAAATGTAAAAAGTAAACATAAGTTTTTAATGTACCCTCATTTTCTAAAAATGGTTTTAAATGTTAAATCTGATAATAAATTGCCTTACTTGTGTGTCTCCTTCAAAGATAAAAAATTTTAGTAACATGAAAAGGGGTTTTCAAGGGACACATAAACTATTGTTAGATGCTATGGTGTCTGTTGGTACTAACATTGCAGGTTCATCATTCTCACCATCTAGAGGTACAGAACACTCTCAACCACATCATGAGGAGCAAGCAGATATTCCCAGATCAACTACACCACAACCACCATCACCTACACCTCCATCACCTTCACCTCAACAAACCCAGGTTCCAACTCTAACTAATCAAGAGGAGTCAGTTCAAATTTCTGTGAGATCTCTTAAAGCTGGTTCCTACATTAGTTCCAAGGATTTCTGAATTGGAGAAGGCAAACCAAACCATGGGTAAAGCTATTGTAACCTTGGTCAGAAAGGCTAAGAAGAAGGAGAAGGTTATGAAGGACAAAGGAGTTGCTTTCAGTGATACAGAGGGTGCTGAAGAAGAAAATTCTTCCAAACAGGGGAGGAATTTAGGTGAAGAAGAAATCTTTCAGACTCCTGCACAAGCCAAATCAACAAGTGGTACTGACATAAGTCCTGAAGGAATGGAAGCAGCAGAAACCTTAGCCAAGACTCTTAGTCAAATTACAGAGAAGAAGAAGAAAAGGCTAAGAAGGAAGTTGGTGATTGATGAGGTTAATTCTGATGAGGATACAGTTAAGTCTGGTTGTGATAAGTCTGAGAAAGTTAAGTCTGCAGAAGATAGTTCTGGTGATCAAGTTAGTACTGGTAAAGAAGATAAGTCTAGTAAAACTCAAAGGGAAGGAAAGCAGATACTTGAAGAAACTCCTCAGGATAAGAAATCAAAGAAGCAACTCAGAGAAGAAGAAGCAAGCTTAGCTGAGATTGCAAGGATTCAAGCAGAAGAAGCAGCTGAAAAGGACAGACTTGAAGAGATAAAGAAAAGAGATGAACTTTTTGCAAAGAAGCTGCAAAAGGATTTTAATGATGATCCATACATGTCTCTGATTGAAGATGATGATGAACTTAAGGCTAAGATGGAAGAACTCAAAGCTGATGCAAGTTTAACAGTTGATGAAAGGGCAACAAAACTTGCAGACTTCATGAATGCAAGAATGGAAATAGACACTCTTGGAGGTTTGATGGAGAAAATCAAAAGGACACAAAAGAGGAAGAGTACTACCAAGAAGCTCACAAAGCAACAAAAGATGTCTGATATGAAGATATACTTGAAGAACATGATGCATTCTTGTCTTGAAAAGATGAGAGGAATGTCTTATGAAGAAGTTGAAAGTTTGTACCTCAGAGCATATGAAAGAGATCACATGTACAAGCCTATTGACTATGAGGATTCTATTAGAAGAAGTTTCAAAAGGAAAAAGGTGTCTGAGGTAGAAAAAGTGACTGAAAAGGTATCTGAGGTTGTAAAGGAAGAGACAGAAGTCAAAAAGCCCATTATAACCTGGACTAGAAGAAAGAGAGCAGCTAGGAAGGGTAAATTAGGTTCTAAGGAGAATGTGCAAGAGGAATAAGAACCCTCTTCTGAGGAATTTACTATGGGGTCAATTCCAGAAAGCTCAGCTCAGCCTGCCAAGGTTGTAAATTGGCAAATCATCAAAACAGGTAAGAAAGGAGCTTATAAGATAATCAGGGAAGATTATACAGAGGTTGTGTATGTGAATTTTCCAGGGTTATTGAATGACTTGAGCAGAGATGATCTTAAGGAGCTATACAAGTTGATGATGATCAAATATGGGGATAACAGACCTGAAGAAGAATTTGAAAGAGTTCATTTGGGAGATTTAAAGACTATGTTTGATCCACCTTCTAGGACTGACAAGATTTGGATGCTGCCATTTCAACAAGAGATAGTAAGATGGAGGTATTTTGATAGTTGTCAAGTACATTGTTTGACCTTGTACAGTGCTTATATATACATGTTGGCAGAAGTTGAATATCCTTTACATCCAAGGGTATGCAAGGAAATGCTTGAGAAGAAGCTGTTAGGTTATAAGGATGATGAGGTATGTAATCAATTGTTGGAGTTAATTGAGATGCAATCCCAAAAGGAAGCTGTTTGGGGTGTTTGAAAGAATTTTCTAAGTTGATAAGTGAGATTTATGAAAGTTCTCACTTGGTGAAGGTGCTTTGCACTAACACAACAAATGGTTATCAGTCCACCATGTCTAATCCACATAAGGACTGGCTAATCCAAGAGCAAACGGCTCTGGTAAAGATACCTCAAATCCGTTTATGGCTGACAATTTGCCAAAAATTGTATGGTAATCAACTCACCATATCTATGATAGTGAAGAGTTGGCTAGCCCACAAGAGTATGGCTTGTGGTAAAGGCTGTGGAAATCCATAACTGGTTATCAATTCACCAAGATGAGGTCTGTATTCCACCAAAGAATTGGCTAGTCCAAAAGCAAACGGCTTTTGGTAAAGACAAATCAAATCCGTTGATAGCTGATGATTTGCTAAAAATCATATGGTGTTTCAACTCACCATGTTTCACGTACAAAGAGTTGAAATGGTTATCAATGTACCATGGTTTTACACCAAACATTGGCTACTCCAGAGTTAATGGCTAACTGGTAAAGAGACATCAAATCCATTAATTTTCAATGATTCACCTCTCACAGGAGATCACACACCTGGAAGTGATAAGAATAGTATGAAACCTTAAGAATTGATGTACAAATAGTCAATGTTGTTGCAAAGATCAGATGGTTTGAAGATTGATGATAAAAGATGCTGCACAAGATCAGATATGAAGATTTGAAGAGTTAGAGTTCAAGATAATTCCAAAAGATTAGAGTTCAATCCTCAGAAAGGTTATCAAGAAAGAAACTTGAATTTCATGAAGCATGAAGATCAAGTTAGGGGAGGATTGTTGGGAATTATTGAAGAACAGACTTAAGTCTGCTAATGTATTCGTTAAGTCTGTTAGTTAGTTAAGTCTGTCAATACAAAGTTAAGTCTGGCAGAACATAGTTAAGTCTGGTGACTAGAAATAGTTAAGTCTGTTTATGTTTTATAGCAGAATTAGTTAGCTATATATTAGGAAAGGATATAGTCGTATTAGTTATCTTATTAGAAGATATGGTTATCCTTTCACACGTTTTGTAACTAGGGTTTTCCTTAGAGTATAAAAGAAACCCTACGGCATTGTGTTAAAATATACAAGTCAGTCGATTTGAAAAGTTTAATAGTAATGCGAAGTTAGTTATCTTAATTGTGTTCTTCATACTCATTGCTTGTTAAGATTCCGCATTAACAATCAATACACAGTTAAGATTTTCTCATATAGATTGATTTAGATTTATCCAAGTTGTCTATTGTCTTATACAAGGCTACTTAGATCCATAAACCGTGGACCTACATGTTGTATCAATAGTTAAAGGCTGCTCTTACAAGGATTTCATGAGCTACAAGCTCAGCAATTTCAAAAGCATGAAAGGAGCATTTGGTTTGACTCATTGGTTTAAGAGAACAGAGTCAGTATTTCTAATCAGCAACTGTGCTGAAAACTGGAAAGTCAAATATGCCACATGCATACTTCTGGATGATGCTTTATCATGGTGGAATGTTATTGCTCAATCTATTAGTATTGAGAATACTTACAAGATTCCTTGGACTAAATTGAAGAAGTTATAAATCAAGAAGTATTTCCCTCGGAATAAGGTGCAAGAAATGGAGGTGAAATTTTCTTGCCGTCAGTGGTGTTGATATCAAAACTTATATTCGTCGCTTTTAAGAGTTGCAGTATTGTTCCCAATGATGCTCTCAACCAATGAGAAGTTATGGGAAAAGTTCATCTAATAACTTCCACTCAATATTCAAGAGAACATACTTCGTTTGATCACTCACACTGGATGAAACAATTCAGATGTTTCGCAACCTAGTGGATCATGTTGTACGAGCTCGGTTTGCTCAAGGATCCAATAACGGCAACAATAACAATAGTAACAAAAACAATAACAAACAGTGTGGGGATGTGGAATGTGAGGACATTTCGTGAAACAATGTTTCCAAAATAAGAACCAACAAATGGAAGGAGCTCGTGGGAGAGCTTATGTGATGGGTGGTGGAATATTGTATCCAGTCTATTAGTTCGAGATTGAATCAAGTCCATTAGCTCAAGAGTGTAACAAGTCTGTTAACTCAATAAATAGTTCATGATTGTAAGGATTTGTAATGGCAAATGTGATTACTTAAGAATGAAATCAGGTAGTTCAAATGAGGTCTTAATATTTTTGTTGAGTGATAGAATACTGGTGATCCTCGAGTTTGAGTTTATACTCATGTCATATCGGATACAAATAAGCCCACTTATTTATAATTCATTATTTACATAGAGAGATGTCCCAAACAATATAAATAAAGAAATATAAACTAATGGATCAGCGACTCACAATTTCTTTATTTAAATAAAAAGGCGTCCCAATTAGGGCTGCAATCAAGTCAAGATTTTATCAAGCAACTCGAGCTCGAGCTCGAGCTTGACTCGATCAAGTCAAGCTTTTATCAAGCTCAATCCCAAAAATTAGCTCGAAACATATAACGAGCCAAGCTCAAGCTTTTGATAGCTCGGCTCGAGCTCCTATCAAGCTTTTTTGAGCTTTAATATAAATATATTTCCGTTATAAATTCATATAACTAACTAGGGATAATTTGAGTATTAACATAATTATAAGGAATTACTTTGTAAATAATTGAACATGTATTCTAGAAGGTCATTTAAACCTAATTAATCTAAACGTTTTGTATTCTACCTTTTGTATTCTTCACACTTCTTGGACTATCGACTGTTATAGTGTTATCATTTGAGTAAAACACTAGTTAGTTTGGCTATTATAGTTTAAGTTTGTTTAACTTTATACATATATTTATTGATGAGCTTGGCTATTAGATACAATATTTTTATATACATTCAAGCTTTTCAAGCCGAGCTCAAGCTTTAATCGAATTTTTCAAGCCAAGCTCAAGCCTGGATGATTAAAGCTCGCCAAGCTATCAAGCCAAGATCAAGTCTAGCTTATAAATTTCAAGCCAAGCTTAAGCCCTGTTAAGCTCGAGCTCGACTCGACTCGATTAGAACCCTAGTCCCAATCTATTCAAATAAGGATATTATAAATCATCCTACTTAAGAATTCCAGACACAACACTCATACTTAACTGATGAGTTACAAGGCGATGTATTATGGGACGTCGAAAGTGTTCCGAGAGTATGGAATGAATGTTCATACTCATCCTAGAAGACAAGGAGTAAAATAATCAGAGAAAGTCGACATAGCGTTCAAAATAGATGATGAGTTCATAATTATGAAATAATTTTCTCACAATATATGAGAACTACCAGAGAGACTATTGTGCAACTCACAATGTCGGAGAAATAAATAAGACCATTTTGTATCCCACAATGTCTGAGAAATAAATAAGCCAATTGTGTATCTCACGATGTCTGAAATATAAGTATGGTCATTGTATCAATAACAATGTCTTAAGTAAATTTCATAGATCATAATAAAATGTGTATGATAGAGGAAATCTGGTTGTGCCATAATGCCTTGGAATAAGCATACACAGTCATATTTAGTCAATCGTTTATATAAAAAGTCTTTATACAATAATATAGTATTGTGTTAAGGAGTAAGCATGGCGCATGGAATGTAGAAGACATCAATGAGTAAAGCGGGTCTTTATGTAAAGAGTAGTTATAGTCTAGGTTTAAATGCAACCTGGTTCTCTATAATTGTAGCTCTGATATCAATCTGTTACACCCCCAAAATATCGCAGCGGAAGATTGTGTCACTGGGGTATTACTTCATAGCACACAGTACAAGTTACAAAAAATGACTCTAAATGAGAGGTTTTGAAATAAATTATCATTCGATTTAAAACAATATCAGAGTTAACAAAGAGGTCCCACACGTTTACAATATGTACAATATAAAAGTTGTAAAGTTTTTTGAATGATAATATATTCATCGCCTTCAAAAAAATTTCCGCGCGACTTCACATGCCAGCTATTTACTTTCGAACCTGAGATAGACAGGATAAAAAGTCAACACAAAGGTTGAGTGAATTCATAGGTTTGTAAATAGTAGTGGACAATAAAGTTTATAGAATATTTGCAATGTGGGCAATCATCATCCTGATAGTTATTATTGCTATAAGCTATGTCACTCAAAACTAATTATATATATACCAATACGTGATATATATATAGAATAATATTGGCCCCGTGTAGGTAATTGCCATAGACCTAGTGTTTCAAATATAGTGCGTTTGGTTACCTATCTGGATAACATAAACGGGATTCGTCAATCCTGATAGACCTATCCACAATATTTGCGCTCACTCGCATGTGATTAATGGACCATGATGTGGGAGACTTTTGGCACAAACAACTTAGGAATGCAATCATCCAAATCAGGGCAAGCATTCAGTTTACAAGTAATTGTCCATAATAAAAACAGTAGCATATATCTCCCCCAAAGAGTTTATAAAACAGTTAAGAAAAAGTTGGGGTTATAAACTCACCTCAATGTATGGCGAATAAAGTAATACAATTGAAGTCAAGTAAATCACAACGTTATGAAATCGGCATGACCTAATGAATATGTAGTTTATCTCATAATATGTTACGTAAGAATAGTACGATACATATGAGTTTCAAAAGACAGAACGTTTTAGTTTTCGTGTAAGATTTGTATCATTGTTTGTAAAAAGTTTAGTAATATCGTTCGTGTGGTGGTATAAAATTATAGACTCAAGACAAAACGCACGCCAAAGTATAATATATATAAAGAACATATATATTATACATAATAGCCCGATAATAGTACAATGGGCGATCGCCCAATATATTAAGTTCAAATAGTCCAAGTCAAATTCCGTATATTTTATAGTCCGTTAATCATCCGTAATTTAGTCCAAAGTGAGTCCAATGTCCAATTTATATATATATACATAGTCCTTTAAGTACAAGTATAGCTCGATATTGGGTGTCAGTCCCAAGATACATCCAAAATGTGCCAATAGCATAAGCTCATATTAAGTTTATTACGTTAATTCGATGTTTAATAATCGTAAATATTAATATGAGTTATATATATTTAGTCCAAGTCCGTTATGTCCGAATGTCCAATCTTTGTCCAAGTTTTTTTTATCCGATAACTTGAGTCGGAGTCTAATGTTAGCATAGTCCGATATCGTTATATAATTATACCGAAAAATATTAATTACAAGTTGAAATATACTTTTAACAATATATAAAACTAAACCTATATAATTTAGTGGGCTTTTGCCTCATCAAACCAAATGCACACCTGTTTTGAATGTTTTGGGCTTGGGAGCCCATGACCAAATTTCAATCCAAACGCACCCTCTATTTACTAGGCTCAGCCCATTACCAACTCCAACTAAAACAGACGCCCCCTAAGTAAAGCATCAGTAGGCCAATCCAAATCTCACCCACTATGAATACACGAAGCTATCTTAAACAATGACCAAGCTACTTGAAACTTAAGAATACTTCAAATGAGAACGAATACTGGGCGTGTATGGGTGCAAGGCTGCAAGAGATGGTTCAGAGATTCATAATTATAACCTTTTAAGATGTATAGCTGAAACAAACAAACACCCTTAGAGTCGTGGCTTATTAAGTCGGAACAAACAAAATGCACCCCATGCGACTGAAATCAAACGGACAGTCTCAATAGTCTGAAAATAAGCTGGAACATAAGCTCTAACAAACGTACCCTATACGGTCTTTGGTGGTTGACTTGTAACCGAGAACAAAGCAAACACCCCTTGGGTGTGGCTGAAACTAATAAGCCAAACCCACCCTTTTGGGCTCGCGTTGATGGTCCGAGGCAATCAAAACAAACACCACCTGTGATGGCGTGTTCGACAGCAAACAAACGAACACCCTCTTGGGGTTTGTGGTAAAACCGAGAGCAACAAACACCCTCTTGGGTCATTGCTGTGAACCGAGAACACACACACCCTATACGGGTTTGACCACAACTAAAACCAACATCATAATCAATCAAAAAAGCTAAATCAATCACCTCTATTTGAACAGCATCAACCAAAAGCCCTCTTTGGGTTATGGTTTCCAACCAAACCAATATAAACACAAACCAAACCCAACACCTTGCGGTGTGGACTGGGATCGGTCAAAACCAAATGTGTCCGAGTTGGGGCTGTGATATGAGCCGCGAAAGCAGGTAACAAACACACAACCACAACCCTCATGGGTTTGTGGTTAACCCCGAACAAAACACAAATAAAACAACTAGCTCAAAAGTTTATATTAAGTTCAAATAAGTTATCCAACCGAACCATGACCAATCGGGTCTAACCCAACCCAAAACCCTAAACGGATTTGACACCAAATCTGAGTACCAAGTCAACAAAACACTATTTTTAATTAGATTTTAACCACACGGATTTAATCAAAAACATGTAACTCGATTCTTAATCCACGAAAACTTGTATAACTCGATTTTTGTTCGAATCAAATAAAGAAAAGATAAGAAATGGTTTTGACATGAGTTTTGACATACCAATGTGGAGGAGAGGGATGGTGGTACGCGATGGTGGTGAATCAAGATTCATAACCTCAAGATCTAAACACAACAATCAAATCCTAGTTCTAAACCTGTGAATAACCAAACCCTTGAACTCCTATCTTGAACGACGACGATGTGGCGGTGGAACGACGGAGGCAGAGGCGGTGCAAAGAGAGAGACCAGGTGAGATGTTGTTGACAGGATTTTATGATAAGCAAATCTTATCTCTTTGTCATTTTATAGCACTAAAAACCATAGGGACCAATTCTGCCACAATTCAAAGTTTAGGGGGCGTCGGTGTAATAGATTTCCAGTGGCTAATGTTGTAATTTTTACTATCTTTGATATATTTGATATGTGGGCCCCATTTAGGTTAGCAAATGTTCTATTCGGGTCACAAATATTACGTCGTTGCGTCCGAAGTAATTTTTTCAGTCAAATCGAGTATTTATACGACTAGTTTCATGTAATTAATAATGTAAATAGATTAAATTATTTATTGAATTTACATTCGTGCGGGTACGCATTATGTGCGGTTTTCACGTTTTACGAGATATCTTCTCGTTAAATAAATAGAGGTGAATAAAAACGTTCAGAGAGTAATAATTCAAAACAGAGTGAATTATTTATTTAGGAAAAATTACCGGTTAACCACCGATTAAAGTAATTGCTTTTACATTACAGTAAAAGTCAAATAGTCAACCAATCAAAGTTAGCTTTAAAAAAAAAGTCAAAGGTCAAAATAGTCATTTTTTCTTATGAAAATTTACGGGTTGCTACAGTATCCACCCCTTAAGGGAACTTCGTCTCGAAGTTCAAGGAGTGTTATCTGCTGACGGTGTGTTTGAGAAAAGATGGGAGTACTTGCCCCACATTTGGTCTTCACGCTCCCACTTGAAATCGAGTCCTTGCTAGAGTTCAAAAGAATATTGATAATATGAATGCGACTTTACTTAAGTCGTTTGACCTTATGGTTTATGATATCGATAGGTTCTTTGATAAAGTTTAGACATTTGTCAATCTGGATCTCTTCCAGAGGAATAGTGAGTGTCTCATCAGTATGACACTTCTTTAGATTGCTCACATGAAAGACTTTGTGTACACGGTTAAGTTCTGGTGGTAGCTCAAGTGTGCAAGCTACCAGACCAATCCTAATTAGGATCTTGAATAGTCCGATGTTAAGCTGTCTGAGAAAAATATGTAGGTATTTGTGGTGAATTCTGATATCACGCTCCTAAGTTAAATCAGGAATTCTTTTAAAGTTTTGATGGGTGAGTAAAAGTGCTCTATGTTGGGAATTATATTTTGAGTTGATATTGACAAAACATGAAAGATGAAGGATTATTATGAAGACAAAGATGAAGGACCTAATATGCATTATTTAATATCTTTGTAACCCTAATCCTCTATTATATAAAGAGGATAGGGGCGTTCATTATGTAGTACAAGAGTCAAGATGTAACTCCATTAAAGGTGTGTGTGTGTAAACCTAGGCGTAGGTCTTGTGTTAGATGCCTAGAGTTTGTATTTTGTGATAAGCCTCAAGGATCTTTGATCCCTGTTAAAGTAGGTAACCGTGCTACACTTGATTACGTAGCATTGGGGCTGTTTGTGTTTGATTAGTAGTTGTTAGAGATGATGACGAGAAAAACCTTGTAGCAATAATAATGATACTTTTGTTATTCCGCTGTGCATCGTATTGTTCTTATCATTATTATTGTGTAATCCCTAGATGAGGTCTAAACAACCTCGAGCTATAAACGATCTTCACAATTGGTATCAGAGCCAAGGGGGCTTGTGATCGTGGGATTAAACAAGGTTTGGTTTGTCGAAGATCGAAGAAAAGAAGAAAAATTCATAACTGGTTATATTTTTGTAACTCACTTCAGGGCTGTTTCCAAAGGACGATAACTCCTTCGTTAACCGTTGGATCGGGCTGAAATTTTTACTGGATATTCTTCATATACCAAGGTACAATTTCACTAGAGGGGTCTTCGTTCTAAGCTCTAGATCGTCAGGTATTAATTTTTGAAAACTGCTGCAGAGGAGTATATAATTTTTGGATTTTTAGGGTTTCTTGAATCAACTTCATACATTCATGTTCTATTCATGTTAAATCATTGTATATACTGCTTGTCATTGATTATACACCACAGAAAACCCTAGATTGTTTAGATCTGGTTCTGGATTTATGTTCATGGTTTATTGGCGAGGAAAATATACCGGATCCTACACATTGGTTTTGGTTTTTACTGGTTTGTGCATGATTCTGATCAAAGACACATATGGTGTTGATGAGTTTGTGTGACGATATACGGTGTGATAATGGTTCCTGGTCATCGACATGTTCTGGATGTTAGGGTTTCATAAACTCTAATTTGGTTGCCTTTAAGTTGCTATGTTTCCAGCTTCATATATTCGAATTCATAGCAGTTAGTACTGCTACGCTTCATTCCTTGTGCTCCCAGCTTCGATGACAATAAACACAAGATTAGTTTGTGTTTGTACTGCTATGAATCATACTTAGTACTGTTGGCGAGATTTGTTCGTACTGCTATCGAAATGCATTCGTACTGTTGGTTGTTGGTTTGTACTGCTAGGTATACGAGTTTGTACTGCTCGAGACTTGTGTTTGTACTGCTAGTTGAACTGAGTTTGTACTGCTTTCGTTCTTGGTTAGTACTACTGTGGAAGGACGTTTGTACTGCTACCTTAACAAGTTAGTGATGTTCGAAGTATACTTCTCGTTCGTTTGTACTGTTGTCTTTATCAGCACACAAGAAAAAGTTGATGCTTGGAATTAATCTGTTTGGTCGTGGCACACAAGAAAGGTTTTGACATCAGATTGGTTCAAGCATTATTGTCGATGGTTATTGGTCAGTCTCATGGGAAGGTGATCTGTTTTTCATCCTATTCTGGACGGTTTCTACCTCGTATTTGTATTGTCGAAATTAATTTGGTTTGTCGACTTATGCATGGTGAAAGAACATGGGATGGTGGAAGACTATCTTTTATTTTGATCGATGTTCCTTGCTTTGCATTCGAAGATAATAGGTCGATGGGGGATATTCTATATGTGCATGTATTTACAAGCCCTATCATGGGACTTTTAATATTCATTCTTTTATAGCATCGTGGGTCGGTGATCTTTTGGAGGATGGCAAATATTTGATGGTACATGCACAGGCTACATGCTTTATGACATTTATTGTTTCATTATTATTGCATATTGATATTACATGAGCTCGACAAGGAGGTAACATATTGATATTATTATTGCTTTAAGACTTTTGGGGGATAGTGAAACAGTTTCATACAAGCAGATTGGTGTTGTGATTTCATGCAAATTGAAAAAGGTTTTCATCAAGTACTGGATGGTTAAATTTATTCATAATATTGGCGCATGAGATTACATGAACTAAGGGGAAGCATGTATATTTGATTTGGAACAGGTGGTTCCAACGCACACACACAGGGAAAGATACACACACAGACGGATTTTGGATTTGATTTTCTTTGGATTTTTGGTTTCCGTTCTTAAACGTTTCAAGGATCAAATTTATTTGTTCTAAATGATTCGAAGAGGATTATTTGTTGCTTATTTGACAATGAAGTGGAATTTTTCAAGGTTGTGTTTTATCATACCTTTTAGTAGGAGGTAACTTGTTCTTTCGTTCAGGTGATTACGAATTGACAAACACTTGAAGGAGTTACATTATTGTGCTCAGTGATTATTGTCAAGAGATTGCGATCTTCCTATACGTTAAGTATACGTTCGAAGTCAGTTTTAGTACAAGACATAAGACACAAAGTTGGTTTATTCTACTTCAGCATCAAATTGATAATGATTAGTTTTCTTCCTCATTACATAAAGCTTACAGAATTGGAGATTCGAATGGTTAACATATGGGTTTCAGGGGAAGCTTAAGTGTTCAAATGATTAACCATTTATATGCTACATCGAGGTGAAGGTTTTTATGATTGCTCGTTGGTATTTTTACTGATGAATTGGGATTTTTCTGTCTTGCGTTCATTTATAAAAGTAAGCGTTTTGTTGTTCATTCATGGAGGGCAATTCAAGACATTGGAAGACTAGATTTGAAGTGTGGTACTGGTTCGTGATTATGAAGATCAAGGTTGCATACCTTTGTCCCCTAATTGATGATGAAAAAAAGGGGAAGACTATTTAGAAGATTGCAACTTGAAGAGCCTTGGTGGAAGCATAGATTAAGAAGAAGTCTACATCTTTCATATATATTAACTTCAGGGCAAGTTAGTGCGTATTTGGTTTTGTCATTATCAACTAGGGGAAGATTGTTGGGAATTATATTTTGAGTTGATATTGACAAAACATGAAAGATGAAGGATTATTATGAAGACAAAGATGAAGGACCTAATATGCATTATTTAATGTCTTTGTAACCCTAATCCTCTATTATATAAAGAGGATAGGGACGTTCATTATTTAGTACAAGAGTTAAGATGTAACTCCATTAAAGGTGTGTGTGTATAAACCTAGGCGTACGTCTTGTGTTAGACGCCTAGAGTTTGTATTTTGTGATAAGCCTCAAGGATCTTTGATCCCTGTTAGAGTAGGTAACCGTACTACACTTGATCACGTAGCATTGGGGTTGTGTGTGTTTGATTAGTAGTTGTTAGAGATGATGACGAGAAAAACCTTGTAGCAATAATAATGATACTTTTGTTATTCCGCTGTGCATCGTATTGTTCTTATCATTATTATTGTGTAATCCCTAGATGAAGTCTAAACAACCTCGAGCTATAAACGATCTTCACACTCTGGTTAATATTAGGGCTCAAACTAGTATTTGTACCAATAGTTAAAGGCTGCTCTTACAAGGATTTCATGAGCTGCAAGCTCAGCAATTTCAAAATCATGAAAGGAGCGGTTGGTTTGACTCGTTGGTTTAAGAGAACAGAGTCAGTATTTCTAATCAGCAACTGTGCTGAAAACTGCAAAGTCAAATATGCCACAGGCATACTTCTGGATGATGCTTTGTCATGGTCGAATGTTATTGCTCAATCTATTAGTATTGAGAATACTTACAAGATTGCTTGGACTGAATTAAAGAAGTTATAAATCAAGAATTATTGCCCTCGGAATAAGGTGCAAGAAATGGAGGTGAAAATTTCTTGTTGTCAGTGGTGTTGATATCAAAACTTATATTCGTCTCTTTTAAGAGTTGCAGTAGTGTGCCCAATGATGGTCTCAACCAATGAGAAGTTATGGGAAATTTTTATCTAAGAACTTCCACTCAGTATTCAAGATAATGTACTTCATTTTATCACTCAGACTGGATGAAACAATTCAGATGTTTCATAACCTAGTGGATCATGTCGTACGAGCTCGGTCTACTCAAGGATCCAATAACGACAAAAATAACAATTGTAACAACAACAATAACAAATAGTGTGGGATGTTGAATGTGAGGACATTTCGAGAAACAATGTCTCCAAAATAAGAGCCAACTAATGGAAGGAGCTCGTGGGAGAACTTATATAACACCCCCATTTTAGCTATGCAGCGGAATACAACATAGGGTGCTATATATTAGTCACATTGTACAATTCTAGTAAACAACTTTAAAACAAAGTCGTTTTTAAAATTCACATTCGATAATTTATCAGAGTCAACAAGGTCCCAAAAGTTTTTAACATAGTTAAAAGATACATAAGTTTTAGAAGTTTAGAACATTATCGAATGAAAACTTTTATTTAAACATGAGCCATCATATAGATATCCATTTCTTGCGTCGCCCATCCAAGCCGAAAGTCACTTACGGACCTGAGATAAAACATGCTAAAAAGTCAACATAAAGTTGAGTGAATTCATAGAGTTTAATAAGTAATAAGTTGAATACAAGTATCTTTCATAAATTGACATGTAACAAATACAAGTCGGGAAATAAGATTATAGTATCAAGCTCATGACCCCGAAACTTAACTAGAATAAAGTATGCCCTAAAGGGGTAAGTTTGCCAATTTTACCAAGATATACTCAATATTATGCTACCCGTTAAAACAATGAGCGCTACTCATCCGGACAGGCTCGTCAAACCAAATATGCATATTCATAATATTAGCGCTTCCCATGGAATTAACGGTTCATGATGTTAGGGACTTTTAATGGCAAGAGATACTTAATAACTATAATCATGTAATCGGGTCCAGCATACCAAAAACTACTTGTATTCAGTTTTAAAAACTAGCATGTATCCCCCTCGCGAGGTTTATAAAGCATTAAAATGAGTAAAGGCGAGGCTATGAACTCACCGTGAATAAAGGAAGTAGTATGAAACAAGCAAGTGAAGAAAATAGCCGCAAAGCTCTACGATGAACCTAAATAGATATACGCTTGTCTTAGGTTTTTAAAATAAACATTGATGCAATTTAGTTATATAAGTTATGATCTTATTTATGCTTGGTACATAATTCCTAGATATTACAAGTTTTAGTTTAGCATTTAAAAGTTATCAAAATTCAAGTAAATATCCTATACTTGTCCCTAAGTCCAATCATGTATTATAAAAGTCCAAGATTAGCCTAAGGTTCAATTTTTAGCCCATGGGTCAAGTTTTAGCCAAAAAGTTCACATTAAACCTGAGGGTTCAAAAATATATTAGGTGGTTCAAAAATGTATCAAAGGTCCAATTTTTATAAAGTGTAAAACATGTTTATACTTTTTATACCAATGCTGATGGAAATTTTAGTAACTTGTTTACTTCCAAAAATCCGTTACTTGCAAACCGTAAGTCGAAAAATTAAGTTCTTTATATCCCCGGAAAGGTATTCATCTGTACTAACAAGTTTTGTGGGTCCCACTTGGTCAAAAATTACATAGCAGCAGCTAAATTGTCAATTTGTCCATACTATTCAGTCCAGCAATTTTCATAATTACAACAGTCCCGCTAAAAGTACAATATCTGGAGTTCTACAAATCAAAATGATCCCATTCTTGCGGCCACGTTTAAGTTAAGATGTTATCTACAACTTTTATTCTTTGAGTAACAGTGGTTATTCAGAAAAAAAAATGACTTTTGTACGTTTCAAATCTATTACTCAGGTTGTGACATGTTTTACGAAAACATTTCTAATTTAATCATCGTAGTGAGTTATTCAATGAAATTTCCGTCAAAACGACCGCAAGACATAGATCTAAAACCCCATATTTTTATTTTATGTCCAATGTTTACTGATTAGTACAGTTTACTCCATCTTTTCCGTTGGTTCAAAATCACAGTTTGCAGGTCTAGTCCTTTAGGGTTTTCATTGTGTTTTAAACCATGTACCAAGCCTATCTAAGCATAATAACTTATATAATGTTCAAATACACCAAGATATATAATTTTTACAGTAGTGAAATGATAAAAATAAATAAAGTTGGTGAGGAGTTTCTTACAAAAGTGATGAACAAGATTTGATGACAAGAAGAAAGGACTAGTGGTTTTCAAACAACACCACCAATGAGTAATCTTTGAGAGCACCAAAAGAAGAGCTTTTAGAGGATCATGGAGAACTTCAATCTACAGCCACAATATCATTTTGTGAGCCAAAAATATAGTAGAAAGAAAGATCTTGAAGGATGATAAATAGAGATCAAGATTTAAGTTACAATCCTTGTACCTTTTCTCTAATTCATGATCACTAAATTTTCTTGTCACCAACACTTCTTGGAAGATCTTGAGAGTCACACTCTTGAGTACTTGAAAACTTGAGATTATTCACCAACAAAACTCTTGAATGTGAATACCTACAAGAAGCAAAAGATCAAGGATTGAGTTAGCATCAATAGATCACCATTCTTTGTACAAAATTTTCAATAGAAAATCAAGATATGATGGTCCTTGTGTGCTTGAATACTCACGGCAAGGAGAGAGAAAAAGAGTGCAGAATTTGAGCCTATTTGCATGTGAAATGAGTTGGTGGAAGTAGGAATTGGAGTATAAGGCCTTATGGAAGTTACAACTCAACACTTGTCTTTAATCTTGTACAAGTGTTGAGGCTAGGCTCCTTTTAGGCGTTACATACTATGTAACAATTATAAAATGCAGATTTTTGGTAGTGGATGTAATATAGAGTGTATTGTGTAGTGTTAGTTGCTCCCGGTAATCAAACGTAGGGTTTTTAAGACACGTAACGCAATACCGGGTAACGTAAAAATATAAAAACTCCCAAAAATATTAAAATTTGTTTTCAAGACATATTTTTGTAATTTAGATGAGTAGTGAGATCATCGGAAGATTTAGATGAGATTAGAATATAAAAACGAGGGTTTAGAACGCGTAAGACGTAAAAGGTGCAAGGTTTACGTGAAAATGGAAAAAGTGAAAAGTGACTTTTGAAATGAGATTATAAAGAACCAAAAGTGTATAAAAAGTGGAGACTAGACACAGTCTAGTGTCGGTTGAATTACTTGAACGTATTATGACATACGCGAATAACTTTCGATGAAGTTAAAATAGAATAGATAAATAATTAAAATAGGAAAGTAATGACATGAATTTACGAAAGGTTACAGCTTATGTGATGGGTGGTGGAATATTGTATCTAGTATGTTAGTTCGAGATTGAATCATGTCCATTAGCTCAAGAGTGTAACAAGTCTGTTAACTCAATAAATATTTTATGATTGTAAGTATTTGTAACGGAAAAAGTAATAACTTAAGAATGAAATCAGGTAGTTCAAATGAGGTCTTAATATTTTTGTTGAGTGGTAGAATACTGGTGATCCTCGAGTTCGAGTTTATACTCATGTCATATCGGATACAAATAAACCCACTTATTTATAATTCATTATTTACATAGAGAGGCGTCCCAAACAATGTAAATAAAGAAATATAAACTTATGGTTCGGCGACTCACAATTTCTTTATTTAAATAAAAAGGTGTCCCAATTAGGGCTGCAATTAAGTCAATCTTTTATCAAGCAAGTCGAGCTCGAGCTTGAGCTTGACTCGATCGAGCCAAGCTTTTATCAAGCTTGAGCTTGACTCGATCGAGTCAAGCTTTTATCGAGCTCAAGCCCAAAATTTTGCTCGAAACATATAACGAGCCAAGCTCAAGCTTTTGATAAGTCGGCTCGAGCTCCTATCAAGCTTTTTTGAGCTTTAATATAAATATATTTCCATTATAAATTCATATAACTAACTAGGGATAATTTGAGTATTAACATAATTATAAGGACTTACTCTGTAAATAATTGAACATGTATTCTAGAAGGTCATTTATACCTAATTAATCCAAACGTTTTGTATTCTACTTTTTGTATTCTTCACCCTTCTTGTACTGTCGACTGTTATAGTGTTATCATTTGTGTAAAACACTAGTGAGTTTGGCTATTATGGTTTAAGTTTGTTTTATTTTATACATATATTTATTGGTGAGCTTGGCTATTAGATACAATATTTTTATATACATTCAAGCTTTTCAAGCCGAGCTCAAGCTTTAATCGAATTTTTCAAGCCAATCTCAAGTCTGGATGATTAAAGCTCGTCAAGCTATCATGCCAAGCTCAAGTCTAACTTATAAATTTCAAGCCAAGCTCAAGCCCTATTAAGCTCGAGCTCGGCTCAACTCGATTAGACCCCTAGTCCCAATCCATTCAAATAAGGATATTATAAATCATCCTACTTAAGAATTCCCGACACAACACTCATACTTAACTGATGAGTTACTAGGCGACGTATTATGAGACATCGTAAGTGTTCCAAGAGTATGAAATGAATGTTAACACTCATCCTCGAAGACGAGGAGTAAAATAATCAGAGAAAGTTGACGTAACGTTCAAAATAGATGATGAGTTCATAATTATGAAATAATTTTCTCACAATGTTTGAGAACTACCAGAGAGGGTATTGTGCAACTCACAATGTCGGAGAAATAAATAAGACCATTGTGTATCCCACAATGTATGAGAAATAAATAAGCCAATTGTGTATCTCACGATGTCTGAAATAAAAGTATGATCATTGTATTAATTACAATGTCTCTGAGTAAATTTTGTAGATCATAATAAAATGTGTATGATCGAGGAAATCTGGTTGTGTCGTAATGCCTTGGAATAAGCTTACGTAGTCATATTTAGTCAATCGTTTATATAAAAAGTCTTTATATAATAATATAGTATTGTGTTAAGGAGTAAGCATGGCGCACGGAATGTAGAAGACATCAATGTGTAAAGCGGGTCTGTATGTAAAGAGTAGTTATAGTCTAGGTTTAAATGCAACCTGGTTCTCTATAATTGTAGCTCTGATACCAATCTGAAACACCCCCAAAATATCGCAGCTGAAGATTTTGTCACTGGGGTATTACTTCATAGCACACAGTACAAGTTACAAAAAATGACTCAAAATGAGACGTTTTGAAATAAATTATCATTCGATTTAAAACAATATCAGAGTTAACAAAGAGGTCCCACAAGTTTACAATATGTACAACATAACAGTTGTAAAGTTTTTCGAATGATAATATATGCATCTTCTTCAAAATGTTTTCCGTGTGCCTTCACATGCCAGCTAATTCCTTTCGAACCTGAGATAAACATGCTAGAAAGTCAACACAAAGGTTGAGTGAATTCATAGGTTTGTAAATAATAGTGGACAATAAAGTTTATAGTATATTTGCAATGTGCGCAATCATCATCCTGATAATTATTATTGCTCTAAGTTCATGGCACTCAAAACTGACTGTATATATACCAATACGTGATATATATGTAATAATAATGGCCCCGTGTAGGCAATTGCCATATACCTAGTGTTTCAAATATAGTGCGTTTGGTTACCTATCCGGCTAACACAAACAGGATTCGTCAATCCCGATAGACCTATCAACAATATTTGCGCTCACTCGGAAGTGATTAATGGTCCATGATGTGGGGGACTTTTGGCAGAAACAACTTAGGCATGTAATAATCCAAATCAGGGCAAGCATTCAGTTTACAAGTAATTGTCCATAATAAAAACAGTAGCATGTTTCTCCCCCAAAGAGTTTATAAAACAGTTAAGAAAAAGTTAGGGCTATGAACTCACCTCAGCGTATGGCGAATAAAGTAATACAAGTGAAGTCAACTAAAGCACAACGGTATAAAATCGGCACGACCAAATGAATATATAGTTTATCTCAGAATATGTTATGTAATAATAGTACGATACATATGAGTTTCAAAAGACATAACATTTTAGTTTTCGTGGAAGATTTGTATCATTGTTTGTAAAAAGTTTAGTATCATCATTCGTGTGGTGGTATAAAATTATAGACTCAAGACAAAACGCACATTAAAGTATAATATATATAAAGCACATATATATTATACTTAATAACCCGATAATAGTACAATGGGCGATCGCCCAATATATTAAGTTCAAATAGTCCAAATCAAATTCCGTATATTTTATAGTTTGTTAATCATCCATAATTTAGTCCAAAGTGAGTCCAATGTCCAATTTATACATATATACATAGTCCGTTTTGTATGAGTATAGCCCGATATTGAGTGTCAGTCCCAAGATACTTCTGAAATGTGCCAATAGCAGTAGGTCATCTTAATTTTATTACGTTAATTCGATGTTTAATAATCGTAAATATTAATACGAGTTATATATATTTAGTCCAATCGATTATGTCCGAATGTCCAATCTTTGTCCAAGTTTGTTATATCCGATATCTTGAGTCAGAGTCTAATATTAGCATAGTCCGATATCGTTATATAATTATACCAAAAAATATTAATTACAAGTTGAAATATACTTTTAACAAAATATAAAACTAAACCTGTTTAATTTAGTGGGCTTTGGCCTCATCAAACCAAATGCACACCTGTTTTGAATGTTTTGTGCTTGTAAGCACATGACCACATTTAAATCCAAACGCACCCTCTATTTACTGGGCTCAGCCCATTACAAGCTCCAACCAAAATAGACGCACCTTAAGTAAAGCATCAGTAGGCCAATCCAAATCTCACCCACTGTGAATACACAAAGCTATCTTAAACAATGACCGAGCTACTTGAAACTTGAGAATACTTCAAATGAGAATGAATATTGGGCGTGTATGCGTGCAAGGCTGCAAGAGATGGTTGTTCAGAGATTCATAATTATAACCTTTTAAGATGTCTAGCTGAAACAAACAAACACCCTTAGAGTCATGGCTTGTTATGTCGGAACAAACAAAATGCACCCCATGAGACTGAAATCAAACGAATAGTCTCAATAGTCTGAAAACAAGCTGGAACTTAAGCTCTAACAAACGTAACCTATACGGTCTTTGGTGGTTGACCTGTAACCGAGAACAAAGCAAACACCCCTTGGGTGTGGCTAAAACTAACAAGCCAAAAACACCCTTTTGGGCTCGCATTGATGGTCCGAAGCATGCAAAACAAACACCACCTGTGGTGGTGTGTTCGACTGCAAACAGACGAACACCCTCTTGGGGTTTGTGGTTAAAACAAGAGCAACAAACACCCTCTTGGGTCGTTGCTGTGAACCGATTACACACACACCCTATACGGGTTTGACCACAACTAAAATTAACATCATAACCAATCAAATAAGCTAAATCAATCACCTTTATTTGAACAGCATCAACCAAATGCCCTCTTTCGGTTGTAGTTTCCAACCAAACAAATATAAACACAAACCAAACCCAACACCTTGCGGTATGGGCTGGGATCGGGCAAAACCAAACATGTCCAAGTTGGGGCTGTGATATGAGCCGCAACAGCAGGTAACAAACACACAACCACAACGACAACCCTCATGGGTTTGTGGTTAACCCAAAACAAAACACAAATAAAACAATAAGCACAAAATTTTATATTAAATTCAAATAAGTTATCCAACCTAACCATGACTAATCGGGTCTAACCCAACCCGAAACCCTAAACGGATTTGACACCAAATCCGAGTACCAAATCAACAAAACACTATTTTTAATTAGATTTTAACATCACGAATTTTGCCAAAAACATTTAATCTGATTCTTAATCCACGAGAACTTGTATAACTCGATTTTCGTTCGATTAAAATAAAGAAAAGATAAGAAATGGTTTTGACATGAGTTTTGACATACCAATGAGGAGGAGAGGGATGGTGGTACGCGGTGGTGGTGAATCACGATTCATAACCTCATGATCTAAACACAACAATCAAATCCTAGTTCTAAACCTGTAAATAACCACACCCTTGAACTCCTATCTTGAACGACGGCGGTGTGGCGGTGGAACGGCGGTGGTAGAGGCGGTGCAAAGAGAGAGACCAAGTGAGATGTTGTTGACATGATTTTATGATAAGCAAATCTTATCTCTTTGTCCTTTTATAGCACTAAAAACCATAGGGACCAATTCTGCCACATTTTAAAGTTTAGGGGGCGTCGGTGTGATAGATTTCTAGGGGCTAATGTTGTAATTTTTACTATCTTTGATATATTTGAGATGTGGGGCCCATTTAGGTTAGAAAATGTTCTATTCGGGTTACGAAACTTACGTCGTTGCGTCCGAAATAATTTTTCCAGTAAATCGAGTATTTATACGACTAGTTTCGCGTAATTAGTATTATAATTAGATTAAATTACTTATTGAATTTACAGTCGTGCCGATACGCATTATGTGCAGTTTTCACATTTTACGAGTTATCTTCTCGTTAAATAAATAGAGGTGAACTAAAATGTTCAGAGAGTTATAATTCGAAACAGAGTGAATTATTTATTTTGGAAAAATTACCGGTTAACCACCAATTACAGTAATTGATTTAATGTTACAGTTAAATTCAAATAGTCAACCAGTCAAAGTCAAAGTCAATTTTTTTTTTTTAAAAAGTCATTTTTCCTTATGAAAATTTTACGGGTTGCTACATAAAGCCAGGGATCCGGGTATCTGGTATCACTAGTTTGGATTTTAGGTTACAATTCCGGGTTTTAGGTTTTCGGTTATGATCAATGGGTAATGTGATGTCATGCATGATGTCAAAGACATCTTGGGTCATGGGTTATGGACTTTGGGTTATAGGTTATGGTCTTTGGGTCATGGATCATGGGTTTTACTCATTTTGGTGTCATGCAATGGTTCCTGGGTTATGGATCAAGCTCCATGGGTTATTTGTTACGGACTTGGTTTTGGTTCATGGATAGTCCAAGTCTTTACTAGTTTATTTTTACAAGTTGCATGTATTTTATAAAATGTGTTAGTTTTATAGACATAAAATAGTAGTTGTGTGTTAGGATCGAACTCGAGATCATGGGATTGCACACATTACGTATGAGAACTAAATATTAATAATTAGATACAAAATGTTATATTTGATTATTAATTATCACAAAAGAAATAACGGACGTTATTATTTAACGGAAGTGACTAACGTTAGTTAAATAAAATAAGGAAAGGACTAGAATGTAAATTGGTAGTCGAGAAGGTTCCGGATCCACCCCATCACAAGGAAGCCGATCGGATTGAGTTTAGGATTAGGGTTTCCTAATCCAAATCCAACTTGGACTACAAGTTTTCATCCCTATAAAAGCAAACTCAAGGTTCTAGGTTTTTGTATCTCTTGTGCACTAGCTAAACCTCAAAGTTTTCTTTTCTCTCCTTTGCTCCAATCGATCGGTTTTCCCCCTCCATAGGGTCGATCGAATTTTTGTAAAACAAAAATTGTTTTGGTTTTTATTTTGTGATGAATAACTTGCATATTGTTAGTTCGGTTTAGTGCGTGTGTACAAGAACGTGATTCTTACACACTATTGTAAGAATCTTGGATTGAATTGCAAAACTTGGTAAGGGGCAATTCCTATAATCCTATTAACCCAATTAGGGTTCTTCATCCATATTGCTCAAGGTTGATTCTTGTTCTTGCTAGAATCATTAAGGTACGTTCACTTTAAGTTTTGGTTAATTATTTATATGTTATATGTATCCTGTGCTTTCGCTATATGTACTTTGATGCTTTGGTTTATTAATATGATTGTCATGATGTAATAATTCTAACAGTGGCATCAAGAGCCGTTATAACATGTAATTAATTACCGAAAACACATAAAAAACAAATCTTGTTTGGTGTTTACATGTAGTAAATTTAGTGTTTAATTTTTCCAACTCAAACCCTAATTTGTTTTATGGGTCGATTTAAAAACAATTAGGGGTTTGTGTTTGGTTAATTGATTTGATTAGAAACCCTAGGTTTAAACATGTTTATGTGTAGTAAAGTGATCATGTGTGCAATATGCTAATTGTTAGGAAGAATCCATGCAAACGTGCATGTTTGGCATGGATTCATGAATGATTTATTTGTTTTCACATGTAAGTTAATTAATAGATGTTGAATTGGGGAAGACTCCAATTAATTAAGTAATCAGTTATGTGCAACGTGGTATATATTTATTTAGGACTTACGCAACCAACTTGTTTGGTGTATGTGGTCCATTGGTACCATTAGCTCAAAAACCAATGGGAGTCTTAATTAAATATATACATATTAAAACCTAGATTGATTATTAATATGCTATTGAATTAGTTTGCATGTGGCTACATGTTTACATAATTAATTATTAAGTTATGTGTATTATTTAGTTGTTTTATTTTAAAATTACTTGTTTTGTTTAATTGTTAAGACATGTTTAAGCAAAAGGATATTTTTTTTAATAAAAAGTAAACGGACTAAATAATGGTGAAACATAGGCAATAAATTATGAATCTTGCAAAGTCTTATGTGCCGATAGTGGTTCGCTTCGCACGGTAATTTGCTCCCAGGCGAGACTAGCAAGATTATACTTTATTACATAATTTTTAAGACTAAAATCATAAACTTTTGATTGATTGTTGAGTTTTGTACCAATAGTTTGAACGGCTCACCCAGTTGTGACAAACTATAAGAGGGGTATAAGGAGGCTTGACATTAAATTGTCATCCGAAAGAGGCGCGTTTTTAATTAGCCTTCGGGCGGACGTTTGCCTCTCCGCTCCTTTGTGCGTCAAATTAGAGCTACCAAGTATGACTATTTTATGTACAAAATCAACTTAAGGGTGAATTGACCTCAATTCCACGCACCACTTTTGTGGTAATTATCCGAATAACTTGGGTCTTTTGACTCATGCAGTAGTAGGATATAGTGGGCGATAATTGGAGGTAATTCTTTGATTGGTGAACCCAATACCTCAATTGAAACTTTGTTGATTGTAATCTTAGCTTAAAAATTGGTAAAAAGGTTTTGGAAAACATTGTGATACGAAGATGTATGCATGCTTCTTCGTACATATTTTGATTGTCACATCAAAATTATTACCCTTAAAATTAAGTCAATGCCATCTAGTTAAAGAACACTTGAAGTTGTTATTTAGTCATGTGAGAGCTTGGACTAAATTTTAATGGAAAGGTAAATTGCATACTCTCATTACTAGCAGATCAACTGATGTAATGGGATTATGTTGATTTGCAGTTTTTTAATTAGACGACTTAAATTGAGTTAAGTGAGAGCTTGAACTCAAGGCATAATATGGGGATAAAACATGCTTATATTGGAAATTGTTTGCCAATATAAATCACATTGATCTAGGAGTTGTAAAATTGTTTGCCAATTATTGTACGACAGATTACCTTATTATATACTTTCATTACTAGCAGATCAAATGATGTAATGAAACTACGATAATTTGGATCCTAGTTTTCAAGAAAGTACTATGGTTATATGAATATTTCCTTGGGTATTTTATTTTCTTGAAAAATTGTATTATCGAAAATACTAATTTGAACTTTCTTTATCTGTAGAATGGCTCAAAACAATAACACCACAATGAGTTCTACGTTCAAATCCTTTTTTGAACGGGAAAAATTGACTGGCACACAGAACTTCAATGATTGGTTTCGCTCTCTAAGGATTGTCCTGCGAGTGCTTGACCAACTTGACTATCTGACTAAGCCTTGTTCTGCTGAACAACCTGCAACTGCTACTGATGCAATAAAAGAAGCATGGAAAACTGAGTATAAAGCACATAATGATGTGGCTTGTTTAATGTTGGGGGCGATGACACCTGCTCTTCAAAAGCAGTTTGCGAATTACTTCCCAATGGACATGATAAACGAACTTAGGAAGATGTTTGAAAAACCAACTAATGTTGAGGTCTATGACTTAATGGAGTCTCTACATGGTTGCAAACAGGCAGAAGGTGAACCCGTTGGTGCTCATGTATTGAAAATGAAAGGTTACATGGATCAACTACAAGCACTGGGCAAAGTCTATGAACAGGACATTGCCATCAACTTAATCAATAGATCCCTAACAAAGGAATTTAGTGGTTTTGTTCGTAACTTCAACATGCATTGCGTGGGGAAGACAGTTTCTGATTTGCATGCATTGCATATTGATTACGAGAAGGGTTTACCACCAAGGACTTCTCCCACGCCCCAGGTACTTGCAATTCAAAGGGGTAGGATTAACAAGCCAAGTACGAGCAAGAAGGGCAAGGGTAAGGCTGATAAGGGTAAGCAAGTTATGGCTTATCAACCTCCACCCCCACCCAAAAAGAACTCTCCTAAGCAGAAGGAGAATCCTAAGAAGGATCAGGCTTCCCACTACTGTCATGTAGTAGGTCACTGGAAGAGGAACTGCCCCCTTTTCATCCAAGAGTTTGCGGGAGAGTAAGAACAAGAAGACTGGGCACTCGGGCGCCAGTACTTCAGGTAACTTACTCATGATTGAATTATTTACTCTAAATCATAAAATTAATTCCTGGGTATGTGATACTGGATGCGGTATTCACATTTGTAATACGCTACAGGGATTTAGAGTGGAGAGGAAGCTTGCCTATGGGGAGCAATATCTGCATGTGGGAAATGGAGCACCTGCAGCTGTTGAAGCCATAGGAGTGTTTAATTTAGTTTTGCCTTCGGGCTTAGTACTGTTATTAAACAATTTTCATTATGCACCCTCTATTGTTAGGGGTGTAGTTTCCTTCGCATGTTTATTGGATCTTGGTTTTAATCACGTTATCAGTAGCAATGGAATTTTGGTTTCTTTAAATAATGTTTTTTATTTTAATGCAATTGCTGTTAATGGTGTGTTTGAAATTGATATGAATGATAATATGTCCAATAATAATTCAATGTATAGCATTAGTAAGAGAATTAAGTCTGAATTGAATTCTTCTTACCTTTGGCACTGTAGACTTGCCCATATAGGCAAGACTCGCATGAAAAAGCTGCAACACGATGGGCTTTTGAAAAGTATCAATGATGAATCATATGATAAATGTGAGTCTTGTATATCTGAAGATGACAAAGAAACCTTTGCATAATAATATGGAAAGGGCTTCTAATCTACTTGGTTTAATACATACTGATGTGTGCGGACCACTTAGGCATGTGTCATGGAAAGGTGCTAGCTACTTCTTAACCTTTACTGATGATTTCAGCCGTTATGGTTATGTTTATTTACTTAAACATAAACATGAGGTGTTTGAAACATTTAAGGTTTTTAAAGCAGAAGTAGAATTGCAACTAGGAAAGAAGATTAAAGCTCTTTGATCCGATAGAGGCGGTGAATATTTAAACCAAAAGTTTAAAGATTATTTAGCTGAGAATGGAATTGTCTAGAATCTCATATCTCCATATACACACCACAACAAAATGGTGTATCTGAGAGAAGAAATCGTACATTATTGGATATGGTACGATCAATGTTTAATCTTACAACTCTTCCTTTATCCTTTTGGGATTATGCCTTAGAATCTGCTGTTCATATTTTAAATATGGTTCCCACTAAGAAGGTTGATAAGACACCATATGAAATATGGAATGGAAAGGTTCTGAATTTGTCCTTATAGCCATAGCAGCATACTATGACTATGAGATTTGGCAAATGGATGTCAAAACCGCCTTCTTAAATGGTCGCCTAGATGAAGACATCTATATGGCGCAGCCTGAGGGGTTTGTGAATCCAAAATTTTCAAACCGTGTATGCAAACTTCAAAGATCCATTTATTGATTGAAGCAAGCATCATGGCAATGGAATAAAAGATTTGATGAGGAAATCAAAAGGTTTGGATTTACTCAGAATCTTGATGAGCCATGTGTATATCACAAAGCTAGTGGGAGTAATGCAATTTTTCTTATCTTGTATGTTGATGACATATTGATCATGGGAAAAGACATTCCAAGTTTGCAAAAGGTTAAGGCATATCTTGGAAAGTGCTTTTCTATCAAAGATTTAGGGGAAGCTGCATATGTTCTGGGAATCAAGATCTACAGAGATAGATCAAGGCGGTTAATCGGACTAAGTCAAAGTGCTCACATTGACAAAATATTGAAGAGATTCAATATGCAAAATTCCAAGAAAGGATATTTGCCGATGGAAGTAAAACATGGCTTGAGTAGTGAGCAGTGTGCTTCAACACCTGCAGAGGTTGCACGCATGAGCAAAGTTCCTTATGCTTTGGCTGTAGGTTCTATTATGTATGCGGTGAGATGCACAAGGCCAGATGTGGCGTTTGCTCAAAATATCACCAGTCAATTTCAACAGAATCCAGGTGATAAACATTGGGTTGATGTTAAACATATTCTAAAGTATCTTAGGCATACGAAAGATATGTTTCTTGTGTATGGTGGAAATCCTGCTACAGAACTTGATGTTACAGGTTTCTGTGATGCGTCCCGGTAATGTGACAAAGATGATGCCAAGTCTCAGACGGGTTATGTCTTTGTTATCAATGGAGGAGCAGTAGACTGGAGGAGCAAGAAGCAGAGTACAATTGTGATGTCTGCTACAGAGGCCGAGTACATAGCCGCTTCGGAAGCAGCAATGGAGGCAGTCTGGATTAGGAAATTCATTTCAAGGCTTGGTGTTATGCCTTCAATTGAATCGCCTATTAATATGTATTGCGACAATTCTGCTGCAATCATATTTGCCAATGAGCCTGGAGTCATCAAGGGCACCAGACATTTTCTGTGGAAGTATAACTATGTTCGGGAACAAGTCCGCGAAGGTGAAATAAATCTCTTGAAAGTTCACACAGATGATAACCTAGCTGATCCATTCACTAAGGCTTTAGCAAAAGAAAAGCTTACTGAATTGTCAAATGGAATTGGACTTAGATTAGCTAGTAGTTTCATGCATGACTGTGTTTAGTATTTGGATAAAGGATTGTAAAACATTTATTATTTATTAATGAAATAAAGTATTGGTTATGTTTATATTCATTATTTAATATTGTTATCCTATTTTTTGCATGTTTTAAATCCGTGAATAACTTAGTTATTCTAAATGTCCGCTGTCAGTTAATGATATGGGAATATCATTATGATAAGACAAATCTGAGTTTTGGTAGAATATACTTGAAAGTATATTGATGCGTTGTCATACCAAATTCACATGATATTCAACGAATTGAATATAGGACTTATCCCAACTACATGATATTACTTATGGATATTTCTAAGTAAATCGTGAATAGTTATCCTCAGACTTGAGATACCAGATAACTGTTGTAAATGTAGTGCATTCTGTGGAACAATTTAACGCTATACGTAACTGGTAGTCATAAGGATTGTTTACGGAATTATTGCGAAGTTCATAAGTTATGCTCGTAGTCAAAATAGAATTTGTTCCTCCAAATTCATTTTTGGAGTTTAATACTGTTGGGCCCCTCGTAGGGTTGACAAGATGTTTGCATGGCCATGCCCAAGATCTCCCCTGAATATTTTCAGAAGATTTGGTAATCTTGCTCAATCATAAACAACGAGAAATGGAATTTTGAATTAAGATAATATCCATATCTTTATTCAATGTAGTATTAGAAACAAAAGGATAATAATAATGATGAATCATTAAAGGTTTTTCCAGGAGACCTACTCGAGTTGTACTAGAGCCATCGGCGTGTTGCAAGACGCTAACCGATGTGATCACAACTATTATGATATGTTTAAGTGGGAGCTGTTAGTTTTATAGACATAAAATAGTAGTTGTGTGTTAGGATCGAACTCGAGATCACGGGATTGCACACATTATGTATGAGAACTAAATATTAATAATTAGTTATAAAATGTTATATTTGATTATTAATTATCACAAAAGAAATAACAGACGTTAGTATTTAACGGAAGTGACTAACGGTCGTTAAATAAAATAAGAAAATGACTAGAATGTAAATTGGTAGTCGATAAGGTTCCGGATCTACCCCATCACAAGGAGGCCGATCGGATTGGGTTTAGGATTAGGGTTTCCTAATCCAAATCCAACTTGGACTACAAGTTTTCATCCCTATAAAAGCAAACTCAAGGTTCTAGGTTTTTGTATCTCTTGTGCACTACCTAAACCTCAAAGTTTTCTTTTCTCTCCTTTGCTCCAATCAATCGGTTTTCCCCCTCCATAGGGTCGACCGAATTTTTGTAAAACAAAAATTGTTTTGGTTTTTATTTTGTGATCAATAACTTGCATATTGTTAGTTCGGTTTAGTGCGTGTGTACAAGAACGTGATTCTTACACACTATTGTAAGAATCTTGGATTGAATTGCAAAACTTGGTAAGGGGCAATACCTATAATCTTATTAACCCAATTAGGGTTCTTCATCCATATTGCTCAAGGTTGATTCTTGTTCTTGCTAGAATCATTAAGGTACGTTCACTTTAAGTCTTGGTTAATTATTTATATGTTATATGTATCCTGTGCTTCCGCTATATGTACTTTGATGCTTTGGTTTATTAATATGATTGTCATGATGTAATAATTCTAACAAAATGTAAGTAACTAAGTTACATAAGTGTTTTTATAAAATGGTTTTGGTTTTATATAAACTTTGTGGAAAACTAGAGGGGGGGGTGGTTGAATAGTTTTCCCGTTTTTAATTTGTTTCAAAAACTTTTCAATTGAAAACCTTTGATTCGATTCTTATGTGAAAACAATCAACACTAATATGAACTCTAAACAATACTAACTAATATAAGTAACGAAAGTAAAGTAAAGAGATGGAAAGATCAAATCGGGACAAAGAGATTTATAGTGGTTCGGTCACGAAGCTCTTCTTCGCCCTACTTCACTCCCCGAGTACCACACTCGAGAGTTTCAAGCACTATGTCAACAAGACCTCCCTTCAGGCGGAGAAAACCGTACAACATCGCTTATCTTATTTTCTGAAACTAAGCTAGATGTCGAGTGCTAATCTTAGCTAGCACCAATCTACCATGATCTACTTGATCCTTTCTACTTCACACAATCACACAAGACTCGATCTACCCAATCTACCTATGATCCACTTGATCAACACACTAGCTCACAAGCTATAAGAGATAATCAATATCTCTATAAGATCACAATGATCTTCTCTCACAAACTCTCAAACAAAAAATGATCTTGATGTATACAATGATACAACAAGTATGTAACAAATGTTACAAGTTCTCTAACTACAACTACAACACTTTGTATCCTCTTGGATACCTTGTGTTCTTCTCTTGCACTTGAAGATGAATGAAGAGGATCACTTGGATGGATGATTGGATCACTCTTAAACAAAAGAAAACTAAACTAAATGATCAAGAAGAAAAGATCTGGTGAGAGTATTAAACTCAGAAAGTTCTGTGTGAAAAAGGATACCCAAAATCTGTGAAGTGGGTTGGTGTTTATAGGCAGAAAAAATATGGCCATTATGAAGGCACGGCTCCACTAAATCACACACGGTACCACTAAATTTAGTGGTACCGTGGTACCGTGCCAGACAAAAATGCTCCTCTTTTTGTCTTTTGTGGTGAAAACTTATTTAGGGAAGTTTGGAGCTGATTTTGAGGGGGGGGGGGAAAATAGCTGTTATGTTATTTGAACTTATTTTTTCATTAAAATATTTCTTAATTATACAAAAATAACATGTAAAATATGTTTTTATAAAAATGTTTTGTCACATTAAAAATGTGAAGTTTTAAACATAAATTCACTTCTTTGATAATTTGTCAAGTTGTAAATTTGTTTGTTCATACCTTGAGTGATTTGTGTAGAAATGGGATCTTTCGACTTAAAACTTGTTTACGTTAATTTTAACGTGACGTGTTTTCACATTTTGTCATCCTCAAAACGTGAAGTTATCGAAAGATATAAATAACGTTTTTAGAAAATTATTTGCATCAACAATCTCCCCCTTTTTTATGATGACAAAACCTAAACTCATTTTAAGTTAAAATTAGTTTTAACAAGTTTTTAACGAGTTTATATCCCATTTCTCCCCATTTTTGTCGAAGCAAAAAGGTTGCTAAGGCTCCCCCTTGATGTATACTCCCCCTCGTTTGGAGGACACCAAGGAATCGAGCAATGATTCTTGCTACAAAACAAAGTTAGATGACAAGCATACAATATCTAACATGTAGCAATCACGACAAATATCCAACCACACAAAAAAAAATTGGCTAAGTAGCCAAGCACCAACACTAAAACCACCACACAAAGAGTTCATTCATTCATAATAAAAAATGTCATACATAGGTATGACTACATAACAAACATAAAGAGACACAACAAGCAGCATAAATCCTTAATGACTAGAGGCAAGCTTTATTTCCAAAAGGGTCCTAAGGTTTATTGTTGAAAACTAAACATGAACATGTTTAGTTTTGTGGGCTAGGAGGTGGTATAGATGGTGACATGATTGGGGGTTGTGGTGGTGTCAAGAGATGCTCCACATAAGAGAACCTGAAATGAATCTCATCTCTTAATGAGAAGATGAGGTTGCGGTTATGGAGGCAACATAGGCAATTAGCACTATGTAGATCAAATGGGTAAGGTTGGATGGGTTGTCCCATTATTGGAGAGGGAGGTGGTGGTGAGTTTGTGGGTGATGGGGTTGGCATGGGATAATCCAAGGGAGTAATGGATGAAAGAGTGTAGTCCATGGATGATGGCATGGTATTGAGGGATGGAGATGATGAAGATGTTGTGTAAGTAGAGGATGTTTTGGAAGGTGCATTAGGTGGAGAAGGTGAGTTGGGAGTGGCTTGGGAAGGTGGTGTGGTGACTTCATCATATTTTGTTAGATCAACAAATAGAGGTTTGGATGTGTTAGGAATATAAATATTCATATGAAAGACTCGGTCACCCCAAGTATCTTTTGGCATTAGATAGCTCATAGGCTTTATAGTTATAGTTTAGATATCGTTTCACCATGTAGTCGGGTCAGGTCTTTACCCTCTGTAGCCCACACCATAGCCCACGTGGGGCGTTAAGTAAGTTGTATAAATACCCTCTCCCACCAAGGGAGAGGGTTGGACCTTTCATTCATTCAATCTAATACTTCTACTTCTCTCTAGAAAAGGCTCCCATTCTTCTCTCTCTCTCTCTAAAACACACGACCCAAACATCAATTTATGCTTATGTTATGATTATGAATATGTTACAATTGGTATCAGAGCCAGGTTGTCATATTAGTTTGGTTTTTGAGGATTCGTGTGTTAAATCTGTCATTTTTATGTCCAAAAAGTCCAAAACCGTCCTGTTTTTTCTGGTCAAATAAAGTGGTCCGAATCTGTTGTTTGTCTTGGTTCGAATAGTTTATATGGTGGTTTTCTTTGGAAGATTGAAGTGTTTTTTTTGTTGCGGTTTGAGGTGCTTCTTGAGACCAGATTTGGGTTTGATTAGTTTTGTTGTTCTTCATTGCGTTTTGATGAAAGAGAAAACTCAGATCCGGTTTTTATGGTAAAGTACGAAAGTGACTGGCCAACTGTGGTTTGACTGGTCAACTATGGTTTGAAGTTGCATTTTGATGACCAGCATTACGTTTTGGCATACAAGTTATTGCGTTTTGAAGATTTTTTAATTTTTATGAAACGTTATGCTGTCAAATTTCCTTCAAAAGTTGTGTTTTGACCAAAAGAAATGAAGTAGAAGATGAAGACAACCCATACCATATCACCACTCCTCAACAACCACAACCTTAATGCAACAACAATGAACCTCAGTTTTATATCATCATCAGTCCATTAGCTTCAAAAGAAAACTAATAGAAATCAGAAGAATACAAGATCTCATAAAGGCTCAATATCGTTTACAAACTGTTAATGATTCTTGTTTATTGAACCACACTCATCACCGATCTAGCAACAAATGACACAACATAATAGATCTCAGCTTTCTTATTCCGTGCTCACATGATATCTCAAGACCTTCAACAAATGCAATAACACAATTAGAAATCATGATAGATCATTTTTCTTTTGAAGCACAGCTTCATTTTTTATCTGAAAAATTAAAGAAATATATATAACAATATTGTTATACTCGTTTCTTTTCATTCGGTTACTAAAAGAACAACAAAATCGAATAGATCTCAGTTTTTTTACTTTCGAAAATATTCAAAGAAACATCAAGAAACTTGAAGGTATCTCAATCGAAAGCAAAATCATCATTGATCTAATGTTTATTTGAAGACAAGCTTCCATTTTTGTTAATATCCGATTATCTCTTGAAAGAAACAATAACAAGATTGTTGTTATCTCTTCTCTCAATCGGTGTCAAACAATAAACGTAAAACAAGATTACTACTTACCCTATACCATTATCCTGATCTTGATGCCATCCGGATCGAGCCAAAATTGAAAACATATAGGGTTCATCTATGTTTGTGATATTATATATCTATGATTGATGATTAGATGATGATGGAGTTGAGATGAGCCTATTTGTTGTGAATTAATTAATCCTTGATCGGTTTATCATGGTGGGAAGTTTTATTTAGGGTTAGACATATGAGTGTAATTAGGGCAAAAGTGATTATGTGGTCTTTTATACCCGTATCATTAGGGTTATGGATGGTTTGGATCGGGTTTGGATGGTTTGGAACGGGTTTGGATCGGGTTATGGATTAGGCCCAGATTTTTTATATCTAGAAATGATTTTTTGGCTTAAAGGTAGGAATTGTTTTTCGGACTAGGCCTATGGTTATGATCCGAATATAATGTTAACGGAATGCTTGGTTATTTCACAAAGATTGATTTTGGGTTGATATGATTTAATAGATTGTATAATTATTGGATCAAAAGTTATATCAAAATTAATTGGGCTACAACGAATTCATCATCCAATGTATTCTTTTTACTGCATTGAGTTAATTTTTTTTGGTATAACGTTTGGCGACATAAGAGTGGTACTTTGGTTGTTACAAATTCTCATGGGGTGACATTTTTGACATGATCGGGAAACCATTATCGGATTCGTTTAAACAGTCTAAAAGGTTAGTTTTTGGTTATTTAACCACACAAGATGATCACGAACTTTATTTGGTATTCCTTATTTGAGATTGAAGTGGGTTTCACGAAGGCTCGTACTTATTGTATCTTGAAGTCGGGGTTGGTTGGATGCATAACTTTCAATGATAACTTGCTCGTGCTTAAGATTTAAGTTGAAGACTTGGTTTATCTAGTTTCCAGAAGTCAGGGTGGATGGTTGAAGACCTGGTTAACTATCACTTAAAGGAGTTACATTATAGTACTAAGTATCACACGCAGAAGGCGATGTGGATAATCGCAAGAGGTGATGAAAGTCTCATACTTTGTCGGGATAGTTGGTATGTGCTTAAACACATACCTTTTCTTGACCAAAACCGGACCCAAATAGACCAAAAACTAACCAAAATGCCAAAAGATATTGTGTTTTTGTGTTTACGTATGTGCAGGCAACGGATAAACGAAAAACGACAAAAGACAAAGAAAAATCCGGAAAACACGGGCACGAGACGTGGAAAAGATATTTATAGAGCCGAAGCCGAGAAAGTCGTTTTTCATGCGGATTTGATTCAAGCTCAAGAAATATCACAATGGCCCTCGGATTATTTAATATTGGCAAAATTGGTCCTTTGATTAAATTTGAAGTAATGGCAGAAATGGTCCCCGAACTTTCATGATTTACACCTATGGTCCTTGTGTTTAACTATTTTTTGTCTTAGCTACAAACCACAACCGGATCAAACAAATTACAATCCACTAAAACAAAACACAAACCCATCCATTCACCCCACAGCCCATACCCACCGGCCCAAAGCTCATCAAACTAAAACAAAGCCCACTCACCTAAAACCGACCCAACACCTAAACAATTTAACCCACTTTAACCCGACCCAATCCCCACACTTACTAATACCCGTAGCTAAAAACACTGGGTCAAACCCCTCTTTTGTGGTCAACATTCTAATCACACAACCCTAACCACTATTCACCCTCTTCATCCTCCTTAATCACCTGATAATCGTCCATCTCATCACCTCACCACACCAGTCCAAAACACCCACATGGTGTTGTCTTTGGTCTCCTCCTCTCCACCTCAGCGATCCGAGGCAACAAAGAAGATCAACGATCAAGATGTGAAGATGTGGTGAGCACGTTATGATCCAAGGGTCACAAAAGAAACACAACCGCAAGTGAGGGATACACTCACGAAAGAAACACACTCGAACTAGGGTTTTACATTTTTTTAGTATAAATAGTCGAATAGAGCCGAGTCATTTTTTTTCTTTTCGAGGTTTATTTTAGCAATTTTAATTTAAGGTTTGTACTTTTTTTATTTTTCAGTTGTAATTTACTCTTGATTTAATATAAGTTTATTTTTATTTTTTTTATTCGGCTTATTGTTATTTTTCTGCTTATTTTTACTTATTTGTTTTTTTTTTCTTCTGCTTATTTGGTCTTGAATATGCTAGCTGAATTAGTTAGAGTAGTTAGTGTATGCTTGATATTGTTAGTTAATTTAGTCTTTCTATTGTCATGTTAAAATCAGTGTTATAAAGGTATGTTTGACTTTTTGAGTCAAACGGGTAGTTTGCTTATTACTGCTCTTGTTTTTTTTTTCTGCTTTTAGTTACTTATGTGGTGATGCTTTAGTGTAGATTATAGCTAAGTTTGTGAATTTTATAAGTTTGTTGATGTGCTGAGTGTATGTAGCATGATCTGTGCTGAGTGTGGTGCTTGAAGTTTGTTTTGGATTTAACAAGAGTTTTATTTTTGGACTAAGGCTGTTACTAGGTTCACTATCTTCTTGGATTTGGTTGTTAGTATGCTAAGTTTGTTAAAGTTTAAGGTTTTAAGTCAAGGAAAAAAATTAAAATAGCAAAAAAAAAAAAATATATTGACAGTCCTGGGGCTCGAACCCAGGACAGTTAGCTCGCAACACAAGCACCCAACCACTGCACTCAGTTTTCTTTTAAGTTAAACCTTACAAAATTTGAATTAAAACCCTTTTATTTTCTTTTCCCTTTTTTAGCTTATTGTGAGCTGTTGGCTTATTTTCGGCTTATTTAAAAAAGCATTTTCACTTTTTATATTTTTCATAGCTCAAGTTTAGTATTAAGTATTTTAGAAAAAAAATTCAGAACTTTCTTTTTCCATTTAGTATTTTTAATCAATTATTTTCTTTTAAATAGTTTTTAATTTATAAAAAATTATTAAAAAGTCAAAAAAATATTTTTCTTTTTTTCAAAATTTTCTTTTTATATTTAAGTCGTAGGAAAATTATTTTGGTACTCGTAGGGTTAATTTTTAAATATTTTGACGTTTTTACTCGTTCGTAGTTTACCGTTCGCGTTTATTAATTTTCGTTTTATTTAAAAACCAAAACAAACTCTCGTCTTTTCAAGCACTTTAATTACAAACCGAAAACGATATCCTCAATTTCACGCCTCGTTGGGACCTCGACCCGGGTATACGCTTATCCGGTTATTAAATCGATTGTCGCGTTAAAGTGTTCCTCGTTGACTTTTCTTCGTGAGAGGTTGACTTGTGACGCGTTTTGAAACGACTATCATTTTGGCGCCGCTGCCGGGGAGGTGTGTTGCGACAATATCGTCACGGTTTGACGATTAGTGACTTGAAGAACCTTCCTCGTGAAGTTTCGTAAATATCTTGTGAATATTTTTTATCCAAAAAACCAAAAAAATTGAAAAATCCAAAAAACCCAAAAATATTCTTCTTAACCTAATGTTCTTGGTGCATGTGCACACGTTCTTCTTCGTCATCGAGTCCCTTTCTTGAACTCGTCGCAATTCCGCGAAGACGTAATCGTAGACGTGCTGCCTCATTAGTCGAACCCGAGATTCGTACTAATCCCGATCCTCCCATTGACATAATGGCGGAGAATCGCACCATGCTTGAGCTTCTCCAAGCACCCACCGAGGGTTATGGAGATGCTATTGTTGTTCCCCCGATCGTTGCCGATAATTTCGAACTTAAACCGGCATTACTATCCTTAGTAACGTCGAATCAATTTTACGGTTTCGAGAGGGATGATCCTCATTCCCACATTCGATGGTTTAACAAAATTTCATCTACCGTCAAATGTAGGAATGTTCCTCAAGAAGCAATCAAATTGCTTCTCTTTCCTTTCTCTCTCGAGGGGGCAGCCCGGACTTGGCTTGAAAAACAACCCCCTCATTCTATCTTAACATGGGAAGATTTGGTGTCGAAATTTGTGAATGAATTCTTTCCCCCTTCTAGAACCACAAGTCTTAAGAATGAAATTACCAAATTTACTCAAAAATTTGATGAATCATTTAGTGAAGCGTGGGACCGATTCAAAGAATTGCTTCGCAAATGTCCTCACCACGGATTTTCTGAGTTGCATCAAATTGATACGTTTTACAATGGATTGAACCAAACTGACCAAGATTCTCTAAACGCCGCCTCCGGTGGTTATATATTGAATCGGACTACGTGTGATGCTTTGTCCATCATCGAGAACAAGTCAAAGGTTCGCACTTCACGAAGCAAGCCGGTTGTTTCTCAAGTGAGTGTTTCACCTTCTACTTCACATTCGATGAATACTTCTAGCACGGATGCTAAAATTGACAAGCTCACGGATGCAATTCAATCTTTGGTTTTCTCTAATCAGAAAAATCCTTCTACTTCTTCTACCATTTCTTCTACCCCACAAGCTTCTCCACCCGCTCAAGCCAAAGCGGTGGAAGAAAGTTGTGTTACTTGTGGTGGTCCTCATGCTTATTACAATTGTACCGCCACCGATGGCCGTCCTTTTGAAATCAATGCCGTAGCCGGGTCTTACAACCAAGGAGGTACTCAATACCGTCCTCAAGGTGACTCGAGCTATCGTGCTAGCTATCAAGCAGGACCACCCGGTTTTCCTCAAAACAATCAAACCAGATTTAATCAAAACCAAAGTAGGGGGCAAAATGTTCCATATCAAGCCCCTACTAACCAATACCCGACCCAAGGGGTCAATTACAATCAAGGGTATCAAGCTCAAAATTACCCAGCCCCGATTGCTCCCTCTAATGATCTTTCAAATTACATTAAGACAAATGAGGTGAAAATGAAGGCTATGCAAAGTCAAATCACGAATTTGAAAAATGAATTTGAAAATTCAATGATTAAGCAGGGTAATGAGCTCAAAAGCAAAATTGATCAATCTCAAACGAAGATTGAAAGTATGTTTGATACCCTTATCAACCAATTTCACCAAGCTTCATCCTCGGGAACTCTCCCGGGTAATACAATTCCTAACCCGAAGGGTGAATTGAAAGCTATTACCACCCGAAGTGGTAAAGCTTATGAGGGACCCACGGTTCCAACTACTACTTCTTCTTCTACAAAAGTAGTTGACCGTGAGACCGAGGTGACAAAGGACAAGGTGCACTCTACAAGCCCACAAAGTACCGCACACGTCCAACCTTCGGTAGTCCCAACCCAAATTCAGGAACCCGATGTTCCGAAGTCTCAACCTAAACCTTCTATCCCATACCCATCTAGACTTAATGACCAAAAGCTCCGCGACAAAGCTAGTATCCAAATTGAGAAGTTTTTACAAATCTTTCAAGATTTACACTTCGATATTAGCTTCGCGGATGCTCTTCTTCTCATGCCAAAGTTTGCTTCAACAATCAAAAATTTGCTCAGTAACAAGGAGAAATTATTTGAGCTAGCAAAAACTCTTCTAAATGAGAATTGCTCGGCAGCTCTCCTTAAAAAGCTTCCGGAAAAGCTTGGAGATCCCGGAAAATTCCTCATTCCTTGTGATTTTCCGGGCATGGTTCAATGCTACGCCTTGGCCGATCTTGGTGCAAGCATTAACCTTATGCCGCTTTCCATTTGGAACAAGCTTTCTCTACCCCCACTTACTCCCACATGTATGACTCTTGAGCTAGCCGATAGGACTCTTACTAGTCCTAAAGGTGTAGCCGAAGATGTTTTTGTGAAAGTGGGGAAGTTTCATTTCCCAGCTGATTTCGTCGTGGTAGATTTTGATGCCGACCCCCGAGTTCCTCTTATACTTGGAAGATCTTTCTTGAGGACGGGTCGGGCATTGATTGATGTTTATGGTGAGGAACTCACCTTACGTGTTGATGATCAAGCTGTGACATTTAAGCTTGATCAGACTATGAGATACTCCTCCACTCACGATGATACATCGGTTAATCGTATTGATGTGATTGATGTTGCTTCTGAGGAGTATGCTCAGGAGATTTTAGGATTTGTAAACAAATCCTTGAGTGGCAATCCCACTCCTCCTTCTTCTCAACCTATTCTTTCCGACTCTTCCCCTTCCCTCACTCCGTTTGGGGGAAGTGATTTCATTTTGGAAGAGATCGAGGCATATCTTAAGGATGAATCAGTTTCGCCGGAAATTGATTATGCTGACATTGATCTGGAGGGAGATATTCTCTTGCTTGAGAAAATGCTTAATGATGATCCATCACCTTCTCTCCCTCCGAAGGAAATTCAAATTGAAGAAATCAAAGAACTTGAGCCAACTAATCCTCCGGAGCTCGAGCTCAAGGATTTACCTCCTCATCTTGAATATGCTTTTCTAGAAGATGATGACAAATTTCCCGTCATTATTTCTAAAGAATTAAAAGATGAGGAGAAGGTTCAACTTCTTGAAGTGCTTAAAAAGCACAAGAGTGCCATTGCTTGGCAACTCTCGGATATCAAGGGTATTGACCCTAGATTTTGTACTCACAAAATTTTGATGGAGGATGACTTCAAACCTAAAGTTCAACAACAAAGAAGGGTGAATCCGAAAATTCACGAGGTGATCAAAAAGGAGGTTCTAAAACTCCTTGATGCCGGAATGATTTACCCCATTTCTGATAGCTCGTGGGTTAGTCCCATCCATTGTGTCCCCAAAAAGGGGGGTATGACCGTTGTTACCAACGAAGAAAATGAGTTGATTCCTACACGCCTCGTCACGGGATGGAGAGTGTGTATTGATTATCGAAAACTCAATGATGCTACCCGTAAGGATCATTTCCCGTTACCTTTTATGGATCAAATGCTTGAACGTTTAGCGGGAAATGAGTTCTATTGTTTTCTTGATGGCTTTTCCGGGTATTTTCAAATACCAATTGATCCCCAAGATCAGGAAAAGACCACCTTTACGTGCCCTTACGGAACGTTTGCTTATCGACGTATGCCTTTCGGCTTATGCAATGCTCCGGGCACGTTTCAAAGGTGCATGATGGCTATATTTCACGATATGATCGAGAAAACAATGGAGGTCTTTATGGATGATTTTTCGGTGTACGGAAATTCTTTCTCTTCTTGCCTCTCCCATTTAGACAAAATGCTAAAACGGTGCGAAGACACCAATCTTGTTCTAAATTGGGAGAAGTGCCACTTTATGGTCAAAGAGGGCATTGTCCTTGGCCATAAAATTTCTAATGCCGGGATTGATGTCGATCAAGCTAAAGTCGATGTCATCGCTAAGCTACCTCATCCCACCACTGTAAAAGGAATCCGAAGTTTCCTTGGTCATGCCGGTTTCTACAGACGATTTATTCAAGACTTCTCTAAAATCGCCCGGCCTCTGACCTGTCTTCTTGAAAAAGATGCTCCATTCTTCTTCTCTCCCGAATGCATCGAAGCATTCGGGATTCTTAAAAAGAAATTAACTGAAGCACCAATTTTAGTTGCCCCCGATTGGGACTTGCCATTTGAGCTCATGTGCGATGCTAGTGATTATGCTATTGGGGCAGTCCTGGGGCAACGAAAATCTAAGCACTTTCAGCCGATACACTATGCTAGCAAGACAATGACCGAGGCTCAATCTCATTATACTACTACCGAGAAAGAGTTATTGGCCGTTGTCTATGCTTTTGAGAAATTTAGACCATATCTCGTCTTATCTAAGACCATAGTGTATACGGATCACTCGGCTCTTAAGTATCTTCTTGCTAAGCAAGATGCTAAGCCGAGATTGCTTCGGTGGATTCTCCTCCTACAAGAATTTGATGTCACTATTCGTGATAAAAAAGGAGCGGAGAATCTCGCCGCCGATCATTTGTCTAGACTTGAAAATCCCCATCAAAGTGATCTCGAGAAAAAGGAAATTACCGAAACATTTCCTCTCGAGACACTTGGGATGATATCTTTGAAAGATGATACGAGTACCCCATGGTTTGCCGACTTTGCAAATTACCATGCGGGGAATTTTGTTGTGAAAGGGATGTCGTCCCAACAGAAAAAGAAATTCTTTAAAGATGTGAAACATTATTTTTGGGACGACCCCTACTTGTTTAAAGTTTGTGCCGATCAAGTGATTAGACGGTGTGTTCACGGCCAAGAAGCCGTTGACATTCTCACAGCTTGCCATAATGGACCCACGGGGGGACATCATGGTGCCAACTACACCGCTAAAAAAGTCTTTGATTCGGGTTTCTATTGGCCGACGATTTATCGTGATGCCCACGACTTGGTGAGGTCTTGTGACTCTTGCCAACGTCAAGGAAAAATCTCACAAAAGGACGAAATACCTCAAAATGCAATTCAAGTTTGTGAGATCTTTGACATGTGGGGCATCGACTTTATGGGCCCGTTCCCGTCTTCACGAGGGAACAAGTATATACTCGTGGCGGTCGACTATTTGTCTAAATGGGAGGAAGCGAAAGCGCTCCCCACGAACGACGCCCGAGTAGTTGTGAAATTTCTAAAATCTCTCTTTGCTCGGTTTGGAGCTCCTCGTGCTATCATTAGTGATCGCGGTACGCACTTTTGCAATGACCAATTCGTAAAAGTCATGCTTAAGTACGGTGTCACTCACCGTCTTGCGACCGCGTATCACCCACAAACAAGTGGGCAAGTGGAAGTCTCCAACCGAGGTTTAAAAAGAATTCTTGAAAGGACCGTAGGAGAAAATCGTGCCTCTTGGTCAGACAAACTAGATGATGCACTATGGGATTTTCGTACAGCTTACAAAACACCCATCGGGTGTACTCCTTATAAGCTTGTGTACGGAAAGGCGTGTCATCTTGTGGAACGCTTTGTTGTTGTTCTTGAAGTTCAAACACTTGGGATATGAATCTTAGTAATGTGTTTGAGAGATATTTATGTATTGAATGTGTTTAGCATGCGGAATCTACTACAACACACTTTAAAAGAACACAAGGTGGTGAGTTTAAGTAAATGAGTGAATGCAATGAACAAATAACACAACTTAGGTTAATACAAAACGATTCAATATTATTGATGAAATAATACGGATGATCTAAGTATCACCGGGATTACAAAGTAATCTTGAATCTATGATTGTCAAAAGGATTTGTGATTCGAAGTAACTAAGTTACTTGAGAGATAGTTTGGTTTGTGGTTATTTTGGTTGTGAAAGATTACGTGCATGAAGAAGTGACTAAGATATCCTTTTATAAGATAAGGATATCTTATTACATGTTGTCAAGTAGATGAATATAATACTATACTTTGACTATATTGGCGCCTACAATTAAATACAACTACCCATGTACACTCTGATATATTCTTCTGTCACCACAGAAGACTATTCTACTTCTACATAACGTATAACAATGTACAAAGACTAATAATTCAACTAAATATCTATTACAAAATATCTAATCGACTTGACATAAGCTTGGCAGGCTCTTCATTAGCTAGCAGTACCTTCTACCCAGAAGGTACTGGTAGAACATCTTCGTACATAACAAAATCAACTAGCAGGCTCTTCATCGACTTGGCAGGCTCTTTGACTTTAATCATTTTATTCCCAACAATCCTCCCCTAAACTTGTTATTTCCATTAAAATACACAAGTTTCTGATGAATAAAATACATACCTTGAGGATTTGAGAACTCTTCCAAAAACCCTTACTTTCTATCCTTCCTTTTTCTTTCACATTGTTCAAATATGCTCCTTAGCAAACTTTGAACAATTTCTGAGTTTTCATCATCTTTGTCACACCTTAACCTCTTGGAGATCATAGTTGAGAGCACTTCATAACTAAGTGGATACTCTTTCTCAGCCAACATAAAGAGTTCAATCCCACTTGATGTGTACAAATGATGAACACTGCAATGACTTAGGAATTCCCAGGTTGTAGATGGATCATAATATGGAAACTTCCAATAATCATCTTTGGGATCAGGATCAAACATCCTATTGAATTCAACCCATAATTCCTGTTCCTTAACATCATTGCTAGAATTTGTGGTTAGCCTAATCTGCACTAGATTCCACAATACTTCCAAATCTGCTCTATCAGATGCTCTAACTAAATTTTCAAAATTCTTGAAGATAGCAGACTGTCCCCCAACCCTTGATACTTTCCATGACTTACCAAATCTATCATGGTGTATTTCCCAATCAATTATAGGGTGTCTAGACCTAATTGGATCAGCATGTATGATAGTAGGTAAAGTTATCAACATTTTACTTACTTGCTCTGTGTCCAATTTTGCTACTTCTTTCATCTGAGCATCTTCCTTCTTCTTTGAAGACCTTTCTTGTGTGTGTTCAGGAGGAGTGCAGTGGTTCTTTTTGTATGCTTCAATGTATAGATGCTGCAACTCTTCAAATGATTTTCTTTTGAGTTGATGATCCTTCCAATTTGCTGACCTTTTCAGATATAACTTGAAGAACTTCATCTGCTCTTTCTGATCATGTGGCAATTTAAACCCTTTCTCCTTATACTGCATGATCTGCTGAAATACATCATTTAAGGCTTCTTCTCTATACTTTTTGGTGATGAATTCTTCAAGCTTGGCTGTCTTTTCTTCTACACTGAGAGACTCATCATCCATATACACAGAGGCTTGACCTCTTACAATTGGATCAATAGAGATAATCCATTGTAGTTGTGCATCAAATATTTGTGCAGCTTGAGAATCAATAAGGGCTTGAGCAGCATCTTCAGCATCTTTCTGCTCTTTCATTACTTCAAGCATTCTTGAAGCTTCAAGTGCTTTTAGCTCTTCTTCATGAACCCTCTTGGCCTCTTCTTCTCCTAAAGCCATCTGAATTTGCTGAGTTCTTTTCAACTTCTTGGACTTTGGCTCATCTTCAATCAGAATACCTTTGCCCTTATCCTTTGGAGGTGAATCTTGTGATGGAGCAGAAGATTGCTCATCAGCAATTAAAACTCTCTTTCTCTTGTACACTCTCTCAGCAGACCCTTTATACCCCATAGCCAATAGCCTTTCTCTCCTAGCAGACTCTTCTTCTGGCCTAGCAGGCTCTTGCCCTGCTCCAACAGGCTCTTGCCCTGCTCCAACAGGCTCTTCATCATAAACTTGAGTTCCATCATGGAATTCAAATTGAGCCTGTTCCTCCTCTTCTTCCTCATCTTCAGACCTATCCTTCCTCCCTTTTTTGGAAGAGTGATCTATCCTATCAGCATCTGACTGTGAAGAACTAGATAAAACAACCTTTGCAGACTTTTTACCTTTTAACTTCTTCACTTCACCCTCCAATCTCTTAACCCTCTTGACCAATTTGATGTTGATCTGAGAAAACCTTTCATTTTGACTTTTAAGAGCATTCTCTAAGAACTTCACCTTGTCTTTCAACTCCTGCATTGTCTGAGGTGATTGGGTTTGTGATATATGATGTGGGGATGGTGGTGGTGTTGCTGATGGTACTGGAGATGGTGTTGGTGATTTTTGATGTGTTTGTGAAATGAAACCATGTGAAGAACTAGATGATGGTGTATCAGCAGATGGTGTGGGTTCTTCTGGATGTTGTGGTACCATTTCATCAAAAAGTGGAACTTCCTCCCCTCTAAAACCAATTCTCATATTTGAAAATACTTTGTGAGAAAGTTTTGGTGTTTCATAAACTGAGTCTGTGGGAAGCAACACATGTTGTGATTTTCCAATGATGCAACCAATAAATCTTGGATACATCAAAAACTTTGTTTTACTTTTCACATTGTTTATCAATCCTTCAAAAATATATTTAGAAAAATTGTATTTTCTGTTTGTAGCTAAGCAAATGAGAGCAGAAGCCATGTTTCCACTAAATTGCTCCCAAGAGGTTTTCTTCTGGCTCAAACAGTGAAGGATTGTGTGAATCAAAAATCTCCATTGCGGAGTAAGATGCTTTTTCAGAAAAGTGAGTTTGTTGGACTCAGCATGATACCCCATTCTTGTTAAATTTTCAAAAATTTCAGTATCTGGTAACTGACTAATACCATCAGAATCATCCAAATGAAGATGCCTTCTTAAGGATGACTCAGTAAGAGTCAAATGTTTACCATCCACTTTGGCTTTTATTCTTTGTTCCCCATTTTCAGAAGTTTTAATTTTAGCAGATTGCCAAAATTGTAAAATTTGATTTTCATAAATAGTGGGATTGACTAGCAAAGCAAACCTGATGTAGGAGTTGTTTAAAAAGTCCACTACTTGATGAAATGAGGCATTATCCTCTGACTTTTCCAAAAATGCTAACTGATTGTGACGTTGGACAAAATCTAGAACAACTGTGGAAGCCATAATGAAAATTTTTAATATGTTGGTGGGATTTGTTGGTAGTACTGGTAGAAGATGAAAGGTGTATGTGAATTATGATAGTGACTGATGAAAGAAGATATGAGAGAATTACTTTTAACCGACAATAAGAAAGATTAAAATAAGTAAATGAAAAGGCGGTTAAAAAGATCTTTTATATGTAAAATATAATATAATATAATCATCAGTGAATTACATAACTACCCCAACGGCTAATTTTAACTACCAGGCCTAATGGCTAAAACTTTTTCTGACAGGCTCAACGGCTATTTAGCAGTACCTTTTTATACTAGCAGTACCAATTTTGAACTACCAGTACCTTTGAAAGTTTTATAAAAATCCCTTATAGTTTTTAGCAAACTACCAGCTATCAACGGATTTGAGTTGTCTTTACCAAAAGCCGTTTGCTTAAGGACTAGCTAACTATTTACAATTAAGTATGGTTAGTTAACAACCATATAGTTTTTGGTAAACTATCAACCATCAACGGATTTGATTTGTCTTTACCAAAAGCCGTTTGCTTAAGGACTAGCCAACTCTTAAGTTTGTGAAAACTTGGTGAGCTGAATACCAAAAGCCATGATGGCCCAAAGATGGTGCAATTTCCTTGGATGGAGGAAATTTAGAAAGGCAATGATGCTGTGTATCTTGGATGATTAGTTCAACAAGTGAAATCATCTAATGTCATGCCTTTGAGTTGAAACCTTTCTTAGTTTGATCTAGATAGAACTTTCTCCTTTGAGAAATGCTTCATCCCTTCTAGATATATGATCTAACTCTCTCTATTTCAACTCTGCATCATCTTGTATGCTCTTGTCTTTTCTTTCATAAATTGGTCTTTCTTCCATTTTGGGCTATTAATTCCTCCCCTGAGATTGTTATTTCTCCTGAAATGAATATAACTTTTGTTGCCCCTTTTGTTTGAAAGAACTCTTGTTTTGTTATCAACCTGAAATATGTTAGTTGCAAACCAAAAGAACAAAGTGTAGAACATTTGATCTATATAATTGTAAACATTCAAGCATTTATATGAACAAAACATAGCAATTTTGTATCAGCAGGACCAATTATGAACTAACAGGACCTTTTGACTAACTAGCAGTACCATGTTTAAAATCCAATACCAGTTAATTTTATGAACAAAAACACATGTTTTTCAAAGATTTATCATTCCAATACCTCCTACAAGATATTTGAATCTACCTAAATCAAAAGCTTTGGTGAGAAGGTCTGCATAATTCTTTTCAGAATCAATTTTAACTACTTGAATTAACCTCTTCTCATTGCAATCCCTTATGAAATGGTGTCTGATTTCAATATGTTTTGTTTTTGAGTGTTGAACTGGGTTTTTAATGATGCAAATAGTACTGCTATTGTCAATATAAATAATGGTGTTAAGAAAATTGTACCCATAGTCAAGCAGTTGATTTTGGATCCAAAGAACTTGCCCACAACAACTTGCACCAGCAACATATTCTGCTTCAGTTGTAGAATTGGCCACCATTGTTTGTTTCTTGCATTGCCAAGAGATTAGTCTGCAACCAAGAAATTGACATCCACCAGTTGTGGATTTTCTGTCTAGTGTTGCACCAGCATAGTCACTATCCGAATAAGCCATCAATTCAAAAGATGATTCCCTTGGATACCAAAGACCCAACCTAGGTTGACCTTTAAGATATCTAAAGATTCTTTTGACTGCTGTGAGATGAGAGATTTTGGGATGTATTTGAAACCTTGCACATACACATACTGAGAACATGATATCTGGTCTTGATGATGTAAGATACATCAAGGACCCAATCATAGATCTATAATTGTGCAAATCCATATCTTCTCCTTCAGCATCCTTGAGTAGCCCTTTGTCTGGATCCATTGGTGTACTTGCAACCTTAGAATCAGCAAAATTAAATTTTCTTAAGATCTCTGCTACATATTTATCTTGGCTGATAAATATGCCTTCTTTGGATTGTTTCACTTGGAGACCTAAAAAGAAAGTAAGTTCCCCCATGGAACTCATTTCAAACTTACTGTGCATAAGTTTTTCAAATTCTACACACAAGTCTTGGTTTGTTGATCCAAAGATTATGTCATCAACATAAATCTGCACTAACAAGATGTCTTGCTTTGTCCTTTTGATGAACAAAGTTGGATCAATCCTGCCTCTTTGGAATCCACTTTCTAGTAGAAAACAAGCCAATGTTTCATACCATGCCCTTGGAGCTTGGTGTAGGCCATACAAAGCCTTGGTAACTTTGTAAACTTTATCTGGATACTCAGCATCAATGAAGCCTGGAGGTTGAGATACATATACTGGTTCTTCAATTTCACCATACAAAAATGCACTCTTAACATCCATTTGATAGACAGTGAAGCCTATGAATGAAGCATAGGCTAAGAAAAGCCTAATTGCTTCAAGTCTTGCAACTGGAGCAAACACTTCTTCATAATCTACCCCTTCCTCTTGAGTATATCCTTGTGCTACCAATCTAGCCTTGTTTCTGATCACTATACCCCTTTCATCTTTCTTGTTTCTGAACACCCATTTGGTTCCAATTGCCCTATGACCTCTTGGCAAATCAACCAATATCCAAACCTTCTGAATCTTGAATTGGAGAAGCTCTTCTTGCATAGCTTCCACCCAACTTGCATCATCTAAAGCTTTGTTTATATTTTTGGGTTCAGCCTGAGATAGAAAACATGAAAACAGGCATATATTGGAATTATCATTATTCTTTTCTTCATACATAGAGGAGATAAACCCTTCTTCATGTGTAGATAAGACTTGAGATAAACCAACTTGAGATCTTGTTCTAACACCAGAAGTCATGCTTCCAATCACATCATCAGTTGAGTGATCTTTGAGAATTCTAGTGTTTGGTGTTTTAGGAACTTCATATGTAGTTGGAAGATTGCTAATCCCAACTTCTTCTTGAAAAGAATCTTCTATTTGAATATTCAATGGCTCAGCAGTACCAATACTTGTACTAGCAGGACCATCTGAAGAACTGGCAGTACCATTGTCATAAGCACCACTTTCTTGATTCTTTTGATTCTGAGTTCCTTGATCTTCTTCATTGCCTTCAATTGTTGTGTCTGAAGGTCCTTCTTCACTTGAAGATAGATCCATACTTTTCCAAATTGGCATCCAGATGTAATCTTGATTTTTAGGAGAGTCAACATTGTCTTCAGAACCTGCATTTTCATTAGCATTTGTACCTGTAACAGGCACATAATTCATAGATTCTGAAAGCCTATCAACATCAAACATCCAATCTGGTCCAACTCCTTTCACATTTGCTAGTTTCTCTTGAAACTCTATGTGAAGATTTTCTTCTACTAGCCTAGTGCAAGTGTTAAACACTCTATAGGCCTTACTCTGCAAGGAATACCCTATCAAAAAGCCAACATCTGCTTTTCCATCAAATTTGCCTAAATGATCTTTGGTATTGAGAATAGTGACATGACAACCAAAAGGTCTCATAAAACTTAAAGATGGTTTTCTACCAAAGAAAAGTTCATAAGGTGTTTTTCTATGTGGTTTTGTCACAAGAACCCTGTTTTGTACATAACAAGCAGTACCAACTGCTTCAGCCCAAAATGAAATAGGCAACTTAGAGTCTACTAACATAGTTCTAGCAGCCTCTATAAGTGTTCTATTCTTTCTTTCTGCTACTCCATTTTGCTGAGGTGTTCTAGCTACACTAAACTCTCTTTTTATGCCTTTTTCCTTGCAAAAGTCATCCATAACTCTATTCTTGAACTCTGTCCCATTGTCACACCTGATGATTTTGACTTTCTTATCAGATTGGTTTTCTACCTCAGTGATATAGGTTTTAAGTATCTCACTAGTTTCATGTTTAGATCTTAAGAAGAAAACCCATGAAAATCTGCTATAGTCATCAGTAACAACCAGACAATATTTCTTTCCATTCAAGCTGCACACATTAGTAGGACCAAAGAGATCCATATGAAGCATATGTAAAGCCTGAGTAATAGAGTTTTGGGTCTTGGGCTTACAAGAAGCTCTATGTTGTTTGCCTTTTAGACAGTCAACACAAGTTTGGTCGTTTTGGAAAATCTTTTTGGGTAAGCCTCTTACTAAATCATATTTTGCAATAGTGTTGATTGTTTTAAAGTTTACATGACCAAGCCTTCTATGCCAAAACATAGATTCATCCAATGAGGCTTTTGCTACCAAACAAGTTAAACCTTCCTTGGGATCAATGTTCTTTAAATTGACACTATACATATTGTTCCTTTTTGGAATTTTAAGAAGTATCTGACTCTCATCAGGCATCTTAAAATCAGAAGAAAGAACCATACATCCATTGTCAGTAAAAAGAACATTGTTCTTTTTGTCACACATTTGTGAGACACTAAGAAGATATAACTTGAAGATCTTTCACAAAATACAAATTTTCAAAATCTAGTTTACTGGTTTTGATAGTACCTTTACCAGTGATCTTTCCTTTTATTCCACCCCCAAAGGTAACATATCCTCCATCAAATGTTTTGAAATCTGAGAGGAATGACATGTTGCCTGTCATGTGCCTTGAACACCCACTATCAACATATCCTTGATCTTCAAAATCAGTTGAATGTTCCTGCACATGAAAAAAACACATTAGTTTCCTTGGGGTACCCAAGCCATGACAGACTTGGGTTTGCCTCTTGCATCAATGAAGTCAAACCTTTTCAGGATTGTTGATGCACCTTTTGATTGGATTGGTTTCCAAATCCAACATGCTGAGGACTTAACAGCACTTTCCCTTCTAATCCATTGTGTGGTCTTTGGTCTATCAGTACCAATTTTGGCAATACCAATTTTGGCAGTACCATGTGGTCTAGCAGGACCTTTTGGTCTAGCAGGACCTTTGGTTTTTGGACTCCAAACTTTTGTTTTGACCACATTTATCTTTTGAATAGGATTCTTCTCAACTTTTGGTACACTTTTGAAAGTGTTTCTTGTACCCTTTTCAGTTGGTTTTGTAATAACAGACTTATGTTGTCTAACAGTATGTTTAACATTTGTGGTGTTAGACTTAACAAAACCTTTTCTGGGGTGAGTAACATTTGTTTTAGCTTTTGATTTACTCCCAGAAACCCATTTATTACAATAAGCATGAAGATGATTAAAGCTACCACAATAATAACAAGCCTTATTAAACATAACAAAGTCATCACCTAGTTGTTGTGACTTTAGGTTGTTCCAATTTCTTTGGCTTCCCCTAGGTTTGTTATTACAATTTTTACAACTTTCAACTGTTTTCAAAACAGTTTTGGCCTTAGCTTTAACTTCTACTTTCTTAGGACTGGTTGGTCCTACTTTGATTCCTTTGATAGGAATAGTCTGATCTTCATCATCATCAGATACCCAATCCTCAATAATTAGGACATCTGGTCTCTTATCAGTGAGCACCTTAGAGAGTGGAACATTCTTAGCACTCTCAGAAGGTCCACTTATCACTACAGGTTTATCCAATGGTTTGTTAACAAATTCATGTAAACCTGATACAGCAAGATCACTACCCTGAGGACATGGAATTCCTCTATAAGGAGGTGGACATTCATTGTATCCTATCCCTGATTTTATTTTCTTATTCAACTGATTCTCTACTATGCTCTTAGTACACTCAGAAGCATTTTCCAATTTAGTAACAGTCAGTTGAATATTGTCTCTAGCTAATGTCACTTTAGTGCACTCAGTCCTTAACATTTCTATTTCAGTATCTTTCAAATATATTTGTCTATTAAGAGCACCTTTAGCATCAGAAAATGTGAGTTCATTTTCTCTATAGTGAATGATTTGTTTTTCTAGCTTGGACATACCACACTGATGGTTAAATAAGGTTTGTTGGGTTTTTCTATGTTCTAATACTTCTGTATCATAAGCTTTACTTATGATTTTTAATTCTTTAAAAGATTCACAATCATTAGAACATTTGATAATTTGTACCTCAGGGGTGGAGAATGCCATCAAAGCCAATTCATCAGAAGTTGACTCATCTTCACCCATGAAACTCCAATCAAAACCCATGCCATCAATAGCAACCATTGCTTTTGGCTCTGCAACTTCAACAACCTTACTCTTGCTTTCAAAGCTTCCTTTCTTCTCAAAGCTTCCTTTATTTCTATTGTCAAACCCTCTACCCTTGTCATCCTGCTTCTTAGGTCTTCTACACTCTCTAGAGTAGTGACCTTTCATGTGGCAGTTGTAACACTCCACCTTTGACTTATCATAGCCAGCAGGCTCATTTCCATCTATCAGAATTTTCTTGCCAGTCCTCATCATCAACTTCTTGGCTCTAATGCTTAAAAGTGAAAGTTGCCACTTTATGTCCATTTCTTCAAGATCATCAGGATGAATCTCTTGAAGGTCTTCAAATGATAATACAGACCCATTGTGCTGAGATGTAAGAAAAGCACACCCAATTGTTTCATCTAATATGGATTTGGTACTACCAGAAGTACTAGCAGTACCAAAGGTTGTATTAGCAGTACCTTCTTCTCTGCTACCTTGTTCTTCATTATCAACCTTTGACATGCTTGGGGATGAAACAAAAGCCATATTTCCAGAACTTGACCCAGTAGTCTTCTTTACTTCATGCTCTACTATTTTGAAATTGTTGTAGAGATCATTGAGACTCATCTGGTCAATATCTGACTTGTTCTTCCATACAATGACATGCATAGACCATTCTGAAGGTAAACTTCTAAGAAATTTAGAGTTTAGGTCTTCTTGAGTTATCATCACTTCATGGATGGCTAACTGACTTGCAAGCTTCTGAAGTCTATTGAACATACTGTCCAAAGACTCATTGGTTGTGGCTGTGAAGTTCTCAAATTGTTGTTTGAGAAGGGTTTTCTATGTTTTCTTGGTAGCATCATTACCACCAAACCTAGCCACAATTGCTTCAAAAAGGGTTTTGGCATCTTTGTATTTGTTGAAGATCAGAAGTTGATCATTTGGAATAGTCATCAGTAACATACTCCTTGCCTTTAGATCATTTCTCTTCTGAACTTTTTCATCTGCATTTGATGGTTGATCTTGTATTCTTGTTACAAGAGCATCATTTACTGTTGTAGTGGTGATTTGGGGTTTAAATGAATTGCCTTGTTCAATGATCTCCCAAAGTGCATAGTCCTGCACTTGAAAGTATTGTTCAACCCTTAGTCTCCACATTTCAAACTCGTTTTGCTTGAGTAATGGAAGTTTAGCTGCAACATTGGTTTGAATATGTTCAACATCCATTTTTCTTTTAAATTAGTAAATATCAAGCCTAGCTCTGATACCACTTGTGGAACGCTTTGTTGTTGTTCTTGAAGTTCAAACACTTGGGATATGAATCTTAGTAATGTGTTTGAGAGATATTTATGTATTGAATGTGTTTAGCATGCGGAATCTACTACAACACACTTTAAAAGAACACAAGGTGGTGAGTTTAAGTAAATGAGTGAATGCAATGAACAAATAACACAACTTAGGTTAATACAAAACGATTCAATATTATTGATGAAATAATACGGATGATCTAAGTATCACCGGGATTACAAAGTAATCTTGAATCTATGATTGTCAAAAGGATTTGTGATTCGAAGTAACTAAGTTACTTGAGAGATAGTTTGGTTTGTGGTTATTTTGGTTGTGAAAGATTACGTGCATGAAGAAGTGACTAAGATATCCTTTTATAAGATAAGGATATCTTATTACATGTTGTCAAGTAGATGAATATAATACTATACTTTGACTATATTGGCGCCTACAATTAAATACAACTACCCATGTACACTCTGATATATTCTTCTGTCACCACAGAAGACTATTCTACTTCTACATAACGTATAACAATGTACAAAGACTAATAATTCAACTAAATATCTATTACAAAATATCTAATCGACTTGACATAAGCTTGGCAGGCTCTTCATTAGCTAGCAGTACCTTCTACCCAGAAGGTACTGGTAGAACATCTTCGTACATAACAAAATCAACTAGCAGGCTCTTCATCGACTTGGCAGGCTCTTTGACTTTGATCATTTTATTCCCAACATCTACCGATCGAGCTTGAGCACAAAGCCTATTGGGCCTTGAAGCATGCAAATTTTGACCTTAAGACCGCGGGTGATCACCGAAAGCTTCAATTGAATGAATTAAATGAGCTTCGGGATCAATCCTACGAGAACTCTTTAATCTACAAAGAGAAAACAAAGAGGATTCATGACTCCAAAATCAAAAACCGCGTTTTCAATGTTGGTGATCGAGTCCTCCTCTTCAATTCTCGATTAAAGATTTTCTCGGGCAAATTAAAAACCCGTTGGTCTGGGCCGTTCACCGTTGCTCAAGTTTTTCCATATGGAACCGTCGAGTTATCTCAAACCGACGGTCCCAACTTCAAAGTGAACGGTCATAGGTTGAAGCATTATTTTGGAGGGGACATACCATCCATGGTTGTCCCGGATCTCCAAACTTTCCCCAAGGACAATTAAATACGGGGTCGAGTCAAGCTCATGTGACTCGGTTACCAAAAACAAGCGCTTCGTGGGAGGCACCCCATGCTTATCCATCTATCTTCTTATCTATTTTCTAATAAGTGTAGTGAGGAGGGCTCCCTCTTCCATTTCTTGTGTGTCGTGCTTTTCTGTGCTATGTCCAGGTTAGCCCGATTGATGAAGACTCTCGTGCTCGTGGTTTGCTTCTCTCCACTCGAGTTTCATCATTCGTTGCTTATCCAATATCCTAAAATCTTATCGTTTTACATCTATCTTTTGGCATAATTAATAAACGGCTGTAGATTTTTGTAGGAGAACCCTTACCTTTAAGACATTGAGGGCAATGTCTCGTTTTAGTCTGGGGGGGGTAATCTTTCGATTTGATTTTTGCCTTGCATTTTTGCCGTTTACTCATGCAACCCCGTTTTTCCTCCAAATTTGAAAAAAATCCAAAAAAATGAGAAAATTTAAAAAAAAAATTTTGCAAAAATATAATAAATTTTGACATTTTGTTGACTTTCCGCTGGTGAGAGTAGGAATAAAATTCTGACTTGACCGGGCGTGTTGAGCCCTAGCTTGTCCCCTTAACCATTTTATAATCTATAAGCTTGTGCTAGTCTTTTACACAAGGAGCTATAAAATGCGAATTCTTTTTAAGAATTTGCAAGTTCCCGTATCGACTTTATATATGCATGGCTTGATTATAAGGCTAAGCATTCGCGGATCTTATTATTTAAGATTTTAAATTTGCGAAGAACGAGAAATGATAGAGTTTATTTAGAAGTTAGATGCTAAGCGTGGAGTAGTTGGTTCTCTTTAGAGCTCATCGAAGTTACTTGTGGCCTTTTGCTCCCACAAAATTGTTTCACCATATATAATTGTAAGAATAATTAAAGATGTTAGGTTTTGCCGATGATTAGTTCTTAGTCTTCTTAAAAGAATCCTTGTTTTGAAAATTGGGTACACATCAAGGTTCCTCAATAAATAAGTTTAATAATAATAAGTTAAGTGCTCTAAGCCACGGATTCGAGATCGGGCCTTGGATCCTTATTTCCGGAAGGCGTTTAGGTCTTGGCTACCCTCTTGCACCGGCCCTTGGACCTCTAGTTCAGGAATGTGTGAGGTCTTGGTCTAACCACCTTGGATCCTCATTTCAGGAATGTCTAGAGTCTTGGAACACTCCGTTGTAACGGCCCTTGGATCCTTTATTCCGGAAGGTGTAAGGTCTTGGAACTAAACCGTGAAGCTCCGTCGTTTAGGGTACGCAAGTGAAAAGTTAGTGATATGAAAAATGAAAAAAAAAAAAAAAAAAAAAAAAAAAAATAGAAAAAGTCAAAAATATAAATAAAAACCTTGATGTGGACCTCATTTTCAAAGCAATGGTTCTCAAGAGAAGATTGAAAACTACTTAGCGTCCTAATTTAGTATCTTTATCGGACTAAAATTTATCAAAACGAGAATATGAAGCAATTCATTTCTCGCCAAAAATAAAATAAATAGAGGAAATTAGGAAAAATGGGAGCAAGAGGTAATTACACAAGTAACTCTCATGGGTAGTGTTGGCATCTAACTTGTAAATAGACAATGATTTCGTTTTTAAGCTTAGTTTGGGGACTCGTGAAAAATCAGGAACGGCGAATTTTATCCGTATGGTCACTTCTTTATGAGTCGTGTTTCCTACTCGAAGAACTTGAAAGTTATCGTGAGATAATGATTGTCAACAAAGCCGTCACATGATAATGAGAAAAATACAAAAATAGAATAAAATGTAAAATCGGGGAGTTTTTAGAACTTAAGATTTCTTAATCTCTTTTGAAAATTTTGCTACTTCTCAAAGTTAGTAAAAAGAGATAAGAAATTTTTCGATTTAAAAACGTGTTTTTATAACATTGCGTGAGGACACAGCAATATCTTAGTCTGGGGGAATTTTGGTATGTGCTTAAACAAATACCTTTTCTTGACCAAAACCGGACCCAAATAGACCAAAAACTAACCAAAATGCCAAAAGATATTGTGTTTTTGTGTTTATGTATGTGCAGGCAACGGATAAACGAAAAACGACAAAAGACAAAGAAAAATCCGAAAAACACGGGCACGAGACGTGGAAAAGATATTTATAGAGCCGAAGCCGGGAAAGTCGTTTTTCATGCGGATTTGATTCAAGCTCAAGAAATATCACAATGGCCCTTGGATTATTTAATATTGGCAAAATTGGTCCTTTGATTAAATTTTAAGTAATGGCAGAAATGGTCCCCGAACTTTCATGATTTACACCTATGGTCCTTGTGTTTAACTATTTTTTGTCTTAGCTACAAACCACAACCGGATCAAACAAATTACAATCCACTAAAACAAAACACAAACCCATCCATTCACCCCACAGCCCATACCCACCGGCCCAAAGCTCATCAAACTAAAACAAAGCCCACTCACCTAAAACCGACCCAACACCTAAACAATTTAACCCACTTTAACCCGACCCAATCCCCACACTTACTAATACCCGTAGCTAAAAACACTGGGTCAAACCCCTCTTTTGTGGTCAACATTCTAATCACACAACCCTAACCACTATTCACCCTCTTCATCCTCCTTAATCACCTGATAATCGTCCATCTCATCACCTCACCACACCAGTCCAAAACACCCACATGGTGTTGTCTTTGGTCCCCTCCTCTCCACCTCAGCGATCCGAGGCAACAAAGAAGATCAACGATCAAGATGTGAAGATGTGGTGAGCACGTTATGATCCAAGGGTCACAAAAGAAACACAACCGCAAGTGAGGGATACACTCACGAAAGAAACACACTCGAACTAGGGTTTTACATTTTTTTAGTATAAATAGTCGAATAGAGCCGAGTCATTTTTTTTCTTTTCGAGGTTTATTTTAGCAATTTTAATTTAAGGTTTGTACTTTTTTTATTTTTCAGTTGTAATTTACTCTTGATTTAATATAAGTTTATTTTTTTTTATTTATTCGGCTTATTGTTATTTTTCTGCTTATTTTTGCTTATTTGTTTTTTTTTTCTTCTGCTTATTTGGTCTTGAATATGCTAGCTGAATTAGTTAGAGTAGTTAGTGTATGCTTGATATTGTTAGTTAATTTAGTCTTTCTATTGTCATGTTAAAATCAGTGTTATAAAGGTATGTTTGACTTTTTGAGTCAAACGGGTAGTTTGCTTATTACTGCTCTTGTTTTTTTTTTCTGCTTTTAGTTGCTTATGTGGTGATGCTTTAGTGTAGATTATAGCTAAGTTAGTGAAGTTTATAAGTTTGTTGATGTGCTGAGTGTATGTAGCATGATCTGTGCTGAGTGTGGTGCTTGAAGTTTGTTTTGGATTTAACAAGAGTTTTATTTTTGGACTAAGGCTGTTACTAGGTTCACTATCTTCTTGGATTTGGTTGTTAGTATGCTAAGTTTGTTGAAGTTTAAGGTTTTAAGTCAAGGAAAAAAATTAAAATAGCAAAAAAATATATATATATATATATATATATATATATATATATATATATATAAATATATATATATATATATATATATATTGACAGTCCTGGGGTTCGAACCCAGGACAGTTAGCTCGCAACACAAGCAACCAACCACTGCACTCACTTTTCTTTTAAGTTAAACCTTACAAAATTTGAATTAAAACCCTTTCATTTTCTTTTCCCTTTTTTAGCTTATTGTGAGCTGTTGGCTTATTTTCGGCTTATTTAAAAAAGCATTTTCACTTTTTATATTTTTCATAGCTCAAGTTTAGTATTAAGTATTTTAGAAAAAAAATTCAGAATTTTCTTTTTCCATTTAGTATTTTTAATCAATTATTTTCTTTTAAATAGTTTTTAATTTATAAAAAATTATTAAAAAGTCAAAAAAATATCTTTCTTTTTTTCAAAATTTTCTTTTTATATTTAAGTCGTAGGAAAATTATTTTGGTACTTGTAGGGTTAATTTTTAAATATTTTGACGTTTTTACTCGTTCGTAGTTTACCGTTCGCGTTTATTAATTTTCGTTTTATTTAAAAACCAAAATAAACTCTCGTCTTTTCAAGCACTTTAATTACAAACCGAAAACGATATCCTCAATTTCACGCCTCGTTGGGACCTCGACCCGGGTATACGCTTATCCGGTTATTAAATCGATTGTCGCGTTAAAGTGTTCCTCGTTGACTTTTCTTCGTGAGAGGTTGACTTGTGACGCGTTTTGAAACGACTATCAATAGTATTGAGTACTTAGAGATTTGCATGGTGCACAAATTCTCTACACCGTTCTTCCAACAATAGTGCAAGCTTAAGTAACAAATTTGGGGAATTCTACTCCATTTTCAAGTTGGGTATATCGGGTTTACTTCACCAAGTGGTCACAGCAATAGCCGACAGAATACGAGGTTGGTTAGTTAGCCAAAGTCTTTAAAGGTTGAGATGTGATCAGTAATTTTCATGGGATATTCGACGCTACAGCACGTCAAAGATGCTTCACAGTCTAAGAAAAATCTTTCAAGATCCTTCAACGTCCTTCATGACTTTTCAAGATGTTTGCTTAAGACAAGAACTTCTCGTGTATATGGTCGTACACGTCAATGATGCTTCCGATAGTTCGAAACCATCATGGGGGAGAAACGTGTACTTTGATGATATAAGGTCAACCTCAAGGGGGAAGTAGTTTATACTACTTTAATTAGCATGGTTTGTGAAGTATTCTACATATGTGAGAAGAATTGCTGCTGATCTCTTGCATGTTCCCCCAAACAGTTATTCACCAGAATCAAATTTGTCATAACACATTCAATTTATCATTGTCTCACAGTTTCTTCTTCATTTTGTAAAATCCCGCGAAAGAATCTATTTCTCGGTTTAAATCATAGATTTGTAAAATCCCGTGATGATGGAACCATCCTGGAGAAAGAAAAGTGCATTTCCGGATCTTAATTGATTCTGGTGCTACGGTTTCAACTTAGAAGAAGGGATAATGTGTGTACTTCATGTATTGGATGATTTTTTGATATACTTTATGGCATTTTGGTTAAAACAAAGTTTCACGGGGTTATGCACTTTTTACAAAGATCGGGATAAAACCATTATCAAAGTTCATTTAAAACATCAAAAGGGGCTAGATCTGGGCATTTAAACCACAAGATGTGACTACGGCATTAATTCATTATTATTTATTTGAGGTTGAAGTGAAATTTCACGGGTGTGTGTACTTAGTATCTGAAGATATCGGGGTTGGTTGGATGAAGATTCTTTGAGATCCTTGTTCGAGCTTTTAACCTTTACAATGACAAAGACTTGGATATCTAATTATTTTTGTGACTCTTCCTTTCTATTACCACAAAATAACTGTCACTTTAAGGAGTTACGTTGTAGTGCTCAGTGTCATACGAAGTTGTAGATATTCAAGAGGTGATGTACGTCTTATACTTGATGGTTGGTTGGTTGAAGAGTATAGAGTACTTAGGGATTCGAAGTTGCACGAACTCTCTACACCGCTCTTAGTCACACATTAGTGCATGCTTAAGTCACAAGTTCGGGCTATTTTATTTCAGTCTCAAGTTCATCATATTGGGTTTTTCTCCATCAGTAGTCACGACAAAGAGCCGACAGAATGATAATGGGGTTGGTAACGAGTTAGCTGAGAGAAGTAGAACAGAGAGAGATGATGTCTGTTCACATCAGTTCAGGCCTCGCTCTTCATCGACATATGGCGTCTGCAGATAACTCTTCAGGCCCCGTTCCTCAAAGAAAAGAAAGGTGTACGCCTCAGTGCGCGTTATCTTCGGAAGAAGAGAAATCTTCTTGTTTATGATCACTCTCTTCAACATGCTTCATGCTTTTCCCATGCTCATTCAGACATCAAGTGAATCAACGTTCTGTAGTCATCGTTATTTACTTATTCAATCAAAAATGGCAACCTCATATGCAATTTTTGAGGGGGAGAAGGGTGAATATACTACATGTTGATTGTTTTCTTTAAATGGTCATACGGCTCCTGCACAAATCAGTTCAGGACCCGCACTTAATTTGATGACTCCTGATGTTTATCGACATCTTCTCACGGGCTGATATAATCAGTGATAAAGTGCTTCCAGTTAATGCTTCATGTACACATCATTATGCTGATTTTGATTAATCGTAACCATCAGGGGAGAGAAATGTGTACACCAAGGACGCACAACAAGTTCACATGATCAGGTTTAATGTCTTATGAAACAAATTCAAGATGCTCAGTTTTTTAACTTGTTACTTTGGTATTTTCATTTCATGTGTACGTCACGGACTGATTAATCGTAACCATCAGGGGAGAGAAATGTATACACCAAGGACGCACAAAAAGTTCACGTGATCGGAGTTAATGTCTTATGAAACAAATTCAAGATGATCAGTATTTCAACTTGTTACTTTGGTATTATCATTTCATGTGTACGTCACGGACTAATTTGTTATATGTAAAATAACTGGAATGCATTTGGTGAGAGGAAGATGTTGATATTCTATTCCCCAAATGGACAATCTTGAAGAAGGTCGAGTCTACAGTCTGTTCTACATTTTCTGCTGCGTGTTAGAAGACTAAAGACAACATGCAATTAACTATCAGAAGACTTCTTCATATTCAGGGCATTCATCAGAAAGGTAGTCAGTTTGGGGGAGAGCACTAATTAGGGGAGAGTGAAAAGCCAGATTTAATCCCTAATTAGATTTGCTGACATTATTCTTCAGCAAGTAAAGTGATGGCAGCTGAGAAGAGTCTGGAAGCTGAAAGATGTAATGAAGCGTGAAGACCACTCTCGGAACTGCTGCATCAAGTGTTCTACCGTCTATGAAGAACTAAGATATAATGTTTCAACCATTGGTTTGAAGAATACTTTCAGCTCGTTCAAGTGTTGTATCTCCTATGTTCCGCTGATGTACAGATATCTACTGATACAACCGGTACTCCTTCATCAACCACAATGGTTCAAGATGTACCATCTGTTAGTACTTCTCCAACAACTCATGAAACTATATCTTTAGTCATTCATCAAGGTGTTGAAGAACAAATTTAAGGAATTCAAATTCCTGAGATCAATAATGAACCCCTCCTCCATAATCTTACTCCAGACCCGAGTTCTGGAGAATCATCTTCACAAAGGGTCATTCGATCAAATTCTCATCAGCTCAATCAATCGTTTGATTATATCAGCAAGTGGTCAAAGGCTCATCCATTGGAGAATGTGATTGGCAATCCTTCTCAACCTGTTTCGACAAGAAGTCAACTACAAACTCATGCCATATGGTGCTACTTTGATACACATGGAAATCCGATACCATTCGGTGGAAAACGATTTGATTGAACTCTTATCCATCTAAGGAAGAATTAAGGCGGTAATTCTTCACGTATCCTTTGTAATTATATAAAATCATAAAAACACAAAAATATTTTTTTCCAATCTCGTAAAACTTTTATAAAAAGAAAATAGAAAAATATAAAACCAATAAAAACCATAAAAATCAGAAAAATAGAAAATACCAAAAATAGTTTTTTTTTCAAGGCATGTCTTCTGGTATCGATAACATTTACGGTCCTAGAAATGTCATTCAATAATGACACGGGTCTTTAAATGAAGTTCGAACAGAAGTTCAAAAGGTTTTTTCAAAACATGCCTATATGGCTTGCTATTACTTCAGATATGCAACCCGGTTTTTCAAAATGAGGAAAGTACGTCGGCAAAAAGACGGTTGTTCCTAACAACGGGTGAAGTTCACCCGGGCATGGATTACTTCATATCCGTGCATCCCCGATTTGATGTACGTTTCAGTGCATCATTTCTCGTATAAGAAGAGAAGTCTTCTTTACATCGCAAATACTTTTCCATATATGATTCTTCAGGAAAGTATTTCTGCTAAACTTGGTGGTACCATGAATTTTTTTGGAAATCAATCAGACTTGAAGTTTTTCATAAAATTTGTCACTCAATCAATGACTACAGCTCTTTAAATATAAAACGGGTCATCGATTGAGGGGGAGAGTGATTTCAAAATTTTATATCATCAAAACACGCCACTTTGTACATAATAAGCAAGTGAATAAAATTTGTTGTTATGTGTCCGTGTATGAGTTTCATTCAAATGTCTTTCAAACTTATCATACCTGACACTAACATTCTCCCTCATTGATTGAGGGGGACCATAATAATGTTCCATTATCAGAATACATTGAATCAAACCACATTGTCTCCCAAATTTTCTAACTTATTTAAATCAATTGAGATCCCAAATCTCAAAAGGTTTGAAATTTTTGATCGGGAGAGAGAATGTGATTTAAATAGGAAAATCTGATAAAAAATGTGATCTTTTGGACTCAAATGTAGGCTCTCCCATATGTGCTAAACTCTTTCGTATATCGATGCACATATTGAGGGGGAGCAAATAATTTATGATGGCAATTGTGGAAGTATACCAAAGACCAACCATTTTATTTACTACACTGGAGTTATAAGGATGGTAAGGTTAGGTATAAGTTCCCATGATCCAGCCAGAACCGGAGGGATCTTCCCAGGGACAATCCTCTTGTTAGAATAGAAGTCCTTAGGAACGATTAAAAAGGAGAAAAGTGAGAATAAGGGAAGAGTGTCGACTGAGATGGAGCTAGTACTGGAACAAACCCAACAAGGTACTAGTGATGAAGTCTCGGTAAGCGCTGAAGGGGTTGAAGAATGAAAAAGAAATGTAAAGATAAAGGGTGAAAAGAAAGAAGCCCTCCTTACACTTTAGGCAGAAACCGGGTCAATACATATGTTGTCAGAATCACTTAGTTGATTGCTGACATTGAAGACAAGTATCATGGACCCAGTGATACGCTGCACAACCCTCCCTAGCCACTCAAGGTCCCTCAAAGGACTCTTGTTTCATTTGTCACGGAGATCAATACATTTCTATCGTCTCTCTCACTCCGAGTTAGATGATATTGAAAAGGTGGCAGTCCTCTCCAGCCTCCGATCACTAAATCAAAACGCACTATTGAGTCTAGAGCCAAGAGATCATCCATAAATCTCATTAGGACACACTTAAAATGTGCTTGTTATTTCATAAACTGTGAAAAACAAGAAATATATATATATATATATATATATATATATATATATATATATATATATATATATATATATATATATATATATATATATATATATATATATATATATATATATATATATACATTAAGAGTCCTATGCATTAGCCTCGTGGTATTATCAGAACATCTGAGTGATATGCAAGTATTCACAATGAAGATGGAAATCCTTCTAGAGCAAACATCAAACAAGCTCTTGGTAGGTGACATGTGAGATCCTTCATGGATCAAACTAGTGACAACTGGAATGAAACGATGGGGGCGATTCACATTTGAATCAAACTTGTTCCAGGAAATGGATTGACGGATGCTTTTGGAAAACCTTTCAATGTGCTCACCAACTGTGTTTCGAGCACATTGATTGTGTAAATTTTCAAACAAAAGTGTTTATGACAGAAATGTGATTCAATTTATAAAACCCTCGTCGTGTTGCATAAAATGTTTATCCAGTGACACGCGAGTGATTTTTCTAATCAATTTCTCATCAATCAGTTGGTATTTAATTCACTGATTCACTCTTCCGTGTTGTCTGCTTTGAGACATTCCGGTATGAGAACATGCTTAGTATGATGATTCTGATGTTAATTCATTGGATTATTCTTTACAACAAGTTGGAAAGTCCTGTCAAGGAGAATTTTCTTTAAAGGGGATTCTACCTGATCACAGGTCGGTCCTCATGGAACCGAAGGTTAATCCAACCACACCGAGCGAATGACAAAGCCATATTCGTTCTCCAACTTTATTGCTAACTGTTTTATTTCAGATTTATATAAAGATTGTGATGGTGGTACCTAATTCCAGCAGAGACATGTCAATCCACACCCCATGCTCACACGACCAATTCATTATCAAAGGATCATGAAAGTTGAGAGACTTACAACAATGCTTCCGCAACTCAGATGCAAAGTCTCCTGATCCAGAAAAGTGTGAGCATGTCGGTCCAATGGTCACTACATCACATGAAGGCGATACTACAAAGGATGAACTTGGAGATTTACGGTGGCTGATGATCTCAAAGAATGCTCAAAGATCACATATGCCAAAGGAACATTAATCACAAGATCATTGCTTGAAGTACAAAGTGTGCTGAACTTGAAGAATCAAAAGACTACGAGCTAGGAATTTATAGTCAGGTAATAGAATGCTAGAATTCAAAGTGTATTTTCCGGGGTGACCTCCCTTAGGGGGAGATTGTTAGGAATATAAATATTCATATGAAAGACTCGGTCACCCCGAGTATCTTTTGGCATTAGATAGCTCGTAGGCTTTATAGTTATAGTTTAGATATCGTTTCACCATGGAGTCTGGTCGGGTCTATTCCCACTGTAGCCCGCTCCATAGCCCACGTGGGGTGCTAAGTAAGTTGTATAAATACCCTCTCCCACCAAGGGAGAGGGTTGGACCTTTCATTCATTCAATCTAATACTTTTACTTCTCTCTAGAAAAGGCTCCCATTCTTCTCTCTCTCTCTCTAAAACACACGACCCAAACATCAATTTATGCTTATGTTATGATTATGAATATGTTACAGGATGGAGGTTTTACGGTTATCCTAGGTTTCTTGGAAATGTGGTTTGTTGATCCTTGTGTGGAGGACATGGTCATTGGGTTGTGTGAGGTTGAAGATGAAGTGTAAGATAAGCTTGCAATGGTGAGGCCTTATATAAGCAAGAGTTTGGAACTTTGAATTAAAGGTGATGGGAGTGTCCTATGGTGTAGGAAGGGAATCTTGGGGTGTATGTGAGTTTGCAAAATTTGCAGGTTTGAAGTTTGAGGTTTAGGGATCTAGAGGAAACAGTGAAAATTCATCAAACAAGGGCACGGTACCACTAAATACCACACGATACCGTTAAATTTAACGGTACCGTGGCCTATTTAACGGTACCGTGACCTGGAAGTCATGAATTTTCCTGTGCAGCCTAGTTCTGGGCAACTAAGGGGAGTTTTCTAGGGGAACTATTTGCAGGAAATGTTGTTGTCTCAAATCACTAAAGATTTATTTTCCTGATGTGTCCAATATTAAGCTACTCCTAGAACATAAAGATTATCATGCAATTTGCTAAGATAATCCATAAGCATGCAAACACAAAGGACAAAATAAGCTATCATCCAAGAATCATGTAATTAAAAATTCATGCAAGGTGATATGATAAGTGTAAAGCAAGCAAGAGTATTAATCTATAATTTATCATAGATAAACCCTAATAGTAATACCAATCCCTCCCTAACTACTTATGACTTGAGCTTGCTCCCATTTTTATCACACTCGCATCCTGAGCATGCGTTACTTCCTCATGATTTTGAGCATCAAAGGTTGCATAATTGGTGGAGGATTCAGAAATCAGGATGGATGAAACATATGACTCATTTAGGGGTTTCATGACGGGATCGAAGAGTGAGTATTGAGGACCACTAAGGTATGGGTGATAGTTCATGAGGTGTTGATAAAGACGAGTTAGGAACATCCCATAGGGTATCAGTTTATTTTTGTTACCCTTGAGATGTACAATTTGCTTAGCGAAAAAGTAGGCGAGATTGTACTGTTGTTGAGTTAGAAGACAGTAAATCATAAGAGCACAACACGCCGGAAGTTGCTTACGATTTCCTGTTAGACTTATAACATTTTCTCGTAGGATGACTGCCCAAGAAAGTAGTTCATGACGAACCTCTTCCAAACGAATTTTCGTTGGATTTGGGTAAGAATAGTACTTATGAGTACGAATGAGTTTGGTAAGTTCGGTTAGTGAGGGTATGTAGGAACAATACGGACTTTCCTCTTCACGATAGTTGAAGAGGGACTCAAGACACCAATCTTCAGTATAGGCACATTCCCCATGATTGGAAATTCGGAGAATTTGAGCAAATTGCTTAAGAGTTAAGACGAATTTGAAGTTTCGGATCCAAAACCAAAGTGACAAAGATTGATCCTCGTTACGTACGAATTCAACTTGTCAAAAGAATTCCAACACAAAACGAGGACAAATGTGCTCGTTAACGTGAAGCAAGCAATCGAATCATATAGCTCTAAATGAGGTGTTGATATCCCTATGAAAAGCTAAGGATGGATCAACGACTCGACCTTCATGAAACCGACTGGTTTCAAGATTAACATAGGCACGAATGTGAGTACCGGGTGTGGTAGGTTCATGAGAGATTTCGGGAGTATAGGTGTCGGTTAGAAGATGATCAAAATCATACTCATGAGACATTTTTATCACCTATAAGAGAATATAAGGAAAAATTAACATTTAGAATAGTTGCTTTGAAAACACGTGCCTAGTGTGTTCCTATATGCAAACTATGTGGAGGTGTGGTAATCTCGACTTTAGAAAATAATGAGATTACCCAAACACTCCTAAATTCACTTTTGCTCAAACGAATATGTCGATAAATACATATTAGTTATGTAATTCGATTAATATTCGTGAGATCATGTATGCATGGAAAAACGTTTTTAGTTTGCATCAACAATGCACGAAAAATGTTTCATGATCCTAGTTTCATGAAATTTTTCAAAAGCAATGAAATGGGGGTGTTTGGCGACTTTAAGGTGTTGATGCCAAAATGTAATGATTCCTCTCAAAACTAATTGCTCAAATGCAAAAATTTGGACTAAAATGTATGGGTTTATGCAAATCCTAAGTTAAGGGAATCATGGAGGTTATGCATTGGCTAATCCTAGTCCTAATTTCATAGAGAATCAATTAAAATTGAAAAACCACAATTCAATTTTTATGCATGAACAAACCATAGACTCAAAATTAAAGAAAAGTAGAGTTAAATGACTTACAATTTATGTTGAAAAAGTGAAAGTAGTTGATAATCTTGAAAATCAATCCCTTGAGTATGATCTTGGAAGGGTGTAATTGAATTTTAGGTTGTGAGGTTTGGTTTTGACAGCAATTGCAGAAGTTGGGAAGGTTTAAGATGAATAATGTGGGAAAGGAGGACTGAAATACGGGATGTATCAGATACACGGTACCACGGTACCATTAAATTTAATGGTGCCGTGCCACTTTAGTGGTGCCGTGATCTGCTGGGATGAATTTTCGTCCTATTTTGATTTTTGACGAATAATTCTCGCTGTTTTAGTGAGACTTTTTGACATGAGGAAAGAATTTATACCTAATAAATTCTTTTAACGGGAAGAACCTAGACTAAATGAAAGGAGATGACTCTAAAGAGTTATGAGACGAGACATACGAGATGACTTCAATATTTCCAGTGAAATATTTAAATAGTCATGAGATTTATGAAATATGTTCCATCATTCCTAGACCTAGACGAAGATAGTTGAAGGACTCTCGTTTGAGAGGTTTGGTTAGGATGTCGGCGATATTCTCTTGAGAGGGAACTTTCTCAATAGAAATGTTTCCTTTCTGAATGTTATCGCGAAGGAAGTGGTGACGAATTTCAATGTGTTTGGTACGAGAGTGTTGAACAGGGTTTTTTCTCAAGTCAATAGCACCTTTATTATCACACATAATGGGAACGTCATCTAGATGGATGTCATAGTCATTAAGAGCTTGTTTCATCCATAGTGCTTGTTGACATGCCTTTCCGGCGCTTACATACTCGGCTTCGGTCGTGGAGATAGCAAGAGCGTTTGTTTCTCGGAGAACCAAGAAGTTAGACAACAACCCATGAAGGTACAAACGCCACTCGTACTTTTTCGATCCACATAATCTCCCGCATGATCAGAGTCAGCATAGACAACAGTTTCTATACTGGTCCCCTTGGGATAGAATAATCCCAAGTGTATAGTACCTTTAATGTATCGAAAGATACGCTTAACCGCTTCAAGGTGAGAGGTTTTGGGATCCTCTTGGAAGCGAGCACAAAGGCAGACACTAAACATGATATCGGGCCTACTTGTCGTGAGGTATAGCAAACTTCCTATCATACCTCTATACTTAGTGCTATCCACGGACTCACCTTCTTCATCTTTCGTGAGTTTAATTTCCGTGGACATGGGAGTTTTCATGGGCTTAGACTCTTCTAAACAAAATTTCTTAAACATCTCCTTACTATACTTAGATTGATTAAAGAAGATATCATCTTCCATTTGCTTAATTTGTAAACCAAATAAGAAATTTAATTCGCCCATCATGCTCATCTCAAACTCGTCACGCATGATCTTAGAGAAATCATCGCACAGTTTTGGACAAGTTGAGCCAAATATGATGTCGTCGACATATATTTGAACAATGATGAGAAGTGAATTTCGTTTCTTTGTGAAAAGTGTGTTGTCAACCACTCCCATGGTATATTCATGTTCAATCAAGAATGCCTTTAGTCTATCGTACCAAGATTTAGGAGCTTGTTTGAGACCATAGAGTGCTTTCTTGAGTTTATAAACATGATTCGGTTTCTCGAAATCAATGAATCCCGGAGGTTGTGCAACGTATACCTCCTCGTTGATATAACCATTTAGGAATGCACTTTTCACATCCATTTCATATAATTTAAAGTCTAAGGCACAAGCATAGGCAATGAGTATTCTAATAGACTCTAATCTATCTATGGTTGCATAAGTTTCATCGTAGTCTATTCCTGCTTGTTGGTTATAGCCTTGTGCTACCAACCTTTCCTTATTCCTTGTTACGACGCCATTTTCATCGATTTTATTCCTAAACACCCACTTAGTTCCTATGATGGTTTGATTCTTAGGTGGAGGTACTAACTCCCAAACTTGGTTTGCGGTGAATTGATTAAGCTCTTCTTGCATGGCAACTACCCAGCTTTCATCCTTAATTTCTTCACCGACATTCTTAGGGTCTACGGTAGATATAAAACAAAAGAAATTAATTTTGTTTTGTGCTTGTGACCTAAGATTTCTTTGGTTTAGATTTCCTATGACATTTTCAATGGGATGGTTCTTAGATTCCTTAATATTGACAATTTCGTCAACTTCAACTACTTCATCCTCAATGTCATTTTCTAAGGTTTTCTTGCCATTAACTTTAATGGCTTCTTCCTCATCTAAGTCATCATCCACCAAGGGTGATGTCTTAGTCAGTGGAGGACTTTCATCAAATGTCACGTTAAGTGATTCTTCGACTTTCATTGTTGCCTTATTTAGGATAACATAAGCTTTACTATTTTGGGAGTAACCTAGGAAAACACCTTTGTAAGACTTTGAGTCGAACTTGGTGAGGTAGTCTGGTCCGTCCCGAAACAACACTTATATTTAAACAAATGCAGACTCAGAACAGGATGCTCGTGTGTAGTGTGAACCAGGCAAGTGATCACCTGGGTCGTTTCCCAACGAGGTGTGAATGGAAAACTGTGAAAAGCTTTGGATTAAAGTGATTGATGAATCAGATATTTTTGATTTTGCTTTTTTATACTAATGAACAATTTAAATATACAAAACAAATGAAACGCGATTAAAATTAAACTAAAACGCGCAACAGGAAATCTAAAAAGGGACAAAAACTGAAATTTATAAAATTTAAAACCTAAAAATGTAAAATAACTTAAAACTTATTTAAAAACTTAAATTATATTTTTTTTTTACACTTTTTATTTAATTATTTCTAATTATTAATTATTTAATAACTAATTAAACTAATTTAAATTATAAAAAATACTAAATGGACAAAGAAAAATCTAAAACTTTTTCTAAAAATATTACTAAGTAAATAAAAGCTAAGAAAATTATAAAAATGAAAATTACTTAATTAAAATTTAAAAAGATAAATTCTATTAAATAGAAGCTATCACTTTATTTCTATTTTTGATTTTTCTTAAGGTCTAAAAATATTTTTATATTTTTCCTAGATTAAAAATGACAAAAGAAAATTATGAAAATTGGATTTGTATTTTTCTGATTATTATTCTATTTATTATGATTTAAATACTATTAAAAACTAATTAAAAAGATTAAAAATATCAAAACTATTCAGAAAATTATGAAAAATTACAGATAATTCTAAAATAATATTAGAAAGATAAGAAAAATAAAAGTGGAAGCACAATAAGCCTGATAAGCACTTTTGGGCTAATAAGCAAAAAGCTAATAAGCCAAAAATAAGCTAAAAAGCACTAAAGTTAACCAACTGCTCAGAAATATATTAATACACTAAAATAAACTCAAAACAACTTAAAATTGCAAATAAGCACAAGAATTGAGCAAGTTAAGCACTTGGCTGTTTGGGAATTCCAAGACAGAAAATTCAGAAAAGTGCTAAGTTGAAGGGCAATTTAAACTATGAAATAAGCTACTGAGATGCCATATTATGGGGGCAAAACTTAGATAGGATTATGAGCTATCTAGAAAACATAAAAGCCCTATCAGAAAATTACCAATTGATGTTCAATTGAAGGCAAGATCAGCAGTCAACAGCACTAGGTCTGCTGTTTTGTCTGTGTTGTGCAGACTTGGCACAACTTTGCACAAAGCAAATGGGATCTAACCAGCTATTATGTTTATACTAAATGGACTACAATGAACTCAAACCAGCCAAGAACAAGGTCAAAACAAGCTTGAGGCTTGTATGAGCTTATTTGGACAGTTGGGCTCCTAAGATTTTTACAATCCACTCAAATATATTAAAACTAACAATTTAGCACTAAATGACTTAAAAACAACTTATACAGGTTTAATTAAGCTAGATTGAAATTGGATAAATGACCAATCAACAGTAACAAGCTTGATACTTTCCTGCACAAAGCACAGCCAAACACTCCTTTCTTGGGACTGATTTGGATTTAGCACATGAAACAAAATTTTACAAACTATAAGTCTATATATTATTGATGAACTAACTTATATTAACACTAATGAGCAACTTATATCACAGAAATAAGCACTCTAATCAGTTATGCTAGGTTTGACTAATTTTGGTCTTTTGAGAGATTTTAAGAAAATGAAAACAAAACTAGATAACTACTGATTTGATAGATCAAATGCACTTATAAACTAACAAATAGCTTATAATAACAACAATAAGCTACTATTAAGCACTATAACAGTCAAATGAAAAATTAAGCAAAAACTTAGAAAAGCTTACAACTGATGTGAACTGATGCACAAAGAACAAGGAACCAAGGACCAATCTAGCTTGTCAAAAACAAGCTAGATAACCCAGAAAAGCTTCCTGAACTAGCTTATCCACCCAGAAATAGCTTATTGACCTCCAAGTTGACTTTCATTGACCATCTTCCAATCTTGAATTCAGAACAATTTTATACTATAATAAACTTATAATAAGCTATGTAAAGCTTATATAAGCTATTAAAAACAGCTGAGAAGCTTATTTCAATACTACTTATTAAGTTTCTAATTCTCAGTACAATTTAAAATCAGAACACTTGGTATAATTATCAACTACAGATAATAATCAAAGAAACAACAAAGAATACACTAAAATTATCTTGTATTGATTGATTGAACTTGAAAATTACAATTTACACTACTGGAAAGTAAAATACGAATTATGCTAATAATTAACTACTTACCAATAATGGCTACAAAAGCTTCTATATATATAAAACTATGATGGGATAATCCTAGCCGACTTCCTTGAACAAATCCCCACCATCCAATTGCTCTAATTTCATCTCAATCATCCACTTGTAATTTTGGCGGGAAATCAGGAAATTGGTGATTATCCTCTGATTTAGCTAGTGGGAGTGGGAGAGAAGCATTTATTGCTTTTGGAGTGTTAGGTAACGTGTAGGAGGAGGGGGGATGAGGTGGTGAGTGGTTTTGGTGAGGTGGGGGGTGACTGGGTGGTTTTGGCGGGTATGGTGGTATAAGGAAGACGGGTTTGACTTGTTTGACTGAGTGGTTAACTCAGACAAACAAGTTGGGCTTATTTTATTTGGGCTTGGGTAAATGGGTTGGGTAAATAATAAGGATTGGGTTGGGTAGTGGTTTTATTTTAGTGTTAAGGTTTAGTGTTGGATCCGGATTTGGATTGTTTAAGCAATAAGCCCAAGGACCAATTATGTAATTTCTGTATTTATGAGGGGCCTGAAGTGTAAAGTTTCCAAACTCCTTTCAAGGACTAAACCTGCCAATATACAATAACACAAGGACTAAAGTTGTATATTTTTAACATTTTAAAACTTTAAGGACCTTTTATGTAATTTTGGATTTTAGAGGGGTTTGTTTTGTAATTTCCCAAAAGTTATCAAAAGTGTTCCAATTTGTAAGTTCATGCATAGTACAAGGGTATTTTGTGAAATTTCAAGTTTTATAATACCCAGGGACCATTTTTGCCAATTTTGATACTTGACGGGTAAAAGTTGCCAAGTTGTGTAAACTTTTATCCAGGGACCATTTTGTGAACATTTTTGGTTTCCCAAGGACTTAAGTTGACTTTTCATTTATTTAAAACCTTCAGGGACTATTTTTGACAACTTTTGAAATTGAGGGACTGAAACTGCCAATTATGCAAACTTTGTTCGTTTTTCAACTGTTTTTAAACATTTTGCATCTGAAACATATAAAACACAATTTTGGGATAATTTCAGTATTATGATGCATTTCTGAGTGTTTTTGGATGTTTTGGCAGCTCAGATTAGGTAAAAATGATGAGTATTTAGACACTCATCATAGTCCTTAGTGTTTAGTATAAACCACTTGCTTCCAAACACTCTAAAATAATCAAGAGTAGGTTTCCTACCTTTCAAGATTTCGTATGGGGTTTTTCCTAAGATAGGTCTAATTAGAATCCTATTTAGTATGTAAGTTGAGGTGTCCACCGCATTACACCAAAACTTTTGCGGAATTAATTGTTCATTAAACATCGTTCTACTCATCTCTTGTAGAGTACGATTTTTCCGCTCAATTACCCCATTTGATTGTGGAGTGCGTGGAGCCGAGAAATTATGAGTAATACCATTAGCATCACAATATACTCCAAATTTCACTTCATTATCAAATTCCCGACCATGATCCATCCTAATAGCAACTATTGTACGTACACCCTAATTGATTTTGGACTTTCTTACTAAAGATTTCGAATTCCTCGAAAGCTTGTGTCTTATTCTTAAGAAATCTAGTCCAAGTATACCTAGAGTAGTCATCAACTATTACTAAGGTGTAGTAATTTCCTCCGTAGCTCCGTACGGCGGATGGACCAAATAAGTCCATGTGAAGGAATTCTAGGCATCTAGAGGTCGAGACCATATTCTTAGCTTTGTGGCTAGAGTGAGCTTGTTTTCCAACCTTACAAGCATCACAGAAGTGTTTATCAAACTTAATTTTAGGTAAGTTTCTAACTAGTTCCTTAGACGCCAATGATTGTATTAAACACATATTGGCGTGACCTAGTCTCCTATGCCATAGAGTGAAATTATCATCTATGGTTGCTACGCAAATCTTATCCTTAGGCTTATTTCCTATTTTCATAACAAATAAGCCATTCCTCCTAACTCCTTTTTCTATGGTTTTACCATTCTTAATGATCTCACTACCCTCTTCGAAGAATATAACTCTACACTTATTATCTACCATTTGACTAATGCTAAGCAAGTTAAATCCTAAGTTATCTACAAGCTCAACATCTCTAATAGTAAGGGAGTTTTGAGTAATCGTACCTTTGCCTATTATGTTGCCCTTAAGTTTGCTACCGAAAGTGACATTACCTCCGTTGTATGCCTTGTATGATGAGAATAGACTCTGGTTACCCGTCATATGATTAGTGCATCCACTATCCTTGACCCATTCATCAGGCTCCAAGTCGATTCCCAAGCATATCTATTGAATAAGACAAACATTCAAACATTTGGTCCCCAATATATCATGGGTCCAAAGTTGTTAGTGTTAAACATCCCGTGCATTAGTTGCATTTGCTTAGGATGTTGGAACGGAGGACAAATTTCCCATGGTAAGTAACTTTGTAGTTGACGGTTATTCCAAGTTACGGGATAGTCGCTTGGATAACTTTGTCTTCTAGAGTTACCTCTCGGTAGAGGAGTTCTTGACCGAAGTTTCGGAACATTTGTTTTTCTAGGTGAAGGAGTCTTTGACCTAGTGTCGGGTTTTACAAAGCCAAGCCTAGGGGTTGACAGAGGTTTGGAAAAGCTTTTGACTTCTTTTATACTAGCAATAGGTACTTTGGTACCATTTACAACTATGTGACTTGGTTTAGGGCTTGAATTATTTTTCAAATTCGACTCAGTTCTGTCTCTAGCACCAGACAGTACCAATTTAATGGTACCGTATGTACCTTTAGTGGTGCCGTCTACTGTTTTGACAGAACTTGTGGGCTTGACAAATTTTACTTGTTTCGTTTTACTTGTCTAAGCTTTATTTGGGTCAAATCCTAAGCCCGCTTTGGTATGTTGACCACACCTAACGTTTTCAAGTATATCATTAAGTGTCTTTGTTCCTTTTTCAAACTTAATGATCCTCAAAGTATTTTCTTTGAGTTTCTCATTTTCTACGTGAAGACTTATGCATGATTTACATCCTACGTCTACTTCTTTATTTTTCTCAAGTCTCTTGACTTGATCCTTTAGTTCTAAAACTTGCACTTCGAGCTCATGTAATTTTAATTTTAGTGTTTTGTTTCTACCTAAAATTTTAGAACTTACTTCGCATAGTTTATTATACTCGTCATGTAATCTATTGTCATCTATTGACCAATTATCATCACTATAATAAGAAGAGTCAGAATGTACCTCATTCGAAGCCTGAGCCATTAGACATGTTTCATCGTTGGGCTTTTTCTCTTCTTCTTCACCGTTATCACTCCAAGAGCCTCCAATGAAAGCTCTTTGATTGTTGGTTTTCGGTGGTTTGGGACATTCTCATATGAGGTGATTAGGATCTCCACATATAAAGCATTTCCTATCACTTGTCCCTTTCTTCTCAACCCAGTTCTTATGTGACAGCTTCATGTCATCACGAGGTTGCCTAACAAACCTACCTCTTCTCCTAAAGAACTTCTTAAAGTCTCTAACGGCTAACGCATACTCTTCATCTTCACTATCGGAATAGGAACATTCCTCATCACTAGACTCCTTTTTGGCTTTCAACGCTAGAGATCTAACTCTCTCGCTTTTGCCTTTGACTATATCGGAGTCTTTCTTGATTATCATCTTATGAACCTTCAAGTTTCTTATTAGTTCATCGAGAGATAATGTCGCCAAGTCCTTTGACTCTTCAATGGCGGTGACCTTTGCTCTCCATTTGGGATGTAGAGCCCTGAGGAATTTCCTAACATAATTCTTGCTAGAGTAACCTTCATCAAGAGCTTTAAGACTAGTGATAATAGTATTAAATCTAGCAAAAGCATTATCTATCGATTCATCTTTCGAAATGGAAAACTGTTCATATTGTTGCACAAGAAGATCTATCTTTTTTCTCTTTGACTTGATTATTACCTTTGTGAGTGACTAACAAAGTTTTCCAAATGTCTTTTGCCGTATTACACATGAAAATTCTTTCAAATTCCTTTTTAGGCAAAGCATTGTAAATCATCATTTTAGCCTCATCATTTTTGGCTAGTTTTCTTTTAAGTTCATCACTTTGTTTACTCTAAGGAACTATTTCATCCCTTTTAGTTTCCGAATTCTTTTGAATCGGTTGAAAGTCACCCTCGGTAATAATATGCCAAAGATCAATGTCTTTTGATTTCACATACGTTTCGAATCTTGTTTTCTAATATATAAAACAATCGGTTTCGAAAAGTGGTGGTCTTTGCATAGATTGCCCTTCAAGATATTTGTCGAAATCCATTAATCGATTCAAGTTTTAAAATACAATTTACTTTAAAATCTTGACTAACCTGGCTCTGATACCAATTGTGGAAAACTAGAAGGGGGAGGGGGGGTTGAATAGTTTTCCCGTTTTTAATTTGTTTCAAAAACTTTTTTATTCAAAACCTTTGATTCGATTCTTATGTGAAAACAATCTGTTGATATAAATAATGCCTAAACACGTTATTAATATTTTTCGATATCTCTACGTTTTGATAATCACAAAATATAAAATCATTAAAATAAAAATTATGACGTAAACAAGTATTTAGTTGTAAATATCTATTTTAACAACTAAATCACTTAAGGTATGAATAAACAAATTCTTAATGCATTATATGATCAAATGAACTTTTGCTTAATCACTAAACTTTTTATAAAATGTCACAAACATTTTAAATTTTTTAGAAAAACATTTTTTGTATTAAAGAAATATGTTTAATCTATTATAAATATATGAATTCAAATTTTTAACCAAAAATGGCAAAAATGTTCCAGAAAAACCTTCCCCACAAAAAGACAAATCTGAGCAACGTTCGGATTTGGGAGGCCCCCTTAATTCACTAGGCGGTCCCCTTAAAATTAAGGGGACCGGCCACCTATTTAAGGGGACCGCCCCGCTCCTCTAGTTTCTCAGATTTGCCTATAAATACTGGTTCATCTCTGGACTTTTTTCTCACCTTTTGCACCCCAAACCTTCTGTTCTAAATCTCTTCTCATCTTTCTAAATCCTTTTTAAAATCCTTTGATCATATATTCGTAAGCATTGGTTTCTAAGTGATCCAAGCTTCCACCATCAAAGTGCAAAAGAAGAATACTCCTTCAACTAGAGAAGAAGTATTGTAGTTTAACTCATATTATTTTGTAGTTGTGTAAAGTGTTTGATAAAGTGTTGTATAGTTGTGATAAGTAGATCTAAGTGTAAGTAAGTAGTTGTGTTGTAAAGAAGTAGTGTAGAAGTTGTGAAGCCGTCGTGAAGAAGTCGTGAAGTAGCCGTGAAGAAGTTGTGAAGCCGTTGTGAATAAGTTGTGTAGAAGTTGTGAGATTGGTTCTAGCTACGATTAGAACTCGACATTTAGCTTTGTGTCGTTAAACCGGTGTAAGCGAAAGTTGTGTAAGGTTTCTCCGCCATAAGGGAGTTTGTTGACATAGTGAAGTGAACTCTCGAGTAGGTGACTCGAGGAGTGGAGTAGGGCAAGGAAGGTGTCCTTGTAGCCGAACCACTATAAATCTTCGTGTTGTGGTTTGATCTTTCCATCCCTATCTTTCATTTCATTTCATTTACTTTACTTGCATTGTTTATCTATATTTATTTATATTTGTTCATATTGATCAAGAGTTGAATTCACAAAAGATCGAATCGAAGTTTTAAAAAGTAAACAAAAAGTTTTCATAAATTAAAAAGACGTAAAACTATTCACCCCCCCCCCCCTTCTAGTTTTCCACAATTGGTATCAGAGCCAGATTAAACAAGATTTTTAAAATAAATTGTATTTTAAAACTTGAAACGATCTATGGAATCCGAAAAATATTTAGAAGGGCAATCTATGCAAAGACCACCACTATTTGAAAGTGATGGATTTCTTTATTGAAAAAACCGATTCGAAACTTATATGAAACCAAAAGATCTAGATCTTTGGCATGTTATTACTAATGGTGATTTTTTACCTATTCAAAATAACCCAGAAACTAAAAAGGATGAAATAGTACCTTTTGAAAAACAAAATGATGATTTAAAAAGAAAACTTGCTAAAAATAATGAAGCAAAAATGGTTATTTATAATGCGTTACCGCGTAAAGAATACGAAAGAATCTTTATGTGTGAAACCGCAAAAGAAATTTAGAACTCTTTACTAATAACTCACCAAGGTAATAGTCAAGTCAAAGATAATAAAATAGATCTTCTTGTTCAACAATATGAACAATTTACGATTCCGGAAGAGGAATCAATTGATAATGCTTTTGCTAGGTTTAACACAATCATCACAAGTTTAAAAGCACTTGATGAGAGTTTTTCTAGTAAGAATTTTGTTAGGAAATTTCTTAGGGCTCTTCATCCAAAATGGCGAGCTAAAGTTACGGCGATTGAAGAATCGAAGAACTTGTCAACTCTTCAACTTGATGAGTTGATCGGCAACTTGAAAGTCTACGAAGCAATAATAAAGAAAGACTCCGAGATGGTCAAAGGAAAAAGAGAACAAAGCAAGTCAATTGCATTGAAAGCTAGGAAGGAATCTAGTGACGAGGATAGCTCAACCTCCGAAAGTGATGACGAAGAATATGCCATGGCCGTAAGAGACTTCAAGAAGTTTTTCAAAAGACGAGGAAGATTCGTTAGACAACCACATGACGAAAGAAATGCACTCCAAAGAAACAAAGATGACAAAACTAGCAAGAGCGAGAGGAAGTGCTTTAAATGCGGTGATCCAAATCATCTCATCGGAAGATGTCCAATGATGTCAAAGGAACAAAATCAAAAGGCGTTCGTTGGAGGAGCATGGAGTGATAGTGACGAAGATGAGAAAGAAACCACAAAAGAGGAGAAGTGTCTTATGGCTAAGAAATCAAGTGAGGTACATTCCGAAACCGAATACTTTAGTGATGAATATTTATCATTAGACGAAAAAGACTTAGATAGTGAATATAATAGGTTATGCAAACTAGGTCAAAAAGTAATGACTAAAAACAAATCACTAAAACGCATAAATAACCAATTAGAAAACGAAATACTTGAATTAAAAATTAAACTAAACAACTTAGAAAAAGGAAAAGAAGCTTTTGCAGAATGTAAAACATGTCTAGAGACTAAAAATGAAAACGAAAAACTTAAGGAAGAAATTTGTAAACTTGAAAAATTCGAAAACAGTAGTAATTCACTTAGGAAAATAATAAGTATTCAAAGAGTATCAGGAGATAAAACCGGCTTAGGATTTAATTCAACTGAGGCTTCAACTAGTGAAACTAAAAATGTAAAGTTTGAGTGTGAAACTAATAAGCAAAAATCTTTAAAGTCAAAACCTAAATATATACTTAGGAAAGATAGAAAAATACCCATAGCTAGTAATGAGGAAGTAAAAATTTTCTACAAACCATCTTTAAAAACAAAAGTAGAATATTCTAAACCAAAATTAAGGTAAAAAACACCTCCTCCTAGAAGACTACTTAGTCCTCACCCTCGGCCTAAAACTCCTCAACCTAGAAGAAACCAAAATAGACCAAACCGCCAAAATAATAGTCACCCAATGTGGAATTATTCAAGTCCACCAAGTTTCAATCCTTGGGGAATACTTCCACCATATATGCATCCTATTCAATTGCAAACCATGTTTGGTTCAAACAACTATGGACCAATTAGACCATGGGGACCAAGTGGCTAGATTGTCAACTCATCGGGAAAGTCAGTATCTCATTCATGATTGGCTTCTATAAGTCAATATATACGCTTTGAAGTGCTTGAAGATCACACATTGAAGACTAAAAGGTACGCCTCTCTTTCATGCTCACCACTATATGCTTAGATTAATGAACTAGCTTATTGCATGCCCCCGTTAGTCTTAAATGCTTAGTTTAGTTAATACTTATGTGTTTGTTAGTGAGTTTTCCTCTTATATATATATATATATATATATATATATATATATATATATATATATATATATATATATATATATATATATATATATATATATATATATATATATATATATATATATATATATATACATATACATATCTTCTCACAACCTAGATACGTCATTTGTTGACTATCTAGAACTAAAAGAAATTGTTCGTCCTCGAACCTTTTCCTCCCCCTTTGCTCTCTTGGACTATAACGTTCAACATGAAAATCTTCTATGTCCACTCTCACAAAACTCATGGTGATGAAGAGAAGTGAGTTGAGTGGATCAACATAGAAGTAGAATTAGAACCTTCACACAAGAAAACTTTGGATGAAACAAACTCCCATCGTCGTTAGCATTCATCTCCGTCATTACCTCATCATATCTCGACACCATTCAATTGTCCACTTTAACACATAATATATATATATATATATATATATATATATATACACACACACATATATACACACACACACACACACATTCCCTCTTATTCCTCAAACTCATTGTCGACTTGACGTCTTGATCATTTTATCCAAAATCCTCAAGATATATCTTTTAACGAAATGTTAATAAAATGCGTCAAGTATTCCCTCCTCGTGCCAATACAACCCAACGTATTTTTGATATATGATCTAAGTAGTTAAGGACAAAAATTTCGGTGTTTCGGTCAAGGACCGAGATACGAAATTTTTGGTATTTCGGTGGTATTTCGGTGGTATTTCGGTAATTTTAAATATTAATATTTTATATATTTTATATAATATATCTATAGTTTTTTAATATATAGAAGTTTGCATATAATATTTTATGTATTTTATATAATATATCTATATTAAAAAGTTTGTTTTATTATGTTTGGCCCAAAAAAGTAAAAAAAAAAAAAAACAAAACTGGTATACCACTGAAATTTCGGTCAAAAAAGTCAAAATTTCGGTCAATTTCGGTCAAATTTCGGTCAATATCGCCGATAATTTCGGTTTGACTTTTTTTGAAATTTCGGTCAACTGGTATTTCGGTGGACCTCCGAAATCCGAAATTTCGGTGGTATACCAGTGGTATACCACCGAAATTGATAACACAGTATATGATAAATCTATCTATACACATATAAATATTTTACCATCAGAAACGAAACTCGAAAAATTCCAATTTTTGGTAGGCGGCCCCTTTAATTTTAAGGGGACCGGCTTGTTATCGAGGGCGGCCCCCTTAATGTTTAAGGGGACCGGCCATCTGATGCACCAAAATCATTTTCCCTTCTTGAAAAATCTGCCAATCACTCCATTTCTCATTCACCCTTTTCCTCCTACCTGCTGTGAACAAACCACACTTCCCAAAACCATCAAAACCAATTACCAAATCGCCAATTCGGGCTTAATTTGCAAAGGGCAAACACTTATATCTCGATTAGCAACATTTATTGTAAGTTTTCCAACACACATTTCATCTTATTTCATCCAATTTTGAGTCTAATCCTAATTAGGTATTTTATTTAAATTTTTCAAATTCAAATTTTTTTATTGAAATTAAGTCTAGGATTCTCATAACCAAATGCTCCCCATAAGATTAGAATGCTTAATCAACACTAGAAACTAAGTAATCAAAAACCCTCATGTCAAAATTTTGAAAAACCATACACTCTCATTCAAATTTTTTTTATTGTTGAATCATGCCATAAACACTCGTTAAAACTAATCACATTGTATTATCACAATTCCTTAATCCTAAAAATATATTTTTCGAATCATGAAAAATGGTTTTATTAAACATAAGAGAGTGTTTGGATTAGGTCATAGAGTCGTCGATATTTAATCGAAATAAAGTTCACAACTACTTGTCAAGTTTATAAACACGCAACTAGTTGTTTTAAGTCATGAAGATACATAATTCATATGTATATTGAGATATTAGTAATTATTTTTCTAGTTAAGGGGGCGTTTGGCGCAACATTTTGAAAGGTATTTTTGAGTCAAAATCTACGTTTTCAACTTCTTCAATAAGTTACTTAACATAAACACTCGTAAGAAATAGCTAGATATACAATCTAATGCTTGTCTAGCCACATTTCAAAGTAGCTTATGATGTATAAGGGAGCTTTTGGATGTTTTTGGTTCTTTATCACAATATCCATATAACTACTCCTTAACATCATGAAATACATTTTAAGCGAGTTAAAAATTAAAACCAAGGAACATTGTAAACATCTTCTTAGGATTAAATTTTTAGAGTTGAAGTATGTTTGCGTTCCACATAAGTAGCATATACGACATATGCATGTTATATTTTTTCTTAATTTTATTTTCTTGTTGCTATCTTATTTAGGTGAAAATGCCTAAAGCCACGGTTGGTGATGTTTCCAAAACCAAGCAATATATTCCAAAAGTCTCCGCTACTCCCGGCATATCTCCCGCCATTGCATGTTTCTATCGTCCCATCGAAGATAGAAACATTCATGAAGGAAGAATTGTCGATCAATCTTTCTATCAATCCGACAATATCGAACGAATGTTCACAAATGTTCGTCTCGATTGTCTCTTCAAAATAAATGAACCAATCATTCCTCGCTTCGTTCTTGACTTCTATAGCCAAGTGACGGTGCAAACCGATCAATCTGGCTATATTCTTATCTCCTTTATGATCCAAAACGAATTTATCACTCTCACTCTTGCTCAATTTGGTCAAATCCTCCAAATTCCATTCAATGGTCAAGCCGTTTTCTCAAATGAATGGGATCTCTCATCTCTTGAGAAAAATCGGCCTCAAGATGGTCCATACTATTATGAGATTCCAACTCCTGACGACATTCGTCGACTACTCGAGCTAGAACGTGGTACGACTAGCCGAAGAATCAAGTCAAAAAATGTTGACATTCATGCAAACCAAGTCCTTCTCAAAGAACTAAGCCCCGACATGAAGCATTGGGAAGAACTCATTCGCGAGAATGCGTTTGGTACCGGCGGACACCGTGACCACCTCACGGATAGCATCGCTCACATATTGTATTGTGTTGTTGCGGAAGAACAATACAATTTGGCTTATTTCTTTGTCCATCGTATCATTTCCGCCAAAAATACTTCACATGCCAATCTTCCTTATGGTATGTTCCTCACTAGACTTTATCGTTTTGTCATGGAACATTACCCACATCTTGAGAGTGATATCTATCAATTCGTTCGTCCCGTCTTGCGTCCTCTCACTCGTAGCCAACTTCGTCGATCTCGAAGTGACAAGGGCAAATCTCGTCGCCCTAATCTCTTCGCACCTCGTAGTTCCACATCTCATCGGAGAGATGATGATGATGAGGAGGAAGGTACCTCACATGTTAGTACTCCATCTCCCACGACGTTCGTGGACAATCTCCCGGAACTTAATTATTCTGATTATCAAGTTCCTCTTCCTTTCGAACAAACCGATCAAATCCTATTTGAACGACAAACCTCTTTGCTCAACACTACTCAACAGATGCATCAAGAGGTTCGAGGTGGTTTCAAGTCAACAGGAAAAGCTTTCAGGAAGATTCTCGGGAAGAAGAGATAGAGATGTGGATGTTGGCTTATTTGAACAATAATGTTATTAGACAATATTTTTTTTGCTATTATATGTACTTGACAATTATCTTATTAGTTTCTTGTATTTTGAAGTATGTTAGGATTTTAACCATCCTCATGTTAGAACTTTGTTAATATGCTTATATTGCCATGCTTGCTATTTAATGATTATTGACATATATGCTTTATAATATGCTTATATTAGTTTAAATGTATGCATGATTATTTAATATGTTTATGCTACTATTTAATCATTCTTGGTATACATGGTTTAAATGGAGCTTGCTGCAAATACACCTTAAAAATTGACCTTTTTCTGGAAATTTTTCAAATTTGGTCGCCTGGGAAAATACCAGATGGGCGGCCCCCTTAATTGTACTAGGCGGTCCCCTTAATTTTAAGGGGGCCGGCCTACAATTAAGGGGACCGGCCATCTGGACAGTAAAATTCACTGTTTTCTTTTGCATCTTGTGACCCCTTTTATCTAGCCCCAGCTACAATTTCTCTTAATGGCCCAACTGATTTTGGAATATTACTACAAAACCTCAAAAACTTACCAAAACCAACCACATTTTCATATTATAAATTCCCTCCAAATGATAATTCCTCATTTCATCAACCTTCACCTCCATCAAACACCATCCTAATCCACCATGCTATCACCAAAATCCTCCATCTCTAAGACCTCTAAGAAACAAAAGATTGTCATCATACCACCCAAACAACTCTTCATTGATCTTACTCAAGAAGACAACACCACTCCATCACCACCACCTAAATGATCATCTCCTAATGCACCTAATGCACCATCCAAAACACCTTCCACCCATGGTACATCCTCTTCTTCCATTCCTTCAACCTCATCCATCAATGACTACATAAACTCCCACCTATCATCACCACCATCAAGAGCATCACCACCACCTCCTACTCAAGAACCTCCATCCACTGAGCTTGCCATTTCCCGATCACCCATCACACCTCTTGATGCTCATTTCTCATCCTCACCAATTCCACCACCATTCTTTCCCATACCTTGGGCTTAACTTGAAGCCCATGGGGATAATTGCCTTTGTTGCATCCACAACCGAACTATCATCTTTGGTCTTAGAGATGAAATGAAATACATGTTTTCATGTATTGAGCACATGCTAACAAATCCACCTCCACCATCTTCACCTATTTCACCACCACCTCCTCCATTTTCTCCAAAATAAGCAAATGCAATGCTTAACCAACAATAACTTTTCCACCATTTTGTTTGCAAGCTCTATGAAGGACCATGTACTCTTGGGATGATTATGTAGTATTCTTAGTTGCATTATTTGTTTAAATGTTGTATGATTTACCTATGATGTATTCGAGTTAGTTGTGTATTTATACACAACACCTTTAATTTAATGAATGTCTTTCTTCTATATGCTTGCTTATTTTTGCTATATATATACTTGTGCTTCTAATATTTTTCTTGCAAGCATTCCATAGCTCGACTCCTTGATGCCCTCAAACGAGGGGGAGTACACATCAAGGGGGAGTTCTCGTTCCGACAAATTTCATATCTACATCTTGTCGGCATAACCTTTTTGATTCTACAAAAAGGGGGAGAAGTAGATATAAACTCACTAAATATTTGTCTAAAAATTAATCTTTTAGATTTAATGAGTTTAGATTTTGTAATCATCAAAAAGGGGGAGATTGTTGATATAAATAATGCCTAAACACGTTATTAATATTTTTCGATATCTCTACGTTTTAATAATCACAAAATATAAAATCATTAAAAGAAAAATTATGACGTAAACAAGTATTTAGTTGTAAATATCTATTTTAACAACTAAATCACTTAATGTATGAATAAACAAATGCTTAATGCATTATATGATCAAATGAACTTTTTCTTAATCACTAAACTTTTTATAAAATGTCACAAACATTTTATATTTTTTAGAAAAACATTTTTGGTATTAAATAAATATGTTTAATCTATTATAAATATATGAATTCAAATTTTCAACCAAAAATGGCAAAAATGTTCCAGAAAAACCTTCCCCACAAAAAGACAAATCTGAGCAACGTTCGGATTTGGGCGGCCCCCTTAATTCACTAGGCGGTCCCCTTAAAATTAAGGGGACCGCCCCGCTCCTCTAGGTCCTCAGATTTGCCTATAAATACTGGTTCATCTCTGGACTTTTTCCTCACCTTTTGCACCCCAAACCTTCTGTTCTAAATCTCTTCTCATCTTTCTAAATCCTTTCTAAAATCCTTTGATCATATATTCTTAAGCATTGGTTTCTAAGTGATCCAAGCTTCCACCATCAAAGTGCAAAAGAAGAATACTCCTTCAACTAGAGAAGAAGTATTGTAGTTTAACTCATATTATTTTGTAGTTGTGTAAAGTGTTTGATAAAGTGTTGTATAGTTGTGATAAGTAGATCTAAGTGTAAGTAAGTAGTTGTGTTGTAAAGAAGTAGTGTAGAAGTTGTGAAGCCTTTGTGAAGAAGTCGTGAGGTAGCCGTGAAGAAGTTGTGAAGCCGGTGTGAAGAAGTTGTGAAGAAGTTGTGAATAAGTTGTGTAGAAGTTGTGATATTGGTTCTAGCTACGATTAGAACTCGACATTTAGCTTTGTGTCGTTAAACCGGTGTAAGCGAAAGTTGTGTAAGGTTTCTCCGCCATAAGGGAGTTTGTTGACATAGTGAAGTGAACTCTCGAGTAGGTGACTCGAGGAGTGAAGTAGGGCAAGGAAGGTGTCCTTGTAGCCGAACCACTATAAATCTTCGTGTTGTGGTTTGATCTTTCCATCCCTATCTTTCATTTCATTTCATTTATTTTACTTGCATTGTTTATTTATATTTATTTATATTTGTTCATATTGATCAAGAGTTGAATTCACATAAGATCGAATCGAAGTTTTAAAAAGTAAACAAAAAGTTTTCATAAATTAAAAAGACGTAAAACTATTCAACCCCCCCCCCTTCCAGTTTTCCACACAATCAACACCAATATGAACTCTAAACTATACTAACTAATATAAGTAATGAAAGTAAAGTAAAAAGATGGAAAGATCAAACCGGGACAAAGAGATTTATAGTGGTTTGGTCACGAAGCTCTTCTTCGCCCTACTCCACACCCGAGTACCACACTCGAGAGTTTCAAGCACTATGTCAACAAGACCTCCCTTCAGGCGGTGAAAACCGTACAACGTCGCTTATCTTATTTTTCGACACTAAGCTAGATGTCGAGTGCTAATCTTAGCTAGCACCAATCTACCACGATCTACTTGATCCTTTCTACTTCACACAAGGCTCGATCTACCCGATCTATCTATGATCCACTTGATCAGCACACTAGCTCACAAGCTATAAGAGATAATCAATATCTCTATAAGATCACAATGATCTTCTCTCACAAACTCTCAAACAAAAAATGATCTTTATGTATACAATGATACAACAAGTATGTAACAAATGTTACAAGTTCTCTAACTACAACTACAACACTTTGTATCCTCTTGGATACCTTGTGTTCTTCTCTTGCACTTGAAGATGAATGAAGAGGATAACTTGGATGGATGATTGGATCACTCTTAAACAAAAGAAAACTAAACTAAGTGATCAAGAAGAAAAGATGTGGTAAGAGTATTAAACTCAGAAAGTTCTGTGTGAAAAAGGATACCCAAAATCTGTGAAGTGGGCTGGTATTTATAGGCAGAAAAAATCTGGCCGTTATGAAGGCACGGCTCCACTAAATCACATTTAGTGGTACCGTGCCAGACAAAAACTCTTTTTGTCTTTTATGGTGAAAACTTATTTGGGGAAGTTTGGAGCTGATTTGGGGGGGGGGGAATAGCTGTTATGTTATTTGAACTTATTTTTTCATTAAAACATTTCTTAATTATACAAAAATAACTTGTAAAGTATATTTTTGTAAAAATGTTTTGTCACATTAAAAATGTGAAGTTTTAAACACAAATTCATTTCTTTGATCATTTGTCAAGTTGTAAATTTGTTTATTCATACCTAGAGTGATTTGTGTAGAAATGAGATCTTTTGACTAAAAACTTGTTTACGTTAATTTTAACGTAACGTGTTTTCACATTTTGTCATCCTCAAAACGTGAAGTTATCGAAAGATATAAATAACGTTTTTAGAACATTATTTGCATCAACAAACTTGTTAACTAAACATGTTTAAGGTTTATTTGTTTAGTGAAACGAGTTAGTAAACTTTTGGCTCAAAGTTTTACGTATTTTATTTATCTCGCTAAAATAATTTCCGCTCACTGTCAGATGTCTTTATCAACAAATTTGTTATTTCCTTTTCCTACTATTTTTATTTGTTTTTTTTTTTGTTGCTTGAAGAATTGCTTTCATTTGCTGTCGAAAAATAGAAACTCAATTATTAATCGTATTTATCATGGGTTTGCCAATGGAAGTCTTCTTCACACCTTTGCACGTCACACGGTGACCCATCTTCCTCTCATTGGTTGTGATTATACTACATTATTATATAGATCATGTCCTAAAACAAATTGGAAAAAAGCGACTCTTCAGGTTTGAATCTATGTGGACTCTTGAGAATTCATGTGAAGAACCTATTTATACATTTTGGCATGATGGGAGATCCACTAATTGTATTGACTCTCTTGAAGAAAACCTAACCGTTTGTGCTAATGGTCTCCGTTGTTGGAGTCGTGATTTTTTTTGGCAAAACAAAAATATAATTGAGCATATATCTATGGAAATAATGAATATTCAAGCTTTACCACCCAGTGCTGAAAATTGTGCCCGAAAACGTTTTCCAAACAAAAGCTTGGAGAAACATGGCTCAAGGAAGAAATGTATTGGCACCAACGATCTCGAGTTAATTGGCTTAAATATGGGGACCAGAACTCAAGATTCTTTCATCTATCAAGAATTCATCGCAATCAGAGAAATAGAATTACGATGCTTAAAATGATCGCGATTGTAACAACTCGTGATTTTTCAGGCCAATATTTATCTATAAACTCAAAATATTTTATTTTGAAGGTTTAAATACTTACTTTTATGCATAACTATTAAGCTATATTGCGTAAACCGGAAAACAACATTAATGCACAACGGCTTCGGGTTTATCATAACTTGTGTATCTCAATATTCCATCTGTGTGTTTTCTCTCTTCTTGATAAAAATCAAACTGAGTTTTAAGAGTTTAATAGTATGGTTTGTACAAGTGTGAGTTTATATTTTATAGATCGCATCTGTGTTGAGGACGATCTCTTTCTTTTGTATGTTTCAACTGCACTCTATTAAAGACAATCCTTCTTAAGCTTGTAATAATAGTAAAAGGACACTTGGTTGAATACTTTTAAGTGTCGCGGTTGTTATTTTCACAGACATATGACATTATTAGGGCCCGTTTGGTATAAGGGTATCGAGGATTTTGAATCAAATAATCATTGAATCCTTTGTTTGGTACAATTTTGATTTCTGGTATTTGGATTCAAAATTTGAAACCAACCTATTTTGGTGGGTTTCTATGAATCCAACCAATCAAAATTCTTTTTTCATTTGATAAATTTTTTGAGCCACATATTATTTATTCTTTTCTTACTTTTTACTTTTTTTATTTCAAACAAAAATAATAAAACTTATTAAACATATAATAGTTTAAATTTTCTCTCTCCTTTATTTCTTTCAAACATTTCCCAAATCCCACTTACAAACCAAACACACCCTTAATCTAAGTTGTTGGATTGTATTATGATAAGGAAAATGATATAGCTACAAAACTTTTACAAAAAAACTTTCACAAAATGACTTATCACTAATAAAAATTACTCTAATTAATTCTCTCTCCTTATTTTAAATTCAAATCTTCCTATCAATGGATGTCATATCGTTATCTAATGAAAAATATCAATATGTTATGATTCTTATCCGACATCTAAAACCCTGCAAACAAGTACAACATCACAAGCATAAAATTCATTCAATATTTGTTTTCTCTTCATAAATTGAACCAACCACCAAATAAAACCAACCCAGACTACATAGACACTGGGTCTGTTTGGTATACAGGTATGGGAATGTGTCTATGGTTTTGATAGTCTTTGAAGATGTTTGGTATTATGATATGGGTTTAGAGAAACCTTTCAGACATGGGTTTTCTCATACCATCCTAGCATGAGTGGTTTACAGAAATCATTCCTCTGTGTTTCATTATTGTTAATTAAAAAAAAAAAAAAAATCAAACCTTCAAAAACAAATGAGTGGCCTCTTTTTTTGTCATACAACATGAATGGTTTACGGAAATTCAAACATGGGTGGCCCCATTTTTTTCGTTGATGATAACTACAAAAAAAAGTGAGATAATAACTTATTATTATTTTTAGGATTGCTAAAAAAATAAAACCCAACATATATTAACCAAACAACATTTTTTAAACAATCATATCCATTTCTATTCCACCTATTCATCAAACCTATACCTATAGTGATACCCTCAAGCAAACCAAACAGCACCTAGGTGATTATTAATCCGTATCAAAATTATACTCCATATTTTATTTTTGAGATGTATTAAAAAATTGTATATTTTTCATTTAAGTAATAAAAAGAGAATTTAGTAGATGATATTTTATTTTATTTGTTGAAAATTGTATTAGTCCTATTTTTTATTGAACTATGTGATATTTGTCTTCTGATAATAATTTTAAGACAGATGAAGTATTATTTTTTATAATGACAACGAACTATTTCACAATATAGGCAGCATAGGACACAAGCTACTTGATATTTAATGTAATTGATGACCCAACGTTAATTAATGACCAAGAGTTTGAATAATGTATGAAAAAGTAGAAGATATAATGAATCATCCACATCGTAGCAAATAGTTCATCAATGGAGGTACTAACCATACTCTTCCTTTGCTTCCATACATTACTTACATGTACCATAGCCCCATACACCATATCCATAAACCAAACTCTTAAAGATGGTGAAACCATTGTTTCGGCCCAAAAATCATTCGAGCTGGGGTTCTTTAGCCCGAGCAACACCTCCAAAAACCGATATTTAGGCATATGGTACAAAAAGTTTGCGACTGGCACCATTGTTTGGGTAGCCAATAGAGAGACTCCAATTAGTAACAAAACAGGTGAGCTAACTCTGAATCCAGGTGGATTATTGGTGCTTCGTGACTCCACCACCAACCGAATCATTTGGTCATCAAATTCCTCAAGAGACACTAAAAACGCGGTGGCTCAGTTATTGGATAATTCGAATTTTATGGTTGTTGATAGTGAAGATGGACCAGCAAATTACATTTGGCAGAGCTTTGATCATCCAGGAAATACCATGATGCCAGATATGAAATTTGGGAGAAATTTGGAAAGGGGTTTGATCACGAACTATACATCATGGAAAAGTGATGATGATCCTTCACAAGGTGAATATATGATTTATATGGATTTTAATGGACTCCCACAAGTGTATCAAAAGAATGGAGATGTGATCCAATATAGACTGGGATCTTGGAATGGTCTTGCGTATAGTGGCAGCACGAATAACCATCCAAATCCCATAAGAAGATCCTCGTTTTATATGGACGAAAACGAGATTTCATCTGTATTTGTACTGAAAAATAAAGCAGTTCTTTCAAAGTTGACACTAAGTCCAGAAGGAAACATGGCACAATGGAATTGGATCACCGGAACGCAAGGTTGGATTCTATATTCTTCACTTACAACAGATAGTTGTGAACGGTATGGATTATGTGGAGTTCATGGCTTTTGTGACATAGCACAAACGCCTAATTGTGGGTGTTTAAGAGGATTTACTCCTAAAAGGCCGGATCAATGGGAAATATCAGACTGGTCAAGAGGCTGTCAAAGGGAGACACCATTGAATTGTGGTGTTGGGGAAGGGTTTCGAAAGTATTCATTTATGAAATTACCCGACACCCGTCAATCGTGGTTTGATAGGAATATGACAATGGAGCAATGCAAGGTGAAATGTAAAAAGGAGTGCAATTGTACAGCTTACGCGGCTTTGGACATCAAACAAGGTATCGGTTGTTTGGTATGGTATTATGAACTCATTGATATGAGAACACTTCCTGATAACGGGCAAGACATTTACATACGAATGAGTGCTATTGAATTAGGTAAAAATTTAATCTTGTTGGTTAACATAAGAAAAAGAGATGCGACTCACATATCAAACCACATCTAGTTTTCTTTGAATTATGAAAAATTATAACCATTGAATTTTGTATTTTCCTTAGAGAAAGACAAAAGGGATCGGGAAAGCAAACCAACAATTCTAGTAATTGTCATCCCTGCTAGTCTAGGATTCGTAATTCTACTAGCGTTATGTATATTAAACATCCTAAAGAAGAAGAAGAAGGCGGCGAAGGCTCAAGGTAATTCAGTTTCATTATCTATCTGTAATTTTTATAGATTCCCTATGTGGTAGAATTAATACTTCGCCCAATTGATATTTTGTTTTCATAGGCAGACGCAAATCATTTGTTGATAAGGATCATCTAGACTTCCCTTTCTTCAGTCTATCCACATTGAGCATTGCAACAAATGATTTTTCAACAAATAACAAGCTCGGTGAGGGTGGTTTTGGACCAGTTTACAAGGTACTAAACATTTTCTGAACATAAATTTTGCCTATTAAATTGATTGATTATTCACTTGCATCTTTGTGAAGGGAGTTCTAGAGGACGGAAGAGAAATTGCGGTGAAACGGAAATCTGTATGTTCTACACAAGGAGATGAAGAGTTTAAGAACGAACTTATCTTCATTTCAAGGCTTCAACATCGAAATCTTGTAAAAATGCTAGGTTACTGCATCGACGGGACAGAAACATTATTGGTTTATGAGTATATGCCTAACGGTAGCCTTGATTCGTATCTGTTTGGTAAGTTGCTCATCAACAAGTTTACTTGTACAAATTCATATCAAGCATTCAAGAAAACAAGGTAACTAAAAACTCTTTTGCAGAAGAAACGAAAAGCACGACACTCAACTGGTCACAAAGATTCCATATTATCATTGGAATTGCTCGAGGTTTACTTTATCTTCATCAAGATTCTCGACTGCTAATCATTCATAGAGACCTTAAGGCCGCCAATATTTTGCTCGATCATGAAATGAATCCAAAGATATCAGATTTTGGTCTCGCAAGAAGCTTTGGTGGAAATGAAACCGAAGGAAATACTAAAAGAGTCGTTGGGACATAGTAAGAAGTTACTTTAATTGCATTCTATGCTTTTACAGTTTCAGTTTATGGTAAAGTTACTTCTATTTTCTAGAATTTTGGTAAAGTTACTTGCATTTTACTCGTTTCAACTACCCGGATGGAATAAGAGAAGTTTAAATGCCTTATAATTCTTGGCTCTTAGTCTACTACTCCTCCATCCCATATTAAGTGTCTATATTGCTATAACTTAGATCATGTGTTTAAGTGCATCACGAAATTGTTGTTTTAGTCCATTGTTTCGGGCTTTGTGGTGCATTTTCAATTTTCTTTTTCATTTTCATATAAAGACGTAAATACAAAAAATGTCAAATATATATAAACTAAATGACGGACATTTTTGTGCAGTGGGTACATGTCCCCTGAGTATGCAGGAGACGGAAAGTTTTCAATAAAGTCAGATGTATTTAGCTTCGGTGTTATGATATTGGAGATCGTAAGTGGGAAGAGAAACAGAGGATTCTTCCACCTATCTCATAGCCACAGCCTTCTTGGACATGTAAGATAGCAAGTCAAAATTTGCCTTAAAAAAATGAAATTGAGTATTTATGTTCATTATTACGTCGTTTGGCACTTTTGGTTAATTTTTAGGCATGGAAACTCTATAAAGATGGAAAGGCTTTGGAACTAGCCGATGAATCTTTTTTAGCTTCATACGACAAATTTGAAGTGTTGCGAACAATCCATGTTGGTTTATTATGCATTCAACACAACCCGAACGATAGACCAAACATAGCTATGGTGGTTATGATGTTAAGTAGCGACAGTGAATTATGTGAGCCAAAAGAACCAGGCTTTTATGTGGAACCCAATTCCGAGGGTACAAGTAGCACGCAAACACAAAACTCACACAATTATGCCACGATTTCACTTCTAACCCCTAGATCATAAGTAAGATATAATTTAGATATATTCCAAGATCAGAATATCTCAATGTACGTTTATCTTTTCCTACATATAATTTTCTAAATCTTGGACTTGTAGTTTTTAGATCCAGTGGTAGCATTCCATTTTGTAATAAGCAGGCTGTGGTTTCATTTTGAGACTTTCTTTTGAGATTTAGGAGTTTGTTTTGGTATTTGTGAAGATTGACGAGGTTGTTGTTGGTGTTCGTGAATTGGTGATGTTAGATGATCAGAATCTTTGGTGGTTGTCGTTGTTCATGAATTGGTGATGTTGGATGATCAGAATCTATGTTAAACACTATTACATCTCTAAATGTTTACTTGCCATAAACATTCACCCTTTGCTGATTATATATATACTTGAATTTATATTTTGAGACTTTGTTCTCAGTTTCTACAAGACTTGGGATGTACAGTCTGTTGTTAGTTGGCCCTTAATTTTGATTTTTATGTATAGTTGTGAAAAGTTTTCCAAGTTCAGTTCAGCCATAAGGATGAATAAAGAAAAATCTTGTTGGTTTTGTAGATATTTTCCAACTGCAGTTGATGCAAGGCAAACCAGGTAGATAATGACAGCTTTACCCAATGAAGTAGAGTTCTTGAGGGTTGTCCCAAGTCTTTGGCAGATCTGGAATTTTTATTGTTGCGGTCTAATTACGTATTGTAAGTCGTTAGAGGATCGTGATTTTATTTTATTCGAAGAGTTGACTGAAAGACTCGAAGAACATTAGTATCTTCTTAGCATAAAAACGTAACAATTGCTAGCTGATAGTGACCAGATGAGAATATCATGTATCATACTGTTGTAAAGATAAATATGTGGGACACTAACCATCCATTACCTCAAAATCAAATATAAAACATATTAAACAATTATTCGATTAGTTTATAGACCAGATAATAAGATGCTAATTATTAAGAGCGACACTCTACCAAACAATACATTCCCCTGTTCTTAAAATATTACAAGTGTGACTTTATAAACCTCTTAATGTGTTATGTGTATAACAAGACTGAACTGTTAGGCACGTGAGGTGCACGTGGACAGCTTATAGCTGGGCACGTGAGGCGCACTTGGTCTTACTCAAACAGACTTTCTTGCTAACCAATTTTTCCCGCCAAAAGTTTTTTTAAATAGTTTTGTTCTCTTTCATTTCATGGAACGAATTTGGTAACATTTCTCTCTTATTCTATTGTAAACTCATTTTACTATCAATAACAAATTACACTTTGATGATCAATCTATTTCACATCTTCTTGATTGATCTAATCATAAGAATCCATTAACGGATCTTCATTGATCTTTAATTGGTGTACATCATAATCACAACTAATATCATCAATAATTAATAGAGAAAAAACAACTTTGTTGGCAAAAGGCCACTTTCGCATGTAATCGAAATCACACCTAAAATGTGTCCCTTTGGGACTCTGAATTCAACATTACACAAGACAATAATAAACAACCCGATGGAGTTGGGTACAGGGGAGGTATGATGTATACTGTCACACCCTTACCCGGTGGTGAAGGTAAACAATCCTTTTACTTTTGGACTGTCGTTTAATTCTACGTAAGTCAAATGTGTCAAATGAATAAAGCTAATCAGAAGTGCAACGGGTCTAACGGGGTGAAGCACAATCCAAAGGATTTTACAAGTAGTTCAAAGTTTAATTTTATTGCATGCAACATCCTAATTCCTAGCCGTTTTCAAGAAATTATACTATTTCTGTTATAATCTTGTTTTTGTAAACAAGGTTAACAAATTAATTATGGCAAAGAAAGTGAGAAACAATGTTTGACAGCATGGTTATGGCAAAGAAAATAATCCTATGAAGAACCCAAGCAGAAAAACACGAAGCAGGACTAATCAAAAAGCTAAAACTAAAATCCCTACATTGATATTGATCAAGACAAGGTCACTAACTAAACAACACATTAAACGTTAATGTTTTACTAACTAATTGTATACCAAATTGATTAAGTTCGTAATCAGTGTCTCAATAGTGAGAAAATAAACATAATGTTCAAGAGACAGAGATACCAAAAAACACTATCAACATTAAACAAATATGTACGAAAAGTTAACACTCCTATACAGGGAAAAAAAAAGGCTTAACTAGTTATACACACTAACTAATATAGACAAATTCGTAAAGCATACTAGACCGAGTTCTCTGCTACGTGTGGCTTCGTGTGATTACTTGTTCTCCTGAAGATTATATACAGCCGTGACATATTCTTCCGTATCCCAAAGAAATGAGCCAAAAGCAATCGCCTCCATCACAAATCTCTTCAGGGTCGAAAACGATGTAGAAATTATTTCATCAGATTCAATGTCACCAAAAAGTGCAACGCTATGTTTCGCTATCAGATTTAGAGCCTCCTTGGAATTTGGTTGAGCACATTTCGCTAGTGAATCAAGGGCGAACCCCATTAAGTATGAATTCAGATTCTCACGTTTCTTTTTACTATCGAATGTTGATGTTGTTACCATGTTGCAAGTGTTACCAAAAACCAAGTTCTTTGGTCTGAACTTGTTGAAGATCATATCATCAATGGGGTCCACAAGGCTCATTTCTAGCCGGTGCCTTAGTGAGGCGGATTTGAGAAAGTATCCGAAGAGTATGGAACCTGTATAGATTTGACAAAGACGGTCATGTTTGATTTTGGTTGTGGCCCAATTGTCTGTGACACTAAAGTCTGATCTCCATCCGATAACTGAAGTTAGATGTTGTTTTATCATCTCCAAGATTTCGAAGCTATGAACGGACTCGAGTTCCCAGTCCTTTGAAGGCAAGATTTCTAGTCTTTTGTTGTAAATACACTTTGAAAGGCGTGGAATCAGGTGAACTTTGAGTTCTGAGAATTTGTAAAGAATTAGCATGTACATGACGTCTTCTACAGCGGTTTGGCATTCATTCCATTTTAGCTCAGCAATCCTCCTGTAACATATGTGCATAATACAAATTAGATGACCAAAAGCGCAGTGCTCATAAATTCATGATTAATAATAGATCAATTTGTTGAATATTCAAGTTCTATTAAGTTAATTCTGCCTGTGCAAGATCCATTTACACTCAGATCAGCTTGCTTAAATTCTTGTGTGATAGGCAAAACGAACAACGTACTACTAAACTTTGTTAGGTAAAGGCGGGTTCAACCAATCTCTATATGATCAACATACGCCTACGTTCACATGCTAGTAGTTCTGTATTTATTATACACAAGACCTGTTTGAAAACATACAATAGGGCTGCGCCGCAAAGAGAAGAAAATCCAAATTATAACAGACCATACTAACAAGGCGGTTCTTTCTCAACTAACATTAAGGAACATATTAGCTTAGTGATACCTAAAGTGTTTGTACGTGAGCCATGACTATGTCGGGATTTATTTAAACACCTTGTAGCACTTTATGGACTATTTGTATCCCAACAATAAATACGGTCGCCTTCAATTAAATGACATGTCATGGCTTGGAATTTTCTATGACTTCTTGTGTTCTCATTTATTTCTTGTGACATTTCAGTTGAAACTCAACGGATTTCAAGAGTTAATACTTAATTGTACTTCTCCAATTTCTAGTTGTGTAACCACTTAGTTGTTCTAGTGTTTGACAAATCATTATTATAAATAAGCAGATTGCCAAAATCAAATTTCTTACACCTTGTTCCATACGTATTATTCAAACACACATGATCAGTACTAAACTTCTAAACTGATTATCTGAGGGTCAAATAATCGAAAACCAATTTCGCCATACTAAGCCGAAAATCCGATAATTACTCAGAATCTGAAGTCAATACACACATAATCCGGGCCAAATTCGTGTATTTTTTAATCGTTTCTCTGTGAGAGTTTTAAATGGTAAAACTAACTATCACTAAAAACCCACATAATCATATTACTCTGTAAAATCCTGGCAAACAATTATCCTCTAAAGACTATACATACGCACATCACAACAATATCATTAACAAAGATATAATTATCAACTACAAATATGCTTAGAATCAATTAAATAACTAGTACAGCACTACAACTTTAAGACCCTATGTGATCGCCCCAAGCACACCCACCCAGTTTCAACTTTTTCTATTCTATCTCTCAATAACCTAGGATGTTATGTTAGTGTACTTATTCTAGTTTTCTTTTCTAGGTAAGAATACTAAATTTTCGACCTTTTGAACAACTAATCATGCCATATCCAAACCATAGGGCATAGGCAGAGCCAGGATTATAAGTTAAGGGGCCGAACTTGACGTAAAAAATCATAACAATATATATCACATAAAAAATGAATCTCTTGTTCTTTTAATGAATCATTCAACCTAACACCATAATAATTAGGAATTAAACTAAGTTGAAATAAAATATTTTGACAAGCAAATTTATTTCGGTGCTATATCATATCGGTTAGGTTATTCGTTTATTATTTTTTTTTTTATCAAAATATCGATATTAAAAAAGGAGGGGCTAATTGTTAAAACTACTAAGAAAATAGCTTATGGGCTCAATAATTCTTAACAAAGTAGTATGATTAGGGGTGGCTCAGCACCCACTGGTCACTACTAGCTCCGCCCCAATCCCAACAGCTACACAGCTCGAGCAGGGTATATTTCCCCTATAGGAACCTTGACATGAACACTTCAGAGTTGTTTGCATCAAGCAATATCTAAACTCGAGATTACTCACTCAAGCTATTAACCAACTTTTTTTTGTTTTCGTAACCATGGTTTCTGACATTTTGCCCAACTGATCCACGGGACTTGAACCCCACAGAATCAAACCAGGTAAAATTCTCCCTTGTTTGCAATAGCCGTATTATCAAGCAACAAAAAAAACAAACCTATGAAGACAAGCTTCAGTTGAACCATCCCCAGTAACCATCATCCTCAAAAAAGCCTCATCACGCTCAGCCACAAGCTCCTCCAAAGTCTCAGCCACCTTATCATGAAAACTCTTCCTTTCATTCAACAACACAGTCGACAAATACCTACCAGCAGGAGTCACAGGCTCAATAGGCGTATTCAAACAACTATTATATTCATAATAACCATAGTTACTATATCCACCATACTTAGCAACCAAAACACGACACTTTTTTGGTAACTTCCCGACCAAACAACGCTTGTTGTTGCTAACAGGAGAGTTTGAGATTGTTATTACAAGGTTGTTTTTGAAACAAGATGAGAGACAGTTTTCCATGAAACTTTTTTTTGTTTTTTTTTTTTTTTATTATAGTGGAAGTGTTGGAAGTTGAAGAGGATAAGGATTTGGGGGTGAGTGTTTTAGTGTCAGTTTGTAAAATAAGATATATGCTCTCATAGGTTATCGACTTATGTTTATCATAAGAATAATAAGTGGTTGTTTGATTTGATCTGGTGAGGTGGGTTTATTGGGTACTCCGTATTATGATGTGGTAGGGGTCACAGTTAATAAGACGGTTCGCGTATCTCATAAGTTATTTCTAGGAAATACTGCCGTATGTTGTCTCAAATTATTTTTCCATTTTCAATTTCAAGTAAGACTTAGAAACAACTATAATCACACATTAAGGGTGCGTTTGGTTTCCCTTATGGGAATCAAACTATCACTATGAAAGTGATTAATAGTGTTTATTTAAGATGAGAGGGCCCATCACTATGACTATGAAAGTGAGATATTATCCATACTCCATATACATCAAACTAGGTGGGAATAAATCTTTTATAGGTGAGGGACCCAACACTACTATCACACTCATACCCATTGTCATTCATGCCAGCATATTAAACGAACACTAAAGATATATCGACTTAAATTAGATGTAGATGCAACATAATATATTTTCTAACTAAAAATTAGATGCATATACATATATTAGATGCATTTTAGCAATTTAGGAAAATCCTATGTAATTTTCGTCCTCTGTGGGTCAAATTTGTTCCAAGTACTACTTTACATCGTTTTTACTTCAAAATCACTTTCGAAACTAATTGAGATGCATCTAAATGAATAGAGATGCATCTAATTCAAGTCGACGCATCTCAAATATGTGGTTATAGTTATTTCTCATATTTCTCATTATAAGTTTTATATAGAAAAGTTTGATCAGGTTTATTTTGTTAATTTTATTGAAGTTATTATAACTATAAGCTACAAATTAAATTGGACATTTACAACCTAAATTTAATATACTAATATAAATATAAGATTAACACTTCTACTATTCTAATAAGAATCTGTAGTTTATTAAAATTTGTAGGTCACGTATAAATCTCAAACCCACACTCGATATGACAAATAACACACGATCTACTACTATATTAAGTTACGTATGAAGAGAGAAATAAGCTAATAAGCAATACTAAATAAGAGAAGAGAATAAGAAGAAGAAGAATAAGAATGGTCGGCTTTCTATTAATCAAACTTTACTTGGACAGAGCTTACGCTATCTTACATGAAAACCAACAATGAGAATGTATCCCATGCCTTCTATTTATAGGCAATGGGAGGGGAATTATTCTAAGAATATTCCCTTTGCATGTGACTAGAATATTTTAACTCATGTGACCGGTCCATGGACTACTAATGGACCGGTCCAAAATTACAAACAATATAGTCCTAATAAACGTGCAACATTATAAATGAACAAGACTTGTAAATATTTAAAACATGTTCCTAACAATCTCCCCCTAAGTCTTGATCATCAATGTTGCTCGACGTCTTCTTTGCTTCTTGTGCTTCTGACGTCTTTATAATCTTTGATTCTTTGTTCTTGTTTTAATGATGATATGTTGTTGTCTCTATCTGCCAATCTCCAACGTCTTCTCGTCTTCTCCATCATGCTCATATGTCTTAGACTTGTTTTCTGCAACTTGTTCTCACTTTTCAATCTTAAAACTTGAGAAAGGTTGATGTGCTTGAACTTTTGACTTTACTATATCATATGTTGAACTTTTGATGTTTCTGAGTCTTTGAGAGAACATTTCTTCAAGATATGAACATGATGGAGTCTTGATGGTCGAACTCCAGCTCCTCAGCAGCAGCAACAGCACGAACCAACCGGTTCTTACAGGCTCGGACTTGAGATCATCAACAGCATAGTGTGAAGACTTTCTCAAATCCTAACCCAGACCGTTCTGAACCGGATTCCCCCGAAAGGGATTACAAGGACACACCGAAGTGCACCCACGATTCAGTGAGTCGCTGGAGATCACCCCACGACTGTAGACCGTTTGGAGCAAACACTAAGCGTAACTCACAAGGAGTTACCAAAGTGACCTGCTGTCAGAGTTGTTTGATGTTGCTCTGGCAGGATTTCCATTCAATCATTGATAATCACAATTGTGACTTCTCTCATGAATGTTCTTGGCAGATTGCTAAGATCTGCGAAGGACACTTTCTTAATTTTACATCTGCTGCCCATGATGTAGAACAACAGAGTAATACTAAGTGTACCTAAGAGATCTTTTATGAATCTCATGGCTCTAGACTCAATCAGTGCACATTTGTTTGGTCATCGGAGGCATGGAGCAGATTGCCTCCTTTTCAATATCAACACTCTCGTAATGAGAAGTCGATAGATTATGAAGGGTTCTCCGTGTGAATGAAACAAATGTCTTTTGAGAGACACTTGAGTGGCTTAGAAGGTTTATTAGTGCGTCACTGGGTCCATGACGTCTTTAGTCTTCAATACCGGTGATGCTCATCAACCAGTAGATTATGAATTGAACCCGGTGTCTGCCCTAAGGTTGAACAAATGGAGGGCTATTTCTTTTCACCCTTTTCTTTACTTTTCTTTTTAATTCTTCAACCCCTTCTTTCTCCGTTCATTCATTTTCTCCTTTTGATATTATACCTAGGACTTTCTAGTTCTAAACTATTGGTATTGTCCTTGGGTAGATCCCTCCGGCTCTGGCGGATCATAGGACGGTTTTCCCTAACCTTAGTCACCTTATAACTCCATGACTATCCTAATGATGCCATAAACCAAACCATTGAAAATCTCTCAAAGTGTCGATAATTGTAAAGACATTTTGTTGACACCTTGAGAGTTTGATGATTTTCAGAAATACTCCCCCTTAACATGTGCTCATAAGTATTAAATTTTGAAATTTGCACATGCCGGAAAGAGTTGGCACTTTTTTTTTTTAATTGATTGACTTTCAATGAACCTGATCGTTGCGAGACACGCTTACATCACCAGTTAAACTGGCTTGAAATTATTACCCGTCCAGATCAGATTCAAAGATTATCGCTCGAAATCGGTACATTCTACTCAGACATATCCTTTGCGAGACACGCTTACATCACCAGTTAAACTGGCTTGAAATTATTACCCGTCCGGGACATGTCCTTTCGACTACTGACTTTCCTATTCGTCAATTCGAGAGTCAATTCTAAGTTTGAGCACACGAGATTCCAGCAAATGAGACATCATATTTTAATCATCTTTTTCTTCTCCCCCTCAAAAATAGCATACTCATGATGTTTTTGGAAAACGTTTATGATTAAAATATGCTGTTTTTGAGTTTTAGGGAAGAATTTCAAGAACATTTATAATTCTTTGAACAAAGATTATATTTTCAAATACTCCCCCTTAACAACGGAATATTTGTCCTTATGAGCAGAATGTTTGAAAAACGTTGGAAAACATTCTGATTTTAATTCTGCTCATAAGTAAGAAGCTTTCGCTCCTTTTTCAGGATTGAGGCACTGAAGCGTACCTTAGGGTCCTTTCTTTGAGGTCCGGGTTGTACACTGTTATGTGTGCACAAACCGTAATGTACTGGCCAATTATGGAAAGAAGAATGATATGATGAAATTTTGAGAATTGATTCTTACATCATCCACCTTTACCAAAAGTTGTGAACACTGGGTCAGTTCGCTGAAATAATCTGATGGCGAATGGTGGACGACCCCCAACATAGCTCTCTAGCCTCCTCATCTGATCCCGATGGTATAACCGTTCTTCCATCTTCCGAATAAATTCCTTGACTTGTCGCAGCTCCTTCGAATTCGATCTTCTTGATTTTTGCAACATCGAATCTCGAACTCTATTAGCTAACCCGTCACGTACACTCTTCAGGGTGTCGTCACAGAACTTGTGAATCTCATTGAATGCCATGAAACGATGAAAATCTGTTGTGCTTCTGTAAACAAACCCGAAGACTGGACTATGTAGCATGGTGTACTGAGGGTCCTTTTTGCTGTTTAGAAGAAACTGTGGTTCAACAAGGTTAAGCTGAGTCTGATAACTTTCAACACCAAGCTGGAGATCTTCTACACGTTCTTTGATGATGGTTCTCCTGATGTAATGACAGAGGGAAGTACTAAGTGCATATCGAAGATCATTGGTCAGATGCTGCAGTTTGCCTTGGACCTTCATTAGATACATGTCTTCAATATCATTCAAATTTAAATCAGGAAAATCCGCCTCTGAGAATGTGTAGAGATTGTTGTCGATTCTTTTTACTGTGATTTCTTCTAGAAATATATAATCGCATCTTCTGGATCCACTCACAGTGATGACGGCCATTATTCTGAGATCACTGTAAACTGGTTCTTTTGATTTCTGGAGGGCAAGTTTGTACTTGTACCAGCTTTGTCTTTTAGAGTACCAGTGATGAATCCCTAGCTCTGCATCACGATCATATTTGACGAGCTTTTTAACAAACAGATGTCTGTTAATAGCTGCTTCTTCAATGGCTGATTGTGTGTAATGAGCGGCTGGTGTGAAAGTGATAGATGTAGCGTACTTTGTCGTCCCTTGAGCTCCATTCTTTAGAAGTTCCAGATCTTTGTTGAAAAACATTTGAAAGGGAATTTCCGAGTGATGAAATCTTCGAATCACGGACAGTGGCTTGGTCCAATCAGTGATGAATGGTTGATTCTTGCCAACTTTCCTGACGACGTCTGGACTAGCCCAGTCGAAGTCACTTGACATTGCTCGTGCAATGTTTTCAAGGTGATATTCGAGTTCTGCTGCGCTATTGGATTTGTTTTTCAGAAGAAGGAAAGCATCATTCTTGATCCGACGAAGTTCCTTTTTGGTCATCTTCTTAATATTAAGAGTTCTTTTAATTTCTTGAGTAACAGCAAAGGTGCTGTCTTCAACTCGTGAAGCTTCGTCAGTCTGAACTTGAGCGCTTGCTAGATGATCGAACCATTCATTTCCTAGCACATCCGTATCATTATCCAGCCATGTGACAACCGCTGGTCCAGTAGATGACTTTCTGCTGTGTGAGAGCTTGGACTTGGATGGCTTTGGTTTTGGTGATGATGATGGTGAATGAGGTTGATCATCGTGTGGCTGGAATTCCACATCTTCAGTTGTAAACTGCTCATGGTGATGTTCGGTTTCAGTGGGACCAGAGGATTGATGTTTAGGAGGTTGAGATGATGGTTTATGTTCCGTTGGCTCCTGAATGTGAATCCCTGACCCGCCTTTGTGTTTCTTTTGTTCGGGTTTAGGGTCCTGATCATCCTCATCATCTTCTCGAATGCGTTTTCCTTTGTCAGCAGTTTCCTTGCATGATTTCTTCTCAATATGTGCTTGAAGAGCCGCAATCAGGTTAATTTCTTCTGAAGAAGGAGAGGTGATTTCAAAGAGTCGGTCGAGAAGCACAAGCTCGATATATTCAGTGGTGAGTTCTGGAAGTGGTTTGGTGTTGGAAGAAGAAGAGACAGCTTCTTTGATCTTTTCGTCAAGTTGTGAATCAATATGTTCATTTATGTTTTGTTGAAGATCAGGAAGAAATTGCTTAACAAATTTCTTTGCCTTGCGTGTCATATGATCTTTGATGTTGAAACGAAGGAATTCATCTATCTGCTTCTTGCTTTCCTGCATTTCTTCCATTTGTTGAGACAACTTCTTGACTAAGTCTTCCATTTCAGCCAATTTAGTTGTAGCTTGGTTGTCTCGTTGTGCTTGTGCTCTCTTTACTGCCTTTTTAAGTTTCTTTGCTGCAGGAGTCACAACCTCAACTTTCGTAACATGGACGATTCTTCTTTTGCTCTTTCCTTTGTAGGCCTTAAGAATATTCTCAGAAACAGTTGCTTTTGATTTTGATTTTGGTGATGAAGATCTCGAAGATGATGGAGTGAGTGAGGGGATTGGATCATCAGATTTAGTATTTGATTCCCTTTGAGATGAGGGTGGAGGTGTTGGATTCTTAGGTGGTGATTCAGGAGGTGTCTTAGGTGAAGAAGCAGACGAGGGCTGAACTGGTGGTTGTTCTTGCTGCTGTTGTGGGTTATGAACGACCATAGCCAGTTTAGATTCGGTTGTTTCCTTTGGAGGGGAAGGAGGAGGTGTTGGAGTGTGAGAACGAAGGTAGCTATCTGCTTCCAGGTTAGCTTGAGCCTCCTCCTTACGTTTCCTTTCTTCCTCTTGTCTTTTCTGTTCCTCAAGATCTTTGGCTGCTTTAATTGTTTGATCTCCCAGAATGTCTTTTTCTTCTTCTAAGTTCCAATCTTCAGTATCATCATTGCGTGTTTGTTCCTCGGGATTGTCATCGAACATAGAATCAGAAATATCCTTGTCAGATAAAACAATGTTGCTATCCTGATCTTTTTCCTTTTCCTCCTGAGTTGGTGCTCCCAAGTCAGGTTGATTAACCGAACTTGTTTGCTGTGAAGAGACCTTTGTTGATTCAGCCCCAGACCCACCGGGTTGATTAACCGGATCATCTTGGGTCAAAGCTTCTTTAGGAACAGTTTGTGATCCTCCAACTCCATGTGTTCTTTCATACTCCATCTGTTGTTCCAATACTCTCTTTGCTCTACGCTCTTCATCTTCTTTAAGTGTTTTGAGACTTTGTTTTTGTGCATTCTCATGAGAGATCTTATTGTGAAGTTCAGCCTCTTCTTCAGTCATAAAGACATGTTCTTCTTCGGATTCAGATGATTCAGAGTTAGATTCTGTATCTTCATCAACGATTCTATTCGGTTCAGGTTTCGGTTGTGGTTTACTGGGTACTCTCCTCTTGATGAATGTTGTTCTTGGATGTCTTTCTTTTGGTTTAGAGACACTTGAGGCACTTCCTGTCTTAGGGGCCGTTTACTTTCAACTTAATGTCCTGTTTGGTAACAAAACTGGCTGGAAACAGGAAACTTTGGTGTCTCTTTTTAACTTATTGCAAAAGAGAAAACTTAATGTGGAAGGGGGCAAAATTTGATACTGTTTCTATTCAGGACGTCTTAATACGATTTTTTTCCCGAACTAGTGTAGGTGGAAAAAATAAATTCGAAAAATTTAGAAAACTTCGAAAAAATTTATAAAAATTCAAAAAAAATTTAAAAATTCGAAAAATTTATAAAAAATCGAAAAATTTATGAAAATTCAAAAAAATTTATAAAAATTTTAAAAAAATTCAAAAAATTTTAAAAATACAAAAAATTTATAAAAATTGAAAAAATTTATAAAAATTCAAAAAATTTATAAAAATTCAAAAAAATTTATAAAAATTCGAAAAATTGATAAAAAATCAAAAAATTCGAAAATTTTATAAAAAATTTATAAAAATTCAAAAAATTTATAAAAGTTGAAAAAATTTATAAAAATTCAAAAAAATTTATAAAAATTCGAAAAATTGATAAAAAATCAAAAAATTCGAAAATTTTATAAAAAATTTATAAAAATTCGAAAATTTTATAAAAATTTATAAAAATTCAAAAAAACTTATAAAAAATTTGAATTTATTAAATTTTTTTCGAATTTTTATAATTTTTTTTGAATTTTTAAAAAATTATAAATTTTTACAAATTTTTTGAATTTTTACAAATTTTTTGAATTTTTAAAAAATTATAAATTTTTATAAATTTTTTGAATTTTTTAAAAATTTTTATAATTTTTTATAAAATTTTCGAATTTTTTGAATTTTTATAATTTTTTTGAATTTTTAAAAAATTATAAATTTTTACAAATTTTTTGAATTTTAAAAAAATTATAAATTTTTATAAATTTTTTGGATTTTTTAAAAATTTTAATAAGTTTTTTTGAATTTTTATAATTTTTTGAATTTTTATAAATTTTTTGAATTTTTATAAATTTTTGATTTTTTTTAAAATTTTTATAAATTTTTTCGAATTTTCATAAATTTTTCGAATTTTTATAAATTTTTTCCACCTACACTAGTTCGGGAAAAAACTCGTATTAAGATGGTCAATTAAGCATAAAAAGAAACAACATATATCCACACAGGACCTAACTAGAAACAGTACACATATATCCACACAGGACCTAACTAGAACACAGGAAAAAAAAAGAAACAGCCCCTTAGTCTTACCTTTTGAATGAGTCTTTGAAGATCTAGTTTCTTCAATCATTTTGGCAAGACCCACACGACGTTCTCGATATGCTTTGTCATAATCATGATAAGCTTTTGTTTCTTTGACCTCATCAGGCATCAAAAATTCTGGCAACCTTGCACCTTGCTTTCGTGTGCTCTCTTTCGGGAAGTAGACTTTGCTCAATGTTTTATCCATGCTATACTCATGAACCTCTTGATCAGTAGGACGCTTATCAAGGTCTTCATGTTGATCAAGTAGATAGCTGATAAGAACTTTGGTGTATCGAACAAATGGGATTTTCTTGGATGCTTTACGCATTAAGTACATTATATCTTCCCAAATAAGAGCAACAAAGTCAATAGGTTCTTGATTAAGAAATCCCCATAGGACTTGAAGATGAGACAGTCTTGGATGCTCAAACCCACTATCTCTTCCAGTTATTGAATGTGTTATGATGAAGAAGATAGTCCTCCAGGGTTGAGGAATGTATCTAGCATTAACTTTGGATATCGTGGTTAATGGTGTATCAGGTTGAACATCATAACCAATATCTTCCAGGAATTGCATGACCTCAGACTCTGAAGGTGTTGGGTGGAATCGGTTAGCAGCTTCAGGTGCCTCTGGAAGTTTTAAGGCTTTTCTGAGTGTAGCAGGTGTGACTCTGATTTTCTTCCGATCCAGTGTACAAGTAAAAGACTTGTCATCATTACTTCTTGTGAAGGTATCCCAGAATTGATGAATATATAGCTCTGGAATAGTGTCTGAGCTGTCAAGAAGATCTCTGCATTTGTGAGCTTTGAGAATCTCTACAGCAATCTGGCAACTGGGGTCGGAACACTTGATCTTGTCCAATTCTACCCGTGAATTGTTCTTCCCTATTTCCAGAGTATACCCACGAGGAAAGACTTCTTCTTTGGTAAGAGCAGGAAGAGGTTGTTGTTGTGAAGTTGCCATTGATGTTTCTGAATCAACAATCATATACAAATATACATAATGCATGTTTGTTAGAAAAATTGTTAGCTTTTAAGAACAACACATAGCATCCTATTGTATTAATGATTGTATTTTACATGTTTGGTCAAAGAATTTATCAAAAACTAGCCAAATTCTATAAAATTTTGATAAGTATAAAGGATATACCTAAGGAAATTGATCAAAATTTTATATCAGATCACAACTGCGATAAATTATGTCAACTGCGATAATTATTGTCAACTGCGATAATTATTGTCAACTGCGACAATTATGACAACTGCGATAATCATTCAATCAAGATAAGTATCTTAATTGTAATAATTATCCAACTGCGATAATCATCTCAACTGCGATAATCATCCTAACTGCGATAATTAGCTCAACTGAGATAATTAGCCCAACTGCGATAAGTATCCAACTGCGATAATTATCCAACTGCGATAATTATGACAATCACGATAATTAAGTCAATCAAGATAAAAATCTTAACTGCGATAATTATCCCAACTGCGATAATTATCCCAATTGCGATAACTATCTCAACTGCGATAATTTTGGCCAACTTCGATAAACTCTTATACAAGAGTTTACGAGCACTTTTGACGATGAACATTCACTTAAATCTTTATTGTGATTCATTATAATGCATGATTTGTGTCCACAGAGTTTCACAAACAATTTGAATAACATTTATGGACATTTTGGCTAAGTTATAACAAAAACGAACCATAATTACGCATAAATCAAACTGCTAGTGTTCATGTTCTTGATAAACCCTAAAATTCAATCGATTTACTTAAAGTGTTTCTGGGTACAATCCAATCATGGCATCATTCAATTAAACATCAAACAATAACTTTCCAATCAACAGATTACACAATAATACATTCACAAAGTTTTCCCCAAATCATTGCTTAAACCCTAAAATTCGATTAGACTAATTTGTGGTTTCTGGGAGTAAGTAAGCATGCAATATAGGATTACTAACATTGTAAAAGTATTATCGTACAATCATTTTTAACTCAAACACTCTAAATCCAAAATCCCCATTTTAGCGCAAAACCTAGAACTAAATTTTACAATTTTGATTGTTCTAGCCGTTGGATCAAGAATCTGTTCAAAACCATTGTTAATAATCACATAATAACCATAAGATCACTCACAAAAATCGAAAGTCTTGAGCGGATTGGTGGAATGATTGTTGGCCGTCGATGATGGTGGGTGGGTATATTGAATGCGGTTGGTGTAATTGACAGAGATAATAACTGCGGTGAATTAAATTCTACACTTAAATATCTATCTTTTAACTTTTGCAATTATAACAATACTAGTCCCTTAACCTTAGTATCTTTGAAATCCTAGTCCTAAACCACCATCATGCTAATCACTAAGTCTCATTTTTTACATTTAATGCACACAACTTTCCATCTTTAAAATCTTATCACCAAATTTTTGTGAAACAACAATTTCTGAGAATATATGCAAGTACAATTTAAAACTTGTGGTAAAAATTATCTCCCCCTCAACACGTGTTAAAAAATAATTATAGACATTGTAAAAATAAACACCGTGTTGGATGAGGGATTGTACTTGCATTTTTTTTTTTTTTTTTTTTAATATATTTACAAAGATAGTTTGAATATTTGACTTATTTATTTGTTTTGGAGAAAATTTGTCAGTTCTTGAGGAGTCAAACATCGCATTCCAATTTGATGAACCAATTTCACAAAACGATCATGAGGTAAGGCTTTCGTGAAAAGATCCGCCAATTGGTGTTCCGTTCCCACGAAATATAATTCAACGGTACCCTGCTCCACATGCTCCTTGATGAAGTGATATCTGAGAGCGATGTGTTTGGACTTGGAATGTTGAACTGTGTTGCACGAGATAGCGATAGCACTTTTGGAGTCACAGTACATCGGGATTTTGTTGAATATGTAACCATAATCCATCAGTTGTGATCGCATCCAGATGATTTGAGCACAACAGGCAGACATGGCTACATACTCTGATTTCGTGGATGAGAGAGACGTACAATCTTGCTTCTTGGACTGCCAGGACACCAGCTTATCACCTAGAAATTGAACACCACCGGATGTGCTCTTTCTTGTATCAATACATCCCGCATGATCCGCATCTGAGAAAGCAGTTAGTGCAAAACCAGAATCCTTTGGATACCAGATCCCCAAATGAATGGTTCCCTTGATGTATCTAAGGATTCTTTTAACAGCAGATAAATGTCTTTCTGTTGGGTTAGATTGATAGCGTGAACACAGGTATGTGGCAAATACAACATCCGGTCTGCTAGCGGTGAGATACATGAGAGACCCAATTATGCTACGATAATTTGTAGGATCAGTGGGTTTCCCATGTATGCCAGCATCTAGCTTCGGGGATGAGGAAGACATAGGGGTGTTATAGGTGTCACTAGTTGTCATGCCATGCTTTTTTAATATCTCTTGTGCATATTTGGACTGACTCAAGAATATACCACGAGGTGATTGGTGAACTTGTAATCCTAGAAAAAAGTTTAATTCACCGATCATGGACATCTCAAAGTTTTGTTTCATAAGTTTTGCAAAAGCGTTTGAGTACTTTTTATGGGTAGACCCAAAAATGATGTCATCCACATAAATTTGTACGATGAGAATGTCCTCCCCATGTTTTTGTATAAACAGAGTCGGGTCCACAGATCCTTTAGTAAAATGATTAGCAAGCAAGAATGCAGCAAGTTTATCGTACCATGCCCTCGGGGCTTGTTTAAGGCCGTAGAGAGCTTTCTTAAGCCTGTAAACGTGTTGTGGATGTTCTGGATCGACGAAGCCCTCTGGTTGTGAAACATACACCTCTTCACGAAGTTGTCCGTTCAGGAATGCTGTCTTCACGTCCATTTGGTAAACTGTGATGTTCTTATGAGCCGCGTACGCCAGAAACATTCGCACTGCCTCAAGCCTAGCCACTGAAGCAAAAGATTCCTCGAAATCAATTCCCTCTTCTTGGCTATACCCTTTAGCAACCAACCGAGACTTGTTACGAATAACCATTCCTTCTGCATCCAGCTTATTTTTCCAAATCCATTTTAAACCCACAACATAAACTCCATCTGGTTTTTCAACGAGTTCCCAGACTTCCAATCTTTTGAACTGATCCAACTCCTCTTGCATTGATTCAATCCAATTGTCATAAGTCATGGCCTCTTTGATATTTTTCGGTTCAGCTTGACAAACGGTGAGAGCATAAATGCAGGTTTCACCATCTGTGTGGAGTTTCTGTCGTGTCATAACTGGTTTATCTGGATTGCCAATCACATTAACTAACGGATGATCCCTTGTCCATTTATGAGTCGATGGGTAGTGTTGAATGTTGTGATGATGATATGACGGGTCCATATTGCTCGAGGATGATTCTCCGGTATCTGGAACGGTTGGTGGTGGAGCAAATGGATTAAAGAAGGCGTTCCCGTCATATCCTGATGGTGTTGGAACATTGTTAGAAATGGGGGATGAATCTTCAACTGCTGGTTGAGGTGTTTTCTCCATTGATGATGATGGTTCAGGTTGTGGTGCATCGGTAGCAACTACGGTAGAGGTAGATGCTGATGGATCAGGTGCTTGTTGTATGACATGTTGAGCAGCGAAACTGGTGGAAGCATCTGATGCACTAGTAACACGAACGTCATCAAACATTGGTGCAAACAAATCTTCCAGATCCTTCCTGTTGAAAGGTAGGGGTGCAGCCGAAGATTCAGGGAAGTTTAGACGGTTGTGAGCGGGTTCTAAGCGGTCTTGCTCAGAAGCCATTTCAGTGAGTTCATCAAAATTAGCGTGTATGGTTTCTTGAATATCCCCAGTCCGACGATTCCAAATTCGGTATCCCTTGGAGTTCTCACAGTATCCTACAAATATCCCAATATCTGCTTTAGCCTTAAGTTTACCAAGATCATCTTTATCATTCTTCGGATAACACAATGCTCCAAAGACGTGAAAATAGTTGATGTTTGGTTTTCTTCCTTGTATAAGCTCATATGGTGTTTTGCTGTGTCTTTTGGTGATCATGGCACGATTTTGAGTATAACAAGCAGTATTGACAGCTTCAGCCCAAAGATAATCCGGTAATTGAGCATTGATCAACATAGTTCGAGCTGCTTCCACGAGCGTACGGTTTCGTCTTTCAACTACACCATTTTGTTCTGGAGTGCGAGCTATTGAAGTCTGATGAACAATACCCTGTTTCTCAGTGAATTCCCGAAGGATTTGATTCTTAAATTCAATCCCGTTGTCTGTTCTGATGATGCGGACGGTGTTTCGGACTTGAACTTGAATCTTCGTGAGAAACGTGATGAGGATAGAAGGAACTTGATCTTTAGTCCGCAGAAAATAGACCCAAGTCCATCTTGAGTAGTCATCAACTATTACCAGAATATACTTCTTCCCGTTAATACTCTGAACTCGCATCGGACCACACAAATCCATATGAAGCAGTTGTAGGACATGATCTGTGCTGTGTTCTATTTTGGGAGGAAAATGAGCACGGTGACTTTTCCCTTGTTCACACGCAGAACACAAGTGATCCTTGGCATATATGAATTTAGGTAGACCGTCAACTAATTTCTTCTTGGCAAGGTCAGTGATGGTTTTAAAATTGAGATGAGACAATCTTTTGTGCCATAACCAAGCCTTTGTGGGATGAGCCTTGGAGAGTAAACAAATAGGAGTAGAAGCTGTCATGCCTTCAAGAGAGATAGTATACAGACTGGTTCCGCGTTTCCCTTTCATGAGGTCGTTGCCTTGAAGATCACGAATAAAGCAAGTTTTCTCCCTGAATGCTACTTCCAAGTCTCCATCGCAGAATTGTCCCACGGAGAATAAATTATGACCAAGGCCTTCAACATAATACACACGGCTGATTTCGATGTTCCCATTAATGTAATCCCCATAGCCCATAATTGCAGCGAAGTGATCATTCCCGAATCTGACCGTTCCGATAAACTTAGCAATAAAGTTTTGAAGAAGTTTGAGATTGCCGATCATGTGTCGGGAGCACCCGCTATCAACAATCCAAAGGACGATTTGAATCACCTGCATCACAAACATTGGAAACAGGTGGAGATTTGATAACGGTTGGATCCGCTGGGTTAGTAACACAAGAGGTTAGTACTTTAGGTAACCATTTAAAACCAAAAGTGTTCTGTAACCAACGTTGCCAGGTCCAACTAGTCTCTGCCTTTTTCCTAATGTATGCACTAGGTGACTTTGTAGTCTTGGATTTGGGCTTTTCCATATTCTTCTCAGAAGCATCTAGTGGGGGCATTCCTAAAATGGACTTTTCACTGGTTTTAAGCCTAGAGGAAGCGCCACTATTTCGTTTCTTTCTCTTAGTCAGCAAAGTTTTAGCAACACATTTTGTATGATCACCAGATAGTATGCTATTACGACAAAAAACACAAGTAGCATCAACCAAAACATCTTCATTAACATTTAAAGATTCAGCATTTGTTACATCAATCTTAGAACTAGACTCAGATAAGTGCAATTCTATTCCTGATGTTACATTTGTCTTATTCAAACTACTAGCTGGAACTTCTTCAGACTTAGATAACTCCTTCCTAGGTTTCTTGACTCTAAGCTTCCTCTGTTTCTTGTGAGTCTTGGAATGGCTGACCTTAGGTGTGGTTTCTAGTCCTGTGGAAGTACAAGTAGCTGAATTAGTGGTTACATCAGATGCTTGGGTATGTTCTTTGTCTACTACATACATCCCTGGGGCAATCTTATGAGTGTTTGTTTTGCCTGTGTCTAAAACTCTGATTTTCTTCTTCAAATCAATAATGATGTGTTGAAACTCTTGATTTTGTGAATCTAATGTTCGATTGAGGCGGACTGTGTCATTTCGGTTTTGAAGAATGTCATCCAGTTCCTTTTCTTTTTCAAACAGTTTAATTCTTAAGAAAGCTTTTGTTTCCTTAAACTTTTCAGGAACATGACTGTTTTGAAATGATAAAGACGCTAAAAGATGTTGAAATTTAAGTTCAAATTCAACACTCTGTTTTTGACACCAGTCAAGCCTTTTTTGAAGATTAAAAACTTTGTTTTCCACATCATTATTGATCTGTCGAAGAATCTCATTCTCATGTACCAGATTATCAATCTCCATACGCAACATCTTACTATCCACAGCATGATCATTCACAAGTACAGCATTACCAGATTCATAGAGCGAATTCATAATCACAGACACTACGTCATAACACAAAACCTTTTCCAAGAGTCGATCATTTTCTTTTGCTTTGAAAATGGTTTGCATAGATGCTACTTCCGTTTGTAACTCCTCTTCCCATTTTGTTGCGCATTTCTTCAGATTTCTGACATGAGGAAGAATTTTCTTTTGAAGAATCTCTTTCTTTTCTTTTTGAACAGGAGAAAGAAAAGAAGAGACAGGAATTTGAGAACTAAACTCAATTTCATTCTCCAAAAGAGAAATGTCGTCCATAAATGTCTTAAAATATCGAAGAACCCGACATTTTGGAGGCATTTGTGGATCAGCAAGATCCTCTGTCAGACAATCTTTGAAATGTACAGCAGTCGTGGGGACAGAAGTTATAGACGAAGGAGCACTTATGTTTGTGTATGTTAACGTTTGTTCTGGATGGTCCTTAGGAGGGACAAATGATTTGCTCAAATGAGGTCGTGCATTATAATCATAATGTATCTTTGAAAATTTTGTTTGTGAATCTGATCGACCCTCAATCTTGTTTTCCAGAAAATCAGTTTCTTCATCAACAGAATACATAACAACACGTTGAAAGGTATCATCTAACAGAAATGTTGCATTGTATAACTTGGGATTGTCTTTGAGTGCTTTGTGTAAATTGCGGGGTGTGTCACTGCCAAGTGCAAAACTTACTCCTTTAGGACTCGGTTTTACAACATTCTTTTGAATTTGTGTTACAGAATTACCCGTTTTATACACAACATTTTGAAATTCTTTGAGTTTGGTTTCCAAATCCAGAATTTGATCAAGATATGAGTCAACACATTTCCTAGTGGCTTGCTTTTCTTCAAGAAGATCCTTCTGAGATGTAGAAAGCTCAGATTGAGTTTTTAACAACTCAGAATTTAAAGCATCAATTTGTTTTTTGAATTCAAATTGATCCTTTTCTTTTTGAGAGAAAAGCTCAGCTTTGGCTACGGTTAGCTCACGAACTTGACTTTCTAAATTTTGAACCTTTACATATTCTTGTTGGAAAGCTATTTCAAATCCTTTTTCACGTTTATCTTGTTTAAGATATCCTGAAAGTTGTTGTTGGTAGCACTCATTATCCTTTGTTAACAATGCAATCTTTTCTTTGAGCTTTTGATTGATGTCATTGCATTTTTCTATTTGTGACTGGGTGGTCAATAACAAGGCCTGTAACTCCGAATCTTGATCAGTCAAAGGATCAGTTTGATCAAGATGATCACAATTGTCATTATCAATGAGATCATCAAATGAGACAACGGTATTATCATCATCAAATGATACTACCGTGTTTATTTGATCATCGGATGGTAATGAGAATAAATCATGTTGATCAAACGTTTCATTTGTAGATGAAGATGCAGCTGGTAAAGTAATTTCATGGATGAGACATGTAGGATCAGGTACCTGAGAAAGACCATCGGTATCATATACCGGGCCTGACTCGGACATATTCATTTCTTGCATATTAGCCATAAGCATGACTGCAGCATTTGCCTCTAAATCTTCCATTTCATCATCTGATTCCACATTAGCCATAAAACTTTGATCATTCTGAGTCAACCTTCCAGCAGCTTTTTCATCTTTGAGTGCCATCAGAAGAGCCTCTTTGTGATAAGCACTGCCCATTGTTCTTGGCTTCGGACAAGCATTTGCCATGTGACCGTTCCCCCCACAGTTATAACATGTGATGGATGTATTTGCAATGCCTCTCTGAACATTCCCAACAGTCGAATTTCCTCTCTGATCATTCCCCATATTGTTTCTGTTTGCCCCTGCAGTATTGAACCTATTTCCTCCTGACTGAACCCTTTGAGTACCATATCCACGATTTCCCGAACCATATCTGCCTGAAGACCTGTTACGAATTTCTACTCTGCCATCATTAACAACTGCCTGATTCCTGGTATTTGAAGATGAACGAAGACGGTTGTTGGATTTGGTGAATCTGCCAAATGCGTTAGCAATCAATCCAAATGCTTCATTAAGAGAGTTGAAAGCATCCTCTTCTTCATCATAATCTGCATTTGAGTACAGCATTGAATCGGTGTTGTTGTATGGAACCAGCTGGTTATCAGAGTATTGTTGTGGTGCTTTATAAGGAATGATTTGATTATGAGGTTGGGGTGGAGGACTTGGTTGAAATGATGAGTGGCCAAATTCCTGGTGTGGTAAAGAGAAGTTAGATTGAGCAACGAGAGCAAGTGAGTTTGATGTTGGTGCGGGTGTGAAACCTCCTCGTGCTGCAATTTCTTTATCCACTTCTGATTGATGTTGTCTGAGGTAATCATACATGAGTCCATATTTGACATCACCAATTTTCTTTGTCTGCCTTACAAAAGTTGCATACTTCTGCCATTCAGGACCAAGACATCCAAGGAATTTTGAGTTGACAGCAATCTTTGGTAACTTTATATCATGACGATCAAGGTCATTGATAATGTTGGTGAAACGGTGATAGTAAGATTCAATGGTTTCCCCTGGTTCCATGATGAAGTGAGTGTACTCCATATACAACTTAGACTCAAGATCTTCCTGGTTTAACTCTGTTCCTTCCATGAGAAGATGAACATGTTCCCACATATCTTTGGCTGTCTTTTGAGCATCAATACTTCGATAGATAGGATTGGGAATCCCTTGAAGTATGAAAGACATTGCCAATTGGTTTGCTTCTTGTTGTAATGTTTGCTCAGTTGTGTAATTTGCAACAGGAGTGGGAGTGGTTGTTTCTTCTCTCTCTGTAGTTGCTGGAACAACAGTAGCTGGAATAGGATAGGGTCCTTCTTCAATGACTTTCTTGAGATAGATACCATGAGGTTTTTTTAGTTCAACGAATCTGAGGAATCTACTAGCCCATTGCACGTAGTTACCCGGAGTTAACATTGGTGGAGTTTCTTGACTTCCAGCTTCATGACGTGATTGCTGACTACTAATTGCCTCACACATCTTGTTAAACCAATGAGGTTCTCTGGAGTAGGATGAATAATTCTGCAGTTGTTGATTCTGTTGCATGATTTGTTTTGGGGACACTTATGGTGGAGAGAGAAATTGATGTTGTTGTACGAATGCTTGTTGTTGTTGATACTGAGGATGAAATTGCTGTTGTTGTTGTGGATGTTGTTGTAGCTGGTAGTAGTAATTGAAATGAGGTGGTTGAGACATATCTGGATCGTTTAAGATAATTAAGATATGTGTTGATGATGTAAGTTAAGTTGGTTTAGAAATCTAAAGATTTTGTCCAAATGCGATAAAGTACTGTTCACCAAATGCGATAAAACAGTTCACCAAGTGCGATAACCAAGTGCGATAATGACAGTTCACCAAGTGCGATAAGATCAGTTTACCAAATGCGATAAGGACAATACACCAAGTGCGATAACCTTCAATAGCGATAACGAAAGTCGAAAATGCGATAAAACTATCAAGTGCGATAAATAATGACAATTTAAATATGTTATCTTAAAGTGCGATAATTTATAGCAAAGTGCGATAAAATATCCAACAGCGATAAGATAATATATCAAACTGCGATGATTTATGGCAAGTGCGACAAATTTATCACAAATCCAAGTTCGATAAATTCTCAACTCTTGTACAAGAGAAGAGAAGCAACCAAGTCGAAGTATTACTACTTTCTAATACAAGAAAGTCCAATACTGAGTCCCAAATGCGATAATTGAAGATCTCCCAAATGCGATGAAACCCTAATCTTTCTTAATTCGAACTGCGATAAAACCCTAAGTTATCTTGATTGCCAACTGCGATAAATCCTTCAAATGCGATGAAACCCTAACTTGTCGAAGTTCACTCAGAAACCAAAACTAGCACTTTTCATCAACTTTTCCAATACGCTAATAATACGGATTACACCAAATCGTCTAAATAACCAAGAAACCCGATTGTTTTTGACCTTAAACGATTAGTAATCAAAAGATTTAATGAAGATTAAGCTTTGTTAACGTAGAAAATATGAAAAACGATGATGATTAGTGGAATTTGGACGAAATCAAAGCTATTTTCAACAAAAAATGAGAGTTTTCACGTTAAGATGTGAACAAAACTTTTTGATAACTATAAAACCAACGTAATTAACACTACTAATAATTCAAACACACGATCCTAATTATCCCTTGGCGTATGATACCACTTGTAGGTCACGTATAAATCTCAAACCCACACTCGATATGACAAATAACACACGATCTACTACTATATTAAGTTACGTATGAAGAGAGAAATAAGCTAATAAGCAATACTAAATAAGAGAAGAGAATAAGAAGAAGAAGAATAAGAATGGTCGGCTTTCTATTAATCAAACTTTACTTGGACAGAGCTTACGCTATCTTACATGAAAACCAACAATGAGAATGTATCCCATGCCTTCTATTTAAAGGCAATGGGAGGGGAATTATTCTAAGAATATTCCCTTTGCATGTGACTAGAATATTTTAACTCATGTGACCGGTCCATGGACTACTAATGGACCGGTCCAAAATTACAAACAATATAGTCCTAATAAACGTGCAACATTATAAATGAACAAGACTTGTAAATATTTAAAACATGTTCCTAACAAAATTTCTTCATTTTGTTTTTTTATTTTAGTTTCCAGACATCTTGTCTTTGGAATCAAAAGATTTAGCTCAAAAAGCTAAAATCAAGTGGGCTATCGAAGGTGACAAGAATACTAGTTTTTTTCATGGCACTTTAAAGAATAAGCGGCGACAACTTGCTATTAACAGGATTCTAAAGAATGGAGACTAGATTGAAGAACCTGATAGGGTTAAGAATGAATTTTTTGAACATTTTCGTAAGAGGTTTCAATTTTTCGTGAAGAAATCAAACGGGCGGTATGGGATTGTGGTGGAGATCGTGCTCCAGGTCCTGACGGATTTACTTTCAAGTTCATAAAGACTTTTTGGGACCTGATTAAAGATGATGTAGTTCGCTTCGTTAACGAATTCTTTTTTACATGTACAATTCCTAAAGGTTGTAATTCTTCGTTTATCGCCTTGATTCCAAAAGTTTTCAATGCAAAGTTTGTTAATGATTTTCGTCCTATTAGTCTAATAGGGTGTCAATACAAAATTATTGGCAAAATTCTAGCTAATAGACTTGGGTCGGTTATTGGAAGTTGCATTAGTTTAGAACAATCTGCCTTTATCAAAGGTAGAAATATTTTAGATGGTCCTCTTATTCTTAATGAAGTTATGGCTTGGTATCATAAACGCAAGAGAGAGCTTATGGTCTTCAAAGTTGATTTTGAGAAAGCTTTTGATTATATGAGATGGGATTACTTGGATATGGTTATGGAAAAACTCGGGTTTGGTCACAAGTGGCGTTTTTGGATATTTGGTTGCCTACATAATGCTCGTTCACCCAAAAAGAAAGGAGCTACGTCTGAGTTAAACTTGGAGATGGAAGTCTTCTTTCGTTTCTCGTGTCTCCTACTTCTGAGTTTGATATTTGTAAGGGTTTAAGACTGTAACGCCCCGTACCCGTTTAGACTGAAATTTAAAACTTTTTGCGGAAACGACTTAACTTTAATGGACCTTTCGTTACTCTTTTACAAACTGGCGATGTTACATTATAAATCAACCCATGAAACCACTTTTAGAATATACTAGACTCAATTACCTTTAAAACGGTAGGTGGTACAACCACCAACGACTTACGGTTTGTTTTGTACGATATTTAGAAAATTACCAAAACTGTTGGATAGATGCGCCGTATCTCAAAAAGAGATACGCCATATTACATGATACGCCGTATCCTTTTTAGGGATACGCCACATCAAGGCTGAGAGGCCATACGCCGTATCAACCTGAAGTGATACGCCGCATCTCCTTTCTGATACGCCGCATCTAATATATTAGATACGCCGTATCTACCCATCTGACACAGAACATCAGCAGAAAGACCTGCATAAACCCAAATACTCGCCCACAACTCAATACAACACTATAACTTGTATCAAAACGCTCACTTTACATTCAAAACCATAACAAACTGTAATACACGGCAATTGACCCGTTTACAACCCAAAATGGGTACAAACACACTTAAATCCAAACGCCCCTTAAACATTTACCAAAAATACTTAAAACACATTTGACAACTCGTTAGACTCACAAACCGTTACCCGACTTTGACACACTTTATACGACTCATAAAATAGACTCTCGGGGTACAACTTTGACTCGAGATCGGTATTCTACCTAGCTCCTAATGCTTGTTATCTTCCAAATTCATTCCAAATCCTCATGCTACAATCCAAGCCTTCCATTCCGCCGCACTTAAGCCTACAAAAACATTAACAACTAAAAGAATAAGCTTACGCTTAGTAAGTAACCCGTCATAAAACATATATCATACACATTTTCTCACATAAGCGTCATAATCGCATAAAAGCTTCTAAACTACCACATATCACTCATATCATTCACAACTTCATAACATAACCACATTCATTCATCACAACCATAACCAACAACATACCTTAACTAATCCAAAGCCGATAACTAACATACTCCTATCCAAGGTCACTAGCCATCCATCCTTAGCTTACAACCATACTAACCCATCTCTTATACACTTATACAACCACAATACATACATGATAATAACACATATAACACATGTTTTAGGGAGAGTTACTTACCTTAGCTCCACGTTAAGCACATAATTAATATCATCATCATCATCTATATCATCAACATCATCATCATCCTCATAAGCATCCTAAAACACATAATCATACATAACATATAATACATAATCATTAACTATAAACATGGTTAATACAACCATAACTAACCTCTAAACACTTCTAATCATCATATAATCATATATTGATTATATGATACTCAATCCCATCATTTACTAACTTAAACCCATTATAAACTCATCACATAATCATCATTACCTCTTAATTATCTTAAAACACCATTTACCCTTTAATCCCAAGTTAGGGTTCACAAACCCTAAATCCTTAATTCATAAATTAACACTAATTAAGCATCATTACTTACTTGATAAACATGCTAGGAACAAGCTATAGACTTAACCCTTGAATTATCACCATTAAACCATCATCATCTCATCATCTTTCCCTCTCTTTCTCTTTTGGTTCGACACCCACAGAAAACACACTCTCTTTTACAGGAGAGTGTGAAAACTTATAGATAAATGGGGAAGTTTCTAGCTACAAGGGCAATTCTGTCAATTCTGCTTATTTAAGGTCGATGCGCCGTATCTATCTGCATAGATACGCCGCATCCATGCTACCCCTTATATACGCCGTATCTCTTTCTCCAATATGGCGCATGGACTATAACAAGTCGGTTCTACTTTCCATTCTACCATACGCCGCATGTAACTTCTTGGATGCGCCGCATCTAGGCTATAACAGACTAACATTTAACACTATAACCATTTGCCCTTAGACAACCACATACTCTTAGTCAAACATACTTAGGCTCGAGTCAACTTCATCTAGGGTAGGGTCCCAATACCCGGGAAACGGGTCTAACAGAGACAAGGGGATCCCATATCTCCTTTTCTTTTCATCTTATCTATGGGCATTTTTAAAGGTGTTGTTTTTGGTAATGGTAACATGCGTATTTCCTATCTCATTTACGCTGATGATGTTATCTTCATAGGAGAATGGTCTTACTTGAACGCTCATAATCTTCTTTGTATGCTTCGTTGCTTCTACCTTATATCCGGCCTGAAAATCAATGTCAATAAAAGCAATATTCTTGGAGTTGGTGTTTCTGAGGCAATCGTTACTAACATGGCTTTTTCTATTGGATGCGGGGCTGCTAGCTTTCCAATGAAATATCTTGGAGTTCCTGTTGGATGTAACATGGCTATATATTCTAACCGGAACGCTATTATTTAAACATTTACCTCCAAGCTCGCTCTTTGGAAAGCTCGTTTGTTATCGGTTGGAGGTCGTCTTTCTTTAATCAAATATGTGCTTGGTCACCTTCCAACCTATTAAATGTCGATCTATCCTATGCCCTCTACCATTGATAGGAAGCTTGAGTCTATGCGTAATCAGTTCTTTTTATGTCACACCCCACCGAAGGCGGAAACGCGAGGTGCGACGAAATCAATATACATCGCAAAATAGATATATTACAATACCATGATTAAAATTTAACGAAAAAGTACAACATTACAATAGTGTTTTAGCCAACATCCGAAATAAAAACATAAGACTTAGTTTTCCAAAAGATGAAGTCTTGTAACGTAACGACAACAATGATGACATGTGAAGACTTTTAAAAGTCTTCATGAAAATACTTACTGACGATCACCTGAAATGCATGAGAGAAAACGGGTCAACTATGAAAATAGTTGGTGAGTACACACGTTTTGTATAATATGAAAATCTTTTTGAAAAAGGTCATATGGAATGATAAAAGTAAATCCAATATCTTTTGAGAAAGGTCCGAAAGGCAAAGGCTATGTCAAACCATTCAGTTGCAAATCCCACCCATACAAGACTTGTAACCTATATTTTCACAAACCATTGCGTAGAAAGTAGTACAGTTTATGTTCAAGCACACGTTGTCTTATTAGTTCACAATATAAGCACCATGTATATAATAAATCAAGAATGCTCCGTCGACAGAGGAGACTTTATTTTGCTGCTCCGTAGACAGGGGAGACTTTGTATTGCTCAGAGGGAGGCTTTGTATTACTGCTCCGTACAGGGGAGACTTTATTTTGCTGCTCCGTAGACAGGGGAGACTTTGTATTGTTCAGAGGGAGGCTTTGTATTGCTGATCCGTACATGGGAGACTTTGTGTTGCTCCAAACATGGGAGACTTTATGTTGCTCCGAACATGGGAGACTTTAGGTCATAGTACATACGGTACATTAAGTTCAATTCAAGTCATAAGTTCATAATTAAGTTCAAGAGTTCAAGTCGAGTTCAAAAGTTTAAGTCAAGTTCAAGAGTTTTAAAACAAGTTATAAGATCAAGACAAGTCAAAAGAGTTCAAAATAAGTCAAAGGGTTCAAGATCAAGTCAAAGAGTTCAAATTATAGTGTTCATAAAATAATCAATTTAATTCGAGTATAATTCATGCATTCCACCGTAAAATTATTAAAACGGTAAAAAGGGGGTTGTGAATATTCACTTCAAGCAATAAGTAATACGTTACAAGTAAGTGTGCACGGGAAACGATGCGCGATACTCTAACCGCAACCTAAAGTAATAATTTGTTTTAGGTAGTGCAATAATATCGTGTATGCAATTTTATAAAATGTTATATCACCCGTACATGTTTGCATAAAAGTTGAGTAGTGAAAAGATAGTTACGTCGTTGTTTACTACCAATAGTCATATTATATATTTTTACGTGACTAAACAAGTATGTTTCATAGTTAAGGTATAATCGTCTCGTTCATAATTATTTTAAAAAGTTTACGACTTGACTAATATGTATACATAAAACGCTACAACTTTTGTTTAAGTCATTTTGTCTAAAACCGCACCTAAAGTGTCCAAAATTCATTTCTAAAAATAATAACAGGTTACTATTCACTAATAGAAAGCTGTCAAAATAATGTTTTTCGTCAAACTCTTCGTTAAGTCATAACTTCTTCATTATAGCTCGGTTTTTAAAGTTCTACCTATCCCCGCGAAGGTATTTAAGTATACTAAAACATTTTACGGTCTCGGGGACTCGGTTTATCTTTTAAAGCTCGGTTTTACTAAGTTGAAAGTCCATACAGCAACTTGTTTATTTTCTGAAAAAAAATAGTTATCGCAATGAACTTTAGAAAACTCGTATCTCATTCGTTATAAATCCGTTTTTATCCGTTCAAACGACCACGTTTTCGTTATAAAATCTATTTTCTATTTCTTTAACTAAATCTTGTAAAAATAACTTGTTTCTCTGAAAATTAAATATTTGGGCAGTGCTTCTGCGTATATTTTTCAATAATCCATTTTTCTATACTAAAACTCTTCAATAAACTCCAATGTCTATTTTAGTCCATTCCACCAATTCTTCAACAATTTATATAGTTCTAATATAATAATAAAAACATGATAAAATTTCACAAACATGTTTATAGTTGATATAGGTGATGAAATGAGTTTAAATAAATATTTAAACTTAATAAATGCATAAATAAGCATATGAGGTGTATAAAGTACATAAGTAAAATTATAAAAATGGTTTTTAATCTTACTTGAATATGATGGATATGTGATAGGAACTAGAATAATATAACCCGAATATAACTCCAAAACCTTTTGTAACTAGTTTATAAACCCGAATAAGCACTAAATACGCACTTTTAAGCACAAACCATATTTTTCTTCTTGTTCATCACCCTTGGCCGAATATGATAGAGAGAAAAATAGGGATTTATGTGTGTTTTTCTTTGTGAAAATGAACTACTAGCTCATCCTTTATATAATAATAATGAATTAGGGCTTTTTGTAAATATTTATAAGTTAGTATTCTGCATTTAATGCTAGGGAGAAAAAGTTGTCAAAGTAGTATGGTGTTGGTGATGCTGGTAGGGGTGAGCACAAAAACCGAAAAAACCGAATCGAAACCAAAAAAACCGAAAAATTCGAACCAAAAAAAACCGCCCCATTTGACAAATCGACGGTGGTGGTTTTGAATTTTATAAAAACCGAATGTTTGGGGTGGTTTTTGGTTTCATAAGAAAAACCGAACCGAGAAAACCGCCCCGCCCCACGTTTAAAAATATTTTTATATACTTTTATCTATATAAGAGATTTGCTATTTAATTTTAAAGATTTGAGTATACAACTTTATCTATTAAAAAAAAGGCAAAAGTGTTGTTTATTATCTATACTTTCAAATTTGTTATATTTATATATATTATATCTTTGTTTTCGAGCAATAGTTTTCTTTGAATGTTTTTGCGAGCGAAAAGTGCAAAGCCGCAAAGAAATACATTTTATATTTTAGATTCATGTTTGGTTGTTTCGTATGTTTTTTTGAAGCTTTGGATTGCTGGATATTATGCTATTATTGATATTTGTTTAAATATTTTTGTTTGAAAACTAGGAATCGTAAACTTTACATCAGATCAAAACTTGCTTGTTTTCAGGTAAGAAAAAACCGAATAAAAACTGAAACCGAACCGATTCAATGTCAAAAACCGAAAAACCAAAACCAAAAAAATCGACACCAAACGGTTTGTAGTTTTCAAAAACCGAAATATACGGTTCGGTTCTTGGTTTTACCATAAACCCGCCCCACCTCGCCCCATGCTCACCCCTAGGTGATGCTGGTATGGCCGAAGTCAAGGGGAGGGGGGAGTATGGGTTAATTTGACTTTAGTAAGATTTTGTCTAATAAAATCTAGATATTTTAGGTTTTAAAGTTTATAATATATATTTAGGTATTAAGTTGTAGTGGAACAAAATATAGTGTAATAAAGTTGTAAAAATTATAGAAATGCATTTTTTGTAAGTATCGGGTGTTTACAATAAGTATTGTTTCGTAATTAATTAAATTATCGTAATTATACATATTCTTAAATATATATAATAAATGAATTCAAAACACAAGGTAAAATAATACTTGAATTTTTGTAACATTGTATTGGGTGTAAAAATTTGTTGGAATCATTGTTAGGAGTATCGAGTATATTGTTCATGCATAAAAATCATGTAAAAGCGTTTATCTAATTTACGCAAAATAGTGAATAGTGAAAACTACGAGGATGAATAGTAACTTTTTCAGGGACAAATAGTAAAAGTTTGAGTTTAAATAATGACCTAAAAATACGAGTTGTCATAGTCTCTACCCGTTAAAGGAATTCAGTCCCTGAATTCAGCTCGTTCGTTATACAGATGTATGTTCTCGTGGTCAGATTTGATAGGGAAAACTTTCTCATTCTTGAACGTATCCCTCAAAAGACCTTTAGCTAGGCGATTCTAATTTAATCTCACAACTCATCAAACAAGAACTGTTATGAGATTAAACTGAATTGGTTTAAGTAACAACTTGATTCTTATCTTGATTTTCGCAACTCATCAAACAAGAACTGTCACTAGACCAAGCTAGGAAACAAGTTGTCAGTAAGGAAGAATTCAACATCTTTGAAGGAGGTCTTTTGAAAGATTAGTTCGATTTTGGAATTGCTTACACTAATCAAATCGACAAATAGTGGTTGCCTAGATTAGCGAGAAGGCCATAAATAATGTAGCAAGGACAAAGCACAATGACTAATAAGCACGAACAGAGGCATAACATAATCAAATAAGGCAAAGCATGACAAAACAAGGCATGCTAAAAGATAATAATGAACGCCAGACTGCAGTGCAAAATGCACAAATATGAATGCACAAAACATGCAATGCACACGCACACGACCAATGCAATTCCAGGTGATTAGACTCTTTAGACCCGACCAAACATGATTTGAAACTACTACTTCCTTCATCACATGATTCTTCCTGAAATAGACATAGGTAATTAGACTATGTATATTTTAGGATTAACGATCCAATGCTAGGACTAGTCGACTCGTATGATGTTTGTCATTTAGGAAAATATTATTTTGGTTATAGTTGTGATTTTTATTTTAGAAAAACCGGCATTCACTATAACCTTAGGCTCTGATACCAATCTGCCACACTCCGCCGAAGGCAGAAACGTGAGGTGCGAAGAAATCAATATACATCGCAAAAGAGATATAGTACAATACCATGATTAAAATTTAACGAAAAAGTACAACATTACAATAGTATTTTAGCTGACATCGAAAATAAAAACATAAGACTTAATTTTAAAAAAGATGAAGTCTTGTAACGTAACGACAACAATGATGACATGTGAAGACTTTTAAAAGTCTTCATGAAAATACTTACTGACGATCACCCGAAATGCATGAGAGAAAACGGGTCAACTATGAAAATAGTTGGTGAGTACACACGTTTTGTATAATATGAAAATCTTTTTGAAAAAGGTCATATGGAATAATAAAAGTAAACGCAAAATCTTTTGAGAAAGGTCCAAATGGCAAAGGCTATGTCAAACCATTCAGTTGCAAATCCCGCCCATACAAGACTTGTAACCTATGTTTTCACAAACTATTACGTAGAAAGTAGTACAGTTTATGTTCAAGCACACGTTGTCTTATTAGTTCACAATATAAGCACTATGTATATAATAAATCAAGAATGCTTCGTCGAAAGGGGAGACTTTATTTTGCTGCTCCGAAGACAGGGGAGACTTTATATTTCTCAGAGGGAGGCTTTGTATTACTGCTCCGTACAGGGGAGACTTTATTTTGCTGCTCCATAGACAGGGGGAGACTTTGTATTGCTCAGAGGGAGGCTTTGTATTGCTGCTCCGTACATGGGAGACTTTGTGTTGCTCCAAACATGGGAGACTTGATGCTGCTCCGAACATGGGAGACTTTATGTTGCTCCGAACATGGGATACTTTAGGTCATAGTACATACGGTACATTAAGTTCAATTCAAGTCATATGTTCATAATTAAGTTCAAGAGTTCAAGTCGAGTTCAAAAGTCTAAGTCAAGTTCAAGAGTTTTAAAGCAAGTTATAAGATCAAGACAAGTCAAAAGAGTTCAAAATAAAAGGGTTCAAGATCAAGTCAAATAGTTCAAATAATAGTGTTCATAAAATAATCAATTTAGTTCGAGTATAATTCATGCATTCCACCCCAAAATGATTAAAACAGTAAAAAGGGGGTTGCGAATACTCACTTCAAGCAGTAAAAAGGGGGTTGTCAAAGTAGTGTGGTGTTGGTGATGGTGGTATGGCCGAAGTCAAGGGGAGGGGGGAGTATGGGTTGATTTGACTTTAGTAAGATTTTGTCTAATAAAATCTAGATATTTTAGGTTTTAAAGTATATAATATATATTTAGGTATTAAGTTAGATGGAAATAAATTTTAGTGGAACAAAATAGGGTGTAATAAAGTTGTAAAAATTATAGAAATGCATTTTGTGTAAGTATCGGGTGTTTAAAATAAGTATTGTTGCGTAATTAATTAAATTATCGTAATTATACATATTTTTAAATATATATAATAAATGAATTCAAAACACAAGGTAAAATAATACTTGAATTTTTGTAACATTGTATTGGGTGTAAAAATTTGTTGGTACCATTGTTAGGAGTATCGGGTATATTTTTCATGAATAAAAATCATGTAAAAGCGTTTATCTAATTTACGCAAAATAGTGAATAGTGAAAACTACGAGGATGAATAGTAACTTTTTCAGGGACGAATAGTAAAAGTTCGAGTTTAAATAATGACCTGAAAATACGAGTTGTCACATGTTAGGAGGTGACATTGATGAAAGGAAAATGTCATGGGTGCGATGGAACCAATGTTTGGCTAGCAAAGATTTTGGAGGCCATGGCATTGGGATTATTTTCGGGCTCAATATCGGGCTTTTGTTCAAATGGATTTGGAGGTTTCTTTGCAGCCTTTCCGCTCTTTGGGTAAGGGTTATCAGAACTATACATGGGCCTCATGGCAGCATTAATGATACTTCTTCTCGTCGTCTTAGCTACAACACTTGGGGAGGTATTCTTTCTTTTATTAAGCGCGTTAAGATTAAAGGTATTGACTTACTTTCCTACTGTACTCTTAAAATTGCTAATGGTGCTACTAGTAGATTCTGGGAGAATGTTATGGTGTGGTGAACAGCGCCTAAAAACTCTGTTTCCTCGTATTTATTTGTTGGATACTGATAGACATAGTTTGGTTATGGATCGAATTCCTTTCCAGGATGTGAGCTCTATTCTCAAGCGCCAACCGCGACGGGGTATTGAAATGGTCCAATTTTCTAATTTACATGCTAAGATCGAAAATATCATGCTTTCTGATGAAGGAGATTCTTGGCTCTGTTCGTTGGATTCTTCTGGGTTCTCCGTTTCATCTGTTTGGTATTTGGTTGACTCCAAAACTTTAGACACGGCTCCTAATGCTACTCGCTGGATTCGCCACATTCCAATTAAAGTCAATATTTTTATTTGGAGATTGATGCTTAACAAGCTCCTGATGAGTGTGTAAATACTCATCATTTTACACCCATAAAAGACACAAATATGACCAAATATACCAATATATACTGCATATATCCTTGGTTTGTGTTTTATGTGTTTCAGGTACCAAAGGATTGAAAACGGAACGAAATCGAGTATTTTTGGATCGACTCGACAACAATTATACATTTGACCAAGTGAAGACAAAAGTCAAAGACAAAGTCAAAGTCAACCCTCAAAAATACCAAAATGACACAAATAGTCCTTGGAAATAATTTCTATTTTTGGCAGCCTTGGTCCTTGGATTTTCAGAATATTACAACATTGGTCCCTCAAAGTTAAACCTAATCCAATTCTAAATCCTAACTCACTAAACCCAAAAATAAAATAACCCAGCTACATAACCCAGCCCACAACCAAACCCAGCCCAATCCCAAATAAATAACCCGACCCACCTTTCCTTCTATTTAGCTAATACCAGGTTTGACTTCGGTCAAATCCTTTCTTCTTCAAAACTACTACCCGCCCAAAACCATACCACCATTCCCACCTTATCCCTGACACAATCCACTCTCTCCAAGCTTCCTCAACACTTCACCTAACAAACCAAGAAGCAATTAATGCTTCGTTCCCATTATCACTATTTTGGCGCCAAAATTGGTTTAGACGGCTGAGATTGATTCAAGGCTATCCAAGGGCTGGAAAAGGTTCAGAGAAGCACAAGAGACTTATCCCACCTCAGTGTAGTATAAATAGAACCACATTGTAGCCTATAATGGCAAGTAGTTTTTTATCTTAATCGTATTGTATTTTTATTGTTTAAGTTTTATCAATTTCAATTTTCAGTTATCATTCCAAGTTATTTTCAGTTTGTTTAATGTTTATCATTGTACTAATTTTCCAAGTTAATGAAAATTCCATGTTTTCAAGTTTCTATGTGAACTGTTAATTCGAATTAAGTTAAGTGCTTATTGAAATAGCTTCCTTTCTGTTTCTATAAGCTTACATAAGCTCACTATAGCTTTTGATAAGCTTATGTTAAGTTTAATTCAGTTCTAACCTTAAAATTCCAAAAAAGTCAAAAAAAGTCAAATTAAGCTAAAAAAATAAGTTGTTGGGGCAATATAAGCTGGAGCATGGTAAAATATGGATGACCATGGTTTAGAGCTTCTTGGGAAGCTATAGGTTGATGTGGTACCAGTTATCAGTTCTTGTTTGGAGCAAAAGCAATTTGTAAGAAATTTCCACTTTCACAGTCTACTGTTCAAACTGCTTATTTGTGTTCTTATTTATGATTTCTTAGCTTATTTATCTTCTGAGTTGATATTTGAGTATAGTTTACTAAGTTTTAGTAGTTATAATCCATTTTGCTTAAAAACTCACTAAAAGGCAAAAAGCAGTCTAAATAAGCTCAGCTTGTTTGAGTGCTTATTGGCTTTTGATAATTGCTCAATAGGGTTCTAGGAAGTTAGTTAGTTAGTGCTTATTCAGTTCCATAAGTAAAATTGGCATTTATAAGTTTTAAAATCATAACAGTCCACCCTTTAAAGACTGCTTGGGTCAAAAGGCAAAATGGGTCAAAATGGTTAATCCCTGTTCATTTGCACTCTTGGTTGTTTTCATCTTGCTTAATTTAGCTAAGATAAGCTGATTGTAGCTTCTTTTAAGCTGAGTTGTAGGATTTTCCACATTTTGGATGAACTTGCTAGTTTCTATGTACTATTCCACTCTTAAACTGCTTATCTTAGAGATAAGCAGTTTTGTGCTTGTCCTTTATAGTCTCTAAGCTCATTTTAGTCCTCTTAGTGAATGCTTAACAGTTGGGTTGAATCCATTTTGATTTGAACAGGTTTGCCCATTTTGGTCAAAGTCTGCACATTTTGACAAAATTTCCCAACTTGCAGCCTTCTTCCATGATTTTTCATTAGCTCAATATAAGTTGTGATAAGCTGAAATTTGGCTCAGATAAACTTGGCTTGCTAGTCTAAGTTTTCCCATTTTTCTTTGATTTTTTAGAACAGCTTATAGTAGCTTTTTAGTGGCTTGAAAAAGGCAAAATTTGCCCTGCACCAAGGGTAGATCAGCAGACCTTAGAACCTTTGTGCTTATTTGTTGTGTAATCAGTGCTTATTTCTGTGTTCTTGTGGCTTTTTCATTTTCATTTCAGCTTATCTTGATCCACTTAGCTAGTTTCAGTTTCTATTTAGCTTATTTGAAAGCTTAACAGTCCTTTTCCTAAAAAGCCTTGGGCTATTTCTCTTTTAGTCTACTGATCAGCCAAACTTGGCTTATTTCTGGGCTTAATTGAGGTTTTCAAAAATAGTTGCTGTTGTAAAAATTGCTTATTGGTTAGTGCTTAAGTGGTTTCAATCAGAAAAACCAAAAAAATAAATAGTTAGCAAAAAGAGAACCAAGGGATTCGAACCCTGGTCTATTGACTCACACACCACACTCCTTACCAACTGCCCTTGGGTCTTTTTCAGTTAGACTCTACACACTTTAATTCTTAACCCACTTTCCCTTTTAAGCTATCCGAGCTTTTTAGCTTATTCCCAGCTTGTTGGAATAAGCTGGCACCTTGTTTATATTTTTCCTATGATTGTTTTAGTATTAAGTAATTTCACAAAAATTTTCAGAATTTTCAGAATAGTTTTAATATTTTTAATTAATTTTTCTTTTACATTTAGTTTTTTAATTCATAATAAAAAATATAAATGTCTGAAAAATATAAATTTTTTTCCCAAAATTTTCTTTTGTCATATAGATCTTAGGAAAAATAGATTTGAATTTGTAAGATTAAATTTTAGATTTTGGTTTTTAAAACCCGTTTTTACAATTCCCGTATCGCGTTTTTAATATAAATTGTTTAATCTAAATTTTCTTTTGAGAATTTTTTCTCATTTATTAATTAGAATTAAAAAAATACAAAATTCTATATCCCAATCATCAGCACTTTAATTCCAAACCTTACACAATATCTTCGATTCCAACCTCGCTGGAACACGACCCGGGTAACACTTGCCCGGTATCACACACATCACAAGCGTGAGTTTTTGCAAGTTGACCTTTTTCCAAAAGGGTTGATTTGTCGATTCCCGCGTATCACGTGTATCCGATACTATATTTATATATATACTTTAGCACGGATCAGCTCCCCTCTAGGGCAAATCTTGATAGAATAGGTATTGACGTTGGCTCGATTATGTTTCCTATTTGTCAGGTGGACATTGAAACGATTAACCACGTATTTTTCTCCTGTGAAATGGTGTTGGATTTGTGGGCTAAACTGGCTAGATGGTAGGATCTCGACATTCCCATTTGTGATAATATTTTCGAATGGTTTTATTGGATTGGCACGTTGCAGTTCTCAAACATGGTAAAGGATTCTCTTGAAGGCGTGGGAGGGACTCTTATGTGGTTTATTTGGAGTTTTAGAAATCGCTCGATTTTTTCTAATACTCCTTCGAAAAAGGCGGTACTTTGGGATTCCATTGTTTCTCAATCATTCTTGTGGATTTCCTCTAGAAATCCGAAGTCTAAGATTAGTTGGGTAGATTGGTTAAGAAATCCTGTTGTTTAAATAACTCATACGTAATGTCGTTTTTCTAGCTTTTGCTAGTTCTTTTATATAATTCTGCCGTTCAAAAAAAAAAAAAAAAAAAGTAAAACTTTAAACTTAAGCCTTGTGATAGCTAACGAGGTCAATGAGGCGTTGTTGGTTTAATAATGTTAACGTTAAGACCAAGGTTATAAATAGCGCGAGGCGTGGCGTGGCGGCATGACCAAGCCTCACGCCTTAGCGGTCAAGGTGAAGCTTTTGCGTTTATAAGGCTTGGCATAAGGCGGCACAAAATATGAAAATATTTATATATTTATATTATATTTCATATATATTAAGTTTTCATAAAAGGTGGCATAATGCGGTATAACGCGTGACATGACGTCATAACCAAAACTCGCGTCTTTGCAGGGCTTTTGCGAAGTCTTTGCGGCAACTTTTAGAACCATGGCGGTTGAGACACTATAATATCCAACTTTGAATACAACTAGGCACGTATTCTCTTGTCAATGGGACCATTTGCTTCTTTTCTGTTTCTTTTCAACTTTTTACGCAACTTGTTCGATAGTTGTAGACACTTAGAATTATTTAATTAATATGATAATATCTTTAGTATTATAGTATATCAATTCAATACTTTGCAAGCAAGTATTTACATATGAGCGCCTAGATAAACATACATGTGTATGGTGCCAATAGGTTCGGTTGATCGAACTCGAATCCAATAAAGCTTACAGGGGACAGGTTTATTCGGGTTTAAAAAGTTAATCGGTTTTGTTTTACCCTAATTCGATAACCTGGTTTTGTTATAAGTAGGGTCGGGGTAAGATTGAATTATTTATCTTATCAGGTGTTAGAAAAACCCACAAAGCCCCGAAAAATATTGTTTAGATCTTTTTTTAATAAAAAAAAACAAGCCCGTAAGTATTAGTGCTATTTCTTTTCATATCGCTGTTGATTTTTTTCCCCCCATACTACTTCTACTTTTACCCGTCTGGTTCAATTATTTTATGGGTTCTAAGTTTACAAGCGACATCAGTAACACGGATCTTATATATTCATTAGTTTTCATTCTTGAACATTACCTTTAAACTTGATGTATGTCGTCACACCAACATTTTTAGTTCACCAAAAAGTGTTTCGGCTCCATATATCATAGCGTGTTTATATGCAAATCGTGCGTATGTATATTTCATGGTCCAACATTGCCACAAACCATAAACACGTAACTATTAAAACAAAGAATCAATATCTTCGATGACTAAACTAATTAGAATGTGCTCTTAGTGATTAGAATATACTCTTAATGATGGTATACTTTATTTACTTTTCACATTTTATATGTAATGAATATGTCTAACTACTATATTTTATATGTAATGAATATGTCTAACTACTATACTTCACACAACCCTTTTGGCGCTCAACCAGACCCGATAATAACCTGACCTGATAGGATCCGAACCCGACCACCTGATTCCTTGTTGGGTTGAGGGTGATATTTTTCTAAGAAAAAAGTGACTTAACCTGACCCGATAACACCCCTAAATTGTGTGGATCATAATCATTTTCAGTTAATAAAATATAGTGTTGTTGCACTTGTTGCATGAGAGCTTTTTTGAAAGAAAAAAGAAGGATGAGGATCCTCTCATGTTCATTTGAACATGAGAGGTAAAGTTGTGCATGATATGATTGTACATTTGAATTAAAATAAAACAAATGTTTTGCAATAATGGTAATGTATAATTAGAACATGCACAACTTTACCTCTCATGTTCAAATGAACATGAGATGATCCTTATCCAAAAAAGAAACACATTTATGCAGTAACATTGATTAGATTATAGCAAAAATACTAACCCTTAACACAGGGAAAGCTGGAATACAAACTCATCGGTGGAGTCGGTGTCAAACAAACAAACTGTTACGATATGTCTATATCATAAATAAATATACGGCCGGAAATACGTGAACCTATTGGGGGCACACACGTATACACTTAGAGAATGTTTTACTTGAATGTAATTAATATATTAGATGTATTAATTATGTATTAATTATATTAAGTAATGTTTACGAAATTATAGAGCGGTCGTAAATTAAACCGTTAGACGTTTTAATTAATTATAGTCTTTATCTATTATCGTGTGACGCAGTCAATAAAACTTTTTTTTTGATCGGCAAACAACTTTTCATTCCACCCAAATATATGTATAAAGATCGGACTAGAAAGGTTCTAGTCGTTACATTTTATCGCCCATTCATCACCCTATTAAAGTTACACATAAGCTATAGTCGTCATGTTGTTGGAACGTCAAAAGTACGCCATTTCTCCCAAGTCCACGCCTTTTGTTTCGCTTTGTGCTTCACCCATGCAAATGAAATTGCTTGGACCTCCCCGAATAGCCCTTGTAAGTTCACTCGCTTCCCTTGGAAAATCGCTTCATTTCTCATCTTCCAAATGGTCCATGTTCCGGCTAGAATGATCATCTTCACCAAATCCCTTTTGTCCGCAGAGCAGCCGATGTGGCAACACCATAAAAATTGGAGGGAGCGGTTGGAACAAGAGAAATAAAAGAGAAGGTTGAAGCAAAACTTGTTCACCAAGTTTTGACTATGTATATATATATATATTATGTAAGAATCATTATGAGTTAACGATTTTAAAATAGATACATATACGATATACGTGAATGGCTTTTGATATTTACACATAGGAATTTACTACATACACATAAAATTTGCATTGAGGAGTGTGGGACCATTAGGCTCATACATGCAAATTTTATGTGTATCTAGTAAATTTCTATGTGTAAATATCAATAGCCACATATACGATATACGTGAATGGCTTTTGGATTTTTGCAAGCTACGACTGACCAAAAGGATTCCATCTTCCTTTATTCTTTTATTCTCATTAGTTGATCGGTTCTAGTAAATACCTTAAGGTTTTATTATTCGATCAAGTTTAAAAACATAAACCATGTGTTTTAAGGTTTTGCTAGACGTGTTGTGTATGCAACCATAGAGAGATCATGCTTTGATCTTTGGTGGTTTCGTGTGTTTGATTTACTCACACGCGAGTAGTAAAGATTTGTTGATTTATGTTAATTACATTATGCTATACTAGATCTTGTCTTCCGTTGCATTTACTTGTGAGTTGTGATTATGTGTTTTGATATTAAAGTGTTAATATAGTTTAAAATTCCAACACAAACACCAGGTTGGTTGCCGAATAGCACATTTAGCTATCCAATCTCATCATGTCACGTATAAATGACAGCTTAATTAATTAGCACTTTAAACATGAGTGCCTAAGTATTTAGCTAATTAGAATTGTACATTTATATGGGCAAAATACATTATTACACCTATGTTATTCACTTTTTATTGATATATTGAATGTACCTAAGTTTTAATGATTTCATGCAAGCAACATACTTAAAGCACAAGATGCAATGCCAAAATATCGGTGGTGTTATACTTGTAATTCTCACGTCAGCATTTCAATCTATAACTAATTACCCTGCTAGTATAATTTAACAGAAAACAAGCTCTCTCATCATTCAAACGAGCGGGGTAGCCCGCGCGTTGCTGCGGAGTGTTTTGCATGAATATATATGATAGTAGGGTAAACAATAACGAAAGTCTTGTAACTATGACCAATAGAAACTATCTTTTTCTTTTCAATAAAACATGTCTCTTATTTTATCATCATTTACAAATGTTTTGAAATGTATACAAATAACTAAAAGTATAAGTTGCTTATGTTCACAAAAGGTTTCTAATAAGGCATAGAAATGTTTTTCCCATGCATCTTGGTCACCCCGTCTTCCCTGCCTAGTGCCACGGGGCATTTTGGCATTCCTAACTGCACATGTATGAGTAAAATTGTAGAATGAAATAATAAATCAGTATGTGACTATTTTGACACGTTTACTCGTGGAAGGATTTTGACGTAATGTGCTCAATAATTACCATAAAATGTAATTAATAATTTGAAAAATGAGCAAAATAGAAACTCACTCATTTATTGGCTGTTTAAAGTCACATATTTCAGCCCACAAAGTCACCCATTTCAGCCCCTAAACCACATGTTTCGGCACCCAAACGCGCAAATTCCAGCTCCTGTTTCAACACTGAAACCCACCTATTTCAGTCCCGAAACTTGGCCATGTGAGTCCCATTTCAGCGGCCAAACGCACCTGCTGTAGCCTCATTTCAAGACCCAAATCCACCCTATTCAGTCACCATTTCAGACTGCAAACGGACCCATTTCAGCACTTAAACAACCTGATTTCAGGCCCAAAACTTAAAAGAACCATTTTTTATATAGCAAAAACCACACAAACCATAAAGACCAAATAGAATCCATATCAAGCATAGCCACAATCGAGTAATGAAAAACTTTGTTTGTATGACTGATCCTTCTGTTGTGACAGTCCCTTTTGCCACATCCAAGCGTAGATCCTTCAGTGTCTTCATCTGCACAAACAACCCATTCATTTTAGTAAACTTAATGTGACCATCAGAACTATAATATTTTATCAAGTCATAATACCCTTCAAAGTTCAAAGTGAACATCTATTATAAAATACACTGGGTCATTAGTACATTTACCCATTACATTCTTAAGCCACTTTTTTCAGATATTGCTCATTTCAGTTATCAAACAATACAAAATGAGTTGAATCAATCTTATATAAATGGGTTAAAATTGGCCATTACTACGTCAAAGTAGCAGAAAAGAGTGTCATCCAGTATACAGATGATAATATTTATGATCTTGAATGTTAGCATTCATGCAATAAGAATAAAAGGGTGTCGCGTGATTATCTGTAAATGGTTTATATTTGGTAAATAAGAGGAAAGCAGTTACCTGGAAGAAAACAGCTTCTTTATGACCAGACTGGGCACAACGAACTGCTTTTGTACGCGCCTGCAAAGTCATTCGTAGTTGGGTTGTAATAGAAAAGCAAAACATGAGGGCGGTTTATAAAACATTTACCTTAACCCTCGAAAGATGAGAAAGCTTAGAAAGGAACCTGAAAAAAAAAATGGTACTCGCAAATCATCTTTCTCAAATTCTACCAGCATCGTGATAGCCGTCTTGGGAAGATGGTGGCAAGAACTTTGCGTTAAGTGACCTACATTACACAGATATGAAAAAAAGCAATATTCAATCAAAAAGACATTTTTTAATTGGTTCATGAACGCGAAGTATGGTAGGCTCACCTTGACAACATCAGCACATAAAAAATACTTGGAGACATTTTAGCACTGAACTTGCGGATAATCTGTAACCACATAAGATTATCAATAAGATAAACGAAACAACCATCATAAGATATGCCATAAAAACAACTACGGTACTGAGAACTTATAACTACTCTAATGTTTAAATGTCTATGTATTGGTCATGACCTTTTCCCAATACAAATCAGATAATGGCTATTTCTTATGCTGAAGTACTAATTTCCAGCATTCACATTCCAGAATTGTATCTATGTTTATGTTACTAACACCATTAATTCATTGTTTTAGAAAGGTGTAGAGTTCTTACGTCACCTTGAGTTTATCATGTGTCGTTGCATTGCCGTCACAATTGTGACTAAAATTTGTTTCATCACCTTCACTTGCATCGAAACCCAAATAAGCCCTGCATATGACACACACCATATTCTCACCAATCCAATATCACGTGTCCTTTACTGTGGAATGGTAGTAGAATTTACCTGGGAGCTGATTTATAGTAGAGCATGAGTTGTGCCTGCACCTCAGTCATTGTCCGAGTCATTGTCCGAGTGGTTGCAAATCTTATTCTCCCATCATGTATTCCTGTAAACACGGACCTGCACAGTCAATTTATAACATTTTCAAACCCAAACTCATGACAGTCATTCGAACACCAAGGATAGATCCACCATGTCTGCAAGGTTAGGTGGCTTGCCCTGGCATTGTTCATATTTTATGGATAGAATGGGTCAAACGGCCAAAAGTCTAACTGTATATGTGTAACAAAAAAAAAGCTATTGGTCAACTGAAGCTGACTTGTATGATGCACAATTAAGCCCTCAACCGCACAATGATTCAAAACTGGAAAAGTCAAACATAGTAACAACTAACAATGGTTTTGACGTTATCTAGCATACCGTTTTGTTTGAACTTATATGTTTTCGTCTTATATTTCATAAGCTTTAGGCTTATCTTCAAACTTGCGTGCTTATATGTATGAGTTTTTTATGACATAATAAGCTTATAAGCCCATGAATAAGCTTAAACAAACACCCCTTAAAACTAATAATGCATAACAAAGATTATAACAACGGAAATGATAAACTTATGATCATCTACTCATTAATACACATCGTTAAAAGTAACTACACTTCCCAAACATCAACTTTGTAACAAAATCATGACTAATTTGTCATAATTTCACATACCCATTTCATAAAAACTGTTCATTTATCCTAAAATTAAAATCTTCAACCTTTCCTATTAAATGGTTTCTTTGGTCTAATGATTGCAAATTTGCACCAATTATTCATACCAACAACAAACAATTGTGTGATGCAGTTTATTGTGAGAATATAAATGGCATCCTAATATTACTTTAATGCTATTATAAGTATCTAAAGTAAACATTTGTAGAACTCAGGTTACGCATATCAGATAAGAAGACTTTCTTGTGCCAGTGTTATTCAGAAGGGTTATAGAGTAGTGTGTTGGCTCCTAACAAAGCAAAGGTTATATGTCAGGTGACTTGGGTCAAAACTTACCTCAAGTGCGTTTGAACGTTGACCGCTGTTTCTTTTCTTCTTGGCTGCTCAAATAGTCTGGAAGATGATAAACCTGTAAAAAAAAAGAATTGAAACTCTTATAAGACTTAAGGATCAACCACTTGTTTCAAATATATAGCCTACACTAAAAATACCTAGCCTATAGCAAAAATGAAGTGCATAACAGCAACGAATCAATGGCTCTTGTGCGGTGTCTCTTTTTTGGGTGAAGGCAAGTAAATAAAATCAACACTTTCAACATCATCACAATAACAACCTCAAACACCAATTCATTCATAACTAACTTCCAAATTACGCATCTTCGATTTCGTTCAAACTAATCTTCTAATTTTCTATCTCTACATCTAAACTTCATATTTCCAAATTACGTATCTTCGATTTCATTCAAATTAACATAATTAGTTATCCAACCTTCTAACTTGCTATCTCTACATCTAATTAAACTAACAACAAATTTAACACTTTAAACATGACAACTGAATCAGAACTAACATCAAACAGCTATTCAAAACCATAACTAACTCAACTAACATAACAAACCTTCTCAATTTAAAGTACATAAATTAAAATATATGAAACATAAAAATAAGAGATTAGCTCTTAAACGATGTAACCAACGGTTGAATGATTATATCATTTTTTTCCCACATGATTGTATCGGTGTTTTTTTTCCCGATTTGTGTTAGATTTGAGATCGGGTATGTTTGAACCGATCGGTTGTGTGTATGTATGTTTTGTGAGTTGTAGAAAAATAATGAGGTTTCTGAAAGAAACGGGTATGTGGAGAATTATTTTGTGTGTGTGTTTTTGTGTGAAGATGGATGGGAAAGGAAAGTTCTAGTGATGGTGTACTAATAATAGTGACTGTAATTACATTGCTACAGTGGTGCTACAGTAGTGCTGCAGTTGTGATACAGTGGGATGAACAGTAGCCGAAGTGAATATAGACCACACAATGGTGTACTAATGACTCTCTAATTATTTTGTTAAACATTTTTTTGCCTAATCCAAAAACTGGCTTTTAAATATATTAGATAATTATAGGATTCTGGACTTTGCAGTTTTTTTAATTTTTTTTTTCATTTATTCAAATAAAAATATAAATTAAATTAAAAATAAATTTTCATTAGTAATAAAATGAAAATAATTTAAAGACTTTTACTCGAATTTCAAGTTTTTTCTCTTTGAAAATAGCCACATCATCCGTTTCTTGTTGCGAGCATTTTCATGTCCTCATTTCTTGTTTGAGCATTGATTAATTGTACTATCGATCTAGACTCGTTTCTTATTTCTTCCATCTTGGCTTCATGATCTAGTGCTAGTTGTTGTTGCAACATTTCTTGAAATTCGTCTTGTGAAGAATTGGCGGATGAGTTTGAAGATCGAAGTAGCTAGCACCTTGCTTTAACACATGTCTAAGTGGACCACATACATCTATATGAATCAATCCAAGTAGATCTTAAGCCCTCTGCGTTTGATGCGGAAAGGGTTTCCTTGCTATCTTCCCAGATATGCAAGATTCGCATTTTTCAAATGATTCATCATTGATAGATTGCAAAAGCCCATCTTGTTGCAGCTTTTTCATGCGTTTCTTGCGTATGTGGGCAAGTCGAAAATGCCAAAGATAAGTAGAGTCCAAGTCAAACTTGACTCTCTTATTGCTAATGTTATAAACAGAATTATTATCATCATTCAAACCAAGTTCATGCATATCAATTTCAAACACATTATTCACAGGAATATCATTAAAGTAAAAACCATTATTTAAAGAAACTGAAATTTCATAACTTGTAAATGTTTGAACATAACCAATATCTTCTAACAAAGAAACTGAAATGACACCTCTAATTGTAGAAGGTGCATAATGACAATTTTTCAAAACTAGTACTAAACCCGAAGGTAAAACTAAATCAAACGTCCATACGACTTCAACAGCTGCACGTATTCCATTTCTCACGTACAGGTATTGCTCTCCATAGGCCAGCTTCCTTGCTCCTCCAAGTCCCTGTAATGTGTTACAAATATGAGTACCAGATCCAGTGTCATACACCCAGGAATTATGTTTACGAGAAAAAGAAAATAATTCTATCATGAAGATACCTGAAGTGCTGGAAACATGTCCAGTACACTTTCTCTTCCTCTGTTGCAACTCTGAGAGGTAGAGAGGGCCGTTCCTCTTCTAGTGTCCTACCTCGTTGCAGCGGTGACAAGCTATATCCTTTCCAGGATGATCTTTCTTTTTAGGAGGGTTCTTCTTGGGCATGGTTTGGTAAGCCATAACCTGCTTAGTGCTTACCCTTCCCCTTGCTTTTACCCTTCCCCTTGTTCGCGTGCGGCTTGTTTGGCTTATTAATCCTACCACCTTGTATTGCTAGTACCTGAGGTGTAGGATCCTTTTTCGGCAAACCCTTCTCATAATCAATCAGCATTGCATGCAACTCACTGATTGTCTTCCCATTGCAATGCATGTTATAATTACGCACAAACCCAACAACCTGTACCTCCAGCCCATCCCCAAGACTCAACTAATGAGGTCTTGGCGGCATGGTACCTTCAGTACGACCGACACAATGAGGTCGCGTGTCTTATGCTCGGCAGTATGATCCCTTCATTGCAAAAGCAATTAGAAAATCATTCACCCCATGGTATGCTTACTAAACTGAAATCTATGTTTGAGAAGAAAGCAGGTGTAGAACTTTATGATCTTCTTGATTCTCTATATGGCTGCAAAATGGAGGACGGTAAATCCATGAGTACTCATGTACTTGAGATGAAAAGTTACTTGGATCAACTTAAGTGTCTGAGTACTCGAGATGAAAAGTTACTTGGATCAACTTGAGCGTCTCAACTACCATCTTCCACAAGATGTATGTGTTGGCCTGATCAATAGATCCTTTAATAAGAAATTTGCTGGGTTTGCGCGCAATAATAACATGCATTGCACGGGGAAGACAATCAGTGAGTTGCATGCAATGCTGATTGATTATGAGAAGGGTTTGCCGAAAAACGCTCCTACACTTCAGGTACTAGCAATACAAGGTGGTAGGATTAATAAGCTAAACAAGCCACAAACGAACAAGGGGAATGGTAAAGGCAAGGGGAAGGGTAAGCAAGTTATGGCTTACCAACCCATGCCCAAGAAGAACCCTTCTAAAACGAAAGATCATCCTAGAAAGGATATGGCTTGTCACCACTGCAACGAGGTAGGACACTGGAAGAGGAACTGCCCTCTCTACCTCTCATAGTTGCAATAGAAGAAGAGAAAGAATGCTGGACATGTCGCCAGCACTTCAGGTATCTTCATGATAGAATTATTTTCCTTTGCTCATAAACATAATTCCTGGGTGTATGACACTGGATATGGTACTCATATTTGTAACACATTATAGGGGCTTAGAGGAGCAAGGAAGCTGGCCTATGGAGAGCAATACCTGTATGTGGGAAATGGAATACGTGCAGCTGTTGAAGCCATAGGGACGTTTGATTTAGTTTTACCTTCGAGTTTAGTACTAGTTTTGAACAATTGTCATTATGCACCTTCTATAATTAGATGTGTCATTTCAGTTTCTTTGTTACAAGATATTTGTTATGTTCAAACATTTACAAGTTATGAAATTTCAACTTCTTTAAATAATGTTATTTACTTTAATGCTATTCTTGTGAATGGTGTGTTTGAAATTGATATGCATGAACTTGGTTTGAATGATGATGATAATTCTGTTTATAACATTAGCAATAAGAGAGTCAAGTCTGACTTGGAGTCTACTTATCTTTGGCATTGTCGACTTGCCCACATAGGCAAGAAACGCATAGAAAAGCTGCAACACGATGGGCTTTTGCAATCTATCAATGATGAATCATTTGATAAGTGTGAATCTTGCATATCTGGGAAGATGGCAAGGAAACCCTTTCCACATCAAACGCAAAGGGCTTCAGATCAACTTGGATTGATTCATACAGACGTATGTGGTCCACTTAGACATGTGTCAAAGCAAGGTGCTAGCTACTTCTTAACCTTTATAGAAGATTTCAGTCGTTATGGTTATGTTTATTTACTTAAACGTAAACATGAAGTATTTGAAACATTTAAGGTTTTCAAGAATGAAGTAGAGCTACAACTTGGAAAGAAGATTAAGGCTCTTCGATCTGATAGAGGTGGTGAATACATTAGCCAAGAGTTTTAAGACTACCATAAAGATTGTGGAATTGTCCAGCAGCTCACACCTCCATATATACTACAACACAATGGTGTGTCTGAGAAGAGAAACCATACATTGTTAGATATGGTACAATCAATATTTAATCTTACAACTCTATCCTTATCCTTTTGGGATTATGCTTTAGAGATTGTTGTTCGCATTCTTAATATGGTTCCAACCAAGAAGGTTGATAAGACTCCACACGAATTATGGTATGGAAAAGCTCCCAACTTGTCTTACTTAAAGGTCTGGGGTTGTGAGGCGTTTGTTAAACGTGACTCTCTAGATAAACTCCAACAGAGATCTGTTAAGTGTATCTACATAGGATACCCAAAGGAAATGATGGGTTACTATTTTTACTATCCACCAGAAAACAAAGTAGTTGTGGCTAGGTATGCAGATTTCCTTGAAAGGAATCTCATATCTCAAGAATTCAGTGGGAGAGTAATTGATCTGGAAGATGATCAAGAAGATACATCACCTTCTGAAAACACTAGCCAACTTCAAGAGGAGCCTGAAAGTCTCGCACCTCCACCTGAAGTTACTCCCATTCGTAGGTCTAAAAGGACTATACGTGCTCCTGATCGACTATGTCTAAATGTAGAAGTCGAGGAGTATAGTTTAGGGGATCATAATGAACCCGCTAACTATAAAGCTGCCATGGCTGATACTGAAAAGGACAAATGGAAAGCCGCAATGAATGGGGATATGCAATCCATGAAAGATAATGATGTTTGGATTGAATTAGACCTTCCTCCTAACGCTAAAGTCGTTGGTAGTAACTGGCTCTTCAAAAAGAAGACTGACATGGATGGTAAAGTACACACCTATAAGGCTCGTCTAATAGCAAATGGCTATACTCAAACCTTCCGGATTGACTATGAGGAAACATTTTCTCCTGTAGCAGACATTAGAGCTATTAGGATTCTTATAGCCATAGCGGCGTACTATGACTATGAGATTTGGTAAATAGATGTCAAAACCGCCTTCTTAAATGGTCGCCTTGAAGAAGATATCTTTATGGCGCAGCCCGAGGGGTTTGTGAATCCACAATTTTCAAAGTGAGTATGCATGCTTCAAAGATCCATTTATGGATTGAAGCAGGCATCAAGGCAATGGAATAAGAGATTTGATAAGGAAATCAAGAAATTTGGTTTTACTCAAAATATTGATGAGTCATGTGTATACCATAAGGCTAGTGGAAGTAATGTTACATTCCTTATCCTGTATATTGATGACATATTGATTATGGGAAAACACATTCCAAGTTTACAAGAGGTTATGTCCTATCTTGGAAGATGTTTTGCAATGAAGGATTTAGGAGAAGCAGCATATATATTCTAGGAATCAAGATCTACAGAGATAGATCTAGGCGGTTGATTGGACTAAGTTAAAGTGCTTACATTGATTAAATCTTGAAGAGACTCAGGATGCAAGATTCCAAAAAGGGATATCTTCCTGTAACACCCCCATTTTCACAGATAGCAGCGGAAGCTAAATCTGGGGTATTACTTCTTGATACATAGTCACAGTAATAGAAAATGACTCAAAAAGAGACGTTTTGAAAAGATAAGTTATCATTCATTAAAACATAGAGTTTGAATGATAACAGGTTTGAAAGTCCTCAAGTCCAGTGCCACTCCGTGCCATATGTTGCTCAATTACCTAGGATAACATGCTAAAAGGGTCAACACAAAGGTTGAGTGAAATCCATAGGTTTTAAGTTTGTAATGGTTGAATACAAGTTCATATGGGTTCCGTTGTTACACCCATAGTTTGTAATAATTGCAACGAATGCAATTATCAAGGAAAATGGTTATTATTGCAACTAAGCTCATGACACCAACACATTAACATAGGGATCACCTTAGTGATATTTGAGGAACTAAAGTCCTCTTGGAGAGGTAACTTGCAAAAGTTACCTATTGTTATCAAATATAGTGCTATTGGTACCCGGTAGGGGAAAACCAACGAGAGTAGTCACACTCCAGATAGATCTATCCACAATATTCACCTTCACACGCAAGTGATTATGGTTCATGAAATTTAAGTAATAGTGGCAAAAGGTGGTACTCGTCCAATAATCAATCAGGAGAAAAATACTTGTATTCAAATTTATAGCATGTATCCCCCTCGCGGGTTTTCATAAAATAATCAAAACATTTAAAAACGAGGCTACTAACTCACCTTAGTTTAGGGAAATCTGATTGATGTCAAAAGTGACTCAGATATTAGGCGGCTTACTCACGCAACCTGAGATAGTGTATGTCAAGTCTTTAGTTGGTTTGTTTATGTTTCAAAACTTTGTTTCTTAAGTAAATGTTTCTTTGATTCACTAGATTTAGATATAACATAACACTGTTTAGGCTATCATAATTCAGAGGTCATGTAGTAAGCGTTTGAGGAGCCAGGGCACTTTAACTCGTAAACCCAGCAAACTCGTCGAAATGTATACCCAAATGAAACCCCTCACATGAAATTCCCTAGTAACGTGATACGTTGTTAAGTTAAAAAGATAGGTTTTTAATTTATATAGAAATATTTCATTTATACCCTTAATTTTGTAAATTGGCAATATATAACCTAGACTTATAAACTTTTACAAAATTAGTCCTTTATATAATAAATATATATGTATATACTAGCCCTTTAATTTTAAAACTTTACAAAGTAGGTCCTTATACTTATAACTTTAGAAAAATGACAGAAACAACCCTTATACTTAATAGTTTCCAAAAGTTACAATATATACCCCTAATGCATGGAATATGTTACAAAACTAGTCCAAAAACCATGCAAAGTGTATTTTTAGAATACAAAAGAGTTTTACAGCTTATGGATTATTAGAATAGGCTAAAATAAGTAGATTTTACGAGCTTATAGCTTATGGAAAGGTTTTGTGATCAAAAATATCAATTCGACACACACTACTCGAAATCATGCCAGTACCAATGGCCGATATTCGTTGGTAAACACCCAAATCTGGTTGGTAAAAGCTGTTACCAATGACTTTACCAACGAACCAAGGTTGTGGGAAAAAGGCTTGTCGCTAATTTTAAAATACCAACCACATTCTTCGATCGTTGGTAAATTACCAACGAATATCTATGTTGTTGCTAAATTTCACAAACATGCCAAAGTCGTTGGTAAATATAAAACCAACAAACTATTGTCGGTTGGTAAAATTCAAAATTGGCATCAACAAGAGTTGTTGGTAATTTCTCAAAATTAGCAATGATAGTAGATTGCTTTCGACTTGTTGCTAAAATGGATTTTACCAACAAGCTAATATCGGCCGATCATTTTATGGTGCACGCCACAAGCAGTAAATGTAAACAACCTCACAATTAACAAAAGTTCTACGTCAATTGCACAAAGTACTAAATAATACGTCCATACATAGTTGGCTAGTCTATGATCTTTCCAAGATAACCCATCAAATACAGGTAGCTATGGTTAGGAATTAACAAAAGATTACAAATAAGCTACCATAATGTTTAGTAATGAGTGAATCATGCGATGACAGACTTGATGACGGTTGATGAGAATTTTGTGACGGGCCAACCGATGTACCATTTGTAGAAGCATCATGATGTCTCAATCCTTCTCTTCTAGAGGTAGGTTCCAGAGATGGTTGTGCGCTGCAAAATAAATGATTAAGAAAATGCCTAACGAAATACATTGTATAATCCGTAATCCACACAAACAGGCATGGTGTTGAGAGATATGAATGGAAATAGTAAAGGTCGTGAATAAGTACTTGGTTATCTTGAGAGCCTCATTGATTGATCGGTCATAATCATCTGCAAAAACATCCAATCACTCCCTAAAATTAGAGAATGGTAAATTTGCATTGTAAAGATAGTCAAATACTTTGTTATAGATAGGTGTTTTAAACATCAGACCAATAGTCAAACACAATACAGGTGATAATTTAGACCCATTAACCTTTTATAGTAACAGGTCAAATGTCCAAAATGGATCGAAAGTTTCTTATAAAGCAATATAAATCATAACAGCCTCCTAATTAAATGAATTTTCATTGTACTGACATAGTTCTTGCAATCATATTAACACATTGGCATTTCCTGGAAATAAATGGCCAGGACAGTTATTGTTGGTCAACCTGACCTGAACCGTTTGACCCGTATAATAAACGACTCATCTCAATCCAAACCTGTTTTCTGCCACGCTTGGAGCGGTCTGGACCAAGTGCATCGATCATCATACTATCAAGAAGAAGAGCTTGCCGATGCTGTTTCTTGAGTGCCTTCTCTTTCCTCTACACCAATGCAGGAGTAAAAAGGTCTAATAGTTGAGATGATCAAATGAAACTTGACATAATAAAATTTAGTGCATCTTATTAGAATTACTTATGCAAGAATAAATAGCAGATCACAAAGTTCATTTCTAGGATGGACAACTCTGGAAACCAGAATAAAACAAAAAAAAATCAATTTGGGTACATTTAGGATAATTAATGCCCACAAAATAAAAATTACTAAGTGATTGTAGGATGCTTAAAGTAAAGGATACCATCCTCCTGATGAGCAGACCTACGTGTTCTATCAGTTTGGCGGGCAAGGCGTATCTTTTTCAACACATACCTTAATATACAAAATTATATGGAATGGAAGAAGCAATTAATATATGTCAAAGAAATGCAACTAAAACATCATTAATAAACATACTGCATATTATGATCATAAAGCCAGTTCAAAAAAGTGAACTAATCAAAAAAGGCAAACAAAAAGTACTCGATAAATTTCAGTTTCATCCTCACTTTTTTCTTTCATGTTTATGCCGTACAAGATGGGCAGCACCAAACGCGCCCCATCCAATTTGCTCAACCACTTCGTATTGGTCCATGTAACTAGCAATGCATTACACTTATATGGACTAACAAAATTCTTCTCCCTGTCATATATTCAATAAACGAATGTAAGAATATAATCATAAAGATCCTAAAACAAATTCTTATTAAAGAGAACAAGAAGACATGAAAACAAAGTAGCATAAGCCACTTAATACAAGCATCTTTGTACAATGTACACTAAAGCTATGTCTCATAAGAATTTCAACAGATCGTTAGGTCCACAAATTAAAGAAATAAGTTATAATTGTCCTTTCCTTCTCAACAATATATGATAGGAGTTGTGATATCCTCCGCAACAATATATGATAGCCAAAACATGGTTCTATGTAACACTGAAATTATCTGATTCCCAAATAAAGACAATAATTGATAAGTACCTGTTTCTCTATCTCAGCTATTTGTTGCCATTGTTGAGAAGGTGGGGTAATTTCAGCACCAAGAATAATGGTACGTATCTCGGACTGTGTGAGTGTTGAGGTGTTAACATTATTCTTCTTTGCATAATTAGCAACAACCCATTCTGGACCCTGTCCCTCCTACAAATGAATGACATAACTGAAATCATGTTACAAAATTACAAACAAAACAAGATCCAAAAGTCAGTTCATAACTAGCATCTATTATGTGATAGACTAGTGAGTATCATATTTAGTTACACCTAAACTATCACCAAATTGTAGTACTGTTGTTTTCATTTGTAAATACTAGCGATCCAAATAGAGGTAACATGAAGCTTAGAATATAGCATAACCAAACATGTGATTCGATGTCAATCTTTGTCCTTCAATTTTACATTGTTCAAAATGTTCTTTAGTTAAAGTAAACCAAAAACAACAAACATCAAACATGCTATCATAGTCTAAACACAATTAAAATTCAAAGTATACACAATTTCATGGAAAAGTATACAAGATTCAAAGTATACACAACAAATATGGCCAAGCTATCATATTCTCTGTAACAAATACCATACATATAAACAACAAAAAGTCATCCTATTTGAATAAACAATTCAATGTGATTTGGGTTATTATTCTAAAAATGACCAAAGTATACACAATTAAACTTGACAGTGAAAAATAAACTTGACCACAGAGAAAACTAAGCATAAGTTAATATTCATTACATATTATAAGAAAATCACATGAACCCTAATTTAGAAAATCATTAGTTAACACACACAAACTTAAATTTGGGGTCACATGAATCCTAATTTAGAAAATCACAAAATCATTAGCTAACACACAGAAACTTAAAATTGATTCCTCAATTGAAGATATAATACAATAAAGTACCTAGTTTATGAATAAATGAGCTTGAACTTGGTGTCTATGGTCCGACCGACGACTGGTGGATGGTGACTAGTGATGGTTTCCAGTTGACCACAGAGACGACATAGGATCTAAGAAGATTAAGAAAATTAGGTTGGGAAGAAAATACTATCTAGAGGATGTGAGATCTAAGATAAAAGATAAAGATGGATAAAAGATAAAAATGGTTTGGAGGGATAATTTGACTTTGGGGAAAACTTAGGCGGGGCCTTATGGAAAAGTGAGAGGGAAATTTCATTTTGGGCGAAATGGGACTTGTAAAAAAAAATCATTTTGGAAAAGTAAGAGGGAAATTTCACGTTGGTAATTTACTTCTTTGATTTTACCAACAAATGTATACTAAAAAGTTGTTGGTAAAATAAACGGTAACTTTCCCTCCAAAATTTAGCTAACTTTCAAGGAATTTAGAGACGTTTATGTGGTTGGTAAATAAAAAAGTAGGTGTTGTAAAAGATTGTTGGTAATGTCGTTGGTAAAGCATCAATTTACCTACGGATCGGTAATTGTTGGTAAAAATTTGTTGGTGCTGGCATGATTTCTAGTAGTGACAATATTAGGGTTTTAAAATGAAAATGCCTAGGTTTTTATAATCAAGGCTTAAACAAAGGACTTATATGGGATCTAATAAAGCTTATGAACAATCTAAAACGATAAGATAGCTTATTGAACACGTAGAAAGGCTTACACGACTTAAAATGGATCGAAATGAGGTTTAGGGTTTCTCGACTAGAAAACGAGCTTAAAGGCTTCTTGCTCTTGATTCTTGGCTTCTAATGGCTTGATATCTTTCTTATGTTACTGCTAGTACTTGGCTACACCATGGTTTTGAGGTAGAGAGGAGTTTTTGGGATGATTTGAAATGGTGTGTTTGCTCGGCTATTTATAGGGGTCGAACACCCTTGGTGACCAAGTAAACTTGGTGTGGTGGCCAAGGGTGGTAGGGTGGTAATTCATGGCAGCTAAGGGGTGACTAGAAGGGGCTAGGATAGTAGCTAGGAGTGGTGGAGGGCATTGTGTGGTCGTGGTGATGTTGCGGCAGCAAGGAGGTGACGAGACCTCCTTGGAGGCCAAGGGAGGTGACAAGGTGATGATGGTGGTGCTAGGTAGGTTGCTTAAGGTGCTAAGTAGGCAAGCAAGAGGGTGGATCATGGTGGTGGAAGGTTGCTAGCTTAGTTTTTAAGTAAAAACCTAGGTTTAGTATTTTAGGGTTTAAAATAGGTTTAGGATAGTTTAGGGTTTTAGATTAAGGTTTAAGGTTGAATGATTTAGGGATTAAGTTTAGGGTTTAGGAATCATGCATTATGGATTTGTACCTTGTGCTAAAGTGGTGGTAAGGTTTAAACATGATTTAGGAGCTTAAATGACCTATCTTAGATTCTAAGCTTAAAAGACTTGTACATTGGGCTTTAAGTAGTTGTACTAAAGTTTAGGAAGGAAAATGTAGTTAAGATAACTTATACATAAGCCTTGAACACTTTTAAACTAGTTTCAACTTGAAATTAGGGTTTTTGAAATAACCGTAAACGTATAATGCTTGTTTTGGTATAATGTTGGAAATAGTAGGTTAGATTGATAGTATACTTGGTAAAATGATCTTTGAAACATATACTTGACATATTAGGAGGTTTAAATGATGTAAACATAGAGATATTTGGCATTGGTAGTTGCGTGAGCACGTCTAGTGGGCTATGTAAGTTACTTTACATAGTTGGAATGAAATAAAGCCAAAAAATTTTCGAGAAAATACCTTATATAGATATCGTAGTGGAAATTATATTGATGAAAATTACGGGTTGTTATAGTCTTCCCCCCTAAGAAAAAAATCTCGTCCCGAGATTTAGTTGAAAGTAAGAGTAGAATTATTTGGAAATAGATAGGAATACTTAGCATGAACTCGAGATTTAAAGATGGAGATGGGTGATTAAATAAGAGGCTCAATATTTCTAGGGAGTGTAGGTGGAGTCATATACTTAATGTGAAGCCTGAATACAAAGGTATGAGGAAAATTTGATGGTAGAGGATTCATAGTACCCATGGGTTTATAAAGATAGAGCACATGAGAAGTCGTAATACATGACATAGGTTAGACAACCATGATATCATGAAACAACAAGGGATAAAATCACAACTGTGTTATGTCATACCCAAAATTTGACAAGCGTCGTTATTTATGCCATATGTCTCGTAGTTGGATTTGAAAACAGAAGCTAAAAAGATAGAGATTTAGACTAATTGTCTAATGTATATGGGAGAAAATCTAGTTTAGTCAAGCTCATGGAGTGGGTTCGAAAAGATTCTTCATTTTTGATCGGTGGCGAACTTGGATATCCTCGATCTGTTCCTCGTGCTCCAGAAGCGTCATAAGAGAACTTTCTCCGATCTCAAATACTTGAGGTGGGGCAGAAGAATCAGTAGAGAAGGAAAATAGGGAACGGACTTATTTCTTAGGCGACAAAAATCCCTCGGGAAAAAAGAAATCTCTGGGATTAAATAGTGGTGAGGGTAGTACTAGATATGAAGGCAAAATAGTGGGTAAAGTACTAGGAGCTGGCAGGGGAATAGATGATGCTTTAGCGTAGCATTCGTGTATATTTCAGAGATATGGATTATCGAGAAAAGTCGAGAAGCTTAGAGAAGCTAGTGAATTTATATTATTCCTAGAATCTTTCGAAGAGTCAGGAAAGATGTTTCCCGGAGTAACGAGGAAATAGTTCGGTGAAACTGACGTATAGTTAAGAATACTTGGAGAGGAAAGAGCATCGAAATTGGACGGGACGATAATAGGATAGATGGGGGAAGACATGATGGTATAACAACCATAAGATAGTTATATTTAGAATAATAGTTATGTACTATTTGCTATGCAAACCATTTGTATATACTGTTCTGGGGAAAGGCAGTGGCATGGAGGACTTTCTTGAAAATAGAAAAGTAGTTGTAGTCCACTTTCTTGAAAATAGAAAAGTAGTTGTAGTTTATGTTTTAACCTTGTTCTCTACAACCATGGCTCTGGTACCAATCTGTAACACCCCCATTTTCACAGATAGCAGCGGAAGCTAAATCTTGGCTATTACTTCTTGATACATAGTCACAGTAATAGAAAACGACTCAAAAAGAGACGTTTTGAAAAGATAAGTTATCATTCATTAAAATATCAGAGTTTTACAAAAGGAGGTCCCAAAATCTATGTGAAACATAGAGTTTGAATGATAACAGGTTTGAAAGTACTCAAGTCCAGTGCCACTTCGTGCCATATGTTGCTCAATTACCTAGGATAACATGCTAAAAGGGTCAACACAAAGGTTGAGTGAAATCCATAGGTTTTAAATTTGTAACAGTTGAATACAAGTTCATACGGGTTCCATTGTTACACCCATAGTTTGTAATAATTGCAACGAATGCAATTATCATGGAAAATGGTTATTATTGCATATAAGCTCATGACACCAACACATTAACATAGGGATCACTGTAGTGATATTATAGGGATCACCGTAGTGATATTTGAGGAACTAAATTTCTATTGGAGAGGTAACTTGCCAAAGTTACCTATTGTTATCAAATATAGTGCTATTGGTACCCGGTAGGGTAAAACCAACGGGAGTAGTCACACTCCAGATAGATCTATCCACAATATTCGAGTTCACTCGCAAGTGATTATGGTTCATGAAATTTAAGTAATAGTGGCAAAAGGTGGTACTCGTGCAATAATCAATCAGGAGAAAAATACTTGTATTCAGATTTATAGCATGTATCCCCCTCGCGGGTTTTCATAAAATGATTAAAACATTTAAAAGCGAGGCTACGAACTCACCTTAGTTTAGGGAAATCTGATTGATATCAAAAGTGACACAGATATTAGACGGCTTACTCACGCAACCTGAGGTAGTGTATGTCAAGTCTTTAGTTGGTTTGTTTATGTTTCAAAACTTTGTTTCTGAAGTAAATGTTTCTTTGATTCACTAGATTTAGATATAACGTAACACTGTTCGGGCTATCATAATTCAGAGGTCATGTAGTAAACGTTTGAGGAGCCAGGGTACTTTAATTCGTAAACCCAGCAAACTCGTCGAAATGTATACCCAAATGAAACCCCTCACATGAAATTCCCTAGTAACGTGATACGTTAAGTTAAAAAGATAGGTTTTTAATTTATATAGAAATATTTCATTTATACCCTTATGTTTGTAAATTGGCAATATATACCCTTGACTTATAAACTTTTGCAAAATTAGTCCTTTATATAATAAATATATATGTATATACTAACCCTTTAACTTTAAAACTTTACAAAATAGGTCCTTATACTTATAACTTTAGAAAAATGACAGAAATAACTCTTATATTTAATAGTTTCCAAAAGTTACAATATATACCCCTATGCATGGAATACGTTATAAAACTAGTCCAAAAACCATGCAAAGTGTATTTTTAGAATACAAAAGAGTTTTACAGCTTATGGCTTATTAGAATAGGCTAAAATAAATAGCTTTTACGAGCTTATAGCTTATGGAAAGGTTTTGTGATAAAAAATATCAATTTGACACAATATTATGGTTTTAAAATGAAAACGCCTAGTTTTTTATGATCAAGGCTTAAACAAAGGACTTATATGGGATCTAATAAATCTTATGAACAAACTAAAACCATAAGAGAGCTTATTTAACAAGTAGAAAGGCTTACACGACTTAAAATGGATTGAAATGAAGTTTAGGGTTTCTCGGCTAGAAAACGAGCTTAAGGGCTTCTTGCTCTTGATTCTTGGCTTCTAATGGCTTGATATCTTTCTTATGCTACTGCTAGTACTTGGCTACACCATGGTTTTGAGTTAGAGAGGAGGTTTTGGGATGATTGGAAATGGTGTGTTTGCTCAGCTATTTATAGGGGTCGAACACCCTTGGCGACCAAGTAAACTTGGTGTGGTGGCCAAGGGTGGTAGGGTGGTGATTCATGGCAGCTAGGTGGTAACTATGAGGGGCTAGGATAGTAGCTAGGAGTGGTGGAGGGTGTTTTATGGTCGTGGTGATGTTGCGGCAGCAAGGAGGTGACGAGACCTCCTTGGAGGCCAAGGGAGGTGACAAGGTGATGATGGTGGTGCTAGGTAGGTTGCTTAAGGTGCTAAGTAGGCAAGCAAGGTGGTGGATCATGGTGGTGGAAGGTTGCTAGCTTAGATTTTAAGTAAAAAACTAGGTTTAGTATTTTAGGGTTTCGAATAGGTTTAGGTTAGTTTAGGGTCTTAGGTTAAGGTTTAAGGTTAGGATTAGGGTTTAGAAATGATTTAGGGATTAAGTTTAGGGTTTAGGAATCATGCATTATGGATTTGTACCTTGTGCTAAAGTGGTGGTAAGGTTTAAACATGATTTAGGAGCTTAAATGACCTATCTTGGATTCTAAGCTTAAAAGACTTGCACATTGGGCTTTAAGTAGTTGTACTAGAGTTTAGGAAGGAAAATGTAGCTAAGATAACTTATACATAAGCCTTGAACACTCTTAAACTAGTTTCAACTTGAAATTAGGGTTTTTGAAATAACCGTAAACGTATAATGCTTGTTTTGGTATAATGTTGGAAATAGTAGGTTAGATTTATAGTATACTTGGTAAAATGATCTTTGAAACATAGACTTGATATATTAGGAGGTTTACATGATGTAAACATAGAGATATTTGGCATTGGTAGTTTCGTGAGCATGTCTAATGTGCTATGCAAGTTACTTTATATAGTTGGAATGAAATGAAGCAAAAAATTTACAGTGAAAATACCTTATATAACTATCGTAGTTGAAATTATATTGATGAAAATTACGGGTTGTTATAGTCTTCCCCCCTAAGAGAAAAATCTCGTCCTGAGATTTAATTGAAAGTAAGAGTAGAATTGTTTGGAAATAGATAGGAATACTTAGCACGAACTCGAGATTTAAATATGGAGATGGGTGATTCAATAAGAGGCTCATTGTTTCTAGGGAGTGTAGGTGGAGTCATATACTCAATGTGAAGCCTGAATACAAAGGTATGAGGAAAACTTGATGGTAGAGGATTCATAACACTCATGGTTTTATAAAGATAGAGCACATGAGAAGTCGTAATACATGACATAGGTTAGACAACCATGATATCATGAAACAACAAGGGATAAAATCACAACTGTGTTATGTCATAAATAACTTGTCATACTCGAAATTTGAAAAACGTCATTATTTATGCCATATGTCTCGTAGTTGGATTAGAAACAGAAGCTGAAAAGATAGAGATTTAGACTAATTGTCTGATGTGTATGGGAGAAATTATAGTTTAGTCAAGCTCATGGAGTGGGTTCGAAAAGATTCTTCATTTTTGATCGGTGGCGAACTTGGATATCCTCGATCTGTTCCTCCTGGTGCTCCTGAAGCATCATATGAGAACTTTCTCCGATCTCAAATACTTGAGGTGGGGCAGAAGTATCAGCAGAGAAGGAAAATAGGGAATGGGCTTATTTCTTAGGTGACAAAAATCCCTTGGGAAAAAAGAAATCTTGGGGATTAAATAGTGGTGAGGGTCGGACTAGAGATGGAGGCAAAACAGCGGGTAAAGTAACAGGAGCTGGCGGGGGAATAGATGATGCTTTAGCGTAGCATTCATGTATATTTCGCAGATATGGATTATCGAGAATAGGCGAGAAGCTTATAGAGGCTAGTGAATTTATATTATTCCTAGAATCTTTCGAAGAGTCAGGAGAGATGTTTCCCGAAGTAACAGGGAAATAGTTCGGTGAAACTGACGTATAGTTAAGAATATTTGGAGAGGAAAGAGCATCGAAACTGGACGGGACGATAATAGGATAGATGGGGGAAGACATGATGGTATAACATCCATAAGATAGTTATATTTAGAATAATAGTTATGTACTATTTGCTATGCAAACCATTTACATATACTGTTCTGGGGAAAGGCAGTGGCACAGAGGACTTTCTTGAAAATAGAAAAGTAGTTGTAGTTTAGGTTTTAACCTTGTTCTCTACAACCATGGCTCTAGTACCAATCTATAACACCCTCATTTTCACATATAGCAGTGGAAGCTAAATCTTGGCTATTACTTCTTGATACATAGTTACAGTAATAGAAAACGACTCAAAAAGAGACGTTTTGAAAAGATAAGCTATCATTCATTAAAATATCAGAGTTTTACAAAAGGAGGTCCCAAAATCTATGTGAAACATAGAGTTTGAATGATTACATGTTTGAAAGTACTCAAGTCCAGTGCCACTTCGTGCCATATGTTGCTCAATTATCTAGGATAACATGCTAAAAGGGTCAACACAAAGGTTGAGTGAAATCCATAGGTTTTAAGTTTGTAATAGTTGAATACAAGTTCATATGGGTTCCGTTGTTACATCCATAGTTTGTAATAATTGCAACGAATGCAATTATCAAGGAAAATGGTTATTATTGCAACTAAGCTCATGACACCAACACATTAACATGGGGATCACCTTAGTGATATTTGAGGAACTAAAGTTCTCTTGGAGAGGTAACTTGCCAAAGTTACCTATTTTTATCAAATATAGTGTTATTGGTACCCGGTAGGGGCAAGCCAACGAGAGTAGTTACACTCCAGATAGATCTATCCACAATATTCACGTTCACTCGCAAGTGATTATGGTTCATGAAATTTAAGTAATAGTGGCAAAAGGTGGTACTCGTGCAATAATCAATCAGGAGAAAAATACTTGTATTAAGGTTTATTGGATGTATCCCCCTTGCGGGTTTTCATAAAATATTCAAAACATTTAAAAGCGAGGCTATGAACTCACCTTAGTTTAGGGAAATCTTATTGATGTCAAAAGTGACTCAGATATTAGACGGCTTACTCACGCAACCTGAGGTAGTGTATGTCAAGTCTTTAGTTGGTTTGTTTATGTTTCAAAACTTTGTTTCTGAAGTAAATGTTTCTTTGATTCACTAGATTTAGATATAACGTAACACTGTTCGGGCTATCATAATTCAGAGGTCATGTAGTAAACGTTTGAGGAGCCAGGGCACTTTAACTCGTAAACCCAGCAAACTCGTCGAAATGTATACCCCAGTAACATGATATGTTGTTAAGGTAAAAGGATAGGTTTTTAATTTATATAGAAATATTTCATTTATACCCTTAAGTTTGTAAATTGGCAATATATACCCTTGACTTATAAACTTTTACAAAATTAGTCCTTTATATAATAAATATATATGTATATACTACCCTTTAACTTTAAAACTTTACAAAATAGGTCCTTATACTTATAACTTTATAAAAATGACAGAAATAACCCTTATACTTAATAGTTTCCAAATGTTACAATATATACCCCTATGCATGGAATACGTTACAAAACTAGTCCAAAAACCATGCAAAGTGTATTTTTAGAATACAAAAGAGTTTTACAGCTTATGGCTTATTAGAATAAGCTAAAATAAGTAGCTTTTACGAGCTTATAGCTTATGGAAAGGTTTTGTGATCTAAAATATCAATTCGACACAATATTAGGGTTATAAAATGAAAACGCCTAGGTTTTTATGATCAATGCTTAAACAAAGGACTTATATGGGGTCTAATAAAGCTTATGAACAATCTAAAACCATAAGAAATCAAATTGAACAAGTAGAAAGGCTTACACGACTTAAAATGGATTGAAATGAAGTTTAGGGTTTCTCGGCTAGAAAACGAGCTTAAGGGCTTCTTGCTCTTGATTTTTGGCTTCTAATGGCTTGATATCTTTCTTATGCTACTGCTAGTACTTGGCTACACCATGGTTTTGAGGTAGAGAGGAGTTTTTGGGATGATTTGAAATGGTGTGTTTGCTCGGCTATTTATAGGGGTCGAACACCCTTGGCGACAAAGTAAACTTGGTGTGGTGGCTAAGGGTGGTAGGGTAGTGATTAATGTAGGATTCTACAAAAATCCATTGTAATAAATCTCAATGATTAGTGATAATCTTGTAGTACCGTTTAATAAAACCCATTTTTGCGTAAAAATTTAAACTTTTCTCTTCTATGTTATTATAAACACGTTCCGATTCACGATTATATATTAAATATAACACGGACTCGATACACGATTCGATCACGACATCACTTTTCTGGAATGATGACAAATAATGATAATATTTGTTAAACAAAGTTCCATCCCCAAATCATCATAAGTCATTACCAAATACTACATTTAAAATTTCAACTCAATACAATTAACTTAACTTAACCACCTCACTAATCCTATATTATAACCATCCGGGCCCTTAATATTTCGGTCCACACACGAGACCAACAAATAAGCCCAACAACCTTTCAATGTTACTCTTTTCTTTTCTTTTCTTTTGCTCCTAAACCCGATCACTAACACTCTCCCAAAACGCCTTAGTATCTCAACCATATCGAATGTAACCCACACATATTTTTGTACCATTGTGATCACCATCCAATAAACTCCCCTTGTGCGAATTCCCACCTATGGACATAGTGCATTGATACCATAAATAAAACTCATTTGAACGACCTATACTCGACACATACATATACATATAAATGTCGAAACACAACCATATCACACCTCGCTTTTTCCTAAGATCTTCTAAAGATATTCTTAACATATAATGGTACTTAAAAGAAGGAATGAACTGCAGCAAGAGCTTGTAAATCGCTAGTATCATTTCGGGTGCCAATATTAACACAAACCGAATATTAGAGTACTCCCAAAAGCAAAATCCAAAACACCATCTACCAAATATCTATCCCACACTCAACCAATGTCAGAAATCTACTTAGGTGTCCATCTAGTAACAGTAGCTCCAATGATTAGGTCAAATAGTCAAGAGAACGTGTGTGAAATTTTGCCTATAAGATAACCCATCCTATCTTCCACTACCCTACCCACATTTCCCTATCATTCACTTTACAATTACCCTACCAAAGCTTAGTAACTCTCTGTCATGGGTTGGGGAGCAAATCGAGTTGAAGTGAAAACGTACAAAACATATCCGAATCACTACAAGCTACTGTCTCTTTCTTGTGCTTCGTTCGAACATCACAGATTCTCCACTACCTTTTCTAAGGTGTAGTAAGTGTCTCATACTCCCTTTTTATTTCAGTCACACTCTAAGAACTTTAGTTCATGCATATTCTTCATTATATTCGAACATATCATATACTACCAATACTTGAATCCACTCGATTAAACTACGTAAAACCCACAAGGATGTGGCATGTCACCACTGAGGAAAGTTTAGAAATCACCTCACACACTAGGGCACGTTAATACTACCATGCATGCCATGCATCATGTCTTATTCGAAGCTTTGCATAGTTATTTATTCATTTTGTATTCGTCAATATAAGTAACCCACACAAAAGGTAGCGAGCCTTCACAGTTGAATTCTCAACAGCCATCCCACACACATCACTCACACGTTTACATTCCACTTCATGCATCATTCGAATAAATAGCAACTTTATACTCACACCCATAAACATGAGAAAACACACTTAGATATATCCTAAGCGTTTTGTGAATGTAAAACGTGTACAAACCAACTTAAGGACAACGTTATAACCCACGATTCTAACCTTGTGACCACAGACTATTCCACACGACCCAACAGACCTCCATACTAGCTATCATTTTTGTATAAACGACCCACAAAAATACTCGTGATTCGACCCTCAAAAATGACCCAAGTGAAACGCATAAACATAATGTGTAACACACTAAGACTAAACTAGAAAACACAAATATATTCTAATTGTTTTGGTACACAGAAAACAGTTTCAAGCCGCCTATTAGGTAACACCTTAACTCGCGATCTAACTAAACAACCATGTAATATTTTTATACGAACTCGTAGACACCCCAACTAGCCACATTTTTCGTATAAACATAATGTAAAAATAATCATGTTTCAGTCATTAAAAACTGCCGAAGTAAAACGTTGAACCCACTTTGGAAATTATCACAAATATTACGACATGGGTTTTGTAGCCCATTAAGCTGATTTCATAAGCCACGAATAAGCTAATAATATGGCACTTTAGGAATAAGTTTTTAACTTAAAAATGAGCCCTTTTGATAACTCAAACCCTCTCTAAAGCCCATGGATTAAAAACACTTAACGGGTCATTAAAATGGATCATTTAGGCCCATTTAACGCAAAAATAGGCAAATGAACAAATAAGCAGTTAAAATAAGCTGAAGATCACTTAAATAAGCACTAGTAAAAATTGCCACACTTTTCCATACCATTTTGTCATTTTTGGACTAAAAATGTAACGCGACTTAATCAAAAGGACTAAAACTGCCAAACTATGAAACATGCGTACTGAAGCTGTGAAAACAGTTTGTACAGGACTTAGATTGATCATTGAATAAAATCCAAGCCTTATGTGGACATATGGACAATTTTTGGACTATTTTGGACTATGGACTTGATAAGCACTAACGACGTAACGCGAACGCAGTTAGGGTAAAATATGTAAAATCTGGAAAGAACAAGGACCAACTGTTATAACTTGACATTCTTATTTTATTTTTCCATTTTGCACCACACCTTTATCTCATGTGCATTTTTACACATTCTGTTTGCATATTATTTAATTTTCGATACTCAGTAACATTAGAAACATTTAGAGTTGATATTTCATAGCATTTCATTCACTCTTCGAAGAAATAACCCTGTGGGAGCACTGACACAACAATCAGGATAATCATATATGTAGCATTATTCTGAACTATACGCATTTTAAATGTAGCACACTCACTTTCAACGATCAGATCTTTGCACATCATTAGTTATTCACCATTCACCATTCATTCACACACACCACTAGAAATTAGTCTGATTCTCAGACATTTATATATTTACCAGGTCCCGTATTGAAGTTGTTATCATAATCACCCTGAGTTTATCTTCACCATCTCCAGTAACGCTTAAGGTGAGTCATGGCCTCACTTTTTTAAACTCTTTATACTTTTAAACTCCGTGAGGGGGATACTTGCTATAAACAGATCACAAGTATTTTTCTGTATGCTACCTGACTTGATATATGCCTAAGTTACCTTATTGCCACAAGACCCTTTATCATGAGCCATTAATCACTACGGTGAACGCGAATATAATGAATAGATCTATTAGAGGCTGACGACCTATCCCATTAATACTTGGACGGAATGCTTTTTGCTAGTCGTATTAGTCGCGATAAATTATATTTGAGAAAAATAGGAATTGGCAAATCACCTATTACACGAGGGCAAAACCTTCATCATTAATTTGATGAACACCTCCGTTTATACGGTACTTTGTTAACGTTTGCGTGTCATGAGACTTAGGGCAATATATGAACTGCGATATCAACTTTTAAACTGATTGTATCTCAAATACAATCCTACTTGTGAATCGAACTGATATTTAAACTTCAAACTCCATGATTTCACTCAACATTATGTTGACTTTTAAGCATGTATCTCAGGAAACTAGTGGAGCAAATCAAGGCATGGAACGGGCGAACTCTATCTTAAATAAAGGTGTAATATAAAGTTGTAATTCAGTTAAAATGATGTTTCTTTGGAGAAACTGTTCGCACTCTGATGTAACGCTTTGTAACTGAATTTATATTATGGACCTATATAAATTAAAAATGCCTTTACAGGCTGTTTTTCTATGATTTTGTTTTCGATCCTCACAGTAATACCCCAATTAGACTTCCGCTGTTATTTTAAAAATTTGGGGGTGTTACAGATTGGCATCAAAGCTTCGGTTATAGAGAACCAAATGTTTTTAAACGTTGGACTATAACTACATTTTTCAAACAAATTGATTTTACACCATGTTACCTAAGCCCTCCATGCCTGCTTGGTGCCGCGCTCGGTATATTATACATCAGGATTATCTCATATAAGTCTCTGCATACTTGATAATTACTGTGCACAACTAGATCATTTCATGCTTACATTACGCCACTTGATGTTAGTAATTACTTATTTTTACTATATATGTATTATTACAGTACCATGTCATTCATCACACATTTTAGTGTATCATCGGATTCGGATTCCGAGGGATCACTAGCATCAGTCACGTCCCCCGTACTTCCCGGTACCGTAGCACCAGAGATCATGCCTGACGAGACCGAGCCCTTCGAGGAGGGTGAAGCTGCCGTCACACCCTTATTTGAGAACCCCCATGTGCCAGCTTTGCCAGCACCTACGTTACCACCACACTTTGTTTATGACACATATTCTCCTTTCTATATACCACCCCATGACGACTTGTACTTTGAGAGTCAGCAATGGCTCCCTGCAGATGATACACCATTAGAGTTCCATCAGACTGCACCATCCTTACTCCCTGACCATCTATTTGACACATGTACTCAGACATACCCACTACCACCTCATCAGCAGGACCCTATTCCTGCGGAGGATATTCCCTCATCGAGTCAACCTCGCATCTCAGACCAGATACACCCATCCTCACCATCACTGCCTTATCCTCCTGGTTTCACTCCCCCAGATCAGACCCATGATGCTTGGGAAGGGTTTAGACCAATAGTCACCCATACCCTCATACCATCTACAGTGGTGACATGACTGGAGAGTCACGGAGAGCAGATTGATTCGCTCCTCCGGATGATTGACCATGTACCATTGGATCCCCCGGGGACTATCAGTGACACTCTGCATAGGTTAGCTTCCAACAGAGCAGTGGTACAGCAGTGCTTGAGGCAGATGCAGACAGATCTAGCAGACACCCGTTCCTACGCGATATCTATACGGAGAGAGGGACAGGACTTAGCTTGGGAGGCTCATCTTGCACAGCGTAGAGCCAACACGTTGGAGAACGTCATGGGAGATATACAGATGGAGCATCAGGCGGAGATACAGAGACTCAGAGACCAGATCTCAGAGCTCACGAGGCGTACAGATGGACCTAATCATTAGACATAGTTAGCATGTTGTATAGTTTGAGACATTGTAGTCTGCCGCATGTGGCGATTAATAAAGACTCTTGTATCGTTTTGTTGTATAACTCAACTGATCAAGTTATTAATGTTATGATGTTGGTAGTAATGTACTATATATTTGTTGACTTATGTATTATGGTTGTTCGTATGTATTGTAATTGTATCCAGACATGTCGTGATGTTGCTTGTTATTATTATGATTCTCTAATCGTGTAGATATTGTAAAAACTTAGACACATAAAGAATAGAAACTCAAAAATAAGATGGAGGAATGTAGAGAAAGTTGTTGAACTTCAGTTTTTATGATTAAATCGTTTGTTCCTTAACAATCCCATATCCATAAATTGGTAAATTGCTTACGAAGACTTCCAAAGGCATCGTAATTGTTGAAAATATTCAATTCAAACACAATTTCACACCATAATTACATTGTTCATGTACGCATTTTTCAAATACTCAGCTATTCTATCCAAATTCTAAATCTGTATTCTTGTGACATTAATAGAAAATGGAACATATCGAACACGAAACTACCAACCATACTGCAACAATAACGCCTGAAGAGGTTCAGAGGATGATTGATGCCGGTATCGCCGCAGCACGCGAGGCCGACGCTACAACCCGCTCAAGCAATAACATTGGAGCAACGACTGAAAGTGAGGCATCTACACAGCGTAAATGCACTTACAAGGAATTCGTGAGTTGCCAGCCAACCACCTACAAAGGCATAGAAGGAGTGACAGAGTTAGCACAGTGGTTTGAATGCATTGAAACAGTATTCATGAGAAGCAACTGCGCGGAAAACAACAAAGTCACTTTTGCTACTGGAACCTTAAGAGGAGATGCACTATCTTGGTGGAATGCTACTGTCAAAATAATGGGTACCGAAGCAGCATTTCAAATCTCCTGGACCGAACTGAAAAATAAGATGTTGAAAAAGTACTGTCCTCGGACAGAGGTCAGGAAGCTTGAGGATGAATTTCACCAGTTAGTGGTGAGAAACAATGATGTCAGTACGTACAACCGAAGGTTTCAAGAATTATCTCTTCTGTGTCCACACATGGTACCTGACTTGGAAAAGATGTTGGAAAAATATGTGGAAGGACTACCTTCAAGTATTGAGGGAGACGTCACCGCATCAAACCCAAAAACCCTCGAAGCCGCATTCGTGTTTGCTCAGCGAATGATGAATCGAGTGCTTAAACGAGGTTCTAACTCCACAGTCATTGGACAAAAGAGAAACTATGATAACCATGGCAGCAGCAACCGGAATAGCAACAGCTATTACAACCACAACAGGAGCTACCGCAGCAATAACAGAAACAACCGCAACAGAGACTACCAGCAAAGCCGTAACGACCGACATCAGCAACAAAACCACCGTCAAGAAGCCGCCAGGGCTTATGTGGCTGCACCTACTGAAAGGAAAATGTATGTTGGGACCAAACCCCAGTGTAACAAGTGTAAGATGCATCATATCGGACCCTGTACCGCTATCTGCGGTAACTGCCGAAGAGTAGGTCATGTGACCAAAGACTGCAGGGCCACAGGGGCAAATGCACACCCAGTAGCAGTGAAGTGCCACGGTTGTGGTGAAATGGGACATTACAAGAGTAACTGCCCAAAGAACACCAACAATGTTGCCCGCGGAAGAGCCTACATACTTGGAGATGGAAACGCGCCACAGAATCCCAATGTCACTACGGGTACTTTCTTACTGAATCAACATAGTGCTAAAATATTATTTGATTCTGGAGCCGATAGAAGCTTTGTATCTACTTCATTTGCTTTATTGCTTAATATTGCACCCGTAGAATTAGATACCTCGTACGAAATCGAAATAGCCGACGGAAAATTGCTAAGCACCAACACCGTACTCGAAAACTGCACCTTAACACTCCAAGACAAATCATTCCAAATCGATCTCATGCCTATCCAACTTGGAAGCTTTGACGCAATTGTGGGCATGGATTGGTTATCCAAACATCGTGCCAGAATCATCTGCGACGAAAAAGTCATCCAAATTCCCTTCAACAATGAAACACTCACCGTTCGTTGTGACCATTATAAAACCCAACTCAATATCATCTCGTACATCAAAACGGTGCAATACATAATTAAAGGATGTCATGCCTTTTTGGTCTAAATAACGGAAGAAAATCAAAGGAAAAGGAGAAACGACTAGAAGAAGTGCCAGTTGTAAATGAGTTTGCAGAAGTATTCCCTGAATACTTGCCAGGTGTTCCACCAATCCGGCAAGTAGAGTTTTGAATCGAGTTAGTGCCTGGAGCAGCACCCGTTGCAAAAGCACCTTATCGATTAGCCCCTTCCGAAATGAAGGAATTATCTGAGCAGTTGAAAGAACTGTCAGATAAAGGATTCATCCAACCCAGCTCATCACCTTGGGGAGCACCAGTCCTGTTAGTCAAAAAGAAAGACGGAACATTCCGAATGTGCATCGATTATAGAGAGTTAAACAAACTCACGGTGAAAAATCGATACCCATTACCACGGATTGACGATCTGTTTGACCAACTGCAAGGATCAAGTGTTTATTCAAAGATCGACCTGAGATCAGGATACCATCAATTGAGAGTTAGAGAAGAAGACATACCCAAAACAGCTTTTCGGACACGATACGGACATTACGAATTCTGAGTAATGCCATTTGGTCTTACCAACGCTCCGGCAGTGTTCATGGATCTAATGAACCGCGTATGCAAGCCATACTTAGACAAGTTCGTAATTGTATTCATCGACTACATTCGGATCTACTCACGTAACGAAAAAGAGCATGCTGAACCCTTGAGAACCATTTTGGGGTTACTCAAGCAAGAAAAACTGTATGCGAAATTTTCTAAATGTGACTTTTGGATCTCCACCGTTCAATTCTTAGGCCACATCATCAACAGTCAAGGTATTCACGTTGACCCCGCCAAGATCGAAGCAGTTAAAGGTTGGGCTTCGCCCACCACTCCAACTGAAATTCGGCAATTTTTAGGACTCGCTGGTTACTATCAAAGGTTTATAGAGGGCTTTTCCAAAATCGCAAAACCTTTGACAGAACTCACTCAGAAAAACAAGAAATATATCTGGGGAGAGAAACAAGAATCAGCATTTCAACTTCTCAAACAAAAACTCTATGAAGCACCAATTCTAGCACTACCGGACGGGAGCGACGACTTTGTAGTATATTGTGACGCATCGCATCATGGTTTAGGTGCGGTACTAATGCAAAGAAACAAAGTCATAGCTTACGCTTCTCGACAACTCAAGAAAAATGAGGAAAATTATACCACTCATGATCTGGAACTAGGAGCAGTAGTATTCGCTCTTAAAATGTGGAGACATTACTTATACGGTACAAAGTGCACGGTATTCACCGATCACAAAAGTCTTCAACACATACTAGATCAGAAGGAGCTGAACATGAGACAGCGCCGATGGTTGGAACTACTCAACGACTACGATTGTGAAATTCGCTACCACCCCGGTAAAGCGAATGTCGTGGCCGACGCGTTGAGCAGAAAAGAAAGGATCAAACCTCTTAGAGTTCGATCGTTAGGAATGACAATTTGTTCACCACTCCCATCTCAAATTCTCATAGCCCAATCGGAAGCTCTTCAAGAAGAAAATCGACCTCACGAGAAAATTAATGGCATGCCAGAAAGTGAGAACGGATTCATACGAAGAGCCGATGGAATGTTATGCTTCAAGAAAAGATGCTGGATTCCTCTCTACGGAGGTATTCGAGATCTTATCATGCATGAATCTCACAAGTCTAAATATTCCATCCATCCCGGATCCAACAAGATGTACCAAGATCTCAAGCAACTTTACTGGTGGCCAAACATGAAAGCCGACATTGCAACGTATGTTGGGAAGTGTTTGACTTGTTCAAGAGTCAAGGCTGAAAGCCAAAAGCCATCTGGACTACTTGTACAACCTGAAATACCAGTTTGGAAATGGGAAAGAATCACTATGGATTTTATTACCAAGTTACCAAGAACGTCGACCGGATTAGACACCATCTGGGTTATCGTCGACCGTTTGACCAAATCTGCTCATTTTCTACCTATCAAAGAAACTGACGAGTTGGACACACTCGCTCAGTTGTACTTCAAAGAAATCATAATCCGACATGGAGTCCCAATCTCTATCATTTCAGATAGGGACAGCCGATTCACTTCAGGATTTTGGCAATCCATACAAAAAGCTCTCGGCACTCGATTGGACATGAGCACCGCCTATCATCCCCAGACTGATGGACAAAGTGAAAGGACAATCCAAACCTTGGAAGATATGCTTAGAGCATGTGTACTTGACTTCGGAAAAGGTTGGGACAAACACTTACCATTGGTTGAATTCTCGTACAACAATAGTTACCACGCTAGCTTAAAGGCCGCACCTTTTGAAGCACTTTACGGGAGAAAGTGCAGATCACCTGTCTGCTGGACGGAAGTTGGTGACATGCAACTTACCGGACCAGAACTAATCCGCGACACGACAGAAAAGATATTCAAAATCAAACATCGTCTCCAAGCAGCTCGCGACAGACAAAAGAGTTATGCAGACATAAGGAGAAAACCCATGGAATTTGAAGTTGGAGATAGAGTTATGCTAAAGGTTTCGCCCTGGAATGGAATGATACGCTTCAGAAAGCGTGGAAAACTCAACCCAAGATACATTGGACCTTTTAAAATCCTCGAGAGGATTGGTCCAGTTGCTTATAAATTAGAACTTCCAGAAGAACTCAGTAGGGTACACCCCACATTCCACGTATCCCAACTTAAGAAATGCCTATCAGACGAGACTCTCGTCATTCCGCTGAAAGAAATTAAACTGGATGACAAACTTGTGTTCACAGAGGAACCCGTAGAGATAATGGATAGAGAGGTGAAGCAACTTAAGCAGAACCGTATTCTCATTGTAAAGGTTAAATGGGACTCCAAGAGGGGACCAACATACACATGGGAACGCGAAGACCAAATTCGTGAAAAATATTCACACTAATTCTCGTAAACCACTTTCGCTAGCCATTTTAGACTTGAATTCCGGGACGGAATTCAGAATGAGGGAGGGGTACTGTAGGATTCTACAAAAATCCATTGTAATAAATCTCAATGATTAGTGATAATCTTGTAGTACCGTTTAATAAAACCCATTTTTGCGGAAAAATTTAAACTTTTCTCTTCTATGTTATTATAAACACGTTCCGATTCACGATTAAATATTAAATAAAACACGGACTCGATACACGATTCGATCACGACATCACTTTTCTCGAATGACGACAAATAATGATAATATATGTTAAACTAAGTTCCATCCCCAAATCATCATAAGTCATTACCAAATACTACATTTAAAATTTCAACTCAATACAATTAACTTAACTTAACCACCTCACTAATCCTATATTACAACCAACCGGGCCCTTAATATTTCGGTCCACACACGAGCCCAACAAATAAGCCCAACAACCTTTCAATGTTACTCTTTTCTTTTCTTTTCTTTTGCTCCTAAACCCGATCACTAACACTCTCCCAAAACGCCTTAGTATCTCAACCATATTGAATGTAACCCATACATATTTTTGTACCATTGTGATCACAATCCAATAAACTCCCCTTGTGCGAATTCCCAGCTATGGATATAGTGCATTGATACCATAAATAAAACTCATTTGTTCGACCCATACTCGACACATACATATACATATAAATGTCGAAAGACAACCATATCACACCCCGCTTTTTCCTAAGATCTTCTAACGATATTCTTAACATATAATGGTACTTAAAAGAAGGAATGAACTGCAGCAAGAGCTTGTAAATCGCTAGTATCATTTCGGGTGCCAATATTAACATAAACCGAATATTAGAGTACTCCCAAAAGCAAAATCCAAAACACCAACTACCAAATATCTATCCTACACTCAACCAATGTCAGAAATCTACTTAGGTGTCCATCTAGTAACAGTAGCTCCAATGATTAGGTCAAATAGTCAAGAGAACGTGTGTGAAATTTTGCCTATAAGATAACCCATCCTATCTTCCACTACCCTACCCACATTTCCCTATCATTCACTTTACAATTACCCTACCAAAGCTTAGTAACTCTCTGTCGTGGGTTGGGGAGCAAATCGAGTTGAAGTGAAAACGTACAAAACATATTCGAATCACTACAAGCTACTGTCTCTTTCTTGTGCTTCGTTCGAACATCATAGATTCTCCACCACCTTTTCAAAGGTGTAGTAAGTGTCTCATACTCCCTTTTTATTTCAGTCACACGCTAAGAACTTTAGTTCATGCATATTCTTCATTATATTTGAACATATCATATACTACCAATACTTGAATCCACTCGAGTAAACTACATAAAACCCACAAGGATGTGGCATGTCACCACTAAGGAAAGTTTAGAAATCACCTCACACACTAGGGCACGTTAATACTACCATACATGCCATGCATCATGTCTTATTCGAACCTTTGCATAGTTATTTATTCATTTTGTATTCGTCAATATAAGTAACCCACACAAAAGGTGGCGAGCCTCCACTATGGAAGTCTCAACAGCCATCCCACACACATCACTCACACGTTTACTTTCCACTTCATGCATCATTCGAATAAATAGCAACTTTATACTCACACCCATAAACATGAGAAAACACACTTAGATATATCCTAAGCGTTTTGTGAATGTAAAACGTGTACAAACCAACTTAAGGACAACGCTATAACCCACGATTCTAACCTTGTGACCACAGACTATTCCACACGACCCAACAGACCTCCATACTAGCTATCATTTTTGTATAAATGACCCACAAAAATACTCGTGATTCGACCCTCAAAAATGACCCAAGTGAAACGCATAAACATAATGTGTAACACTCTAAGACTAAACTAGAAAACACAAATATATTCTAAGTGTTTTGGTACACAGAAAACAGTTTCAAGCCGCCTATTAGGTAACACCTTAACTCGCGATCTAACTAAACAACCATGTAATATTTTTATACGAACTCGTAGACACCCCAACTAGCCACATTTTTTGTATAAACATAATGTAAAAATAATCACGTTTCAGTCATTAAAAACTGCCAAAGTAAAACGTTGAACCCACTTTGGAAATTATCACAAATATTGCGACATGGGTTTTGTAGCCCATTAAGCTGATTTCATAAGCCACGAATAAGCTGATAATATGGCACTTTAGGAATAAGTTTTTAACTTAAAAATGAGCCCTTTTGATAACTCAAACCCTCTCTAAAGCCCATGGATTAAAAACACTTAACGGGCCATTAAAATGGATCATTTAGGCCCATTTAACGCAAAAATAAGCAAATGAACAAATAAGCAGTTAAAATAAGCTGAAGATCACTTAAATAAGCACTAGTAAAAATCGCCACACTTTTCCTTACCTTTTTGTCATTTTTGGACTAAAAATGTAACGCGACTTAATCAAAAGGACTAAAACTGCCAAACTATGAAACATGCGTACTGAAGCTGTGAAAACAGTTTGTACAGGACTTAGATTGACCATTGAATAAAATCCAAGCCTTATGTGGACATATGGACAATTTTTGGACTATTTTGGACTATGGACTTGATAAGGACTAACGACGTAACGCGAACGCAGTTAGGGTAAAAGATGTAAAATCTGGAAAGAACAAGGACCAACTGTTATAACTTGATATTCTTATTTTATTTTTCCATTTTGCACCACACCTTTATCTCATGTGCATTTTTACACATTCTGTTTGCATATTATTTAATTTTCGATACTCAGTAACATTAGAAACATTTAGAGTTGATATTTCATAGCATTTCATTCACTCTTCGAAGAAATAACCCTGTGGGAGCACTGACACAACAATCAGGATAATCATATATGTAGCATTATTCTGAACTATACGCATTTTAAATGTAGCACACTCACTTTCAACGATCATATCTTTGCATATCATTAGTTATTCACCATTCACCATTCATTCACACACACCACTAAAAATTAGTCAGATTCTCAGATATTTATATACTTACCAGGTCCCGTATTGAAGTTTTTATCATAATCACCATGAGTTTACCTTCACCATCACCAGTAACGCTTAAGGTGAGTCATGGCCTCACTTTTTTAAACTCTTTATACTTTTAAACTACGTGAGGGGGATACATGCTATAAACAGATCACAAGTATTTTTCTGTATGCTACCTGACTTGATATATGCCTAAGTTACCTTATTGCCACAAGACCCTTTATCATGAGCCATTAATTACTGCGGTGAACGCGAATATAATGAATAGATCTATTAGAGGCTGGCGACCTATCCCACTAATACTTGGACGGAATGCTTTTTGCTAATCGTATTAGTCGCGATACATTATATTTGAGAAAAATTGGAATTGGCAAATCACCTATTACACGAGGGCAAAACCTTCATCATTAATTTGATAAACACCTCCGTTTATACGGTACTTTGTTAACGTTTGCGTGTCATGAGACTTAGGGCAATATATGAACTGCGATATCAACTTTTAAACTGATTGTATCTCAAATACAATCCTACTTGTGAATCGAACTGACATTTAAACTTCAAAATCCATGATTTCACTCAACATTATGTTGACTTTTAAGCATGTATCTCAGGAAACTAGTGGAGCAAATCAAGGCATGGAATGGGCGAACTCTATCTTAAATAAAGGTGTAAAATAAAGTTGTAATTCAGTTAAAATGATGTTTCTTTGTAGAAACTGTTCGCACTCTGATGTAACGCTTTGTAACTGAATTTATATTATGGACCTATATAAATTAAAAATGCCTTTACAGGCTGTTTTTCTATGATTTTGTTTTCGATCCTCACAGTAATACCCCAATTAGACTTTCGCTGTTATTTTAAAATTTTGGGGGTGTTATAATTCATGGCAGCTAGGTGGTGACTAGGAGGGGCTAGGATAGTAGCTAGGAGTGGTGGAGGGTGTTGTGTGGTCGTGGTGATGTTGCGGCAGCAAGGAGGTGACGAGACCTCCTTGGAGGCCAAGGGAGGTGACAAGGTGATGATGGTGGTGCTAGGTAGGTTGCTTAAGGTGCTAAGTAGGCAAGGAAGGTGGTGGATCATGGTGGTGGAAGGTTGCTAGCTTAGTTTTTTAGTAAAAACCTAGGTTTAGTATTTTAGGGTTTAAAATAGGTTTAGGTTAGTTTAGGGTTTTAGATTAAGGTTTAAGGTTGAATGATTTAGGGATTAAGTTTAGGGTTTAGGAATCATGCATTATGGATTTGTACCTTGTGCTAAAGTGGTGGTAAGGTTTAAACATGATTTAGGAGCTTAAATGACCTATCTTGGATTCCAAGCTTAAAAGACTTGTACATTGGGCTTTAAGTAGTTGTACTAGAGTTTAGGAAGGAAAATGTAGCTAAGATAACTTATACATAAGCCTTGAACACTTTTAAACTAGTTTCAACTTGAAATTAGGGTTTTTGAAATAACCGTAAACGTATAATGCTTGTTTTGGTATAATGTTGGAAATAGTAGGTTAGATTGATAGTATACTTGGTAAAATGATCTTTGAAACATAGACTTGACATATTAGGAGGTTTACATGATGTAAACATAGAGATATTTGGCATTGGTAGCTGCGTGAGCACGTCTAATGGGCTATGTAAGTTACTTTACATAGTTGGAATGAAATGAAGCAAAAAGTTTCCCGTTAAAATACCTTATATAGATATCGTAGTGGAAATTATATTGATGAAAATTACGGGTTGTTATACTTCCAATGCAAGAAAACCTTGGCTTAAGCAGCAAACAATGTGCTTCTACACCTGCTGAAGTGGCATACATGAAGAAAGTTCCTTATGCTTCGGCTAATCTTCATTCTTTGTCGAGTGGACGTGGGCAAATATCATCTCCAAATAACTCGGGCTCTCCTTCGGGTAGAAGTGGTCGGGCTCTTCTTGTGTTAGGGTATTGGGATACAACCATTTACTTTTGTCTTTCAAAAAATTTCAAGCCTTTTCGTAAACCAAGCTTTCCCTTGTCATAATACGTGTTTTGAAAACGTGTCATCAAATCTTCGTCGTTCTCACCACTAAGCCTCGTTGTTTGGTTGATGATAACATTAAAGTTTCCGATTTCTTAGTTTATGGGTGTCCACTTCCTGGTCAACTTGTTTTTGGTACGCGTGATGTATCCCTTACTCGTTGCTTGCTCATTGTATTCCGCAAAAAATTTGTACTAGATAATTTGATTTTTGGTCGTTTCCCGTGTTCGGTTGTTTGGATATATGTAAGCAATATTCCGCCAAAATTAGTTCCTCTTGTTGAGACCATGGCGTGCGTGATGTTTAAAACTTTCCGATTTCTCGGTTCATGGGTGTCCACTTCTTAGTCGACATGTTTTTAGTACGCGTGATGTATCTCTTGCTCGTTGCTTGCTCATTGTAGAAATTTGTATAAGATTATCCGATTTTTAGTTGTTTCCCGTGTTAAGGTCCTCGGATATATGTACGCAATATTTCGCCAAAATTAATTCTTCTTGTTGAGACCATGGCGTACGCGTGATATCGATTTTCTTTTCCTTTTTAGCTGGTGTTTTGCTTTTCCTTTGCCATGTTTGTTGGAAGAGATAGCCTGATTTCTTCATTATGTTGGGATTGTGGGTTTGTTAGTATTGTTGTTAGGTTGTTGGAAGTGTTGTTGTAGTTAAAATTGGGTGAAAAGTTGAAATTGCTCTTGTGTACTAAATGGTGAATAGGGGTGCAAACGAGCCGAGCCGAGCCCGAGCTGACCTATTATCGAGCTCGGCTCGTCAGTTTTTTAACGAGCTCGAGCTCGAGCTCGGCTCGATCCGAGCCTTTATTTTCGAGCTCGAGCTCGGCTCGTAAACTTTTCACAAAGCTCGAGCTCGACAAGGCAAAACCAGTCCAACACCATCACTAAACCAGTCCAACACCATCGACAAGGCAAAACCAGTCCAACACCATCACTAAACTTTTCATTAGTGTTTTCTGCTATATAAACTAAAGAAAAAGAAGTCGAGCCAAAACCAGTCCAACACCATCACTATCATATATCCCATCTCCAACAAACCACATGACTCGAATCAAACAAGACACGAAAAGATCTTTACAAGTAAATCTCAGATTTGGATCAACTTTTCCACTAATCTTTAAAGATTTTTTTAGTTGAATCCTTTCCATCATTGATCTATAAGAAGTATACCTTCTTTTAAATATCCGAATACTTAAAGGTAAAGATCAAAACATAATTGTTTTAACCTTCCTTTTATTCGTTATAAACACAAACAAACGTTAAGCAAACCTACCCGAGACCATTTTTAATGATCTGGAAGCTGCGTCTCTACTCTTTGTTCACGAATCAAACAAGATAAAGAAAGTAGTGTGGTTGGTGTTTGTATCGTTCGTTGATATGTGGTTCTAGGATGAGTGGATTTTTTGACTGCGTTTTTGCTTAAGTTAGGGATTAGGGTTGATTAAGTGTGGGTAAGGAGTACTATATACCGAACTTTTAGGGTTAGGCTTAGTGATAAATTTGACTTGGGCCAGATTTTTTATTATCATTGAGTGGGTTGCTATGTCAAGCGTGATGTGGGCTGATAATTCACACGAGACGAATTTTCTGTTGTGGGCTCGATAAGGCTCGACGAGCCTACTCGATCTTCACAAGCTCGGCTCGAGCTCGGGCTCGATAAGTAAACGAGTTGATTTTCAGGCTCGAGCTCGGCTCGAGCTCGACAAGGCTCGGCTCGTTTCGAGCTTTTTTTCGAGTCGAGCTCGAGTCGAGCTGCTCGTTTGCACCCCTAATGGTGAAAAGGTGGTAAATTGGTTTGGGAGTTGGTATGACGTACCAAATGGAGAAAGTTGGTTAGGATTTGAGGTAATGGAATTTGCGGATGATGGTGTGGGTGGATTAGATAAAGATGAATGGGTATTTGATTTTGTGGGTTGTTGAGCAATTGATTGATTCATTCTTGGTTACTCATATCATTAAGTTGGAAGTAAAATCAAGAGAAGTAGTGTTAAGATTTGAAACTGAAAGTATGTGTTAAAAATCGAAGACTTCAAAGTATTTATAGGGTTATTAAAAAATTAAAAAAAAATGAAAAAAATTGTATACTTTCCCAGACAAAAGGGCTAGTTTTCATCATTAATGTGCTTTTGCCCGTTGAAATATCAACACTATATTCAACAAATCAAAAAGAAATTAAGTGTATAACTCGTACTGCCACAACAATGCCAGAACCTAAAACGTGACCACCGATATGGTGGCTCGTGTTATAAGCCGAAGTTATCGGCTATAACACACGCCTGTACGGGCACTCTTGCCATTTTAATAAGATGCGATAAAGTGTTACATATCTATAAAATAAAGAATGATGACTTCCTCAGGCTAGTAATTCCTATTTAATAATACAAATCTATTACATTGGATCTAAAATAGTAGTTATAAGATATACATGGCATCTTCTCTTAATAACTATTCAAAAGATTAGGATATGCCAATTTGAAAATAAGAGGTAATGTTGAGTTTATTGTATATGAAAGGATCCCGATCCCTATCCAAAATCCTCTTTAGCACCGTGTTTGTCAAACGCGTTGTATACACTCTAGCAAGGGTGTTTCATAAAACAAACAAGATGTTACTTATTTGAAATACATGTCAGTGAATTGTATTGTGCCTACATGATAACACTTGATGAACATACAGCTGCTAGATACAGCTTTCATTTCATGTATTTGACTGGATGACGTTTAAATCTGAAAACAACAATCGGAAGTGCATGCTTTCGACATAAATAGCATTTTTTAACTTGAAACAAAACAAAAGTCGTGTTTTTCCTAGAAGTATTTGACCGGATGACGTTTAAATCTGAAAATAACAATCGGAAGTGCATGTTTTCGACATTAATTGCATTTTTGAACTGAAACAAAACAAAAGTCGTGTTTTTTCTAGAAGTATCTAAGATCGCTCGATGCAGTTGTTATATACCCCGTTATAAGGCAAAATGGGGGCCTATGTCACCACCAACTGCACCGTTTGCAATGTTAAGTTTGTGTGTTACAGGATTGTTATTGGAGACGGTGCTTTTTCTGTTTTGTGTTATAGCCACACCGCACCTAGCCCTCCAAAGCACCTAGCCCTCCAAAATGTTCGTTGCCAAACAGATGATATACACATGCAACCTGCCAACGCAAAATCTATTCTTGTCATCAGTTCTTCTTTCACAAATGGTTACAATCTTAAACAAATAACTTTTTAATAATAAAGCTCGCAACAATATTCAATTTTCGTAATCCGAAAGATACATATAACACAAATGATTAGGTAAAACATCATAAGCATGCTTCAATATCTATTTCGGTATTCCTAGTCAACGCAAAATCTATTCTTGTCATCAGTTCTTCGACACCTAAAGTCCTTAAACGCTAGGGAATTTGCATGAGCCAAAACCTACAAAATACGCATTGTCAAAAACAAAAATATTGTACAAATGTTAATCATTTGAGTTATGAATCATATATATCATTTGAGGAAAAAAATAACGTCACTTACTTGGATTTTTGGTAGTTTGGAAGGCAAGCCCATTGAAGTAACAAGACCCGCCCGCTTTCTGAAACTGAGCCCAATAAGAGCTAAAGGCATAGCTTGCATGCCACCTCAATACATTGGGTCTAAAACACTTCCCACCGGATTGGATCGGGTCACAAGTACCATTACCCTGGCCACACGCGTAAGACAAAGCGCCAGCAAGTGCCGTGACATTCACCCCACGCGCTGCCATACACCAAATTGGCCCCTTGTACGGCTCATTGTTCGTTGGCGCCGGCAACGCCTTCTTATACTCCTCCGTCTTACCCGACAAGTCAATCTCGTAAATACTTGTCCCGTTTGGATACAACAACCCAAAGTGCCGCTCCGTACCCGGACCCGGTTTTTGGTTTTCGTTGTACAAAGCAAAAATAAAAGAAGGGAAAACGACGGTTGGCTTCAACGGGGTCCCCCTTGCCGGCTTTGTGGTCAACCATTTAACCACATTTCGGTTATAAGTCGCGGCATTGTAAATATTCCCCCCAATTTGATCAACATCGCAACCATTGGGCCAACCCGTTTCCGCAATAAAAATCCGGGAATTCGGGTATCCAACTCGTCTCATGGCAAAAAACAAAGCATCAAGCATTTGTTCTAATAAGTTAGTATACACCAACTTGGTAACCGGGTCGGTGTATCTAGTCTTGCTCGGTTCAAGTAAAGCATAATCCAACTTAATTTCAACCGGGTTTGCCACCCAAGCGAAATAAGTATAAACATCAATAAAGAAAAAAGACTTAGTACCATTAATAAACTCCAACAGCGGTCTTATAACAGATTCCGTTACACCCGAACGAAATGTCCCATTAGACGGCGGAAAAGAAGTTTCCAAACAATCCATAGCTAACGGCGTGCCAACCTTAACTTTCCTTAATCTAAACGAAACCAAGGACTTTCTGATCCGGATCATAGCCGGTACGAGGTTAAACCACGTGACATTGTCGGGCTGAGACAAGATCTCATTCCCGACAAGCACGTAACGGATTTTAGTATGTGGGTAAAAGGGGACAACATTAGTTGAGATCCATTCATCTGCTAATGTTTGGTTTGATGCTATTTTTATGATAATTTCATTAGGGACCATTACAGATACTTGAATATCCGTGTTGTTAAGGGCTGTAAGGATTTTGGGGTTTGCATCGTATAGTTTAACCCGACCTGCTTTTAAGGTTTTGATTAGCTCGACTGAGGTTTTTGGGTTTGGGAGATTGTTTCCTAGTTGTCCGTAGTTAACACCCGGCTTTGCTGTGATTTCGGCATCTGTTGTTGGTCATGAAACAAATAATAATAATCACATATCATATCAAACTAATAACTAGCGGAATGAGTTTATCAACATGAGCTTACAACTTATTTAACTTCAGCTAATAGTCTTGCAATCAGCTAAAAATGAGCTTATTGCCTTTTCCAACTTTTCAATAAATTTGTAAGTTTATATATCATCTCACCAACCATAAGTTTTGGATTAGATACATCATACTAGTACAAAAAAAGCTTATGACTATAAGGAAATGAAAATAAAACGTGCCCACTATCAACCCATTGACCATAACCCCATTCCATAAAGTCATTAAGAATAAGATTTACATACTAAAAACACAAAAGTAATGAATCTAAATGAAGGAAATGAACTTACTAGATGTTGAAACTAGGAAGCACAAAAGGGGTATAAACCAAATGAAACCCATTTTGTGGGTTTGTGACATTGTTGAATAGAATGGTTCAAAAACTAGAACCTTGAGAACAAAAGAGAAGCAGGTGAGAAATTTAATGATACCGTTGGGAGAACCAATGAAAGGATGAATGGGGTTTTGATGTGATTGGTGGAATTGTGAAGGTGAAGATTACAAAAGTGTGTGTTTGTAAAAGTGAGAAAAGAGTGTTTGGGTTGTATTTTATGGAACCGAGAAAAAGGGGTGTTGTTGAGATTAGAGAAAAGTGAGAAAGTGTTTAAAATAGAGAGAGATTTGGAGAGAATCTTGGTGGTAAAGTTGGATGTCATGTCCTTTTATCTTGTATGGGAGTTGATAAGTACACATAGACTTTTACTTGATACACATAAAAGGACAAGTATTCAATGCATGAGTACAAACATTCAATGCATGTGTATTAAATAAAAGTCTATGTGTATTTATCAACTCCCTTCTTGTATAGATTGTAAAACGTACTTTATCATGTAAAGATTGAAAGAGTATGTATACTATACCATCTTACAACCAAATTGGTGAACAAAAAGTCTCTAGTATCCATCAAATAAAAGTATGTTCCATAGAAGTAGCTCGAGATGAAAACTATAAGTGTTAAAATTTATGAAAGCTAGAATTTTTATTTTCAAATATATTTTGTAAAATAGCTGAAGTTTGTGGGTGTAAAATGTCATTAAAAGACAAAGCATAAAAATATACAAAAGTTAAAGCTAAGAGTTTTCTTTATATTTTTAAATTTTAACTACAAAATTTTGTTGAAGAAAGCCATACGAGGAGCTAGGCACAAGAAAAAAACAATACAAACAAACGGCCAAAGGTACAACCCAACACAGTTATGCACCAAACACCAAACAAAACTTACGAAAATAAAGACCTCAGGTTGCACTGTTGCAGCACCAATCTATGAAGAATTTAAGCATGGTGAACGGACAGAGATCCAATGAAACAACCAAACTTTCACTATATTGAGAAGATTCGAAGACTACCTGAAATGTGAAAAATAAATCATGTTTCTAGAACTCCACAACCGTGAGCATGTGGTGTGAAACACAACATCTACACACAGTTTAAAGGATATATTACAGGGTTGACGTCAAGAGCAAGAGTTAAACCAAGTGGGCTGTGGATTACAAGATGTTATTCTACATATACTATGAACTTTCTTTTGACAATGTTTGCAAGCAATACAAATAATTTATCCAAAAACTATATCGGACATTTTACGGCGCTTTTATGTACCTTTATCGAGAGATATAATCAAGACCAAATATGATCGGGTGTATAAAATTTTTTGTAAGTATATTAACTGAATAACACTATAAATACATTTCGATTAACCGATTACATTTAAGATGTATTTATAAAAAAAAATATTTAAAAAAAAATTAACACTATATCAAAAAATTTCATAAGTGTCCGAAACCTCAGGGAACCCCTGATTCCGTTCCTTCCTTTATCCCATAAGACTTTTAACTCCAAAAGTCCCAAAGTATTAAAATATAGAATCCAATGAAGTATTTACCTAAATCATGGAGCGGATGTATATTTTACTATAGGAAGGTACTAAGGGTGGAGGGACTTATCACTCTCCAACCCTTCAACCCTCTCAAAATTAACCAATCAAATTCCTCCACTTCATTTCAACCTTTTAACCCTCAATCTAACTTTTTTTACTGGCGCTCATCACTCTCAACTCTCCCAAATCTTTTTTTAAATATTCATAATTTGTCCTCCAAAATTATAAATTTGCAACATTAACCTTCGACGAGGCTTCCAACACTAAAAAAAAAAAAAAAAAAAAAAAAAAAAAAAAAAAAAAAAAAAAAAAAAAACTTGATTAAAAATAAAAATACAATTCCTAAAAATTAAAAAGTACAATTCCTAAAAATTAAAAACTACAAATCATAAAAATAAAAAACTACAAATCGCCCCAAGTCCAAGGCCAGTTATATTTCGCAGCTATCTCACGCTTCTTATCAAGCGTCCACTTTAGCATTGCGGGATCGGTGATGTGGTGGTGCGATTTGTTGTAGAACTTGTGATCTTGATATAAGGCCTTTTGTGCAAGATATTGGGCCTTTTGTTCCCTCTCTTGGAGATGTTTGTCCAAGAGTTCTTGTTGTTTCCTTGTGTTCTCCTCCAACAAACTTGTTTTCTTCAACGTGTAATCTTTGACAAACTCAGCAACACTAACCTTCGACAAGGCTTCACTGGCAACCTTTTTTCCTTTTCTTGCACGGCTATCTAGGGGAGGCGATGGGTCTTCATTGAGATTTGGCAAAACGGTATCAAATTCGTTACTAGCCGACTCATAGTGGCCCGATTCCGAGGACTTTCTTCGCTTATCGGAATGAGAGGTTTCCTCATCTTGGACACACTTTTGTTCCAACCATTTTGCTTGGTCTTTGATAATTTTCCAAGCTCGTAGATGAGTAAAAGGTTTGCCGTGTTTTTTCTGAAAACTATCCATGGCATTCTTGAGGATATCAATATCGCTACAACCACTCTCCCAAAGACGTCTCTACAAATACAAATGTATAACTTACATACAATATAATGTATATTTATATATAATATAATTAAAACGTATATATATATATATATATATATATAATTAAAAAAAAACGTATATAATTTACCGATTGGTGGTATAAACCGTTGAACACACTTAGAAGCCCGTTCATTTCCCTCCACTTTGTGGTTAGTGAATGATGACTTCGAGTAGTGTCTTTCACATTCGTGGCGAAATGCGCCAAAATTTGCTTCCAAAAAGAATCTCTTCCTTGTTCCATCCCGACCGTTCTACATGTTGAGATGTGAACCCAAGCTTTCGCCAAAGCCTCCTCCTCATCCGATGTCCAACCTTTTTTTTCGGCCCTTTTCGCAAATTTCTTCTTTGGAACGTCTTGTTTTTGAACTTCTTGAACATAATCGTTATCGTCATCGTCTACAAATAATTAAAATGTATAAAAATAATTAAAACGTATAAAAATAATTAAACCGTATAAAAATAATTAAAACGTATACAAATAATTAAAACGTATAAAAATAATTAAAACGTATAAAAATATATAATAAACAAAGTTAAAAACCATACCGAAATTCATTTGCGTTTAGGGTACCTCGAGAAACTCGTCTTCAGAATAGCTCGCCTCCGGTTGTTCTCGGTAAGTATCGAACGGGTTAAAGTTAGCTGTTTCGTATACGTAGTAATCGTTTGGATTCATTGGTGGGTAGTTGAAGTTTTGTCGTGGAGGACTCGGTGGTTGGTGACGATAATAGTTTTGTTGCGAAGTCGAATGTGGTTGTTGACGAGGAGCCGAAAATGATTGTGTGGGTCGAGGAGCCGATTGTGTTAGTATAGGTCGACCGGGTTTAGATCGAGTGCCCCGACCCCTCGACGAAGATGTTGCACCAATTTTCTTATTTCTTTGATCCATATTTTCAAGAATGTGTTTTGTGGTTTGTTTAATTTTTTGGTTGTGAAAAAATAGTGTTTTGTTCGGATTTATATAGGCAAGAACAAAGGGTTGAAATTGTTTTTTTTTTTTGCCCGCTCCTCCTAACGTTCTTTTTTTTTTTTTTTTCAGTTTGCACCCCTCAACGGTCAAATGACCGTTTGTTCCATACCAACTCGCAGCGAGTATTTTACTCGCAAGCCCAGCCCGCAAGCCAAGCCCGCATAGGCGGCAGCGGTGTACCCGCAAGCCACTCCTCCTCCCTAACATGCCATAGATGTAGAAGAAAGCGTGGGCTGAAAAGTCTCGAAAAAGTAAACGAATATATAAAAGGTCAACACTTTCTTTAAAGGGATACGTGTATATGATTCTTTGTGTTCATTTATGTTCATTACAATTTACAAGTTACTTAGCAAATACATGGATACAGCACCTTTTTGAAATTAATTACAATAAAAGATTAATTGTAGAGTTTCATATTGAAAATGAAAGATCGACATCCCTAAATTAGTACAACACAGATGTGTACGACGTGCATTATTACCTGACCCTGGGCGAGGTGGGATCAGTCAGCTCGTTGGACGATATAGCCGTTGAACAAACATAGTGGGGTAAGTCATAAAGCAAATGTGCTTTTCTTTTTAAAAGCCACTACTCAATTTAGTGATTTACTCGATTTTTTCTAAGAGTATCAGGTGCATAAACTTAAGTTAAACTAACATTTGAATGTCATATTATTTTTTCACTTTTTTATTTTCCTTTCACTTAGACCAAGAGCAGTGGTGTTGGAATTTTTGGGTGTGGGTTGGGGCAAATGTTGACACTTGGCAGTGAGAGAAGAAGGGCGTTGAAGCAAAATTGAGAGTAATGGTTGAAGAAAAAAGGGGCGTTGAAAGATCTCAGTTGTTTATTTGTTTATTTCTCTTCCAAACAAAAGAAACGGCCGTTGTTAGATCAACGGGCGTTGATTTTTTTGGTTTTCAACGGGCTTCAACGATGGTTGGGGGTGGTCCAACGCCCGTTGAAAGGGCAACGGTGGGGCTTCAACGCCCCCACTAGTCTTACACATCCAAAAACACTCTCTATTAACTCAAATTAAAACCCTACTTTTGAGACCACAATTTTATTTTCTTTTTCATTTTTCTCAAACTAACTAATTTTTCATTCATTGAGATAAAAGTACAAATTACATTATGAAAAAAATACGAAAAAGTAAAAAGAAAAATGAAAAAATTAACGTAAACGACTAATTTCTCATGCTATATTGTTGGACCCTTTTAACGTGTTATAACTTATTGTTTAAGTTAAACTACGCTAACAATATAACGTATATAAACAGTTCAAATGTAGCAATAAATTAAGTTGTTTATAATATGTGATACATGTTAGAAAATTAGATTAGGGTGATGATAATCTTGGATATCTTCACGAATCGTGTAAGTTCACTTTCTGTATAAAGTATTTGTTAGGATTCGACACACGGTTAAGGTGGTTAAACCTTTTGTTCTTTGTGTGTATGATATATTGAGTTAATATGATTAAGTATGCGGAATCTACTTAATCACACTTAGAAGGTTATTTGTGTTATGAAAATGGAACAGTTGCGTTTGTTATTGAACAAGGAACAATGGAAGATTAACACCAAACGATTCAATATTATTAATGATAATAATACGAGTGATCTTGAAATATCACTAGGGTTACAACCTTGAATCTTATGTTCTTACAATTTGTGATATTCTTGTGTTTGTTCTATGTCTTAACAGTTATGAGTTCTAATAATAACACATTAACATCGACACATAATATCGAGACTAAGATCTTCTTTTATAGTCCAAGAAGATCTTTACAATATTGCTTAAAGTCTAGTCGAACTACTTGCTAACTTATCTTGAGTGTGTCAGTACATAAGATACAACATGTATCTGTGTACACAACTTGTTAACTAAGCACATGGGGTAAGATATTATCTACCGTATATTGTTGACCAAAATACAAATAATATATTTTCATACTTATCCACTTAGCAGCAGAATGTTCATTAGCAGCAGCAATGTTAACACTAGCAGCAGAATGTTAAGCCTAGCAGCAGAATCTTTTATCGCTAGCAGCAGAATCAAATGTTCTAGCAGCAGGAACTAAATGCACTAGCAGCAGAATCACACTTAACGTTTTTTGTTGAATAGAATCCGATATTAAACTTCTTGAATATTTAATTCCCAACAATCTTCCCCTAAACATGTGAATCCATTTCAACATGTTTCTGAATTAAATTATGGATTGTGAAGATCTTTCAAACACTTCTGTTCTTCAAGATTGAATATCTTTCTCAGTAATTCATCTGCTTTGTTCTTTGACTTTAACAATATCAACACATTGCTCTAATCTTGGACTAAAAGATGGTGCAATTTCCTTGGATGGAGGAATTATAAGAGGCAATGATGCTGTGTATCTTGGATGCTTGTTTCAACAAGTGAAATCATCTATCAGCATGCCTTTGCAAGTGATGAACAAGTGAAACTTTTCTTCGTTTGACCTAGATAGAACTTTCTCCTTTGGAATGTTCTTGTCATTTTTAACCTCCATGTCATCATCTTGTATGCTCTTGTCTTTTCCTCCCTTACATTGGGTTTTTCTTCCTTTCTTGGGCTTTTATTTCCTCCCCTGAAGCAAATAAAATTTTTATCCTCCCCTTGTTTGGAAGATCTCTCACCATCATCCCATCATTATCTGATCTACCAATGTGAACTTGTTTTCAGACAATGTTGTACATGAAGCCATCAATTCCTTAAGAGTTTAAGTTACTGCCCTCATCACTTCTAGGTGTGTTAACTCCTATGAGAGGTGATTCATTGGACATTTGACTCATGGTCCATCAATGGATGGTTTTTTGTGAGTCTCTTAAAAAATCCTTTTAAGAAACTTTTGCCTTAGCAGTATGTATGTGATTTTATTATGAAAAACCATACTGTTTTCAACCATTTTGAAGGGATTAAGTGTATAACAGACACTTAATCAAAATTTCGGTTTAAAGCAACCTCTGGTTGTGTGAGAACCAATGTTTTCAGTTATAAATAACTGTCTGTGTAAAGATAAACCTATTCAAAAGGCTTTCTTGACAGGGTTTCCAGCTCATAGTAATTGTTACCTCTAACACAAGTGTTAGATTCACTTTTACTAGCTGTTCTTTCTATCAAATGTCCTTAGACTTGCTCATTATACTTGAAAGTATAAAATGATAGAAAGTGAGTTGCATCAGTTACTATCTGATCAACTAAGTCATCAATTCAATGTGAAATTTCATATTTAGGTTTCAAGAAAGAAGTTTTAAGGAGTTTTAAATTCCCAAACTCAGTCCATCATAAACCTAATATGTAGCAACTAATATAATCATTCTGCTGCTTCCATTTCACTTGAAACATCCTTTGTGTTCACATGTTCATACCTGAAATTGTTAGTCTAAAACCAAAAGAACAATGTACAAAGTACTTGTCTTGTATTAGAATAATCATAGGACTAACTGTATGAATAACACAATTTAAATTCGTACAAGAAGCACAAACTTTTGTAATAGTAGTATCTTTTAAAACTAGCAGCACAATCAAAAATTTATTTACAAAAACACAAAGTTTAAAATCATTGAGGATTAAGCATTCCAATACTTGCTACCAAGTACTGAAACCTTCCAACATCAAAAGCTTTGGTTAGCAGATCTGCAAAATTAAATTCTGAAGCAATTTTAAGAACTTGAATTAATCTTTTCTCATTGCAGTCTCTTATAAAGTGATGTCTAATTTCAATGTGTTTTGTTTTAGAATGTTGCACTGGATTTTTAATAATACAAATTGTACTACTATTATCAATATGAATAATCAAGGAGTTGGTTTTGAAGCCATAGAACCTGACCACAGCAACTTGCAGCAGCTATATATTCAGCTTCAGTTGTTGAATTTGCCACACTTGTTTGCTTCTTACACTGCCATGAGACAAGTCTACACCCAAGGAATTGACATCCTCCAGTTGTTGACTTTCTGTCCAAGCTAGCACCAGCATAATCACTATCCGAAAATGCTACCAAGTCAAAAGGAGATTCCCTAGAATACCATAGACCCAACCTTGGTTGACCCTTGAGATATCTAAAAATTCTCTTGACTGCAGTTAAATGAGAAACCTTTGGAGTAACTTGAAATCTTGCACAAGCACAAACAGAGAACATGATATCAGGTCTAGATGATGTAAGATACATCAAGGAGCCTATCATAGATCTGTAAGTGTGTACATCCACATTTTCTCCATCTAAGTCTTTTAGAAGTGGCTTCTCAGAGTCCATTGGTGTGCTTGCTATTTTTGAATCAGCAAATTGAAATTTTCTAAGTATCTCTGCAACATATTTGTCTTGACTAATAAATATGCCTTCAGATGATTGCTTAACTTGCAAACCCAAAAAGAATGTAAGTTCCCCCATAGAACTCATCTGAAACTTATCATGCATAATCTTCTCAAACTCTAAACACATCTCCTTCCTAGTAGATCCAAAGATAATGTCATCCACATACACCTGCACTAACAGAAGATCCTTCTTGTGATGTTTGATGAAAAGTGTCTGATCAATCTTTCCTCTTTGAAATCCATTTTCTAATAAGTGGGAAGCAAATGTTCCATACCAAGCTCTTGGTGCCTGATGAAGGCCATGGAGAGCTTTAACTACTCTGTACACTTTGTCTGGATGTTGTGGGTCAATGAAGCCTGGAGGTTGTGAAACATACACCTCTTCTTCAATTGTTCCATATAAGAATGCACTCTTGACATCCATTTGATAAACTGTGAAGCCTAAAAATGAAGCATAAGATAAGAAAAGCCTAATTGTCTCAATCCTTGCTACTGGAGCATAAACCTCATCATAGTCTATTCATTCTTCTTGTGTGTACCTTTGGGCTACTAATCTAGCCTTATTCCTAATCACTATGCCCCTTTCATCCCTTTTATTCTTGAAAACCCATCTAGTGACAATTACCTTTGTATTCCTAGGTAAATCAACTAGCACCCATACCTTCTGAATCTTGAACTGAAGAAGTTCCTCTTGCATAGCTTTTACCCGGCTTGAATTATCTAAGGCTTTCAGAATTTTCTTTGGTTCATCTTGTGAGAGAAAACATACAAACAAGCAAGAGTTTGAAAACTCATGCTGCTTTGAAGCATAAAGGGCATCAAGAAGCCCTTGTTGGTCTGAAGACATCAGTTGTTGTCTTGTCTTTACACCGGATTGTACATCTCCAATCACATTATCCAGGGAGTGGACTTTGTGAATTCTTGTTTGTGAAGTAGAAGGAACTTGATAATTTGATGGAAGATTGTTGAAATCCACCTCATTATCTGAGAATTCTGCTTCTTTCGTTTCTAAAGGGCCAGCAGCAGAATCATTTGGCCTAGCAGCAGGAACATTAAGCTTAGCAGTAGAATCACCAGCAGAAACAATTTGTTGTTCCTGAGTTCCATCTTCTTTCCTTTCATCTTCAACACCTTCTTTAGCTTTGCCAGAAGAAGATTCATCAATTGTTGAAGTTGATTCCACATTTGTACTTGACCATATTGGCATCCAAACATGATCTTGGTTTGTCTCCTTTTCTAACCTTGCCTCATCTGTTGCTTGTGAACCTGAAAAATCATTAGTTTCTGCAACAACAGGCGCATAATTCATTGATTTGGTTAGTGATTCAAGATCAAATAGCCATTTTGGTCCTTGACCTTCTACATTGGATTTATCCTCTAAAAATTCCACATGTAGGTTTTCTTCTACAATCATAGTTCTTGTGTTGTATAATCTAAATGCTTTGCTATTAAGAGAATATCGAACAAAGAATCCTTCATCTGCTTTACCATCGAATTTTCCTAAATGGTCTAAGGTATTGAGAATTGTCACATGACATCCAAAAGGTCTAAGAAATCCTATTGCAGGAGTTCTACCTCTAAAAAGTTCATATGATGTCTTATTGTGAGGCTGTATAACTAAAACTCTATTTTGAACATAGCAAGCAGTGTTGACTGCTTCAGCCCAAAAAGTTATAGGTAGCTTAGAATCAGCTAACATTGTTCTAGCAGCTTCAATTAGTGTTCTATTCTTTCTTTCAACAACACCATTCTGTTGTGGTGTTCTAGCAACACTAAATTCTCTCCTTATACCTTTTTGTTTGCAGAAATCATGTAGCAACCGTGAATTTTCCAGGTCATTACTCAACATTTAAAACTCAAAATGATTTATTTTAGAAGTTACATATTTCCCCTTGCGCATAAGTGGTAACTAAACTACACGAACTGAGAGAACGATATCACACGCGTACCGACACCAGATTAGTAATGGTTCAAATTTTTAATTCATTTTCGGAGTCAGTAAATTTTACTTGAGGTCAGTTTGATAAAAACGACTCCTGAACTATATCTTTCGTGCTCACGACGACTCGAAAATCTCAAGTTACACCGGGGACTCAACGGGACATGGGGCATACTTAATTCACACCTATAAACAAAAGTCTTATAGTTATCTCTTACTCCGTAATACATATCCCTACCCACTCACATTCAATTATATATATATATATATATATATATACAAATAATAATAATAATAATAATAATAATAATAATAATAATAATAATAATAATAATAATAATAAAGGAATAAAAATAAAAATATAAGAGTACAGATACATCATCTCTTTCATATCCCCACACCCTCACTCTCTCTCCTTCCCCACTCCACCTGCTTCTCCAAACGTCATTCTTCTTAACCTCTTCCCCAGATCGAAACAAACAATAAGGTGACGCCATGAATAAAACAAGTTCAGGATATTTTATCATCTTCTTTATGTCCAAAAGGGAGCAGCTGCCATCTCTTGTCGAATCCGAGAGTCAACACATCGATCCAAGGGGGTGACGAAGGCGAGTACTATGACTCCCCTTTATGGCCTTAGGAGCATCTGAGGATCAAGAAAGATCGAGTCAAACCTTCCTTGTTATATTCTATAAACTCAGTTCGATCCACAAGCAACCCACCCACACTCGAATCATCATCAAAAACAAATTTTAAGGGCGATAGCTCGGTGGAAGAGGAAGTAGGTTTGCTTGGAGATCGGGTCCAATCCGCGTCTAAATCAGTGTCAATCATCTGGTGTTGTAAGCTCTTGAAACTATTGTCTTTTATTGTATTCGATCCTTGTTATGTTAATGAAATCTGTTATTTAGTTTTGTGGAAATCTTTAATTTCAGTTTAAGAATGAGGTTGTGTTGTACTGTGGTGTGGTAACAAGTAAAACCGAGAGTTGGAACCTAAATCAAACTAAGTATTGGCTCTGATCAGGAAGTGTTTATCGTGAAATAAGTCATGTTTGATTGTTTTTGTTAGTCTTTCGTAGTCAAACTATAAGCAGTGAAGGAGTTAGATTAAAACTAGGATAGAAGGGAAATTGACGTTTGAATGTTTGTGGTTATGCTGATATCCAAATTCCCGTGTTTGTGTTCTAAAACTCGCCCGTGTTCATGTTTGTGTTTTGCGTTATGTCACACTTGAATTTTTGGTGTTGGTGTTATGCTTGAGTTTACTTGGGTTCATGGTCGAAATAGATGCTCGTAAGACATTTGATTAGGTCCGAATAGGTTGTTTTGATACCCAAAATATGAGTTTCTGAGTCAAATTGATAAATCTTGCACTCGATACTTAGGTTGTGTTGTACTCGACCCAAGTGTGTAAGACCTGCGAAACTTGTGTGCTTATAGTGTAGGTCCAGCTGTGTCGTTTTTCGTAACCTTAATGGAAGTTATGCTCAGTTGAACGATCTCGAGTCATGGGTATAAGTACCCTTAGCCGTGCGTGAAAGAGATCATAGTTGAATGTCTTGTTTGTGCCTCGAGCCGAAAGACCATGGGTTATGGTCACGGAGCTCATCTCAAGCCTTGGTTGGCTTGTTCATGCCCTTGTTAGTTCGACCATTGGGTCGTTAACAACACCCAATGGGTACTACTTCTCACTCGTTTTACACAAGAAAAACACTGGAAATTTTAATGTCTGTTCCAAATTGTGGTTATTGAGTTTTCTATTGCTTTATTTAATGAGTCAAATTTTTGCTAAATACCCGCAAGAGTTGATTCAATTATTGGTTAGGAAAATGGGAATACTGGACCATCTGGTCGGTCCATAAATTGAGTCGAAATTCCCTTAAACCCAATAAATAACGTTTTATAAAACCAACAAAATGAACATTAGTTTTATCACAGTGAAACCAAAACTTCATTACTTAACCTAAGATATGAATTACATATAAAAAAAATAAGAATAAAACATTGCATTCGTGATTCTGTTCTCAAACAATGAAATACTGGATCTATTCTTTTTACTGGTTTAGTTTATAAATGGGCCGAAGCCCATCAGTGGTTGCCTTGTTTATTTTCTTACCAGACAAGCCCAAGTTCAAAGATCATAGAGTCTGTTGGTCTTAATTCTAGTCCATTTTGAGTTACTGGAACATGTTGGGCCACAGCCCAACTCGTCAAACCTTAATATAATAATAAATCGACTAATTACCGTTACACATCACCAAAACCTAACCTCTCGATATATACATTAGATCTTACAACATATTTATTTAACATGATTATTATTACTAACAAATCGACTCAATTTATAAACCAAATGGAATTGTCGTGACACATACAAAGAAAAACTCTTTTGCGCAATTAACAATCACTTGTAAATGAAAACTCGCTCATTAATTTAGTTACATGTAATACTTGAAGTGTTTTATCAAACTTATATAAATTTATTAAGTTATGACCAATTGTTTTAAACTCGAGACTTATAATTTCTGCCTATTATCAAAGAGTATATACTTGAATTATTAATCTTTTCGTTAAATGTCATAATCAATAATGATAAATTCTTAAACTAAACACTTCTTTTATATATATATATATATATATATATATATATATATATATATATATATATATATATATATATAAACACACTATCTTTCTCTTATACACACACCATTACCCACACATTTAGTGATATATACTCACTTAACAATAATGTCCCGATATCTCAACAACGTCTAGTATTGTTCATAATCACTCTTCGTTCATCGTCTTTCGGTTATTGTCCAATCAAATCCTTAATCGTCCTTGATAGTTTTATTGCCATACACTTATGCACTTCCAAGAGCCAATACCTACAGATACTTAGAAAACTATTTTAAACTTAAATGTTGCCGCACCAGCAATAACAACGTAAACGCTTTAAAACTTTTGAATTAAATGTGTGGAGTCTAAAAATTAGTCTGTGAACTAAACAAGCCTTACTAATCTAGGTCGCGTGTCGGTGCCGTGCAATATTGTTGCTTGATATCAGACGACTATTTCGGAGGTGAGTTCTCGTAGCCCCTTTTTCATTATATTTTCCTTGGGGGAAAATGGTACTCAAATGATATTTTAACTGTTTTTCATGCTGTGATTATACTGTTTTCATGATTTTGGACATTATGTGTGATGATGAAATTATATGCCGTGACGTGTTTGTTTTGTGATTACTTGACTGCGCCACTGTTAACTCTCTGTTGAGAGCCTACGTGTTATAGGTTCAGTTTGTGTAACTGTTAACTCTCTGTTGAGAGCCTACGTGTTGATAGATCTATCGGGGTAGCTCCCCACGTGATATTGATTATGTGTACGATGGACATTATAGGTTCAGTTGGCGCGACACTATTACTGTTTGGATGACATGCTTGTGATTGGCCTTCATGTGCACTATTGTCCTATGTTATATATCACAGCTCAACGGTTTTACTTTTAAACCTACGAGCTCACCAACATTATGTTGACGTTTTCGAGTACCATTTTCAGGTGTTATTGAAGCTGCTTAGAAGGTTTAGTATTGACTGGCTTAGCAAGACTTAAGACAAGACCCTCCCGGGTTATAACTCGTGAAGCTGCATTTGGTTATTGTTTAGTGATGTTGTTAGCCTTGAGACTTATGTTTATTTTGGTTTGTACTTATCCCGGTTGTGGAAGTTTGCGACTATTATCTATCGTATGTTATGCATTTAGTGTTTCTCTGTTGTGACACCTTGTGTTCTTAACTATGAAGTCATACCCCGTAAATGTCATTCCGCTGCGCCATTTTTGGGGTGTGACAGATTGGTATCAGAGCCAAGGTTATAGAGAATTAGGTGGTTTAACCTAGACTATAACCTAAGAATCCTCATATAGTTTGCATTATAGGAACTACGTGTGCGATTATGCGTATAGTATGACACGAAGTGATGATGATAAGTAAATGCATCATGATGCTATCCTAAAAACGCTTGGCCAACGTTTTTACGATAACATGATGAGGCATGGACTTATCAAATTCATGGACTGTCAGATAGGAAGTTGAGTGTAGTAGTACAACGCGTATACCGACCTATCCTACCTACCTCTTACCCAACGTTTACCAATGTCCTATTTTAAAGAATCATGCCTCCAAGAAGATCGACACGAGTTAACCGAGGCATTCCACCATCGAGGGGTGGAAGGACTGGTGGGCGAGGAGGTAGAGCAGATGGCCGCGGCACCAAGAACAACGGCAACGACAATGTGAATCCTGACCTTTCTGCCATGATCGCCGAGCAACTACAAGCATTTCTACCCACTCTCGTCACCCAAGTTGGCGATCACATCAGTAACCTAGGAAATAACGGAAGCGGGAATGACCATGCAGACAATGACATTGGTAGTGACCACAACAACAATGACAAAAACAACAATAGTGGCAAGGGATGTTCGTACAAGGAGTTTACAGCATGCAAACCAGTGGACTTTGATGGCAATGGAGGAGCGTTGGTGTACACAAGATGGATTGAGAAAATGGAGGCAGTAATGGACATAAGCGAATGTGCAGCTCACCAGAGGGTGAAGTACGCTGCAAGCTCTTTCACGGGAAATGCTCTGACCTGGTGGAACACGCAAATCCAGGCCAGAGGAAGAGAAGCCACCATGGGGATGAGTTGGGATGACCTTAAGGCATTACTAAAGGAGGAGTATTGCCCAAACAACGAGATGCAGAAGCTAGAGCATGAGTTCTACAACCATGCTATGGTAGGTGCTGGTCATGCAGCATATACAGATCGATTCCATGAGCTTGCTAGACTGGTACCTCACATGGTCACTCCTAAATCCAAGAGAATTGAGAGATACATCTATGGTTTGGTCCCTGAGATTCGCGGGATGGTGAAAGCGACTAAGCCCCCTACCCTTCAGAGCGCGATACTAAAATCTGCAACCTTAACGGATGAAATGGTTAGGAATGGGACATTGTCCAAGAGCGGTGATAAGAGGAAGATCGTGAGTGAGACAAGTAAACAAGGAGGTGCAAACGATGAAAATAAGAAGGCGAAATGGGGAAAAGGATTTGTGGCAACGAGCTCGGGCCGTAAGGGATATGAAGGTCCTCACCCTAAGTGTACTAAATGTAACTACCACCACCTGGAGACTAAACCCTGCCTAGTGTGTTTCAGCTGCAATCAGGCTGGTCACATTGCAAGAGATTGTCGAGCAGTAGCCATGCAGGCGACTCCAATTAATGTCATCTACCCAAGGACATGTTTTGAGTGCGGGAGCCCGGATCATTTCCGAAACATGTGTCCTAAGCTGAATAGGGCACAGGGGCAAGTGCAGAATAACCAGAATCAGGCCTTAGTGACTAATGAAAACACTGGAAACAATGGCAACCCAACTCGTGGGCGAGTATTTGTGATGAACGCTGAAGAAGGACGCCAGGACCCGAACCTCGTGACGGGTATGTGCTCCTTAAACGGATATTAGACTATCATACTGTTTGATTCCGACGTCGATTATAGATTTGTTTCCACTTAGTTCATGCCTATGTTAAAGGTGAAGCCTAGTGTCCTAGCTCTTAGCTATGAGATTGATATAGCGTATGACCAAAAAGGTAGAAACCGATAAGATGACTCAAATCTTCACCACCTGGTGGTAAGATTCTTGGAGTGCTGAAATGCCACCCGTTTATTTTTGAGCAACCCCAAACTAAAGTTTTCCTTTTTCTTCAAAAAAATAAGAATAAATAAATAAATAAATAAAAATAAAATAAGCTTTTAACAACTTTTAACTTAATTTCATGTCAGTTCTTGTTTGATGAGATGTGAGATTAAGTTTAAAGTTGCTACTTAGCTTAAATTTTTTAAATGATTTTGCTCAAGAATGAACGAGGCATTTCATGAAGCCTAGTCACTCGATAGTTACTACAAAACCGCCTATTTCATTGCGCCTAGTAGAACAAGCAGAAACCCAAAGATACCTCTCGTGCTTAAGACTCCCCTGGAGTACTTCGTAAAGACCTTGAAGAATTTAGATACGCATCAAATTAACTTCCAGAGCGACACAAATTTCATGATACGCGATACTTCTCGAAGAAAGATTCCGAACCCGAATATCATTAGTTGAGAACGCACAAGACGGACAACCCTAAAACTGCGTTAAGAACGATATACAGACAATTCGAGTTTTTAGGATAAGTCCTTTGGTTTGATCAAAGCCTCCGTAGTATTCAAAGATAAGAAATTCAATTAGAGAGACATACTTGAGGAACATCTTACCTATTATATCGAATCATGACAGACAACTCACATCGCGATTTTGGTGGACACTATAGGACGCATTAGGAACACAATTAGATTGGAGTACGACCTACCATTCCTAGACCGATGATCAGGGTGAGCATACTGACCGACATTAGGAGATATGCTTAGTGCATGCACTATTGATTTTGGAGGAAACAAGAATTCACATCCCCCTTAGCTGAACCTTCTCCTTGGTTATCTACTAGTTGTTTATTTGAAAGCAATCCAAAAATTGAGCCAATCCTTCAAAAATGTTAAGTTTCTTTTCTTACAACTTGATATTTAACTTAATTTCATGACAGTTCTTGTTTGATGAGTTGTGAAGTTAAGTTAGATTCAAGTTGTTACGTAGTTTAAGGTTAGGTCCAACTTGTTGCTCAGCTTAATCTCATGACAGTTCTTGTTTGATGAGTTGTGAGATTAAGCTGAAAACAAGTTGTTACTGGGCTTAAACTTATGGTTTAGCTTAATCTCATGACAGTTCTTGTTTGATGAGTTGTGGGATTAAGTTAGACTTCAGTTGAGGCTCAACTTAAACTACCGAAAAGATGCCTAAGGTTTTTGACGGCTTTACTCAAGGACGGGAAAGCTTGCCTTACTGTGTGATTATTATGTGGTTTCATTTGTGTGATTTCTAGAGGTTAGGAAGTATTGATAGTACCAATTGGGAAGTAGCACCCGGTACTATTTGGATTGACACCCACACCCTTACCTTCCTGTGTGCAACCAAATCGAAGGGTGAATACTATCTGAACAAGCTCAGACCCTTAGTCAACTGAATTTTGAGGACAAAATTCTATTAACGGGGGTAGACTGTAGCAACCGTGAATTTTCCAGGTCATTACTCAACATTTAAAACTCAAAATGATTTATTTTAGAAGTTACATATTTCCCCTTGCGCATAAGTGGTAACTAAACTACACGAACTGAGAGAACGATATCACACGCGTACCGACACCAGATTAGTAATGGTTCAAGTTTTTAATTCATTTTCGGAGTCAGTAAATTTTACTTGAGGTCAGTTTGATAAAAACGACTCCTGAACTATATCTTTCGTGCTCACGACGACTCGAAAATCTCAAGTTACACCGGGGACTCAACGGGACATGGGGCATACTTAATTCACACCTATAAACAAAAGTCTTATAGTTATCTTTTACTCCGTAATACATATCCCTACCCACTCACATTCAATTATATATATATATATATATAATATACAAATAATAATATTAATAATAATAATAATAATAATAATAATAATAATAATAATAATAATAATAATAATAATAATAATATAATAATAATAATAATAAAGGAATAAAAATAAAAATATAAGAGTACAGATACATCATCTCTTTCATATCCCCACACCCTCACTCTCTCTCCTTCCCCACTCCACCTGCTTCTCCAAACGTCATTCTTCTTAACCTCTTCCCCAGATCGAAACAAACAATAAGGTGACGCCATGAATAAAACAAGTTCAGGATATTTTATCATCTTCTTTATGTCCAAAAGGGAGCAGCTGCCATCTCTTGTCGAATCCGAGAGTCAACACATCGATCCAAGGGGGTGACGAAGGCGAGTACTATGACTCCCCTTTATGGCCTTAGGAGCATCTGAGGATCAAGAAAGATCGAGTCAAACCTTCCTTGTTATATTCTATAAACTCAGTTCGATCCACAAGCAACCCACCCACACTCGAAACATCATCAAAAACAAATTTTAAGGGCGATAGCTCGGTGGAAGAGGAAGTAGGTTTGCTTGGAGATCGGGTCCAATCCGCGTCTAAATCAGTGTCAATCATCTGGTGTTGTAAGCTCTTGAAACTATTGTCTTTTATTGTATTCGATCCTTGTTATGTTAATGAAATCTGTTATTTAGTTTTGTGGAAATCTTTAATTTCAGTTTAAGAATGAGGTTGTGTTGTACTGTGGTGTGGTAACAAGTAAAACCGAGAGTTGGAACCTAAATCAAACTAAGTATTGGCTCTGATCAGGAAGTGTTTATCGTGAAATAAGTCATGTTTGATTGTTTTTGTTAGTCTTTCGTAGTCAAACTATAAGCAGTGAAGGAGTTAGATTAAAACTAGGATAGAAGGGAAATTGACGTTTGAATGTTTGTGGTTATGCTGATATCCAAATTCCCGTGTTTGTGTTCTAAAACTCGCCCGTGTTCATGTTTGTGTTTTGCGTTATGTCACACTTGAATTTTTGGTGTTGGTGTTATGCTTGAGTTTACTTGGGTTCATGGTCGAAATAGATGCTCGTAAGACATTTGATTAGGTCCGAATAGGTTGTTTTGATACCCAAAATATGAGTTTCTGAGTCAAATTGATAAATCTTGCACTCGATACTTAGGTTGTGTTGTACTCGACCCAAGTGTGTAAGACCTGCGAAACTTGTGTGCTTATAGTGTAGGTCCAGCTGTGTCGTTTTTCGTAACCTTAATGGAAGTTATGCTCAGTTGAACGATCTCGAGTCATGGGTATAAGTACCCTTAGCCGTGCGTGAAAGAGATCATAGTTGAATGTCTTGTTTGTGCCTCGAGCCGAAAGACCATGGGTTATGGTCACGGAGCTCATCTCAAGCCTTGGTTGGCTTGTTCATGCCCTTGTTAGTTCGACCATTGGGTCGTTAACAACACCCAATGGGTACTACTTCTCACTCGTTTTACACAAGAAAAACACTGGAAATTTTAATGTCTGTTCCAAATTGTGGTTATTGAGTTTTCTATTGCTTTATTTAATGAGTCAAATTTTTGCTAAATACCCGCAAGAGTTGATTCAATTATTGGTTAGGAAAATGGGAATACTGGACCATCTGGTCGGTCCATAAATTGGGTCGAAATTCCCTTAAACCCAATAAATAACGTTTTATAAAACCAACAAAATGAACATTAGTTTTATCACAGTGAAACCAAAACTTCATTACTTAACCTAAGATATGAATTACATATAAAAAAAATAAGAATAAAACATTGCATTCGTGATTCTGTTCTCAAACAATGAAATACTGGATCTATTCTTTTTACTGGTTTAGTTTATAAATGGGCCGAAGCCCATCAGTGGTTGCCTTGTTTATTTTCTTACCAGACAAGCCCAAGTTCAAAGATCATAGAGTCTGTTGGTCTTAATTCTAGTCCATTTTGAGTTACTGGAACATGTTGGGCCACAGCCCAACTCGTCAAACCTTAATATAATAATAAATCGACTAATTACCGTTACACATCACCAAAACCTAACCTCTCGATATATACATTAGATCTTACAACATATTTATTTAACATGATTATTATTACTAACAAATCGACTCAATTTATAAACCAAATGGAATTGTCGTGACACATACAAAGAAAAACTCTTTTGCGCAATTAACAATCACTTGTAAATGAAAACTCGCTCATTAATTTAGTTACATGTAATACTTGAAGTGTTTTATCAAACTTATATAAATTTATTAAGTTATGACCAATTGTTTTAAACTCGAGACTTATAATTTCTGCCTATTATCAAAGAGTATATACTTGAATTATTAATCTTTTCGTTAAATGTCATAATCAATAATGATAAATTCTTAAACTAAACACTTCTTTTATATATATATATATATATATATATATATATATATATATATATATATATATATATATATATATATATATATATATATATATATATATATATATAAACACACTATCTTTCTCTTATACACACACCATTACCCACACATTTAGTGATATATACTCACTTAACAATAATGTCCCGATATCTCAACAACGTCTAGTATTGTTCATAATCACTCTTCGTTCATCGTCTTTCGGTTATTGTCCAATCAAATCCTTAATCGTCCTTGATAGTTTTATTGCCATACACTTATGCACTTCCAAGAGCCAATACCTACAGATACTTAGAAAACTATTTTAAACTTAAATGTTGCCGCACCAGCAATAACAACGTAAACGCTTTAAAACTTTTGAATTAAATGTGTGGAGTCTAAAAATTAGTCTGTGAACTAAACAAGCCTTACTAATCTAGGTCGCGTGTCGGTGCCGTGCAATATTGTTGCTTGATATCAGACGACTATTTCGGAGGTGAGTTCTCGTAGCCCCTTTTTCATTATATTTTCCTTGGGGGAAAATGGTACTCAAATGATATTTTAACTGTTTTTCATGCTGTGATTATACTGTTTTCATGATTTTGGACATTATGTGTGATGATGAAATTATATGCCGTGACGTGTTTGTTTTGTGATTACTTGACTGCGCCACTGTTAACTCTCTGTTGAGAGCCTACGTGTTATAGGTTCAGTTTGTGTAACTGTTAACTCTCTGTTGAGAGCCTACGTGTTGATAGATCTATCGGGGTAGCTCCCCACGTGATATTGATTATGTGTACGATGGACATTATAGGTTCAGTTGGCGCGACACTATTACTGTTTGGATGACATGCTTGTGATTGGCCTTCATGTGCACTATTGTCCTATGTTATATATCACAGCTCAACGGTTTTACTTTTAAACCTACGAGCTCACCAACATTATGTTGACGTTTTCGAGTACCATTTTCAGGTGTTATTGAAGCTGCTTAGAAGGTTTAGTATTGACTGGCTTAGCAAGACTTAAGACAAGACCCTCCCGGGTTATAACTCGTGAAGCTGCATTTGGTTATTGTTTAGTGATGTTGTTAGCCTTGAGACTTATGTTTATTTTGGTTTGTACTTATCCCGGTTGTGGAAGTTTGCGACTATTATCTATCGTATGTTATGCATTTAGTGTTTCTCTGTTGTGACACCTTGTGTTCTTAACTATGAAGTCATACCCCGTAAATGTCATTCCGCTGCGCCATTTTTGGGGTGTGACAAATCATCCATAACTCTATTCTTGAACTCTGTCCCATTATCACATCTAATGACCTTCACTTTCTTGTCTACTTGGATTTCTATCTGAGTAATAAATATCTTAAGGATGCTTGTAGTCTCATCCTTAGTAGATAGAAAGAAAACCCATGTAAATCTAGTATAGTCATCAATTATAACAAGACAATATCTCTTATGCATTATACTACTTACTGAAACAGGTCCAAATAAGTCCATATGAAGCATAAACAATGATTGATTGATAGAGTTAAAAATCTTAGGCTTACAAGTGGCTTTGTGTTGTTTGCCTTTAAGACAAGCAATGCATGTTTGATCATTTTCAAATCTTTCATGAGGTAAACCTCTTACCAAACCATTCTTAACAATTTTATTTATGGTTTTGAAGTTAATATGACCAAGCCTTCTATGCCATTTCATTGATTCATCCAATGTGGCCTTTGCAACAAGACAAGTTAAATTCTTTTTAGGAACAATGTTCTTCATGTCTACACTGTACATATTGCCCTTTCTAGGAATTCTAAGAAGTACTTGACTTTCATCAGGCATCTTAAAATCAGGAGAAAGTACAAGACATTCAGTCTCACAGAAAAGAACATTGTTCTTTTTGTCACACATTTGTGAGACACTAAAAAGATTATAATTTAGCTCTTTTACATAGAACACATCTTCAAAATCTAAATTTCCAGTTTTAATGGTACCTTTACCAGAAATTTTGCCACCAACACCTCCTCCAAAGGTAACATAGCCTCCATTTATTGATTGAAAATCTGAGAGATAAGACTTGTTGCCTGTCATGTGCCTTGAACATCCACTATCTGAGTATCCTTGATCCTCTTGTTGATCATTTGAATGTTCCTGCACATAAATGAGAAGTATTAGTTTCTTTTGGGGACCCAAGCCATTACTGACTTGGATCTGCCTCTTGCATCAATATAATTTAATCTTTTAAGGATAGTTGATGCAACATTGGATTTTAGAATCCAACATGCTGAGGCCTTAACAGCATTTGCCCTGTTCCCCTTAGCAGCAGAATGAACTGATTGCTTAGCAGCAGGAACTGCTAACTTTTCAGTTCTACCCTTTGGTTTCCAAACTTGTTTTTGAACCACTGCTTTTGTTTGAATGGGCCTTAGAACAATCTTTGATGCATGTTTGAAAAATGTTTTTGCACCCTTAGCTGTTGATTTTGGGTTAACAGTCATAAATGGTCGAGCAGTAGGAACAATTTGTCTAGCAGCAGGAACCATTAGTCTAGCAGCAGGATCTGTGTTTGAGCCAGACTTGTTTTTGACTACTCTGGGGTTTGTTCTATTAACACTAGAACTAGAGTGAAAGTGAGTTTGAGAAGTTTGCCTTTTGAAGTTCACCCTATTGTTTTCATACCCAGTTACCCAATGGTTGCAGAAAGCTGCAAGATGGTAAAAACTACCACATGTGTAACAAGCTTTGTTATAAAAAGCAAATTCATCACCTAATTGGTTAGACTTGAGGTTGTTCCAATTCCTTTGGTTACCTCTGGGCTTGTTGGTGGTTCTATATTGCTTACAATATCTAACTGGTTGCCTAACATGCTTAATGTTTGATTTAGGCCTATCAGTATGGTGTTTGACTATCTTAGGAACACTTGTTCCTACTTTCTTAACCACTTCAGGTTTAGACATAACCTGTTCTTCTTCATCACTATCAGTTGTGCAATCTTCAACAACTATAGCATCTAATTTCTTAACAAAGGACACCTTGTCCTGATAAAGTAAAGTTTTATCTAAACTTTTACTTACTTTTTCTACCTTAAGACTCTCAGTAGTCTTAGAACCATATTCCATTATTGGTTCTTGAATCTCAGGTAAACCTGAATTCCCTAGGTCAATCCCTGGGGGTTTTGGGATGCCTCTATAAGGAGGTGGGACACTCTTATATCCTACTCCTGACTTAGCTCTATTAATCACCTAACATTCTACTATGTTGTGCACACTTCTAGAAGCATGTTCTAGTGCCTGTGTAGTCAAGTGAATGTTTTTATTTTCCTTTTTGACCATATCATAAGCTTCTCTCAAAAGCTTAATTTCAGCATCTCTAAAGAATATGTCCTGTCTTAGGAGAGCTTTGTCATCCGAAAAAGCTAATTCATTTTCTTTATAATGTGTGATTTGTTTCTCTACTGACTCTAATCCACACTTATAGTTTATAAAGTTTTGAAAAGTCTTGCTTAGCTCTTTCTTTTGATCATCATATTGTTTGATTAACACCTGTAGAGCATTAAGAGCAGTGCAAGTATTATAACAAGCTTTATGATTTTGTACCTCAGTAGCAGAAAAAGCCATAAGTGCCATCTGAGCAGGAGTTTCTTCTTCATCTGCCATGAAGCTCCAATCAAAACCTAAGCCATCAATAGCTACCATAGCTTTTGACTCAATAACCTCCTCTGTTTTGGATTTGCTTCCAAAACCTCTATTCTTGCTATCTTGCTGCGTTGGTCTTCTGCACTCTCTTGAGAAATGACCCATCATGTGACAGTTATAGCACTTTATCTTTGACTTATCAAAACCAGCAGCATCAGTGTTGCTGATTATGAGCTTCTTCCCCGTCTTGTGATAGAACTTCTTGGCTCTCATGCTAAGAAGTGAAATTTGCCATTTTAGATCCATTTCCTCTAGATCATCTTCATGGATCTCTTGTAGGTCTTCATAGTAGAGCATGGACCCATTGTTCTGACTTGTAAGAAAGGCACAACAAGTCTTTTCATCCGAAATACTTATGGTACTTCTTGATGAACTAGCAGCACCAACATCATCAACAACTTTCACCTCTTCACTTGATTTTGAGGTACTAGGAGTTGACATAAATGCCTTGTTCCCAGTATTAGAACTAGTACCTCCATTCTTCTTCAAATCTTACTCCACAATCTTGAAGTTGCTATACAAGTCCATCAGTTCCATGGTGTCTAAGTCTGGCTTGTTCTTCCAGACAACAACATGCATAACCCACTCTTCTGGTAAGCTTCTCAGAAATTTAGAGTTCAAATATTCTTGAGGCATTTCAATCCCAAGAATAGCAAGTTGGCTCACAATATTCTGAAGCCTATTAAACATGTGGTCAAGAGATTCATTGTATGTAGAGGAGAAGTTTTCAAACTGCTGCTTGAGCAGTGTCTTGTGGGTTTTCTTGGTGGCTTCATTTCCACCATACCAGGCAATAATAGCTTCAAATAATGACTTGGCATCTTTGAACTTGCTGATGTTTAGAAGTTGATCATTGGGAATGGTCATCATCAGCATGCTTCTTGCCTTCAAGTCATTTTTCTTCTTTATTCTATCTTCTGCAGATGATGGCTTTGTCTGCAGAGTTGACACTACTTTGCCTTCCACTGTTGATGTAGTGGTGGTAGGCTGGTAAGAGTCTCCATCTTCAATGATTTCCCAAAGTGCATAATCTTGCACTTGGAAATATTGCTCTATCCTCAGCCTCCACATCTCAAACTCATTCTGTTTGAGCATGGGAATCTTCGCAGCAACATTTGTCTGAATAGATTCAACGTCCATTTCTTCAGCTTCTTCTTCTAAATCAATAATATCTTCTTGACGCTCTGATACCACTTGTTAGGATTCGACACACGGTTAAGGTGGTTAAACCTTTTGTTCTTTGTGTGTATAATATATTGAGTTAATATGATTAAGTATGCGGAATCTACTTAATCACACTTAGAAGGTTATTTGTGTTATGAAAATGGAACAGTTGCGTTTGTTATTGAACAAGGAACAATGGAAGATTAACACCAAACGATTCAATATTATTAATGATAATAATACGAGTGATCTTGAAATATCACTAGGGTTACAACCTTGAATCTTATGTTCTTACAACTTGTGATATTCTTGTGTTTGTTCTATGTCTTAACAGTTATGAGTTCTAATAATAATACATTAACATCGACACATAATATCGAGACTAAGATCTTCTTTTATAGTCCAAGAAGATCTTTACAATATTGCTTAAAGTCTAATCGAACTACTTGCTAACTTATCTTGAGTGTGTCAGTACATAAGATACAACATGTATCTGTGTACACAACTTGTTAACTAAGCACATGGGGTAAGATATTATCTACCGTATATTGTTGACCAAAATACAAATAATATATTTTCATACTTATCCACTTAGCATCAGAATGTTCATTAGCAGCAGCAATGTTAACACTAGCAGCAGAATCCTTCAGCAGCAGAATGTTAAGCCTAGCAGCAGAATCTTTTATTTCTAGCAGCAGAATCAAATGTTCTAGCAGCAGGAAAAATATTAACAGCAGGAACTAAATGCACTAGCAGCAGAATCACACTTAACGTTTTTCTTTGAATAGAATCCGATATTAAACTTCTTGAATATTTAATTCACAATAGTATTTCGACCCTATTGGTGCCTGGGTATCATGAAATCCTTATCGGGATAATTCGAGAAGAACACTTTGTTTTTATGCACAAGAGAACAAAGCAAGACAGAGAGAATTGTGTGAATTCGTATGTTAGAATGAGACCAATGAACCTGTTAATAAACAGATTCTATAAGACAGTTATGAGTAGTTAAAGTTGGTTATAAACCAACCGTCACAAATGTTTTCGAACAGTCACATCGGTTGGAAAAAGGAGGGGAAAAAACGGGTAAGACATTTGGAGCTACAAAACCCTAGCAAGGGGATCTGCCCTTGACCCCGCAAGGGGCGCTGCCCCTTGACCCTGAAAGGGGGCGCCCCTGCGTCTTTGTCATGGTGGAAACACATTAGCTCAAACGAGTGTGTACTCCACACTTCCCGAACTCGTATCCGAGCATAATATGAAATCCCATTAGTCTCATAGTAAATCCTGATTACCTAAAATAGTCAATGACACTAAAATCACCAAGAAATCCCCCCCCCCATTTTAGTGTAATCCTTGACTTACTAAAATATATATAAGAATATATATAAGCATATAAAACAAACATAACGAAACAAAAAAATGCATAAATGAAAATGTCTTACGATTGAATTTTCATCTTAGTATAATACACATTTCAAATACTCAAGAATCGGGGTGTCATAACAATTGAACCCGTTAACCCATTTGAATACCAGAAGATACTATACACATAACTTTCTACAACACTCTACTTTACATACTTGACACTATACAAGCCATGTATCCTTATCCATTAATGAACATATAGGAAGTCAAGTCCAAGCTTCTTGAAGCGGCAAAACTTCATGCTCACATAAGTGGTCCTTTTAATCTTGCACCTACATTTGCAATTTTCCGAAAGAACCATTAAAAAGATGTTCTTCAACCTAACCATCACTTGTAGGTCTGAACACATACCTTGGGAAAATAAACACATGTGCTCCAATCTCTAACTATGAGCATTCCACATTGAATTCAGCTTCTAACGTTGTATTAGAAGGGAATTGGGTATCTCATAGCTAGTAGATTTAAATGGACTTTAATCCCATCCCTATCACAGACTTTATCACCAAGTCCCTAGCTAACCCCTTCGTCAATTGGTCAGCTAAATTGTGTTGGGACCAAACAAACTCTATAGATATCACACCATTCATGATTAGCTCCCTAATCATACTATGTCTAACACCCAAGTGTCTAGACTTGCCATTATATATTTGACTATAAGCTCTATCTAATGTGGCAGCACTATCACAATGGATAGAAATTGGTGCTATCGGTTTCGGCCATATGGGAATCTCATATATCAAGTTTCTTAGCCATTCTACTTCTTTACCAGCAGCAACCAAAGCTACAAACTCAGATTCCATAGTAGAACTAGTTATGCATGTTTGCTTCTTGGAAGCCCATGAAATGGCACCTCCCCCAAGAAAGAACACCTATCCACTAGTAGAAGATGAATCTTCAACATGATTTATCCAGCTAGCATCTGAATAACCTTCTAACATTGAAGGATATCCAACATAGGAAAAACCATAATTCATAGTACCTTTCAAGTACTTGAATACCCTTGTTATTGCATGCCAATGATGTCTACTAGGATTACTAGTAAACCTGCTCAATCTACCAACTGCATAAGAAATATCAGGTCTAGTGCTCGTCATAGCATACATCAAACAACCAATGGCTTTTGAGTAATCGAGCTGAGCCACAGGTTTACCTGTAATTGGCATAAGCTTCTCCACCGGATCCATGGGAGTACTCACCGGAGAACAATCTTCACAATTGAATTTCTTGAGTATTTTCTCAATATAGTGAGATTCTGTAATTACAATCCCTCTATTTTCACGTTTAATCTTAATACCAAGAATAACGTCTGCTTCTCCCATATCTTTCATGGAAGACTTTGATGACAAAAACTTCTTAGTTTTATCAACTTGATTTTGGTCAGTACCAAAGATCAACATGTCATCAACATATAGACAAATGATAACCCCATTACCGGATCCATCAAATTTGCTATATACACATTTGTCATATTGATTTAGGAGAAAACCACTTGACAACACAACCTCATCACTAACTTACACACCTTATGCTCATTACCTGGCATAACAAATCCTTCCGGTTGCTTCATATACACTTCTTCCAAATCACCATTTAAAAATGTTGTTTTGACATCCATTTGATGGATCATCAGATTTTGAATAGCTGCCACTCTAATAGTAGTGATACGAGCAACTGGTGCGTAGGTATCAAAGTAATCGATCCCTTACTTTTGTCTAAATCCTTTGATTACCAATCGAGCCTTAAACTTGTCAATTGTTCCATCGACTTTCATCTTCCTTTTGAAGATCCATTTGCAACCTAAAAGTTTGCAACCTGGTGGTAAATCATACAAGACCCATGTATTATTTTCCATAATAAAACCAATCTCATCATCAATTGCTTCTTTCCAAAAAGAAACATCTCGAGATTTCATAGCTTCATCATAGGTTCTTGGATCCTCCTCTATACTATAACAATAAGAATATTAGATTCAATTTGATCTCTTGATCCCTCAACTAAATATAGTTGAAAAACATAACCAAATAATTTAGCTTTCCTAGCTCTTTTACTTTTATGAGGTTCAGGTGTCTCACTCGGTACATCATTTGATGATGACAAATAAACCTTCGCAACACATAAAATTACAAACTTTAGCAAAAATCCAAACGACCCAAGGTTTGGGTCTGGCGCGCTGCCAACGCTCCGACGCGCCAGCAGCGCGCCAGGTTCTGTCTTGGGTCGTCACGATTTTTGAAAGTCGGTTTTCCCCTTACCCGACAAGTGTGGATCTTTCAATACAGGTATGAATATTTTATGTGCTTCATTGGGAACACTCGAAACGAGTTTTAGAATTAGAGGGATCCAAATTTACAACCTCCCATTTTTGGCAAAATGCCAACTCAAGTATTTTGATAAACGCCTCTAGCCAAGGCTTTTCTAAACCTAGTGAACTTATATATTTCACGTGACATCAAGTGAAAGTATTCATATGACCATAATCCGTGTTTACGTCTTCTCTAATCACGTAACGGGTTTACTCCCTTATTGGTCAAACTAAGTCAAAGGTCCCTTTGCGTAAACGCATCCTTTCCTGTTATGGGATATGTTTTTCAATGATGCAAAGCACTTAGCTTGTTTGCATCAAGGTGATTATTGATAACGTCGAGTCGTGAAAATTCACGTATTATGAGATTATGAATTCTTGACATTGAGTTACTTGAAACTATAAGTAACCTTTGATTTTCTCATCCAACACATAACCCATATTCATCTTTGTCAACTCTTTTCTTTCTTATATGACAAAATGATTAAGCCCTAATCAATCCTTTGATTAATCTCTACACCAAACTAATCCTCCTACCATTTCAAATTCCTCCCAAATCTTATCCACAACATTCCCTAATATTCCTTGTACTTGCATGTACTTCTTGTCCCCTACATTCTCACACCATATCTTCCAAATCTTCTCTTTACCACATTCCAATCTAACAACTAGGATTTCACCACCTCATCATCTTCTTCATCCAACCATTTATTTCAAAACAAATAAACCTTCCTCACAAACCACCTCACTTCTCATCTCCAACATTCTAAATTCAAATTTTGAATCCAAGGAAAAGGCTCCCCATCACTTCAACATCATCTCCTTACAACTCACTCTCTTACACTCTCATCCTCATTTTCAAATTCAAAATACACACACTTCCCTCGCAACCCTTTCCTTCCCTCACACACTAGCCAACTCATTTCATCACATGCTTATTTCAAATTTGAATCTCTCACACAGGCTCCCCATCACATCTATTTCACATCCAATCCAACTCATACACAACCTTATCTCCTCACTCTCCTCTCACACTTCAAATTCAAATTTGAATTTCAAACCAAGGCTCCTTTCCATCACATCACTCCAACTCATCCAAATTCATCTCAACCCTTCATCTCACCCTCCTCTCCAAGTTTAGCATATCCTTCGAATATTCCTTTCTTAACTCAACCATGCTTGCTCATCCAACTCAACCATACTTCTCTCTTAACCCAACCTCACTCTATCACTTCCCTCTCACACATTTGAATTTCAAATTCAAATCTTCCCTCTCTCTCTATCTCAAACATACACACTTTCTTTCCAAGCAAAGGAATATACCATGGCATATTCTTTCTCTCTTTTATATGCCATGTGAGGAATACCCAAACTACCCCTATCCAATTATCCCTTCTATTCTTCTCTCTTTGATAATTGGTTTCACTTAAATACTTCACAAAATATTTTTACAAAATGGATATTGGAGTTGGTAGACCTTGAGGATGAATAATGTAAAGGTCTAAATGTGTTAAGCACAATTGGGGGTTTAGCAAGGTTGGGTATTTAAAAGACCAAAACCCAAAAGAGAAAACACTAGACATACTGGCGCGTCGCTGGCGCTCCGACACGCCAACAGCGCGCCAGACTCTGAATTTGTTTTCTCACTTTTTGTCTTGGCCTATAAATACCCCACCTTGGCTCTTGTATTCCTCACCCCTTGCCATTATTCTTTCTCTCTAAATTCTTTTCTCTCAATCATCTAATTCTATCTTGTGTTCTTAATCTTTCAAATAACATTATTTGAAAGAACACATCTCCTTGCAAGGGAAGAATCACAAGAACCTAATCCACTCTTGTGATTGTGTCGAGGGTCTTCTTATCTATACCCTTTCTATTACAATCGAGTCTCTAGGTTAGGTTAGGGCTTGATTGAACATTCAAACATTTATTCATTCGATTTGGTTGTAAGGGAAGTCTTGTGTCGAGGTGACCAATCCTAGATCATTGGGGATCTAGTTGGGGTTTGTTACTTCCGGTGGGAAGTCTTTGTGGTCTTTGTGGTCTTAGTGGGTTGTTGAATCACGAGATTCTTTTGGGTGGTTTCCGAGGGTGGAATACCGTTGGGAGTAGCTCTTCTTTGTGAGCGCAGATCTTAGTGCATGTCGGTGGAGTGAAGTTGTAACGGTTTATAGTCCACTGAAAGGATTATACTTAGTGAATAGTATCGGTGTCATGGATTCGCAACTGAACGTACGGATGGTATAAACCCCCCATCCCGAACCAATATATATCGTGGTGTTCTTTACTTGCTTTATATACAAAGGTTGTACTTGTGATTGAGCTTGTTGTTACACAATCACAAACTTGTCTTTGAGGCTTGAACGTTTTTAAACATATAAAAGGCCGAAAAGTCCGTATTCACCCCCCTCTACGGTTCTACAATTGGTATCAGAGAGGTATACGCAAGTTTTCAAGTGTTAAAACCTTCACCTGAAGGCGTTTTAAAGTCAAAACTTCTTTTCCAAAAGATTTGAAATCCTTAAGTCAAATTTTGGAAAGGTAGAGTATTTGATCCATGGCTCAAGAGAACCTAATGCTCTTTGGGGAGAATACTATTGATTATGAAGACCTATGTAAGAAGAATCTGAAGATTCATTTTGAAGACACTTGGAGCTATAGCAATTATGATGATAATGAAGAAAGAAACGAATCATGTCTTATGGCGTTTAAATCTCAAGAGGTACATCTAAAACCCTTTAGTTCAAATAAAACATTAAATGCTAATGACATACAAAATGATAATTTTGAACTCACAGAAAAAATAATGATTGGATTAAAGAGATAAAAGCTTTACTTAGAGAGAAACGTATTTTACAACAAGAAACAAACAAACTCTCTAGTAGAGCAAAAGAGCTTGAACTTGAAATTAAGAACATCAAAACCAAAGAGGAGGTTGAACCATGCTTATGTTGTGAAAAACTTACACATGTAGTTTACTCTTTGAATAATGATATATTTAAACTTCAAGATGAAGCTATCAGTTTTTCAAAATGTAAGAAAAATTGCATCAATTTAGAAAATGAGTCTTTGCCCCAAGATAAGGAAGATATTTGACGTTTTAAAACAGTAAAAATCACTTTCAAAAGTTTAGAGAAACCAAAAGTGTTCACTAAAGAAAATCAAAATAAGAAACCGGGAACTTCAAGACCTAACGCGCTGGCTGACGCGCCGACACACCAGCAGCGCGCCAGGCTCGGTAATAAAAATGGCGATTTATCTTGTTTTCGTTCTAAACCTATAATTGCTCAAACACATGTGTCGAATTCTTATGGTATTCAAGTACCAACTTTAAGTGTTAAAGAAATGAAACAATTTTACAAACCAATTACACATGATGGACATTGTTGATCCCAAACATAGATCGATTGAGCTTGCATTAGAAACTTTGAAGAATGTCAAAGAGTATGCTGAATCTACTCTTGAACACTTAGAAGAATATCAATGTAACAGTAAACGATGAAACAGTAAACTGTATTGAACACAATATCACCAAAACGCTTCAATATTATTAGCTCGATAATACGAGTACTCTATGTAGTACTAGGGTTTACAACCTTGAAGCTATATCAAAAACATACGTCTAAAACATCTAACCTATAACCTCCTTTTATAGACTAAGGAGTCCTTTACAAGATAACTACAAATCTTGTAGAATATACAGATAAATCTAAACATATAGAATATACACAGAATATCTTTTAAACTTATCACATTACACGTCTTTATCCCATAGCAGTATCAATCTTCATCAACAATCTTCAATAGTACAAAGTTAGTCTGACAGTACTAAATTTTACTCTAGCAGTACAAACTTGATTAGTACTATTGGTTGTAATCTTCAGCAGTTTCATCTTTGGCTTGAGAATACTAACTTAGCTTGGCAGTACTAAGTGTATAGGCTTGTAATTCCCAAAAATCCTCCCCTAAACTTGTGATTTACCTCCAAATCATCAAGTTTCTTGAATTACATCTTTGACCTTGAGAGGATTCTTCCAAACACTTCATCTTCTCTTCAGCCTGCATGAAGATCTTTCTTAGCAATTCCCTTGCCATCTCAGTCTCTTCTTCCACTGTTAATTTTACAGATAACATCACAGTTAAAGCACCTTTTGACAATGGGTAATCCTTCTCCACTAGCATATATATATCAACTCCAGCTTTTGTAGACACATGGTGAACTCCACATGTATCAAATAACCTCTTCAATTCTACCCATAGCATTCTTTCTTTGTTGTCTGTTGGTTCTGCTGAGCTGAATTTTTCTTTGACCAAACTCCATAGCTTCACCAGATCTTCTCTGTCAAATGCCTTGAGCATATCATCAAAGTGTTGATATATCTCAGTATGATCTCCAACCCTGATGATCTTCCAACTCTTTATCCTCCCATCTTCTTGAACTTCCCAATCAATAATAGGATACTTAGCCTGTAGGGCTTCCACATTCATTCCTTCTTCAGGAATAACAATCATCATTTGTTGAAGCTGTTATTCAGTCAATTCTTCTTCTTCTTGTTGTTCTTCAGCTGAGGGTAGATCTTCATTGATTTTCTGCTTCTTAGAAGATTCTGATTCCAAAGAAATTCCAGCTCTTTTTCTTATATGTTCTTCTTCTTCTGTATCCATAGGGATAAAAGCTTGAACTTTCTTGTAGGCCTTGCTATATAGATCTGCAATCTCTTCATATGGTCTGCCTTTTAGTTGACTAATAGTCCAATGATCTTGATTTTTGAGATATTCCTTCATATACTTCATCATCTCTGCATGAGTTGGAGGTTTGTTCTTCCTAGCAGCTGCTTTCTTTGCACTCTGACTTTTTCTAATAACTTCAAGCTAATCATTCAGGGCATTTTTTCTTTCTTCTGCATTGATGGTTGCCCTGTCTTCTTCATAAATCTTCTGATCTAACAACACATCATCTTCTTCTTGTGTTGATCTTTCTGCATCTTTACTTTCAACAATTTCTTTTGCAAGCCTTTGGTCTTCAAGAAATTGTGCAATCTTCTGTTCTTCCACCAATCTAGCTTGTTCTTCATCATGAACCCTTTGAGCAATATCTGCATCAAAACTTATCTGAGCTTGAACTCTCTCTTTGAACTTCTTTGGTTACTCAGACTCTATCATGATGCTCTTTCCCTTATCTGCAGCACTGGCAGTACTAACTGATGCATCAGCAGTACTAATAGATTCATCGGCAGTACTAACATCTTCTTGAGCTGTAGGAGCAGTATCAACACCTGTTTCACCCATACCAGTATCAAGCCTCCCCTGAATGTCTGCATCTTCTTCTACCAGTGTGATGTTTGGATGTTCATTTATTTCAGCAATTTTCCTCCCCTTTTTGGAAGGATCCTCCAAATCATCATCTGAATCTTCTTCTGAACTGTCAGACTCCACAATGTTTGCCCTCCTTTTTGCTTTACTGGCCTTGAGTTTTTGCTGCAACTTCTTCACTTTATGAATCAACTTGGTATAAGCAACACCATAAAGTTTCTTTGTCTCTTTCAATTCTTTCTCCAAGCCAGTGACCCTTGCTGTCAGTTGCGTACAAATTTCCATCAATTTTTTGAGTGTCAGACTGCCCTCATCACTTCTAAGTGTGTTAACTCTTGGGAGAGGTGAATCATGGGGCATGTCCCCCATTGTATCTTGGTGGATGGGGTTTCCATCATCTGAATCAAGCTCATGAGAACTTGACGCATTAGATGTTGCCAATGGTTGTCAACTTATCAATGTTACCACTGGCCTTCCCAGCTTCTAAGCCAGAGGCAGTAGTGGTAGCCCTCACCATTCTGTCAAAGACAGCCTCATCTGCTACATTGGGATAAGTAGGAGATCTGGGCTGAGGAACCACAGATTCTTTATTGATTATCCTCTTATATGTTTGAATGATTTGTGGTTGTGAGGAAGATGGAGCACTGATGGGTGTGTGACGGGACTCAACTGGGAGAGTTGATCCTTCACCCTGAATGTTTTTGTAGCAACCTGTAAAATTTCCAAGTAATTTGTAAATGTTAATCAAGTATTATCTATCATTACAGTTCATCTAACCATTTTTACGAGCAATTTAAATTTTTTGTTTATTATACTACCATAAATCAAACGTTGTTACGTGATTCACAATACTTTGGAACGAGCTCACACACGCACCACGATGAACCAATACACGAATAAAAACCAAACGGATCCGTATTACTTATTTCTTAGCCCAACAGGCTAACCAAGCCCACTACTATTCAAGCCCATAATTCATTTTTCTTTTATTCCATGCGAGCCAACCCTCATTCACTTGGCCTTGATATTTTGATTATTTGACACACAAGCCATGCCACATTTTATATGGTTCGAATCACCACACTTCAAGGATTCATGAATGACAAGCCATACTATTTGATTCAAGCGTTTACTATTAAAACGAACCTCAAAGCTAGCTCCATTCGACACATGAACAAACACATTCGAGTGTTAATCCAAATCAACAAAACCTATATTTACCTAATACATTTGATCGAGACCTACTCAAGAGAGTTTTATAAACCTCACCACATGTTCCTTAAATTATTTGGTCACGTTACAAGTCGTATGGACTATAAGCATGTCGAAGCATATATTGAACAAGCCACTTGATTTTCCTTTCTCTAAACCGAAGCTCACTCACGCACACCTCTTTTAATTAGAAACACTCAAGTGCCTAGCCTATTTTGATTCCCCAATCACTTATCTAATCCTCTCGGCATCACTTCATCCCAACTTGTGTGTATAATATAAACTATATACTAGTTCCATGCATATCACTATATACGTATACTATCACACACTTATTCATTCACAAATAAATATCACACAAATATTTCCTAAGTGTTTTCTCTCTAACCGAGTCCATTCAAGAAGCAAGAGCCAAGTTCCAAGGTGTTCATTCCATTTTCCAACTCGTAAACCATTGATCTCGATTCTTTCGTGGGTGTTTAGACGAGCTACGTGCAAAACCCTCGATCCCTAGTCCTATTTCGACATCCTCACCCCCCTTTGTTGGTGTAGTAAGTCACTCGACACCTTTTCAATACATACACATGATTTTCATAAGTTCATGTACACTTATATCTCATTCGTATCATTTACTAGCTTTCTATTTATATTTTCGATCTCTCGTTATTCATTTTATGAATAAATTTGACATCCTATATCTATGGATGGCTATACATGAAGTGGAATAATCATTCGTATCTAATAACAATATTTAATAAGCTTTCGAGGACCATTTTGTAACCATGTTGAATATCAAACGTAATAAAGTCATATAATCATATTGGACCACTTGATGTTGTCGACTAGAAAATGATCCATAAAATCAATTTTAAACGTGTAACCTATCGAACTAACAACTCAACCCATTTCTTCATAACCTAAACTAATAAGCAGTCTCAATAAGCTCCCTTGATAAGCTCATGAAATACCTTATCGAGCCTATAAGCTAAGACCCTCGAAACAGTTTTAAATCCTTAAAGGTTATCGAGTGGGCCTTAAAGCCCACTAAGCTCAAAATAAGCACTTCGCTAATAAGCAGTCCATAAGCAGATTTGATAAGTTAAAAGTAACATATTTTGAGCCCATAATCAAGCCCAATCGATTCGAAACCCATTGGACCCTTAAAACCTTAACGGGCCTGTTTTAATTTCCTTAAAGCCAAATAACTTAAAAATAAACTATTTTATTAACTTAAATAAGCTGTTTGAGACTTATGTAATTCTCGGAAATGTTAAAATCTAAGATTTGTGATTTTTGGACTATAAATGCAAATATTATGCAAATCGGGTTAAAAGTGTAAACTTTCACATAAATTAGTGTCAAACTGTCATTCTAATAAATTAAGGGTAGAAAGTGAATATACAGTTACCAGGAGTGTTAAAATGTCATATTTGGATAATATGGACCAAAAATGTAAATATAATATAACCTTGGACTAAAAATGTAAAAGTCTCAACGTTAGGGTTAAAAGTGTAAATTTCATATAACTTGGAGGATCTTTCAGTAACTTTATTCCTATATATATTCCCACTAATGTTTTATACATTTTTATCATGAAAAGGCATTTATACATTTTGTAAGATTTATTTAAAGACGATACGCATATATATATTTATATAACGAAACTTTTCACTATAACATAACTTATCATCCACCAACTTTTGAAGAGACGATATCTACGGATTCAATAAACATAAAAACAAGATAATATTATTTTTGAACTTTAAGCATTTTATGCATATCAACCATCATCATCACAAACCATTTCGTTATCCAATACTACTTCCACAATCATTATTCGCATTAAGCCAAGCTTAAACTATCAAAATCTCAGACTTCCCTATTGTTCAGGTCGTGTGTTGGAGCCGTTCCCATATTACATTTGACGCCACATTATCTTTGTCAACTACTGCCGAGGTGAGCTCATAGTCCCACTTTTATCTTTTATATTTTCAACTCGTGGGGAGATACATGCTATAAAACAGAACACAAGTATTTTTTGTATGCTATACCTGATTGATATTGCCTAAGTTACCACTATTGCCAAAAGCCCCTCACATCATGAACTATTAATCACTTACGAGTGAACGCGAATTTAGTGAATAGATCTATTGGAGGCTGACTGCCTATTTGAACTAGCCAGAAGATGGCCTTAGTTGCTAGCCGGACTAGTCAAATGCACTTTATTTGAAGGAAATATGAAGATGGCAATCTCCTACACGAGGGCCACATAGTTACACCATTTCGGTGGTGTATTCATATCATTTCGATGATACTTGTAAGGTTTGCGTGTCATGAGACTTAGGGCAATATATCGAACTGCAATATTACTGTTTCCACTATGATTGTGTTTCTATGCAATTATACAAATTGAGACTTGTGTTCCAACTGGTTACTATATACAAACACTATGGATTCACTCAACAATTTTTCTTTTGACTTTTTAGCATGTTTATCTCAGGTAATTAACGGAGCATTCGAGGTACAGAGTGGGCAAATAAACTGATGGTTTTTGGTGTCAAATAAATTCTATCATTCATTTCAAACTATCATATCTTTTATGAGATATTAAACATTGTAATCCTTTTTGTACTTGAGTTATTAAGTGAATGATAATAACTTTCAAAACACCTCTTTTGAGTCATTTTCTATGATTATGACTGTGATCCTTCCAGTAATACCCAATTAGTCTTCCCCTGTTAAGTGTAAATTTAGGGGGTGTTACAGATTGGCATCAGAGCCATGGTTATAGAGAATCGAGTGTATTTTAAACACTGGACTATAACTATGCTTTCAAAATGGACTATTTTACACCATACCACCTTACGCCCTTCGTGCCTATATGTTTACAAGACCGTGTATAGAGTGTTGCTTAACAGATTATTTCATATCAACTTTTATATACTTGATTCTATATTGATGACTTACATTTACTACTTTCGGGGATATTACAGTACCATGTCTTCAGCTTCTCACCTTAGCACTTTACCATTTGACGTGGAGTCCGAGGATACTCTATCGTCCATCACCTCACCAGTATTTTCTAGTACCTCGACTACTACAGTGTCGAATGTCGCATCGGATGAAACGGAGCCCTTCGAGGAGGGTGAAGTTGTTTCTACCCCACCCATGACACCTGTTGCACCAGGTAACCTAAACTCACCCCTATCAGAGGACCCTTACGTACAAGCTAGACGGGCATATATTTCACCACCTCTCCCGGAGAACCTTCCAGCTTCTCCTACCTACACCCCACTATCATATGATCAGTACATGCAGTCGCAGCAGTGGCTACCTGCATCTGAGGCAGAGACTCCTCAACCTACACCACCACCCCCACCTGCACCGGTATTCCGACGCAGACGAGTCAGAATCCTACAACCGTATGAGCCTGAGCCTTTTATGAGACCATTCAGGAGCCACCCAAATGGTCCCATCAGGATGCACACTCCTCGCAAGAGGGTACGATTACCAGTGGTTTCGATTATACCACCATCACCACCTCTATCCCCAACATACCATTAGATATGATCAGGATGACACTACCATTATCTCCTGAGCACTCCATGCCACCACTACTATCATCACCCCCTCCACCTTCAGTCAGACCCGACTATCTGTTTAACCTACTTACTCAGTCATACCCGTTCGCACCTCATCATCGGGAGCCGACACCTGAGGAGGACTTACCCCCTCAAAATCGGGCCCGCATAGCAGATCCAAGTGATTCATCTTCCTTATCATTACTGTTCCCTCCAGGCTTTACCCCTCCAGCTCGATTCTTCGAGACTGGGGAGAGCTCCAGGGCAGCAGCTACCCGAACACCTACTTCCTCCACTATCATGACGCGACTGGAGCGTCATGAGGAGCAGATTGACACACTATTGTGCTTCGTTGATAGGGTATCCCTCGACCGCCCCGAGACGGTCGATGGCACTATACATGACCTCGTGACAGAGAGGATGGACCTACAGGATGGTTTGACGAGGATTTAGACAGAGATGGTTGAGACACGCTCTCAGATGACGGTCTTTCAGCGGGAAAGACAGAGACAGATCGAAGAGGTTCTGCAAGCTCGCCGCAGGGCCGCTACACTAGAGAGCCTCATCGAGGACATGCAGGTTAGGCAGCAGGCAGATATACAGAGACTTCTGGACCAGATCACAATGAGACATCCAGTAGTTAGACATATAGTACATCAGTTATAGTTTTGAGGCATCTTAGCCTACCGCATGTGGCATTAATAAAGGAGCTTGTATCGTTTTGTTTTGTAACACAACTAATCAAGTTATTAATATATGTTGTTGGTTATGGATTTACTATATATTGATGTTGATTTATGTTACCGTGGTTGTTCATGTGTATTGTAATTGTATTCAGACATGTCGTGATGTTATTTATGATTGTTATGGTTCTTTGTATGTTATAACTGGGCTACAATCATAGACTTTTAATAATGAAAATTTTGGATGAAACTTGATGAATGTTGAGAAAGTTGCTGAACTTCAGCCTTTGTAGATGATGAATCAGTTTGTTCCTTAGCAATCCTATACCAAGAGTTGATCATTTACTTACGATAGTACCCGGACATGTCATGATTTTATGATTCTCAGTTGGTTGTGATTTCACATTATGACAGTATTGTTATGACTTGTATGCAATTACCTTGCTACTCGTATTATTCTAACATGGTCATTATGTGGATTCTAAATCTGTGTTTTCTTGTGTTATTGATAGAAGTATGGCTCGCACAAGAAAAGAAACTACGACACCAACACCAGCCATGACTCCCGCAGCTATCCAGAAACTGGTAGCCGACAGCGTTGCTGCAGCTCTCGAAACTCAACCGGCTACAATAGCTCGTTCGAGTAGCAACAACAGAGCAACGGGCGAAAGCGAGACAGCTGCATCTCGTAAATGTACCTACAAGGATTTCATGAGTTGCAAGCCAACTTACTTTAAGGGTTCAGAAGGAGTGACTGAACTTGCTCAGTGGTTTAAGCGTACTGAAATGGTCTTCATGAGAAGCAGTTGTCCTGACAACTGCAAAGTCACCTATGCCACAGGGACTCTTCTGGAAGATGCACTATCATGGTGGAATGCTACCGCCCAAACCATGGGTATTGAGGAAGCGTATCAGATTACCTGGGCCGAATTGAAACAGAAAATGCTAAAGAAGTACTGCCCACGTACTGAAATTAGGAAACTGGAAGAGGAATTCCACCAGTTGGTTGTAAAAGGGAACGATATAAAAACTTATAATAGGAGGTTCCAAGAACTTGTTGCACTGTGCCCAACCATGGTGCCAGATCTTGAAAATATGTTGGAAAATTACGTCGAGGGACTGCCTCGAAGCATTGAGGGAAATGTCACCTCCTCAAAACCACCAACTCTTGAAGAAGCCATCACCATTGCACAAAGACTACTAGACCGGGAAATTAAACGGCGTTCTACATCCGGGAACAATGATCATAAGCGAAAGTTGGATGATCGAGGAACCACTACTCACAACAACAACAGGTACAACAACAGCAACAACCGTAACCGTAATTATCAGCAAAATTGCAACAACTACCACCACCAACAAAATCGCAGGCAGGAAGCTGCCAGGGCTTATGTTGATGCACCAACTGACAGAAAAGGTTATACCTGAACACTATCCCCATGTAACCAATGCAAAATGCATCACACTGGGCCTTGTCCTGCCAAATGCGGAAAGTGCCAAAAAGCAGGCCACATAACTAGTGACTGCAGGGCCACTGGTGCGAATTTACAACCGATAGCAATAGTGTGCCACGGGTGTGGCGAGAAGGGGCACTACATGAACCACTGCCCAAGACAGAATACTAATCAGAACAACGCTGCTCGTGGGAGAGCATATGTACTAGGTGACGAAAATGCACCGCATGACCCTGGCATAGTCACGGGTACATTCTTACTTAACCAACATAGTGCTAAAATATTATTTTATTCTGGAGCAGATAAGAACTTTGTGTCTACTTTATTTGCTTCTCTACTTAACATTAAACCAATAGAACTAGACACTACATATGAAATTGAAATAGCTAACGGGAACCTAATAGGCACTAATACGGTAATCCAAGGTTGCACCCTAGCCTTACTAAACAAACCTTTTCCCATCGAGCTCATGCCTATTCAACTTGGTAGTTTTGACGTCGTCGTTGGCATGGATTGGTTATCCAAGCACCATGCTAGAATCATCTGTGACGAGAAATTCGTCCAAATTCCACTCAATGGTGAAACTCTTATTGTTCGTGGCGATCAAAGTAGAACTCGACTTAGCATTATCTCGTATATCATGAAAGTGAAGTATATGAACAAGGGATGTCACGTGTTTTTGGTTCAAGTGACAGAAAATGAATCAAAAGAGAAACGACTTGAAGATGTGTCAGTCGTCAAATATTTTTTTGAAGTGTTTCCGGAGGATATGCCCGGTATTCCACCCGTCCGACAAGTAGAATTTCAGATCGATTTAGTGCCTAGGGCGGCACCAGTAGCAAAAGCACCCTATAGGTTGGCACCATCTGAAATGAAAGAGTTATCTGAGCAATTGAAAGAGCTATCAGATAAGGGGTTCATCCGACCGAGTTCATCACCTTGGGGAGCTCCGGTCTTATTTGTCAAGAAGAAAGACGGAACGTTTCGAATGTGTATTGATTATAGGGAGTTGAGCAAACTCACCGTGAAGAATCGATATCCATTACCCAGGATCGATGATTTGTTTGATCAGTTACAAGGATCGAGTGTCTACTCGAAAATTGATCTGAGGTCGGGATATCATTAGCTGAGAGTCCGAGAAGAAGACATTCCCAAAATAGCTTTCAGAACGCGGTACGAACATTATGAATTTCAGGTGATGCCATTTGGTCTAACCAATGCACCTGCAGTGTTTATGGACTTGATGAACTGAGTATGCAAACCATACTTAGACAAATTCGTGATCGTGTTCATAGACGATATTTTAATCTAATCTCGCAACAAGGAAGAACATGCCAAACATTTGAGAACCATCTTAGAGTTACTCAAAGAGGAAAAGTTGTATGCGAAGTTCTCCAAATGTGACTTTTGGATTCCAACTGTACAATTTCTTGGGCATGTTATCAACAGTCAAGGTATCGATGTAGACACTGCCAAGATTGAGGCGGTTAAAGAATTGGCATCTCCTACAAACCCAACAGAGATACGCCAATTTTTAGGTCCCGCCGGTTACGACAGAAGATTCATAGAAGATTTCTCAAAAATCGTCAAGCCTTTGACAGAACTGACCCAGAAGAACAAGAAGTATATCTGGGAAGAAAAAGAAGAGTTAGCTTTCCAACTCTTGAAACAAAGACTTTGTGAAGCACCAATCTTAGCGCTACCCGAAGGAAGTGAAGACTTCGTAGTGTATTTTGATGTGTCACACCACGGCTTAGGCGCAATACTGATGCAAAGGAGCAAAGTAATAGCCTATGCTTCTCGACAACTCAAAAAGAACGAAGAAAACTGTACCACTCATGATCTAGAATTAGGAGCAGTAGTCTTTTCTCTTAAGATATGGAGACATTACTTGTACGGCACCAAGTGCACGATTTTCACCGATCACAAAAGTCTTCAACACATCCTAGAGCAAAAGGAGTTGAACATGAGATAGCGCCGATGGTTAGAGTTACTCAACGACTATGATTGTGAAATTCGCTATCACCCAGGGAAAGCAAACGTTGTGGCTGATGCCTTGAGCATAAAGGAGCGAATTAAACCTCTCAGAGTCCGATCTCTAGGAATGACCATTTGTTCACCCCTTCCATCACAGATCCTCAAAGCTCAATCTGAAGCTCTCAGAGAAGAGAACAGACCCAGTGAAAGAATTCACGGTATGCCAGAAAATGATAATGGTTTTGTGAAAAGATAAGACGGAATACATTGTTTCAAAGAAAAAAGTTGGGTTCCACTCTGCGGGGTTATACGTGACCTCATTATGCATGAATCCTACAAATCCAAGTACTCCATTCACCCAGGTTCTAACAAGATGTATCAGGACCTCAAGAAACTTAATTGGTGGCTAAACATGAAGGCCGACATCGCCGAGTATGTTGGGAAATGTTTGACATACTCAAGAGTCAAGGTGGAATGTCAAAAGCCGTCAGGATTGCTTATACAACCCGAACTTCCAGTATGGAAATGGGAACGAATTACTATGGACTTTATCACCAAATTACCACGGACGTCAACTGGATTGGACACCATCTGGGTCATCATTGATCGTCTCACCAAGTCCGCTCATTTCCTATCAATCAAGGAAACTGACGAAATGAGTACTCTCACATAGTTGTATCTGAAGGAAATAGTATCCCGACATGGAGTGCCAATCTCCATTATTTCAGATAGAGATAGCTGATTCACTTCTAGATTTTGACAGACTCTGCAAAAAGCTCTTGGTACCCGTTTAGATATGAGCACCGCATATCACCCTCAGACTGATGGGCAAAGCGAAAGGACAATCCAAACCTTAGAGGACATGCTTCGGGCATGTGTAATTGACTTTGAAAAAGGTTGGGACAAGCACTTGCCATTGGCAGAATTCTCGTACAACAACAGCTATCACGCCAGTTTCAAGGCAGCACCGTTTGAAGCACTTTATGGCCGAAAGTGCAGATCACCTGTTTGTTAGGCTGAAGTGGGAGATGTACAACTCACAGGACCTGAACTTATTCACGAGACAACGAAAAAGATATTTAAGATCAGACAAGGACTGCAAGCCGCAAGAGACAGACAAAAGAGTTACGCCGATGTAAGCGAAAACCGATGGAATTCCTGGTTGGAGACAGAGTTATGTTAAATGTTTCTCCGTGGAAAGGAATGGTACGCTTCAGAAAGCGTGGAAAGTTAAACCCTATGTACATTGGACCATTCAAAATCCTGGAAAGGATTGGTCCAGTGGCATATAAACTTGAGCTCCCAGAGGAAGTTAGCAGAGTACACAATACATTTCACGTGTCAAACTTAAAGAAATGCCTGTCATATGAATCTCTTGTCATCCCAATGAAAGAGATCCGACTTAATGACAAACTCGTATTTACAGAAGAACTGGTGGAAATTATAGACAAAGAGGTAAAACAGTTGAAGCAAAACCGTATCCCCATTTTCAAGGTTCGATGGAACTCTAAACGAGGACCAGAATATACTTGGGAGCGTGAGGACCAAATTCGCGACAAATACCCACATTTATTTCCATATACAACCCTGACAACTACCTTAGACTTAAATTTCAGGACAAAATTCTGATTGACGGGTAGGTACGGTAGCAACCTGTAAAATTTCTCAGTAATTTGTAAATGTTAATCAAGTATTAATCTATCATTACAGTTCATCTAACCATTTTTACGAGGAAAATTTAAAATTTTTGTTTATTATACTACCATGAATCAAACGTTGTTACGTGATTCACAATACTTTGGAACGAGCTCACACAAGCACCACGACGATCCAATACACGAATAAAAAACAAACGGATCCGTATTACTTATTTCTCAGCCCAACAGGCTAACCAATCCCACTACTATTCAAGCCCATAATTCATTTTTCTTTTATTCCATACGAGCCAACCTTCATTTACTTGGCCTTGATATTTTGATTATTCGACACACAAGCCATGCCACATTTTATATGGTTCGAATCACCACACTTCAAGGATTCATGAATGACAAGCCATACTATTTGATTCGAGCGTTTACTATTAAAACGAACGTCAAAGCTAGCTCCATTCGACACATGAACAAACACATCCGAGTGTTAATCCAAATCAATAAAACCTATATTTAACTAAGACATTTGATCGAGACCTAGTCAAGAGAGTTTTATAAACCTCACCACATGTTCCTTAAATTATTTGGTCATGTTACAAGTCGTATGGACTATAAGCATGTCGAAACATATATTGAACAAGCCACTTGATTCTCCTTTCTCTAAACCGAAGCTCACTCATACACACCTCTCTTAATTAGAACCACTCAAGTGCCTAGCCTATTTTGATTCCCCAATCCCTTATCTAATCCTCTCGGCATCACTTCATCCCAACTTGTGTGTATAATATAAACTATATACTAGTTCCATGCATATCACTATATACTTATACTATGACACACTCATTCATTCACAAAAAAAAATATCACACAAATATTTCCTAAGTGTTTTCTCTCTAACCGAGTCCATTCAAGAAGCAAGAGCCAAGTTCCTAGGTGTTCATTCCATTTTCCAAATCGTAAACCATTGATCTCGATTCTTTCGTGGGTGTTTAGACGAGCTAAGTGCAAAACCCTCGATCCCTAGTCCTATTTTGACATCCTCACCACCCTTTGTTGGTGTAGTAAGTCACTCGACACCTTTTCTATACATACACATGATTTTCATAAGTTCACGCACACTTATATCCCATTCGTATCATTTACTAGCTTTCTATTTATATTTTCGATTTCTCGTTAATCATTTTATGTATAAATTTGACCTCCTATATCTATGGATGGCTATACATGAAGTGGAATAATCATTCGTATCTAATAACAACATTCAATAAGCTATCGAGACCCATTTTGTAACCATGTTGAATATCGAACGTAATAAAGTCATATAATCATATTGGACCACTTGATGTTGTCGACTAGAAAACGATCCATAAAATCATTTCTAAACGTGTAACCTATCGAACTAACAACTCAACCCATTTCTCCATAACCTAAACTAATAAGCAGTATCAATAAACTCCCTTGATAAGCTCATGAAATACCTTATCGAGCCTATAAGCTAAGACCCTCGAAACAGTTTTAAATCCTTAAAGGTTATCGAATGGGCCTTAAAGCCCACTAACCTCAAAATAAGCACTTCGCTAATAGCAGTCCGTAAGCAGATTTGATAAGTTAAAAGTAACATATTTTGAGCCCATAATCAAGCCTAATCGATTTGAAACCCATTGGACCCTTAAACCCTTAACGAGCCTGTTTTATTTTCCTTAAAGCCCAATAACTTAAAAATATGCTCTTTTCATGTAATAAGCTGTTTTATAAACTTAAATAAGTTGTTTGAGACTTATGTAATTCTCGAAAATATTAAAATCTAAGATTTGTGATTTTTGGACTATAAATGCAAATATTATGCAAATCGGGTTAAAAGTGTAAACTTTTACATAAGTTAGTGTCAAACTGTCATTCTGATAAATTAAGAGTAGAAAGTGAATATACAGTAACCAGGAGTGTTAAAATGTCATATTTGGATAATATGGACCAAAAATGTAAATATAATATAACCTTGGACTAAAAATGTAAAAGTCTCACCGTTAGGGTTAAAAGTGTAAATTTCATATAACTTGGAGGATCTTTCAGTAACTTTATTCCTATATATATTCCCACTAATGTTTTATACATTTTTATCATGAAAAGGCATTTATACATTTCGTAAGATTTATTTAAAGACGATATGCATATATATATTTATATAACGAAACTTTTCACTATAACATAACTTATCATCCACCAACTTTTGAAGAGACGATATCTACGGATTCAATAAACATAAAAACAAGATAATATTATATATAATATTATTTTTGAACTTTAAGCATTTTATGCATATCAACCATCATCATCACAAACCATTTCGTTATCCAATACTACTTCCACAATCATTATTCGCATTAAGCCAAGCTTAAACTATCAAAATCTCAGACTTCCCTATTGTTCAGGTCGTGTGTTGGAGTCGTTCCCATATTACATTTGACGCCACATTATCTTTGTCAACTACTGCCGAGGTGAGCTCATAGTCCCACTTTTATCTTTTATATTTTCAACTCGTGGGGAGATACATGCTATAAAACAGAACACAAGTATTTTTTGTATGCTATGCCTAATTGATACTGCCTAAGTTACCACTATTGCCAAAATCCCCTCACATCATGAACTATTAATCACTTACGAGTGAACGCGAATTTAGTGAATAGATCTATTGGAGGCTGACTGCCTATTTGAACTAGCCAGAAGATGGCCTTAGTTGCTAGCCGGACTAGTCAAATGCACTTTATTTGAAGAAAATAGGTAGATGGCAATCTCCTACACGAGGGCCACATACTTACACCATTTCGGTGGTGTATTCATATCATTTTGATGATACTCGTTAAGGTTTGTGTGTCATGAGACTTAGGGCAATATATCGAACTGCAATATTACTGTTTCCACTATGATTGTGTTTCTATGCAATTATACAAATTGTGACTTGTGTTCAAACTGATTACTATATACAAACACTATGGACTCACTCAACAATTTTGTTGACTTTTTGGCATGTTTATCTCATGTAATTAACGGAGCATTCGAGGCACGGAGTGGGCAAATAAACTGATGGTTTTTTGTGTCAAATAAATTCTATCATTCATTTTAAACAATCATATCTTTTGTGAGATATTAAACATTGGAATTCTTTTTGTACTTGAATTATTAAGTGAATGATAATAACTTTCAAAACGCCTCTTTTGAGTCGTTTTCTATGATTATGACTGTGATCCTTCCAGTAATACCCCAATGAGTCTTCCGCTGTTAAGTTGAAATTTAGGGGGTGTTACAGCTTTGCACAAGCATTTCTGGAAAAAGTGGTACTTCTATCCCATTATAGCCCTTAGAAGCCATCCTCATATTACTAAAAAAATTTTGAGTAAGGCAAGGAGTTGGATAAACAATTTTGTGAGATAGAAGCACATTTTTGTGTTTGTTCAAAAACATTTGAATAAACCTTAGATACATTAAAAACTTGTATTTTCTATCCAAGTTTTTCATCATACCATCAAAAATCAGTTTTGAAAAGTTAAAAGTCCTATTTGTTGCTAAATAAATTAGAGCAGTTGCAATATTGCTTCTGAATTGCTCCCATGAAGTTTTCTTTGGACTTAAACATTGTAAAACGGTATGTATGAGAAATCTCCATTGAGGGTCAAATTGTCCTTTTTGAAAAGTTAATTTATTAGAAGTGGACACATACCCCATCCTGGAAAGAGTTTCAAAAATTTCAGTGTTAGGCAAAGTACTAATACCATCATCATCTGCTAGTTTGAGATGTCTCCTAACAGATGACTCAGTAATAGTGAAAGTTTTTCCATCAACTGTTGCAATTATCTGTTGTTCTCCATTATCAAGTGTATTAGCAGTAGCTGTCTGCCAAAACTTATTGATTTGAGAACTATAGATAGTAGGATTTGCTAGAAGTGAATACCTGATGTGACTAGTATTGAGAAAATCCAGTATCTGATGAAACCATTGACTACCCTCTGTTTTCTCCAAGAATGCGACCATATTATGCTTATCACAAAATTCCGTATTAGCCATTAAGATTGAGAAAAGAATAATTAGAGTGCTGGGATATGATTGATGTTGAGAGAATTTGTGAATGGTAAAGCCAATTGAGGGCTTATAGAGTACACTTAGTGTTTTGATGGAATCGACTTGAATAAATCTTTTCGTTATCGAAAATAAAATCTTTTAAGTTAAAGAAATTATGTGAATTATCCAATTTAGGAAACCTATAAGCAAAGTAAGTAACAAAAATCTCTCAACGGCTATATTTAAAAAATGGTTATTCCCAAACAGCACTAACGGTTACCGAGCAGTACTAAGTTTTAGCCTAGCAGTACAAACTTTTGACTAGCAGTACTAACTTTTTTACAAAAACTTTTTCTCAGCAGTATTAACTCAATTTTCTTTCAAGAACAATACTGCACTCAAACTTTTGAAGTGATTAAGTGTAAAGGAAGACACTCAATCATTTTTGGTTGCATTTAACCTCTGGTTGCGTGAGAACCAACGTGTTCAGTATAAATACTGCATGTGATCAGATAAACTCAATAAAAGAGCTTTCTTGACAGGGTTTCCAGCTCGTGGTAGGTATTACCTCTAACACAAATGCATTAGATTCACTTTTGCTTACTGTTCTCTAAACCAGATGTCCTCAGACTAACACACTATACTTAGTATAGAATGGTAAAGAGTGAGTTAGATCAGTTACAATCTGACTAACTAAAAATCGTCAATTCATGTTCAAAATACCACCTGATAAACATAGGTTGATTTCAAGAAAGCGATTTTAAAGAACCTCCCAACTCAGGTGTAAAACCCTTGTCAAGTGATCCCGAAATCCTCTCTATCATGAATCAGTTTCACCAGCTTTTAGCAACAACATTGCAAAAATTCCACCACTTTTGCTTCTCACACAGCATCAATACCAATCATACTGCTTGCTTATCCTGCAAATGTTAGTCTAAAACCAAGAAAACACATTCCAGAGTATTTTCTATTTAACAGTATCAAGTTTGACTAACAGTTTTAACTTAGCAGTACTAATTTGCACTAGCAGTATTAACTCAACAGTCTAGCAGTATTAACATCTAACAGTACTAATCATTTACAAAACTTCACAAAGACACAAAGAGATTAAAACTTTATGGATTTAGCATTCCAATACTTGCAACCAAGTACTGAAACCTTCCCACATCAAAACCTTTTGTAAGTAAATCTGCAAAATTGTTATCTGTGTGTATTTTAACAACTTGAATTAACTTTTTGTCATTGCAGTCTCTTATAAAATGATGTCTAATCTCTATGTGTTTTGTTTTAGAGTGTCAAAACATGATTTCTAATAATACATATAGTATTATTGTTGTCAATGAAAATCATGGTGTGCATAAAATTATACCCATAGTCCAGCATTTGATTCTGAATCAATAGTACTTTTCCATAGCAACTGGCAACAGCCACATATTCAGCTTCAGTTGTAGAATTGGCAACCACAGTTTGCTTTTTACACTGCCATGAAATCAATCTGCATCCTAGGAACTGACAACCAACTATTGTTGACTTCCTATCTAAACTTGCACCAGCATAGTCACTATCACTATATGCCACCAGATCAAATGGAGATTCTCTAGGATACCAAAGACCTAATTCGGGTTGACCTTTTAGATACCTAAAGATCCTTTTCACAGCATGTAAGTGGGAAACCTTAGGTGTAACTTGAAACCTTGCACATGCACATACTGCAAACATAATGTCTGTTCTAGATGATGTAAGATACATCAATGATCCAATCATTGATCTGTAGAGATGAACATCAACATCATCACCATCTAAGTCTTTGAGCAAAGGCTTATCTGGATCCATTGGGGTGCTAGCTGTCTTTACATTTGTGTACCCAAATTTCTTCAAAATGTTAGCTACATATTTATCCTGACTGATAAATATACCATATTCCTTCTGCTTGACTTGCAACCCTAAAAAGAAAATAAAGTTCTCCCATGGAGCTCATTTGAAACTTGTCATGCATCAGTTTCTCAAACTCAGTACACATCTCCTTCTTTGTAGAGCCAAATTTAATGTCATCGACATAGACCTGGACAAGCAAAATATCCCCTTTTTGCCTCTTGATAATCAATATCTGGTCTATCTTTCCTCTGTGAAACCCAGTGTCCAATAAGTGTTTGGCCAAGGTTTTATACCAGGCTCTTGGAGCTTGATGCAAACCATAAAGAGCTTTCTGCACCTTGTATACTTTGTCTGGATAGTCAGGATCTTCAAACCCTGGTGGTTGAGTAACATAAACTTCTTTCTCAACTGTACCATACAGGAAAGCACTCTTCACATCTATCTGATATACCATGAATCACATAAAAGACGCATAAGCTAAGAACAACCTTATTGCCTCAATTCTTGCTACAGGGGCAAAAACCTCATCATAGTCTATACCTTTTTCTTGAGTATAACCCTGTTCAACCAGCCTTGCTTTATTCCTAATGACAATGCCTCTCTCATCTTTCTTGTTCCTAAACACCCATTTTGTACCAATTGCCCACTTTCCCTTAGGCAAATCTACTAGAACCCAAACCTTTTGAAGCTTAAACTGTAAATATTCCTCTTGCATTGCTTCTACCCAGGATGGGTCACTTAGAGCTTTGGCAATTTTCTTGGGTTCTTCCTGAGATAAGAAACAAGTATGAAGGTCTTCATGAATTTTCCCTTCATACACAACAATTAGGAAACCTTGTTCATCTGTAGGTTGTGTCATTGTCATTCTTCTTGTCTTTACACCAGACTGTACATCACCAATCACAAGATCAAGTGAATGATCTTTGTGAATTCTTGTATTTGGAGTTGTAGGAGCTTGATAGGTTTTAGGCATGTTGTTCAGATCCACTTCATCATCAGAGAAATCAGCATCAGTAGTAACTGTTGGGCTAGCAGTATTATCATTTGGTTCAGCAGTACTAATATCTGGCCCAGCAGTGCTAACATGCTCAGCAGTATTAATATCTTTAGTACTGCTTTCAGGCCTCTCTTGATCATAAACTCCACTTTCTTTATTGACACCTTCATCATCCTCAGAATCAAAAGAAGGTTTTGGTTCATCATTGCAATCATTCTTTGAAGATGTATCAAACATTGAACCATCCTTCCATAGTGGCATAAACATGTAGTCTTGACAAGATCCTATCTCCATGCTGGATTGACCTGCATCAAAACTATCTTCTGTACCCGCAAAATCATTAGAGTTTGTAGCTGCAACAATTGGCACATAATTCATTGATTCTGTTAACATATCAATATCAAATAGCCACTTAGGACCTTCTCCTGCAACCCTAGGCTTATTCTCCAAGAACTCTACATGCAAGTTTTCTTCTACTATCCTGGTTCTAATGTTGTATACCCTAAAAGCCTTGCTATTCATAGAGTACCCAACAAAGAATCCATCATCAGACTTTCCATCAAACTTGCCCAATTGATCTAAGGTATTCAGAATTGTAACATGACATCCAAATGGTCTCATGAAGCTTAGAGCTGGTATTCTACCTCTAAAGAGTTCAGAAGGTGTCTTGTTGTGAGGTTTGACTACTAATACCCTGTTCTGCACATAGCAAGCAGTATTAACTGCTTCAGCCCAAAATGTAGTAGGTAACTTAGAGTCTGCTAACATAGTTCTAGCTGCCTCAATCAGTGTCCTATTCCTCCTTTCAGCAACACCATTCTGCTGAGGATTTCTAGCTACACTAAATTCCCTTTTAATAACTTTTAGATTACAAAACTCATTCATAACTCTATTCTTAAACCCTGTTCCATTGTCACACCCGATTATTTTTACTTTCTTATCAGCTAGATTTTCTATCTCAGTAATAAAGCTCTTAAGGATGCCACTTGTCTCATCCTTGGTAGCTAAAAAGAAAACCCAAGTAAACCTGCTATAATCATCAGTGACAACAAGACAATATTTCTTATTCATTAAGCTACTCACAGAAGTAGGACCAAACAAGTCCATATGCAACATGAATAATGGTTGAGTAATAGAGTTTTGAGTCTTGGACTTACAAGAAGCTTTGTGTTGCTTTCCCTTAAGACAAGCCACACAGGTTTGGTCATTTTCAGAATGTTTTAAAGGTAAACCTCGTACAAGATTATCCTTAACAAGTGTATTAATGTTTTTAAAATTAACATGATCAAGCCTCCTATGCCATAGCATTGATTCATCCAATGTGGCCTTTGCAACAAGACAAGTTAAACTCTTTTTAGAAACAATGTTCTTCATATCAACACTGTACATGTTGTTCTTTCTAGTAACTTTAAGTAAGACATGACTCTCATCAGTCAACTTAAAGTCAGGAGACAGAACAAAACATTCAGTTTAAGTAAAAAGAACACTGTTCTTTTTGTCACACTTCTGTGAGACACTAAACATGTTAAACATTAACTCTTGAACAAAGTACATATCTTCAAAATCAAGCTTACCAGTCCTGAGTGTACCTTTACTAGTAATTCTTCCTCATCTGGCTCCTCCCCCAAAGGCAACATATCCTCCATCAAATGCAATAAAATCTGTGAGATAGAAAATGCTTCATGTCATGTGCCTGGAGCATCCACTGTCAAAATATCCCGGATCTTCTTCTTCCTTTTGTGGATGTTCCTGCACATAAAATAAAGGAAATTAGTTTCCTTTGGGGATCCAAGCCATTACTGACTTGGATCTGCCTCGTGCATCAATATAGTTATATTTTTTCATAATAATTGATGCACTATTGGGTTTGGTCGGTCTCCAAGCCCAACATACTGAGGCCTTAACAACATTTACTAGCCTAGCAGTACTAACTACTGGCCTAGCAGTACTAACTGCTGGCCTAGCAGTATTAACTTTTTGGCCAAATTTCCTGGTAGTTAATGATGTTTTGTTTTGAAAAGGCATTTTAACAGTTTGTTTTGCTGGTTTAAAATAATATGACATTGGTCTAGCACAATAAACTGTTGATTTGGGGTGAGCAGTATTAACAGGTCTAACAATATTAAGTGGTTTAAGGCCAGACTTCATTAAAACAGCACTTGGAGCCATGTTTCTGTGAACACTAGGGTGGGTTTGTTTAGGAAAATAATTATGATTCACCCTTTTGTAAATGTTCCCAGATAACCTTTTATTCCCAGATACCATCATTTCCCCTTGATGGTAATTGCAATAAGCCTGCAAATGGTCAAAACTATCACAAACAAAACAGGTTTTATTGTACATTACAAATTCACTTCCTAGTTGTTGGGACTTCTGATTATTTCAATTTCTCTGATTTCCCCTAGGACTATGTGACATGTACATCTCTGTATACTTAACTGTTTTCCTAGCTGGTTTCACTTGTTGTTTAGGGTTAACAGATTCTACCTTAGCAACAGCAGGAAAGACAGTTTTCTTCTCTACCTTATCATCTGACACCAATTTCTTAACTAATGGGGTATCAAATGATTCACTAACCTCTTTAAAACTCTCTTCACTATCACTTTTACATTCTGTCTCAGGCTTTTTGAGCTCCTCTACACTAGTATTTGACAAATCAAGTTTTGGGGTTGGAAATAACCCAGTATGAGGAGGTGCAACAGCCTTATATCCTATACCTATCTTAAATTTATTAATAAGCTGACACTGAACAATCCTATCTATACTTTTAGATGACCCTGCATATCTCTCTATATTTACTTCAATGCTATCTTTTTCTAGCTTAATCTTTCCCAATTCACTTTTAAGCTCATTAATTTCTAAATCTTTAAATGACATATCTCTTTTCAAAACAGCAATCTCCTCAGTAAATATAGTTTCATTCTTTTTGTAGAATACAAGTTGTTCTTCTACAACAGCAAACTGATGAAGCGAAAAGTGTACCGCTTTTAAGGGGTCATTTAAGCCCTAAATCGTATTTATTTGATCAAATATTGCCCTAAATCGTTCCTTTTGTCATTTTAGGTACTTTTGAGGAGAAATCTGGAAAAGGAGGCATTTTGGACGTTTTTGGAGCATAAAAGTGAAGAAAACGACAAAGTCTCAAAATTGTGCTGGAAATTACCTTTGACGGCGTCAGGATTTGTTCTGGACGGCGTCATGGCTTGGCAAAAGTGGTGGATGTGAAAATTACTCATGATAAGCCAGAGAAATTTGCATGGAATTCTGACGGCGTCACGCTTTAATGTGATCAAGGTCGTCACGGCTTAATTTAAAGAGGGACGGCGTCACCCCTAAGTCTGACGGCGTCAAGCCTTGATAAGCCAGAACGGATTTTGGAGAGCTAAAGAGGGACGGCGTCAAGAAGGCCATCCGGGAACCCTAAAAGCGGCGAGGTGACGGCGTCACACTCCATAACGTGACGCCGTCAGATCTGAAAGTCTATATATAGTTTTGCAATTTTTTGTCATTAGTGTGGAACTTATTGGGGAACTTTGTGTGTGAAAACCCTAAGACGATTTTAGCAGCTTTTTCAAGGCTTTTTGCCTTGAGATCTTCCATGTTACATTGAAGATAAGTTATCAATTAATCATTCAATATGTCTATGTGTTGTTTGATTCTATCTTGTTCTTGTCTTTTGTTTAACATGCTAGGCTAGATTTATCTTGTGTTTGCTTAGATCTAATGAAACCTAGCTATTGATTATTGGTTATTAGTGTGTTATTAGTTGTATTGGATGATTGTTCATCTATGTTAGGCTTAAGAAAACTGGCTAACTTCCTATTCGGTAACTTGCTTGAACGTCTTAAGAAACATGAACCAATGCGTACTAAAGGTTTTTATGGTTGTATTTAATGCACAAGCGAATTCTAGTGATCCCATGTTAGGAGCTTCCTAGCCGGCTCGACATAGGAGTGAAGTAGGAGCTTGTAGAGTTGGGGAAGTACGTACGCCACCCCACGATTGGTATTAAGGAATACACCCGTCATCCACGCAATTAATACACACTAATCAACCGGTAAAAGATAGTTAGGGAGTAAGGAAATCTAAGTAAACACATTTCTCTCCACATAAGTTTTACCACCTTTTCATTTTCTGTTATTTTATTTTATTTGCATTCGTAGTAACTTGGGTTAGTTGACTAGCAACTAATTCCGCCCACTCTTTCAAACCCGAGATTTTACTTGCTTTCATAAAAATTATAAAAACATAAAAAAAGAATCTTCTCTCACCCTTAGACCTATTAGAGTAGTTTTTCATACCTAACGAACACTATTCCCTGTGGAGAACGATCAATCCCCCGTACTTACCACTACACTATACTACATCGGTCAGGTACACTGCCTGGTGGGGTTGTAAGCCTCTTGAGATCCCTCGAGAGGTAAAACCTGTTGTAAGGTTGCAAAACCACGCATCAAGTTTTTGGCGCCGCTGCCGGGGAATAGTTATTGTTTAGGTTGAATTTTTTTATTTTATAGGTCTACTCACTAGATTCCTTTCTAGTGAGATTTTTATTTTCTTTTTCTAGGTTTTCTTTAGTCTATCTATTTTCTTCGTTTCTTTGTTCGTAACCATTACCATTCGACATCATGGAAGATGGTAATATCCTTAATCCCAACAACCCACCACTACAACAACCACCACCACCTCCTAGAGCCCGTACTTTAGGAGAGTACTCCCGCCTAGCCACCATGGCTATCGAAACACCATTGAGCTCACTCAAGGAGCCAATGTCACTCCCTTGCGATCCGACACCATCCGGTTGGTGCAAAGCGGATGCGCATTCCATGGACTTCGTTCCGAAGATCCTAACCAACATCTCAAGGACTTTCTCAAAATCGTTGATTCTATAGACCTTGATGTTGCCACTCGAGAGACGACCCGACTGCGTCTCTTTCAATTCTCTTTGCGGGACCAAGCTAGTCAATGGCTAGAGCGTCAACCCGCAGGATCCATCACCTCTTGGGATGATCTCACCACTTGCTTCCTTGCTCAGTTTTTCCCACCGGGAAGAACTACCAAGCTAAGGAAGGATATCTTGATGTTTGAACAACGTCGAGGCGAAACCCTCTACGGGGCATGGATTCGATTCAAGGAATTACTCCAAAAAGTCCCTCATCATGGCATAAATCTTTGGCTTCAAATCCAAATCTTCTATGACCATGTTGATTACCACACCAAGCGTGCCATCGATCGAGCTGCCGGGGGCAGATTGCGTGACAAAAGCGCCGAGGAATCATGGGAGATCATTGATGAGCTTGCATCCGACGATGATGAATTGTGGCAAGTTTCCCACGACGTACGCTCGGCGGTCAAGACATATTCATCGCCCGATACAGCCAATCAAATCACTGAGGAAAGCGTTAGTGAACTTGAGAAAAGGGTTGCATATCTTATGGAAAAGCAAAAGAGACCCTTAAGTCCACAAAAAGCAACAATTAACTCAGTCTCAAGCGTTAAGAAAATACCATTGTCCGAATCACCCCGTAGGGAAAATACTAAACCCTTCCATAAGCACGCTCAACCCAACTCACCACCTCAGGAACTTAGTCCAACGTTCGAAGCTCGAATGAGAGAATACATGTCAAAACACTCCGAACGGTTGGCAAAATTTGAGGAAGCCATCTACAGACAGAAGGAGGAAATGGAAGAGAAGATGGCGGAGATGATGAACCTTTTGAAAGAATACACAAATACAAAAGCCCCTGAAAAAGTATTGGTGAGGAATGACGTTGAAGTTCCCTACACTAAATTTGTCAAGGCCATCTCCGTCGTCCAAGAGGGCGAAAATGATGGGAGAGGGAAATCCATAACTATGGAAGTTAACAAAATTGACCTCGTCCCAATTAATGATGGAAACACCAATGCCTGCAACTACGATTCAGACAAAGGCAAGGAGGCGCCCTCTAAGGAGCGCCAATTGGTAGAACCGCCAAAGTCACAACAAGTGAGGCATTACTTGAAGCACGATATAAACAAGGAGACCATAAACGATTGGGTGAGAAACTATCGACGTACTCATCTACCCAACAAGGAGTCCAAGAGAATAGAACCGGATGATGAATCCGACACATTACCCGGAGGGCAATTGTATGAGTGCCTCATAAGACAAAAGTTAGTGGAAAAGCAGGAATTCTACGGGGTCTTCGAAATACCATGCAGCATTGGAAAACTCAAGTATCTGGATGCGGTAGCCGACCAAGGTTCCGACGTAAATTTGATGCCTTTATCCGTTTATGTCCAGTTAACCGACAAGCTGCCATCCATCACCCGCACTAAACTCTCCTTTGCAAAACATTCTTATGAGTACCCGTTAGGAATTGCAGAAGATGTGTTGGTCAACGTTGCCGGATTCCTGTACCCGGTCGACTTCATGATTATTGAGAGGAATGATATGAATATGCCAATAATCCTTGGGGCACCCTTTCTCGCTACCACTAGGGCACAAATCGATTACGGAAATAGTGCCATCCTAATGAAGAAGGGGAAGAAAACAATAAACTTCCCAACGATCCCACGACACATACGAGATGTTGCTCTACAAAAGAAGATGGAGGCGAACCCCAATAAGGTTCGAGAGAAAATCCGTGCATGGGAGGCAAGGATTAAGAATTACAAGGAAAATGAGATTAGAGAATGTAAGGGTGGAAATAACGATTATATTGAGGCTGATAAGCAGACCAATAACCCCGTTGAATTTACAAAAGGAGACTCAGTGCTCCTAAGGCATTCAGAAACAAAAGCACCTACTGATGAACCAAGTCCCTGGTGGTACGGACCATTCACAATTAAAAGTCTACACCAAGATGGGGTAGTAAGCTTGACCAGCAAGGGAGGAGGTGAAGTGACTGCGAATGTCGAGCGATTGAGACACCACCACCCTGATAACAAGGATTATATCTATCAGGGATACGTCATTATGAATGATGGAATCACGTAATGTACGTGACTTTGAGTCTAGCTACAAGACTCGTTAATAAAGAAAAGCGCTTCTTGGGAGGCAACCCAAGTTTTATTTGCTTTGTGTGTTTATTTATTTGTTTGTTTGATTTTATTTGTTTCCGTATGTGTGTTTAAGTTTTATTATTATTGATTCATGTTAAAAACTAATTTGTGAAAATGCTTTATTTTGTTTTTAACCTCGTCTTAACTACATATAAAGGTATTTTGCAAAAGTTAAGTGTTAGGGAAATCTAAATCGGTTTATTAGAACAATTGAACATGAATCATAATAATAATAAATTAACATACATATTAGTGTTTGTTTGAGTCAAATGCTTGTATCGAGTCATAATGATGTTTTGCAGGATTTCCAGGAAGTAAGGTATAGGTTTTTCCAAAAATTTTTCGGAAACGTAACATGAGAATTCTGTCAGATCATTTCTGACGGCGTCAGGCTTTACAACCTGATGGCGTCAGGTTTAATTTTCTGAAAATTTTTGTAAGTTTTGTTTTCATAAAAAGTTTTTATTAAATCTCTAACTTATAATCTCCAGGAATCTGCAAAATTATCATTCCACAAGCATTATATCCTTATATATATAGTTTATCCCGTCGATGTTATGCAGGTTTTCGTGTTTGTTTTCTCAGGTTTAACAGGTTATTTTGGACAAGGAAATGTTTGTTGGATCAAGCTAACGGCGATGCATTAGTCATGGAGCTTCAACATTACTTTGGAAGAAGATCTAACCGTGTTATCACATTATCCACCGAGCGAATCAGGGGAGTATGTGATTTCATTCTTTTACCTTATTACTTTTACATCTTGTTATTTGAACATTGGGGACAATGTTCATCTTAAGTGTAAGGGGGGTAAAAGTACGATTAGAGAATGCTATTACGCTTGATTTTTGTTTGTTTAATAGTAGATGTGTAATAAAACTGAGAGAAATACCTGTTAGGGTAATTTTAGTGCCAAATTTAAAATTTTTTACAACATATAGGAGTGAAACTTTGATCTTAATGAGCGTCTCATGGATAGGAGTTATATGACTAGCACAAAAACCGTACCACTAAAAAAATTTTCCACCCCAAATATGTGAGGTTCGCCCCTAGAATTGGTAGGAAAAGCATTTATGCTATGATGTGTGTACCGGTAGCACTTAGATTCTAGAACTTGCGTTAGGACCATTCCGAGGCCACAAGTGAGACTACATTCGTGTAGTTAGATTTACTACATGATAAGAGGCATTAGGATTAACCCATTGTTTTACACCTATATTTTTGTTATAATTACTTTGGCTACATTGGTCAAGTAATTCTCCCACACCCTTTGCGTTGTACTCATTTTTAGTACACGATACCCCTAGTACACCCCTCAGAGCCTATCTTTTCGTTTTGACCTTTAAGCATTTTACTTAAAGGAAGAATTTGTTTACACCCCACTTAAATGTACACCCAAATCGCCTTAGCCTACCTTGTATGCACTCATCTTTAGTGCATTATTGTGACAACATTTGTTTAAACCCTTAGTTAATTATCTAGTTGATTACATGGTTGCTAAGTCGAGTCATATCCTTGTACATATTGTTTTGGGACGATTAGGACTCATGGGTAAAGTACTAGTGTAATGGAGTAATGGGGAAGAACATCATTTATTACCCCCATTTGTGCTAAATATTTTAAAAGTACTCCAAGTGTTTTAATTATCTTAATTCGAGTCATTAGAATAGTAATTTGTAAAGTTATGTAAAAGTTCAAGTGTAAGGGGAATGCAATGCCCCTATGATATATTATTTTGGATGGTAGGGCAAGAGTGTATGAAAAAAAAAAAAAAAAAAAAAAAAAAAAAAAAAAAAAAAAATCGAAAAATCAAGAAAAATACAAAAAAATAAGAAAAAGAAAAGTAGAAAAAAAAAACATACGGACTACCATCCCGTTTCATTTTATGTTTACTTTATGTTTTTGTTATTTTCTTTCATTAGCTTAGATTGAGTCGAGTCTTGGCTTAGCAACATTGTATAGTACATGTAATTAATCAAGATCTTTAACTCGCCAACAGTAAAATATCCTTTATCCAACAAAACCGTGTTTTCCTTTTCCCTACACCTAACGTTATAACCCATTTAAAAGCCCTCTTTGATAGTTTATCTTAGGTGCTTACGCCTAGTGGAGGAGGTTTTCGATCCTTTTCCAAGCCTATGGTAATCTATTTGCTATGACAGGTAGTGAGAGATATTATCCGTTTTCATTTATGAGATTTATTTTGATGACACTTGAGAGATGTGAGTATCTAAACACTACTTGTGAGGTGCTAGTTTGTAATCTCCGTGCTTATTATGATTAAAGTGGAACGAATATTTGTTGTAATTACTTTTATGTTAGCATTAAATGACCCCTAACTTGTATTTTGATTAGAATAAAAGCGCATTTGCTTGAGGACAAGCAAATATCAAGTGTAAGGGTATTTGATGAAGCGAAAAGTGTACCGCTTTTATGGGGTCATTTAAGCCCTAAATCGTATTTATTTGATCAAATATTGCCCTAAATCGTTCCTTTTGTCATTTTAGGTACTTTTGAGGAGAAATCTGGAAAAGGAGGCATTTTGGACGTTTTTGGAGCATAAAAGTGAAGAAAACGACAAAGTCTCAAAATTGTGCTGGAAATTACCTTTGACGGCGTCAGGATTTGTTCTGGACGGCGTCATGGCTTGGCAAAAGTGGTGTATGTGAAAATTACTCATGATAAGCCAGAGAAATTTGCATGGAATTCTGATGGCGTCACGCTTTAATGTGATCAAGGTCGTCACGGCTTAATTTAAAGAGGGACGGCGTCACCCCTAAGTCTGACGGCGTCAAGCCTTGATAAGCCAGAACGGATTTTGGAGAGCTAAAGAGGGACGGCGTCAAGAAGGCCATCCGGGAACCCTAAAAGCGGCGAGGTGACGGCGTCACACTCCATAACGTGACGCCGTCAGATCTGAAAGTCTATATATAGTTTTGCAATTTTTTGTCATTAGTGTGGAACTTATTGGGGAACTTTGTGTGTGAAAACCCTAAGACGATTTTAGCAGCTTTTTCAAGGCTTTTTGCCTTGAGATCTTCCATGTTACATTGAAGATAAGTTATCAATTAATCATTCAATATGTCTATGTGTTGTTTGATTCTATCTTGTTCTTGTCTTTTGTTTAACATGCTAGGCTAGATTTATCTTGTGTTTGCTTAGATCTAATGAAACCTAGCTATTGATTATTGGTTATTAGTGTGTTATTAGTTGTATTGGATGATTGTTCATCTATGTTAGGCTTAAGAAAACTGGCTAACTTCCTATTCGGTAACTTGCTTGAACGTCTTAAGAAACATGAACCAATGCGTACTAAAGGTTTTTATGGTTGTATTTAATGCACAAGCGAATTCTAGTGATCCCATGTTAGGAGCTTCCTAGCCGGCTCGACATAGGAGTGAAGTAGGAGCTTGTAGAGTTGGGGAAGTACGTACGCCACCCCACGATTGGTATTAAGGAATACACCCGTCATCCACGCAATTAATACACACTAATCAACCGGTAAAAGATAGTTAGGGAGTAAGGAAATCTAAGTAAACACATTTCTCTCCACATAAGTTTTACCACCTTTTCATTTTCTGTTATTTTATTTTATTTGCATTCGTAGTAACTTGGGTTAGTTGACTAGCAACTAATTCCGCCCACTCTTTCAAACCCGAGATTTTACTTGCTTTCATAAAAATTATAAAAACATAAAAAAAAGAATCTTCTCTCACCCTTAGACCTATTAGAGTAGTTTTTCATACCTAACGAACACTATTCCCTGTGGAGAACGATCAATCCCCCGTACTTACCACTACACTATACTACATCGGTCAGGTACACTGCCTGGTGGGGTTGTAAGCCTCTTGAGATCCCTCGAGAGGTAAAACCTGTTGTAAGGTTGCAAAACCACGCATCACTAACCCTCTCTTATAATTTTCTAAATTAAATTTAGATTGGTTAAGCTCTATTCTTAAGTCATCATAATGCTTTTAAGAGTTTCATAGCTTTTTAAAGCTACACAAGATTTTGAACAAGCATTGTTTGTATATACCTCAGAGTCAGAAAGTGCCATTAGTGCCATGTTGGTAGGAGCTTCCTCTTCTGCCATAAAGCTCTAGTCAAATCCAAGCCCATCAATGGCCACCATAGCTTTTGAAGAAACCTCTTCCTCACTTACAGCCATTCCTAGAACCTCTGCTGTCTTGATTTCTGCTCCTGCTGTCTTGGTTCCTAGGCCCTCTGCACTCTTTTGCAAAGTGTCCCAACTTATGACAGTTGTAACACTCTACCTTTGACTTGTCATACCCAGCTGTATCACTTCCATTGATATTGATCTTCTTTCTAGTCTTCTAAAAAAACCTCTTGGCCCTCATGCTCAGCAAGGCAAACTGCCACTTCAAATCCATCTCCTCCAAATAATCTTCATTGATTTGTATAAGGTCTTCATGAACAAGCTGAGACCCATTGGCTTGACTGGCTAAAAATGCATAGACATTATTATCACTTAAACTAGCAGTACTAGTTTGTGAACTAGCAATACTAACTTTAGGGTTAGCAGTACTAACTCCATAGACAGTATTAACCTCCTCAGTACTGCTTGTGCTTGGAGATGACACAAAAGCCATATTCTGAGAGTTTGAGCTTGCAGGCCTTTTCACATCTTGTTCTACACTCTTGAAATTGTTGTAGAGATCATTAAAGCTCATAGTGTCTAGATCAGGCTTGTTTCTCCAGACCACAACATGAGTATTCCACTCAGCAGGCAGACTTCTCAAGAACTTTAAATTGAGATCTTCTTGTGAAATCTCTACACCCAAGACAGCCAGCTGGCTAACATTCTTTTGAAGCCTGTTGAAGATAGAATCAAGAGATTCAGCGCTTGGAGCACTAAAATTCTCATACATCTGCTTTAGAAGAGTCTTCTGAGTCTTCTTGGTTGCTTTATTACCACCAAACCTTGTTGTTATAGCCTCAAACAAGGTCTTAGCATCCTTGTGCTTGCTGAAAGTCAACAGTTTTTCATTGGGGAGAGCCATCAGTAATATATTTCTAGCCTTTACATCATTCTTCTTCTGAAGCTTCTCTTCTATAATAACAGGACCTGATACAATTTGAGTTGCAACACCACCTTCACTTGTACCAGCTTTGATTGTAGGTATGAATGAGTTACCATTCTCTATGATATCCCATAGAGCATAGTCCTGCACTTGAAAGTATTGCTCAATTATGAGCCTCCACATCTCATAGTCACCCTGCTTGAGAATAGGCAGTTTAGTAGTGGTGTGGTTTGAGTTGTTTCAAGATCCATTGCTTCAATGAAAGTAGAGAGTTCCTCTGGTGTATTTCTTCTAGATCAAAGTTTCAGAACCTAAGCTCTGATACCACTTGTTGATCCCAAACACAGATCGATTGAGCTTGTATTAGAAACTTTGAAGAATGTCAAAGAGTATGCGGAATCTACGCTTGAACACTTAGAAGAATATCAATTTAACAGTAAACGATGAAACAGTAAACTGTATTGAACACAATATCACCAAAATGCTTCAATATTATTAGCTCAATAATACGAGTACTTTATGTAGTACTAGGGTTTACAACCTTGAAGCTATATAAAAAACATACGTCTAAAACATCTAAACCCAGGACCTCCTTTTGTAGACTAAGGAGTCCTTTACAAGATAACTACAAATCTTCTAGAATATACAGATAAGTCTAAACATATAGAATATACACAGAATATCTTCTAAACTTATCACATTACACGTCTTTATCCCATAGCAGTATCAATCTTCATCAATAATCTTCAGCAGTACAAAGTTAGTCTGGCAGTACTAACTTTTAGTCTGGCAATACAAACTTGATTAGTACTGTTGGTTGTAATCTTCAGCATTTTCATCTTTGGCTTGACAATACTAACTTAGCTTGGCAGTACTAAGTGTGTAGACTTGTAATTCCCAACAAACATGTTTCATTCAAAGCACAAAAGACTTATTCAAAAAACAAGTTACATAAAACTTCATCTCATAAGTAACACAATCTATCATCTTTTCAAAAAAGAAATGTTTTTCATATGAGAGACAACTCCTACCCAAACAAATGTTTTCAAAGACCAAATAACCTTAAGCTCTCTTTTCAAGACACTCCTTAGACAATATTCTCAGGATTCGGACTTAAGATACTTTGTAACTTACTCCAAAACCCAAGAATGTATAACATGGAAGTGGTTTATAGGGATGTCAAGAGACAATGAGGACCAAAAGTTTGAGTTTCATGTTTGTTTTATAGGGATGTCAAGAATATAAGTCTCAGCCAAGCAAAGCAAATAAGACATACATTGAAAAGGACTATAGACATTCCAATAGCATCGGTGGAGGTAACTTTATGTCTAACTCTTTGAAATTAATGCTTGATTTTGATAAATGTTGTTTTGTGAGTGCATGTGATAGTGTAATGATTAAGAATGCTCATACGTGCAACATGGGAGACTTCTCCAAACATGAAACATGTCTTGCATCCATCATAGATAATTCTACTCTTTGGCATAGAAGATTAGGGCATGCTAACATGAAAGTAATTCATAAGTTAATTTCTAAAGAATTAGTTAGAAACTTACCTAAGTTTAATTTCACAAATTATTCTTGCAATGCATGTAAATTAGGAAATCAAGTCTATGCAATTCAAAAACTTAAAAATAAAATTTCAAGTGAAAGAGTCTTAGAACTACTTCATATAGGATTATTTGGTCCATCAACCACTCAAAGCTATGAAGGTAACTTCTACGCTTTGGTTGTTATTGATGATTATTCAAGGTATACATGGATAAAATTTTTGAAGTATAAAAATGAAGTCTTTGAAAAATTCAAAATCTTGGGAAAAAGTCTACAAAACCTACATGGTTCTTGCATTTCATCAATTCAAACAAGCCATGGCAGCAATTTTCATAAAAATGTGCAATTCGGGGAATTTTGTGATAAACATGGAATCTTACATAATTTTCTATCCCCTTGCTCTCTTCAAACAAATGGGGTTGTTGAAAGGAAGATTCGGTCTTTGCAAGAACTGTGTTGTGTAATCTTTAACGAACAATCTATCTAACAAAAGTTTTGGTGTCATGTTGTAGAAACCGCGTCTTTCATTCTAAATAGAGCATCAATAACTAGGGCTATAAACAAAACACCATATGAGATTCTTAAGGGGAAAAAGCCATCTTTAGGATATTTTAAAGTTTTTGGTTGTAGATGCTTAATATCTAAAATTTACAAAGGAATCCTTTTGGGATATTCACGTACATCAAAAGCTTATAAGGTTTTTAATAAAGAGACTTCGAAAATTCTAGAAATGATCAACGTTAGATTTAATGAAAACATTCATTCATCATTAGAAGATAAACTAGGAGAATAAGATGCCCAAAACCAACATCTTAATCAAATTGACCTAGTTGAAACAAGGAGTAATATAATAGATCATAATATAGAAAATTTGGATGAAAATGTTTTTATATCACAAGTTCAAAACAATTCATTTGCATTCATATCTATTATAGAACCTAAGTGTTTAGAGGAAGCAATTAGTGACGAAAAATGGATTATGGCAATGCATCTTGAATTAGATCAACTCACACGCAACAATGCTTGGGAATTAGTCCCACTACCTAGTAGTCACACCGTATTAGAATTAAAATGGTCTTTTAAGAGCACCTTGCATGATAATGGAACAATTAGTGAAAACCAAGCTAGGCTAGTGATAAATGACTCAGACCAAG